>OY829914.1:34746592-35409967 GCA_963691935.1 Nephrotoma guestfalica | reverse complement strand
GATTTTCAATTCAGAGAAATTGGTACAATGTATTTTTCGTAAGCAGTGAAGTGCTGCTCGGCAAAACCATGCGTCATTGACCGGATCAAGTAGTGGTAGTCGGATGGAGCAATGTCTGGTGAATACGGCGGGTGGGGTAGGACATCCCATTGAAGCGCCTCCAAAGTTTTCTTGACGGCTCTTGCAACATGTGCCGAGCGTTGTCGTGCTGAAAGATCACTTTGTCATGTCTTTTGGCATATTGTGGCTGTTTCAGCTTCAATGCTCAACTTAATTGCATCAATAGTGGTTGGCAACATTCTCCTGTGATGGTTTCATTAGACTGGAGTAACTCAAAGTAGGTCACTTCGAACTGATCCGACCAAATGCACAGCATCAGCTTCTTGCCGTGAATATTCGGATTGGCGGTTAAATTTGATGCATGCCCGGGCTTACCACACGATTTTCTGCGCTTTGGGTTATCGAAGTTTATCCACTTTTTGTCCTCCGTCACGATTTGATGCAAAAACCCTTCCGATTTTACCTTTGGAGCAGTTGTTTGCACGTGAAAATACGGCGTTCGTCGTCTTGTGGCTTGAGTTGATACGGAACCAAATTTCCTTATTTTTGCACCGTATCCATGGCCTTCAGACGGTTTTGAATTGCTTGTTGAGTCACTCCAAAGGTTCAGCGAGCTCTTCTTGAGTTTGGCGTGAATCATGGTCTAATAAAGCCTCCAACTCAGCGTTTTCAAACTTTTCTGGTCTCCCTTCGCGTGTCAAAATCGCCACAAAATGGCAGAACCAGCACTCATATGTTTTTATTGATAGAGCATGTTCTCAATATGCATCACGCAGCAATCGATATCCATCAGCCGCAATTTTCTTCAAATTAAAACAGAAAAGATGCGCTTCCCGCAAATTGTGTTTTGCTGACAACAAAGGTTGACATGGTTAGAGCACAAAAAATATGTTGTTTACACTTCAACGAAATGACACATGCAATTTATACTTACGATTTTTATAGGAAAATGATGACGCTTTAACATGGATATAGTTACAAGATGGCCCGATGCGATTTAATTCTAGTTACGCCATCTTTTCTTAATCACTCAAAACTTATTTGTACCCCCAATAATTAGACACATTCCGAGAATTTCGACCAATATCTATTAAGATTAAAACAACTAGGTAGTTAAATATTGTAATTACTGAGACAAGGAAATAGGAAACGAACTTCTCAAAAAGTAGATGGAGATTCTGGAAATCGCATTAGACAAAGTAATCGAGCTCTAGAATATCAGAAATAAAGAAAAGTCGAATTTCAAATATGAAGACAATAGAGGATTTTTCCACCATTACTCAAGTCGATGTTAATAAAATTCGAGAGTCGAGTGACAGGTCAAATGAATGCAATAATATCAATGGGACGCAAAAAAATATACAAATGTTGTGCAAAGGATGAACGAATTTAAAGGAAGAGAGTGTTTAGCATTCATGAAAACATGTTCATATTGTAAAGGACGTAGTCATTTCGAAGAAGCCTATAGAAAAAAATAGAAAATATTGTGTATCAGTCGGAAGTAATCAATGATGTTAAAGGTGCAAAAAGTTTGGCCAAAGATTTATTAATATATGGAATGGGTAATTCAGATGGGGAAGCCACCAAAAACCACAATTACAAACTCAATTTTTTTAAGCATCGGTAACTGTAAGCCAAGGCTTTATCAGAAATTCGTAAAGTTCTATGAACATGTACTTTCCAGTGACGGCTTACAGACAGATGAGTCAAAAGTCGTTGCTATTTTAAATCAGAACTTTAACTGCTTACTGTTGTGTTTCACGTTACAAGCTCTTGCCCAATATTTTTGAAAAGCCACTACTGATAGCTCCTAAGGGATTATTACTATAATTTTCATAATTCGACAGCGATATCCTCTAGACATTCAGTTCATCGAAGGAAAATATAAAATGTTAGTGGATACATTATTAGCATTAAATGCACATCAGGATTGGGATAACAAATTCGTTAAGTATAACGTCTGTAAAATTAATTCCAAAGATGTCAAAGGAAATCATTTTATTCAAAATATGAACCATTTGATGATTTGACAATTACTGACCATCGCATAGAAAACATCCGTGACGACGAGACTATGAAGAACTCAACGTTGCAAATTTTGAGAAGAGTATGAAGCAACACTAAAATTTTCTCGTCAGTTTTGTTTGGCCAGGAATGTTGAATCAAATTATGGACAAGGTCAAAGAATATGAAATATGTAGCAAATATGCAGATTCACAACATAAGCCACCAATGCTATCACATAGCATACCAAGCTATCCGTTTTAATTTGTCAAAAAAAAATTAACATTCTTGGTTGCAGTTCATCATTTCAGCGATTATTTGTCTACAAAATCAACAATAGCAGCTTGGAAACGTAACTTTGGAACACACGGTATTCCTCAGCGTATACTTACCGACAACGGCACTAACATCACCAGTGAGGAACTTGGAGTATTTGCTGGAAAGTTTGGATTTTCTCTGATAACATTCTCCCCTCACCACCAGCAGAGTAACCGTAAAGCAGAAGCCGCATGAAAATGGAGAATAATTTTTGTCCTACTCTACACTGGAGGACCATTCTAAATAAAATTCAGTGAAGTCCATCTCAACATCTTTTCTCCAGAGCTACACCAACTACTATATATATGTTGAACAAATCTTTAAAACCTAAAATTATTGAAAAAGTCGAAGAGGACTTAAAACGTCTTCCAACTTTACAACTTGGACAACCCGGAAAATTAATAAATAATATATTAACAGGTAAGTCTTATCTAATATCGTAGTTTGTGGGATAATAGCACCGTTCGTCGGTAGCATACCACCTCAGCAAAGAAGGAACATTAAGTTACCTCAAAGATTTATAATGAATTAAAATAACGTTATTGAATTTGAAACTTTTGTAATTTTGTAGTTTTCATAGTTTCTTGGTGGTGTAAATATTTTTAGAGTAGGTAGGGTGTTGTGGCACACTACTGTATTTTTGTATGAGGTGAGACCACTGTATTCTATGAACATCTGCTTACATATCAGTTCATCCATACTCTGGGCTCTTGCCTGCTATCTGCAATTCTCACTCGTATTGACTGATATCTCCTCAAGATACATTTTAATGTCCTATCCAATGGAACATCATTCGATCCAAAAATTACCGATCCAACAATATCATATTGATCTGGCCAGCATTCAGTCAAGTTATGTTCCTTCCTCCCGTTTAAACTTAGCTGTCACAATTGCTCTTCGGCATCATCCGACAGCATTGCCCCACCTGCAATGAGTTTTTTTATGTAAGCCATACTTACCAACATCATCCATGTCTCGAAATCTGAGCTCGATTTTTTCCGTCACCTCAACAGCTCTAGCATCAGCATCATCACTTTCATCAAGTTTACTGCACAACCCTGGGTTATTGTTATTCTCCATTACATAATCTATCCTACACCAAAATCGTCGAAACCATCTCTACCTGGTGATCCGCCGTCAACCCCATTCACTATGAACACTAACTCTCCTGCTTCTTGGTTACTAATAAATTACTCAATATGAGACGTCGATTTTGCATCCGGTTGAGCATCTAAAATTTCGAGAAGTTCAATTCATTCTTCTTGAACTGTGGCGATATCCCGGTTCAATTGTTTATCATTTTCGAGCTGTTTCCTCGCCACCACTCGATTCCACAAAGCCTAATGATTCCTAATGACATCCACTTCATGATCATCATCCGGTTCCACCTTATTACCGACATCCATTTCTAACACTACTCCCCACTGTTATGTGAATGCTTCATATCGCCTACATTGTAATTTAGTTTGCCAAATATGATGTCTACCATTTGATCCAGTTTCTTCTCGATTATTTATCTACCTATTTTGATTTCATTAAATCCTAGCCTCATTTGTTGCATCTCTTTGATCAAACTTTTGGTTCATTTGCGTTTCTTTACTTACTCTGATCAAATTGTTAATCCAATGTTTGGTTTCGTTGATCAATTTGTTATGCCAAATTATGTCTCAATTCCAACGCAATTTGTTGATAAGCTACCAAAAATTGCGCACAAACGATTTTCTCAGATAGTTCGAAAATTATTTCATCAACTTCGCATCTATTCGTCAAATATTGTAGACATAAATCCTTCTATAGGCACAATCCCACATTCCCGCCGCTTTCACCAATTATTATGAATTTGCACTATCAAATCCGGTTCGTATCACTGGATTGTGAATATCGTTATAGAATTTGACGGTTACAACACCACTTCTCGTAATTCGCACACTTCCAGATTCACTTCCAGAAAATACCGGAAATAATATCTGAATACTGGAATAATCCCGAAATATTCCTAGAATAATTTTCCCACTTTTATTTTACCAACAATAAATCAGAACAACAAATATATGCCACAATTATTTATTAATTTACTTAATACATCATTAAACATTTTTAATTACACCACCATTTTCACTTAACACCACTTATTATTTTCCCTCAATTCACTTTCCCTATTAATCTTTCGTCTACCGAATCTCCCAAATGACACACCCAGTTTGACTCATTGCGTTTGTTACACTCGTATTTATACATCGATCTGTACGTATAAATACGGCCGTAAATTGTACGGTACTTCTTGCCTGTGTTTACGTTTTTCGATTTTATTTTATTTTCATAAAAAACGTAAACAATTAGAGGCAAAGTCATGGCCATTACATAGCGGCAATGCTTCAACATTCGCTTGAATTTATTCTAGTGGTAATGTTCTAGACTGCTATAAAAAACTATTATAAAACCGCTTTTTGTAGCACCTTTAGTGCAACTAGTTAGTAAAGTTTTAAACCTTAAATGAGCAATTGTTGTTAAATAAATGCCTCGCTATCGCCGAATTAATTGCCCATCAACCCAATAGGCTAGATCGTAACAATATTTTACGACCTCCACTAAATTATAGACCTCATAGCGGGAAATGGTAAATTCTGAATAAAAACTACCTTAAAAATGAAAAACATTTTATCACACTTAAAGATAAATAAAGTAAGTTCACGCTCAGGGAAATGAGCATTTTTTTCTGCCACATTTACGAATATTAATAAAATAAAATAAAAAAGAATTTCCATTCATACGTACAAAGCCTGCATACATACAAAGCACATATATTGTGTATTATAGTGTTCCTTTTGTTTTCATTTTGGATGTTCGTAGCATAGTTTCCGTTGTCTTCTTGTTTGTTTATTTTTGTAAACATTTTGTTTACCAGTTACAATGTTAAGGTCTAAACATTGAAAATGTTTGAGAAAAAATCACATAATTTATAATTTTCATATCTAGTCCTAAATGATTGTTTTTTTTACACAAGAATGAAAGTTTGGTAGACGGGCGAAGAGAGCAAAGTATCTCCATTGTTCATCTAGTAGGGACTAAAGTGGATGCGTTACAAAAGTAAATTTTCAGTGGAAACTCGATAGCAATATAAAAATTCCCATTTCTTGATAAAAACATAATATTTTCATCAATTATTGCTCTAGTTTTCTAACCTCCCTTGTTTTTCGGCCTCGGATGGCAATGTGTACACTCGAGCAATAATCTACTGTTTTACCCCCTTGATACGTAATCTAAACGTGCAGAACAAAAGTTAACACTTACGTGTGCAGCACAAAAATTGTGTTCTAAATCCAGTTTTACAAATACATTCCATACAACCAATATTGTATACCATTAATCCATTATAAAACCGTTTTTATTTCAAAACAAAATTGGGTATTGAATTTTGCATAGAAAAAAATCAAATAGAAAGGCAACCGCCATATTTTGAGTTATTATTTTAGCAAAGACACAAATTATCATTTACTTATGTGTCTTTGCTTTACCCAACTTTTTAGTACGGTAATTGAGTTTACAGCATACACTGTTAAAAATTGAATTTACTCACAATTTACCTTAGATTTGGTCCGCAGCCCATATTAATAAATTTAAGAATATTTCATGTAAAAGTGTGACAAATTTCTGACTGAATATTTTGATAATATGCTTTCAGGGGTATGTAAACGTTCCATGTAAATAAACATTTCATAAGTACACAGTCTTTTAAGGTTTAAAAGGATTATTTCTGTACAATATTTTTGTTTTTATATGTTGCATGTCGAATTATGTAGGTCTCCAAATGGCGACGCATATTTGTTAGATGTTCAATATTCACAGTCGGTAATGCAGAATGTGTCTAAACTATTTCATCCGTAAATTCAAAAAATATAGGTTGAACTGTAATATCCAGCTGAAACTCTATAATACCGATAATGTTTAAATTTTTATGTTTAGAAATCATATTATTTGTCGCCCTTGAACATATTTTAAGATCATCGTGTGGGAAACCTCGGCGAAACTCGGTTAAATAATCAACGGGTATGTTCTGGGCAATATACTGTTCTTTATTTTTCGGTTGTTCTTTTTTTTATTATTGGCTCGAAACTCGCATAAGACATGAAGTTTAGCCTAACTAAATTTATTTTGAAATTGTCTTCCACTATTTCCTAACGGTTTTCATGGCACTTGCAGTACAAATTGTGCTTAATCACTTACAGTACCCCGTCTTTAGTTATCATGCAGCCACACCGTGGTTCTCGATAAGGGAAAATGATCACATTTTACTCTGACCTCGATGAATTGTTTGTTTATTAGGACCACAACTTGTACCGGAAGAATTGTGATCGACCCTTAATACAATATATCTGACTGACACTTTACTTCTTGATTACAACACACAATTTATTGGCTTCTTAGTTTTAAATGCCTATAATGAGTCAACGATAAGTGCGTTAGCCCCATTCTGGTCTTACGATTATCTAAAACTATTAAATAACTGATATAGGTATATACGCGCCAATTATACATAACATCAACATTTCTAAATAAAAATATATTTCTAATCGGGTTCGCAGGTCATAAGATGCCTGCGATAAGAATTCTAGAATTCGTAATATGAATAGTAGTGATAGCTGATAGGATGTTATCTCTCTAATAAAATTCTAAATATATAATTTATGAATTTTGTAAACAACGGAGCACGCATAAATTGTAATTCGTAAAGTGAATTTCAACCGTCATGATGTATTTAAGATGTTAGGTTTTTGTAAGCAGGTCGCGTACATTTGCTCGCCGCCCATCTTACAATTTCCATATTAAAATTGTTGTTTTCGTGTTGTGTATCTTGTTTATGGTAAATTAATTTAGAAATACGTCGCAACCAAATGAATTATTTATTATTATTATCATTGTTGTCGATCGGTTGTGCAATCTTGTCCGCAGCTACAATACCGTAGCCATGAAATTTTAAATTCTTTAAGATAGAAAAAAACATTTATAACCTTCAAGTTCTTGGCTGTTTTCTTTTGTTATACTTTCAAATTAATATGCCTATAAATAGAAGTTGTTGACTATTTTGAAGTTCAGTAATTTCTAGATAATTACGACTTAACGTAATACTTAGTTCATTAGCCTCGCCTCGTTTGTAACTTTTACATAATATTATGTATATTTGATTTCAAAACAACATAATCTCACGTTTAAATATTGGTTGTAAATAGCGCGTGCGCATCTTAATTGTGGTGAAATTTTATTTATCTAAGCGCCGCCGTGGTTACGAAATCGAAAATTTAATTTTTTTTTTCTTATTTACAGACTACAGATAATACGAATGAGCCAAATTTTACAACACCGACCCGTACCATATCAACCATCCAGTGTAATAATGATCGTTGTATACTTGTGAAAGTTACAGCACCACAAAATAATGCAAATTCGATGAAAATTGATCGTAAATACTCGAAACAAGAACAACAAAAGAAACCGGAACGTAAATTGGAATATGAATCAGATTCGGACTCGGATTCCGACGCCGAGGATAATAAAAATAAATATGCAAAACATGGTGGGCGAGAGAGGGTAAGTTTCGTATTTATGGGTGTTGAATGCAGATGATATTACAGAAAATCTCTGAGATTCCATGGAACGTACAAAATCCTAATTTGGTCCATCAAACGGTTCTCATTTTTATCTGGTTGCATCCTAAACCATATTAATAAGTCGATATCCAACTTGAACTAAAACGTTTAATGGTAAAATTCTGCGCCGTATTTATAGTGACTTTCTAACCTAGAGAGGGTCTCATGCCAACCACAAATAGTTAAACACTCCAAATGCTAACGATGTGAATGATACAAGGCTTTGGATAATAATAATCCCCAACGGCCAATTACCCCTTGCTGACCGCACGCGGAGGTCACCATCTGTATTATTATTATGTTGTAGAGCTTAAATGAAGGACATCAAGCTGTCGATTTAAAAAAATTATTCAAAATTTGAGTATAACGATGACCTTTAAAATAAAATAAAACAATAAGAATTTTTTAAGTGGTAAAAAAATAGTTTAGTGGTGGTAAAGAGACACGGTATCAGCAACAATTTAGAGATTGTGTACAAGACCCTTCGTTACAAAAAGATCATGGCATTCTTTAGCCCAGCGCTTAACGAAACCAAGCGAAGTGTTTGCTCGGTTGATAATATTAACAATGTGATCGCTAAAATTCAGTTCAGTGTCACAAATAATACCCGCATCTCGAACTGAAGTAACGTAAATGTTGCTTATCGATTTCCATCTCTTAAAATTGATGTACACGGAACGACAGCTTGTAAATACCTGAAACTTATGTCATAAAAGCAGTAATGACTAAGCTGCATGTATGTCCAAAACGGCTGGCGGTTTGGATTCGTTTAAGTGTATTTTAATGTAACCAACTTCAGAGTTGCGTTTATACTTGCTAAGTGTGCATAATTGGAAATTCTGAAACAATCTGCGTTTAAATTAGGCCGTGGCGTAGTAATGTTTCGTTATAACCGACGTTTGAATTTAATTCATTTTTTGAGCATGAATTCTGCTTCAACGCGATGCCCTAAGAGTGCTAAATCAAATCCCATCTAATTTTGTCACCAAAATTTTACAAAGAATTTCTTCAAATTTACATGATGGTTAGCCTTACCGATTTTCAGAATTTAAAATTTTTTGTCTTAGTTCTTAAAACTATCTTTGGTGTTCGAAATAGTTTGAAATTCTGAAACAATCTGCGTTTAAATTAGGCCGTGGCGCAGTATCGTTTCGCTACCACTGACGTTTGAATTTGAATCATTTTTCAACTTCCAGTCGAAATAACGCGCTTCCAATACATAATCTGAGCATGAATTCTGTTTCAACGCGATGCCCTAAGAGTGCTAAATCAAATCCCATCTAATTTTGTCACCAAAATTTTACAAAGAATTTCTTCAAATTTACATGATGGTTAGCCTTACCGATTTTCAGAATTTAAAATTTTTTGTCTTAGTTCTTAAAACTATCTTTGGTGTTCGAAATAGTTTGAAATTCAGAAACAATCTGCGTTTAAATTAGGCCGTGGCGCAGTATCGTTTCGCTACCACTGACGTTTGAATTTGAATCATTTTTCAACTTCCAGTCGAAATAACGCGCTTCCAATACATAATCTGAGCATGAATTCTGTTTCAACGCGATGCCCTAAGAGTGCTAAATCAAATCCCATCTAATTTTGTCACCAAAATTTTACAAAGAATTTCTTCAAATTTACCTGATGGTTAGCCTTACTGATTTTCAGAATTTAAATTTTTTTGTCTTGGATCTTAAAACTATCTTTGGTGTTCGAAATAGTTTGAAATTCTGAAACAATCTGCGTTTAAATTAGGCCGTGGCGCAGTATCGTTTCGCTATCACTGACGTTTGAATTTGAATCATTTTTCAACTTCCAGTCGAAATAACGCGCTTCCAATACATAATCTGAGCATGATTTCTGCTTCAACGCGATGCCCTAAGATGGCTAAATCAAATCCCATCTAATTTTGTCACCAAAATTTTACAAAGAATTTCTTCAAATTTACCTGATGGTTAGCCTTACCGATTTTCAGAATTTAAATTTTTTTGTCTTGGATCTTAAAACTATCTTTGGTGTTCGAAATAGTTTGAAATTCTGAAACAATCTGCGTTTAAATTAGGCCGTGGCGCAGTATCGTTTCGCTATCACTGACGTTTGAATTTGAATCATTTTTCAACTTCCAGTCGAAATAACGCGCTTCCAATACATAATCTGAGCATGAATTCTGTTTCAACGCGATGCCCTAAGAGTGCTAAATCAAATCCCATCTAATTTTGTCACCAAAATTTTACAAAGAATTTCTTCAAATTTACATGATGGTTAGCCTTACCGATTTTCAGAATTTAAAATTTTTTGTCTTAGTTCTTAAAACTATCTTTGGTGTTCGAAATAGTTTGAAATTCAGAAACAATCTGCGTTTAAATTAGGCCGTGGCGCAGTATCGTTTCGCTACCACTGACGTTTGAATTTGAATCATTTTTCAACTTCCAGTCGAAATAACGCGCTTCCAATACATAATCTGAGCATGAATTCTGTTTCAACGCGATGCCCTAAGAGTGCTAAATCAAATCCCATCTAATTTTGTCACCAAAATTTTACAAAGAATTTCTTCAAATTTACCTGATGGTTAGCCTTACTGATTTTCAGAATTTAAATTTTTTTGTCTTGGATCTTAAAACTATCTTTGGTGTTCGAAATAGTTTGAAATTCTGAAACAATCTGCGTTTAAATTAGGCCGTGGCGCAGTATCGTTTCGCTATCACTGACGTTTGAATTTGAATCATTTTTCAACTTCCAGTCGAAATAACGCGCTTCCAATACATAATCTGAGCATGATTTCTGCTTCAACGCAATGCCCTAAGATGGCTAAATCAAATCCCATCTAATTTTGTCACCAAAATTTTACAAAGAATTTCTTCAAATTTACCTGATGGTTAGCCTTACCGATTTTCAGAATTTAAATTTTTTTGTCTTGGATCTTAAAACTATCTTTGGTGTTCGAAATAGTTTGAAATTCTGAAACAATCTGCGTTTAAATTAGGCCGTGGCGCAGTATCGTTTCGCTATCACTGACGTTTGAATTTGAATCATTTTTCAACTTCCAGTCGAAATAACGCGCTTCCAATACATAATCTGAGCATGAATTCTGTTTCAACGCGATGCCCTAAGAGTGCTAAATCAAATCCCATCTAATTTTGTCACCAAAATTTTACAAAGAATTTCTTCAAATTTACATGATGGTTAGCCTTACCGATTTTCAGAATTTAAAATTTTTTGTCTTAGTTCTTAAAACTATCTTTGGTGTTCGAAATAGTTTGAAATTCAGAAACAATCTGCGTTTAAATTAGGCCGTGGCGCAGTATCGTTTCGCTACCACTGACGTTTGAATTTGAATCATTTTTCAACTTCCAGTCGAAATAACGCGCTTCCAATACATAATCTGAGCATGAATTCTGTTTCAACGCGATGCCCTAAGAGTGCTAAATCAAATCCCATCTAATTTTGTCACCAAAATTTTACAAAGAATTTCTTCAAATTTACCTGATGGTTAGCCTTACTGATTTTCAGAATTTAAATTTTTTTGTCTTGGATCTTAAAACTATCTTTGGTGTTCGAAATAGTTTGAAATTCTGAAACAATCTGCGTTTAAATTAGGCCGTGGCGCAGTATCGTTTCGCTATCACTGACGTTTGAATTTGAATCATTTTTCAACTTCCAGTCGAAATAACGCGCTTCCAATACATAATCTGAGCATGATTTCTGCTTCAACGCGATGCCCTAAGATGGCTAAATCAAATCCCATCTAATTTTGTCACCAAAATTTTACAAAGAATTTCTTCAAATTTACCTGATGGTTGTTAGCCTTACCGATTTTCAGAATTTAAATTTTTTTGTCTTGGATCTTAAAACTATCTTTGGTGTTCGAAATAGTTTGAAATTCTGAAACAATCTGCGTTTAAATTAGGCCGTGGTGCAGTATCGTTTCGCTATCACTGACGTTTGAATTTGAATCATTTTTCAACTTCCAGTCGAAATAACGCGCTTCCAATACATAATCTGAGCATGATTTCTGTTTCAACGCGATGCCCTAAGAGTGCTAAATCAAATCTCATCTAATTTTGTCACCAAAATTTTACAAAGAATTTCTTCAAATTTACCTGATGGTTGTTAGCCTTACCGATTTTCAGAATTTAAATTTTTTTGTCTTAGTTCTTAAAACTATCGATGGTGTTCGAAATAGTTTGAAATTCTGAAACAATCTGCGTTTAAATTAGGTCGTGGCGCAGTATCGTTTCGCTATCACTGACGTTTGAATTTGAATCATTTTTCAACTTCCAGTCGAAATAACGCGCTTCCAATACATAATCTGAGCATGATTTCTGTTTCAACGCGATGCCCTAAGAGTGCTAAATCAAATTCCATCTAATTTTATCACCAACATTTTTCAAAGAATTTCTTCAAATTTACCTGATGGTTAGTTAGCCTTACCGATTTTCAGAATTTAAATTTTTTTGTCTTGGATCTTAAAACTATCTTTGGTGTTCGAAATAGTTTGAAATTCTGAAACAATCTGCGTTTAAATTAGGCCGTGGTGCAATATCGTTTCGCTATCACTGACGTTTGAATTTGAATCATTTTTCAACTTCCAGTCGAAATAACGCGCTTCCAATACATAATCTGAGCATGAATTCTGTTTCAACGCGATGCCCTAAGAGTGCTAAATCAAATCCCATCTAATTTTGTCACCAAAATTTTACAAAGAATTTCTTCAAATTTACCTGATGGTTAGCCTTACCGATTTTCAGAATTTAAAATTTTTTGTCTTAGTTCTTAAAACTATCTTTCGTGTTCGAAATAGTTTGAAATTCTAAAACAATCTGCGTTTAAATTAGGCCGTGGCGCAGTATCGTTTCGCTATCACTGACGTTTGAATTTGAATCATTTTTCAACTTCCAGTCGAAATAACGCGCTTCCAATACATAATCTGAGCATGAATTCTGTTTCAACGCGATGCCCTAAGAGTGCTAAATCAAATCCCATCTAATTTTATCACCAAAATTTTACAAAGAATTTCTTCAAATTTACCTGATGGTTAGCCTTACCGATTTTCAGAATTTAAATTTTTTTGTCTTGGATCTTAAAACTATCTTTGGTGTTCGAAATAGTTTGCAATTCTGAAACAATCTGCGTTTAAATTAGGCCGTGGCGCAGTATCGTTTCGCTATCACTGACGTTTGAATTTGAATCATTTTTCAACTTCCAGTCGAAATAACGCGCTTCCAATACATAATCTGAGCATGATTTCTGCTTCAACGCGATGCCACAAGAGTGCTAAATCAAATCCCATCTAATTTTGTCACCAAAATTTTTCAAAGAATTTCTTCAAATTTACCTGATGGTTAGCCTTACCGATTTTCAGAATTTAAATTTTTTTGTCTTGGATCTTAAAACTATCTTTGGTGTTCGAAATAGTTTGCAATTCTGAAACAATCTGCGTTTAAATTAGGCCGTGGCGCAGTATCGTTTCGCTATCACTGACGTTTGAATTTGAATCATTTTTCAACTTCCAGTCGAAATAACGCGCTTCCAATACATAATCTGAGCATGATTTCTGTTTCAACGCGATGCCCTAAGAGTGCTAAATCAAATCTCATCTAATTTTGTCACCAAAATTTTACAAAGAATTTCTTCAAATTTACCTGATGGTTGTTAGCCTTACCGATTTTCAGAATTTAAATTTTTTTGTCTTAGTTCTTAAAACTATCGATGGTGTTCGAAATAGTTTGAAATTCTGAAACAATCTGCGTTTAAATTAGGTCGTGGCGCAGTATCGTTTCGCTATCACTGACGTTTGAATTTGAATCATTTTTCAACTTCCAGTCGAAATAACGCGCTTCCAATACATAATCTGAGCATGATTTCTGTTTCAACGCGATGCCCTAAGAGTGCTAAATCAAATTCCATCTAATTTTATCACCAACATTTTTCAAAGAATTTCTTCAAATTTACCTGATGGTTAGCCTTACTGATTTTCAGAATTTAAAATTTTTTGTCTTAGTTCATAAAACTATCTTTCGTGTTCGAAATAGTTTGAAATTCTGAAACAATCTGCGTTTAAATTAGGCCGTAGTGCAGTATCGTTTCGCTATCACTGACGTTTCAATTTGAATCATTTTTCAACTTCCAGTCGAAATAACGCGCTTCCAATACATAATCTGAGCATGAATTCTGTTTCAACGCGATGCCCTAAGAGTGCTAAATCAAATCCCATCTAATTTTATCACCAACATTTTTCAAAGAATTTCTTCAAATTTACCTGATGGTTAGCCTTACCGATTTTCAGAATTTAAATTTTTTTGTCTTGGATCTTAAAACTATCTTTGGTGTTCGAAATAGTTTGCAATTCTGAAACAATCTGCGTTTAAATTAGGCCGTGGCGCAGTATCGTTTCGCTATCACTGACGTTTGAATTTGAATCATTTTTCAACTTCCAGTCGAAATAACGCGCTTCCAATACATAATCTGAGCATGATTTCTGCTTCAACGCGATGCCACAAGAGTGCTAAATCAAATCCCATCTAATTTTGTCACCAAAATTTTTCAAAGAATTTCTTCAAATTTACCTGATGGTTAGCCTTACCGATTTTCAGAATTTAAATTTTTTTGTCTTGGATCTTAAAACTATCTTTGGTGTTCGAAATAGTTTGCAATTCTGAAACAATCTGCGTTTAAATTAGGCCGTGGCGCAGTATCGTTTCGCTATCACTGACGTTTGAATTTGAATCATTTTTCAACTTCCAGTCGAAATAACGCGCTTCCAATACATAATCTGAGCATGATTTCTGTTTCAACGCGATGCCCTAAGAGTGCTAAATCAAATCTCATCTAATTTTGTCACCAAAATTTTACAAAGAATTTCTTCAAATTTACCTGATGGTTGTTAGCCTTACCGATTTTCAGAATTTAAATTTTTTTGTCTTAGTTCTTAAAACTATCGATGGTGTTCGAAATAGTTTGAAATTCTGAAACAATCTGCGTTTAAATTAGGTCGTGGCGCAGTATCGTTTCGCTATCACTGACGTTTGAATTTGAATCATTTTTCAACTTCCAGTCGAAATAACGCGCTTCCAATACATAATCTGAGCATGATTTCTGTTTCAACGCGATGCCCTAAGAGTGCTAAATCAAATTCCATCTAATTTTATCACCAACATTTTTCAAAGAATTTCTTCAAATTTACCTGATGGTTAGTTAGCCTTACCGATTTTCAGAATTTAAATTTTTTTGTCTTGGATCTTAAAACTATCTTTGGTGTTCGAAATAGTTTGCAATTCTGAAACAATCTGCGTTTAAATTAGGCCGTGGCGCAGTATCGTTTCGCTATCACTGACGTTTGAATTTGAATCATTTTTCAACTTCCAGTCGAAATAACGCGCTTCCAATACATAATCTGAGCATGATTTCTGCTTCAACGCGATGCCACAAGAGTGCTAAATCAAATCCCATCTAATTTTGTCACCAAAATTTTTCAAAGAATTTCTTCAAATTTACCTGATGGTTAGCCTTACCGATTTTCAGAATTTAAATTTTTTTGTCTTGGATCTTAAAACTATCTTTGGTGTTCGAAATAGTTTGCAATTCTGAAACAATCTGCGTTTAAATTAGGCCGTGGCGCAGTATCGTTTCGCTATCACTGACGTTTGAATTTGAATCATTTTTCAACTTCCAGTCGAAATAACGCGCTTCCAATACATAATCTGAGCATGATTTCTGCTTCAACGCAATGCCCTAAGATGGCTAAATCAAATCCCATCTAATTTTGTCACCAAAATTTTACAAAGAATTTCTTCAAATTTACCTGATGGTTAGCCTTACCGATTTTCAGAATTTAAATTTTTTTGTCTTGGATCTTAAAACTATCTTTGGTGTTCGAAATAGTTTGAAATTCTGAAACAATCTGCGTTTAAATTAGGCCGTGGCACAGTATCGTTTCGCTATCACTGACGTTTGAATTTGAATCATTTTTCAACTTCCAGTCGAAATAACGCGCTTCCAAGAGTGCTAAATCAAATCCCATCTAATTTTGTCACCAAAATTTTACAAAGAATTTCTTCAAATTTACCTGATGGTTAGCCTTACCGATTTTCAGAATTTAAAATGTTTTGTCTTGGTTCTTAAAACTATCGATGGTGTTCGAAATAGTTTGAAATTCTGAAACAATCTGCAACTGAGAAATATATACCCTCTAGCTTAGATATTTCTCACTAAAACGCGAGTGTGATGCTTCGTTCAAACCGTTAGATCGGCTCCTCCATCAATGTATTATTTGAGGAAAGTCCATTTTATTCTTGCTTGGACCACTTGTGTGTTGGCCAAGAGCTATAAACTGTAGTCTTAGAAAGGTTGTATTTTCATATTGTTCCATTACTCAATTCCAATTGCACACGTTTGACGCGATTTATATACAAATTATCCAGAGTTGATAACCGCATGTGCGATAATTTAGTCACTCTCGTTTTCTAAATGCATAAACCTTGCATCTATCACGCTTCTAGAATTAATAATATTTGACGAAAGTGTATACGTAAACAATAACAATTGTGATAATGGTCCGAGATTATCAAATAATTACAGAATACATTTTTTTGTTATTATTTATAGGTCAGTCCAAGCCATTTAAATATTTGTACGAGTTTAATGTATGCGATAGGGCTGAATTGTTTGCGTTGTGCATGCGCACACTATAAACAGATTACTTCGGCTTTATCAACTCAAATACAAAATAAAATATTTAAATTTAAATAAAAATGTCTTGTTTATGTTGATAAATCGGTCTCTCGATTTTCGTTTTTATGAATATTTCTTTATTTATATTTTCTAAGTGATAATAAATTATATTTTTATTTTGTACTAGACGACATTTGCTTCTGGGCAGTGTGGCAAGAAAATTGTACAATTTTAAATAATCGGGTTCGAGTCCGAGTAGATTTGATTAAGATTTTAAAATCAGGTACCAACAAGTTGTTTTGCTTTTGAAATACCCTGTATTGCATATCAATAAAACTTCCTTTACGATTATAAAACACGCGATCTACGTACGAGTTCACAACTTCACTACATATGCAGTTTGGACTTTGTAATAGGACGCAATTCAATTAAGCTGCCGATATCGATTAATTGGTGTTTATTTTGTTAAGGGTCATCCAATTTTTTGTTTATACACGATCGACAAGGACTTTTTGCGTCTCAAAACTCGATTGATCAATAGTTTATCAACAAAATTAATGAATCGACTATCAAATTGGTCGCCTGGGAATTTTCAACTGATTTACAAGCTAGATCACCTGCTACACAACACTTCGGCCAAAGGGCTGAAAATTCAGTAATTCTCTTGACCATTTGTCTTACAAATTAATTCGAGGTAACGCAAACTTTAAAACCAGTTCAGTTTATTTTGGATTAAGTAACGCATCAAACATGATTGATAACAGCTTGGAGCAAGTTAACAGCTCAATGTGGAGCATGTTTCATATCAATTAACAAATTAGCTTATATTAGAAAAAAAATTAGTGTTCTTGTCACGTCTCATATCCCGTGGCATACACACATTTATACACACACACACACACACACCCAAAATCCATCAAAATAAAACATGTAGCCAAGTTTGTCCAGTAATGCGATTTTAGTATTTACCAGATTACGTCAAACTACATTATCGGCTTCTTTAAGCGGCAGCATAAATTATTGCATTTTACTAGACACACTCCCCAAAATTATTTTTCAGTTTCAAGGTGAACTCGTGTTCTTATAAAGCTTCCGTCATCACTTCATG
Organism: Nephrotoma guestfalica; assembly: GCA_963691935.1. Classification (NCBI taxonomy): domain Eukaryota; kingdom Metazoa; phylum Arthropoda; class Insecta; order Diptera; family Tipulidae; genus Nephrotoma; species Nephrotoma guestfalica. Next base: position 35,392,171 of record OY829914.1, on the reverse strand, counting down.
TACTTTGTTATTGTAGTTCAACTGTTTAATTTTAAAAACTATAAATTTAAAATTCAAAACAGAGATAGGAAATTCGAAACCGCACATGCCCACCAAAATCGGTATAAAAGTTGTACTGAAATAGTTTTGGTAAGCCGCTTATAGCAGTATGCGTAAACGAATAAAGCGCAATATAGCATTTAGGTGGTTATAAAGGAAAGCGTAATATATTAGTTTGTTTGGCCTTGTTATGGAATCTCAAAAATAAATTTCTGTTCAATATATTTAAACAGTTGGAGCTTCATGTCATTGTGTTACTCATCTCATTAATATATTTTTTGTTTATCTATTTCCAGGGCTCAAGCGAATTCTGGCGCCGTAAGATGCGTACGATCCACGGCCTCCTCGATGTAAATAACGATGGCGTTATTTCGTACGATGATTATCGGCTATTGGCACAACAATTTGCTGCCTTAGGTCATTTGACCGCCGAAGAGACTGAAGAATTTCAGAAGATCATGATAAAAACATGGGAATCCCAATGGGGTGAACCGGAACCATATAACTTAATTACCGTTGAACAATATCTCACCGAAATGCATCATATGCTCAACGATAAGGATCTGAGTAAAAAGGTCCATCTATTCCTACCATATTTATTTAAGGCTGTCGATAAAGATAACTCAGGATATATTTCGCTTGCGGAATTCAAAATATTTTTTAATTGTTTGGGACTCACCGATGAGGATGCGGCGGTCTCGTTTGCTGTGATCGATAAAAATGGCGATGGAAAATTGTCGATTAAGGAATTTGTTAAGCTTGGCCGTGACTACTTTTTTGCCGAGGATGAAAGGCGCATATCGAAAATGTTTTGGGGACCACTTGTAAAATAATCGTATTTTATATTTTTATATACAAACATACATTCTTTTTTTTTTACAAATTATTAACTAATATTTAGTTATTGTGGTTTCACTGTTTATAAATTTTAAGTAATTTTTCGATATGAATCTTATTTTTTTAATTAAATTTGGTTAGTCCAATATACACACCCTAAATGGTTTATATAATCGAATAAGAGATGGCGCTATGTATAACAAAAAGACAATTAATAAAATCGTTATTATGCAACTATTTTATCGCATTTTATATATAGATCTTCTTATTAAACTCTATTAATTAATTTGAATTAATCATGTATATTTTTTTGTTTTGTGATATAAATAAAAATAAACGAATAATGAACAAAAGCGTTTGTACTAAACGGGGTTGCGACTTGGCTAAAATGTATAACAGTTTTGCGTTTGTTCGATAAACACAAAATTCGTTATTTTATTAATTCATTTTATTTTAAAAAATAGTTTAAAATACACATAAAAATAAAATTGTTACAAATTAGGAAATATTTAAAATTTCCTTAATTTTTTTGACCTCCTTGATTTGTTCATCGATCTCCAAATTCCTTTAAAAACCCGAAAAATAAAATTAGTAAATGACAAGTAATTAGCCCAGTTTTGTTAAAAACTTACATTTTCGACAAAATATCCCGTAAATAGTGTTCCTGCTCCTGCGACAATACCATCTGCTTAATCTTGTTTGATGTATTCCAATTCTCGACATAATTATCCTTTGCCTTTATTTTAGTCTTGACCTGAAGCACTTTATTGGCCAATTCCTGAGTTTGCTGATTAATTACCTTAATCTCGTTGCAAAAATCTTTTTCGTTAGTAGACAGCATCGGCAGTATCGATGAGGATAGCCGCACCAAATTCATTGCCTGCTTAAATAGCGCAGTCTGCTTATCGTTCACCTCCTCGTATTTTTCAGCTAAAGATTCCGCATTGTTGCGTATATCCTCCACCTCCTGCCGTAAATGATTAATCTCCTGTATTTGCATATCTTTGAGTCGTTGCAATATAATCAAACGTTTATTAAATTCTTGTTTAACACGTTCGTGTTTGGGAAACACCTGTTCGTTCAGGATCTGAGTAGTATCAAGCAAAAATTTAAACAATTCCTGTTGGGTCGGCTCAACCGCATGGTTTAATTTTAAAATCGGCAACTGCTGATTCCCAGACTTCAATAAATTCATAATTCTCGTTTGGAATGAATCCTTAATGATGTTTTTGAGCTGCGAATCATTGAGATTTGCAACATCGCTGGTTCGGTCCGATTCCACAGTTGTGTCGTTTTTATCAAAAATTTTTGATAAGTTTTTCAGTAAATTTATGTCGGAAATAAGATCGAGAGTAACTATTTCACCACTCGATAGTAGCAATATTAATCCAGACGGTGATTGCGTAAATGTTAAGCCAAGCACTGGATTCATTTGGTTAGTGGGCGCCGCATTCGTTGAGACCAAATATTCACAGTAGCTGGGCGTATTGAACGTCAAGAATTTCTCGCAGTTTCCTAAATAAACAAATTTAAAAAAAAAATGTATTACGTTAACCTTATTCAACCTGGTAAGTCCACCCATAAAATATAAATCACGATGTTCTGCCTAATAAACAAGGCAATAATTTATCATTACCGAGCTCGGTTATCACACCAAACCGGAAACCGTAATCAAATATAAATTCTAACCAAAATTTAAAACTCATTTGTATAAACCGCAACGCGAATTGGATTAGATCGAAACGAAGTATTAACATGTCGCGTACCATCCTGCTATTTGGGATAATAGCATTGGCCGCTGGACTAACGACGGCGGATAAAACAAGCCGAAAAGACTGTGCCAAAAATGAGAAATTTCTAAAGTGTGGACCAACCTGCCCACAAACGTGTGATAATCTAGGTACGGAAAATTGTGGTGGCAAGTGTAAGCGCGGCTGTTTCTGTCGCAAAGGATATGTCCGCACCAGGAGAGGAGATTGCGTCAAAGCATCTAAAAAATGTTGTACTGGTAAACATGAAACTTTCAGTAAGTGTGCACCTAGGTGCGAACCAACGTGTGTTAATCCGACGAAAAAATGCAAAGGTTGTGAAATGAAATGCATATGTAAACCAGGACATGTACGTACACCAAAGGGCAAGTGTATTCATATTGATAAATGTCCACCGTGGTCGTGTCCAAGTGACAATGAGAAATTTTTGAAGTGTGGAAAGGCACTAGAATGTGTACCATCGTGTGAAAATCCAACCCCAGCCCCTGATTGCGCTAAAGTATGCGTTCGCGGATGTTATTGTGTCAACAACTATGTACGGAATTCAGAAGGTCTTTGTATCAAACCGGAAACATGTCCAACTCTTATCGAGTGTATAGCAGATTGGGACAGTGAACACAAATAAAAAGCTCGTAATCTACAAAAATGTATTTCATTTTACTCACCATTTTCCGATTGAATATAATTTTCCAACTCCTTAATAAAAACTACAGTCACTGCATGTAAACCATAGTCGTGATATGCGAAATACTGAAATTCGTTCGTCATATTCCGTTTCAAGTGGATTGGGTATTCGGTCCGCTTTTCTTTAGCGTTCACAGGATGTTTATTCAAGTATCCCATTTCAATTTCAACGATTTCGGTTATGTTGAGCACCCAGTTCGAACGATGGATTCTAAAACTGGAATTCACATTAACCACACTGCTATTCTCTTCCTCTACAATATCGGAAAAACCGTCATCACTCGCAGTTTCAATTAGTACGCCATGATGTAGTCGACCAGTGTTTTCAGCCATAATAACCGTAAGTGGAAGTGACGGTAAAAGCAAAATGGAACAATACTCAACACCATAATTATCATAAGTTGATGGATATATCGTAATGGGACCTTGTAACTGTGGTTTTTCGAAATCAAGCCCCGTAATTAAAATATATAGATTACCGTTACCACGTAATAACACAATTGGCCAAATCACACGATTTACTGGATCCTTAAAGAGTCGCATTTTCTCTCTTTCAATTGTAGTCGTACTGAGTGATAAATGTTGGTTGATACTTTCCTCGATATAAGGCTGGCCAATATCAAAATCAACGGCAGTTTCTCCAATACTGACCAATGTTGGTAGAGTTGAGTCATGTGATGGAATGGCACCGACGCGCCATACGTGCTTTAGTGATGACTCATTGTAGACACTGGAAATAAAGTAAAGAATACGATTTATTTAAGCGTTAGAATATTGGTTTGACCTTGAAATAATTACAAAATTGTTCGGTGTACCAACGGATCCCGCTATAATATTCAGAAGCTGGATTAATTACCTTAGACTATCAATCTGCTACGCTCAAATTGGATTTTAAACAGAAACCTTTTGAAAATAACTGTTATTTTTAGCCCATCTAAACGAGCTTTCTTTACAAGTTTCACGCAGCTGATTAGTTTTTCCTGGGGAATCAGATACCTGGCATTTAAATTCAAACAAAGAATATTCTTCAATATTTCACTTATACATAGTAACATATTGAATGGAACGTCGACTTGAAACTGACCTTGAACTCGGTCAAAATGTATACGCTGACACTTATCACTGAAAGTTACCTGAGTGTTCTGAGTATAATTTCCATCATATGATTTGTTAAGTGCACTGATTAGATAAAGTTGGGGTTGGAAGAAGAGAGACCCGTCACCATTATCCCTACCTTACTATTGCACTGTTTTATTCAACCTGTTTTCAGTAAGATGGTAGCTTGAGAAATAAAAGATAAGGGTCTCCACTCTAGCTTAAACTTTTTAATTCTGATTTTACTTATAAGATTGCGGTTCTTATATACTAAATTTCTTCAATATAAATATCAATAGGGAAAAATCCATATCATGCATGAAGAAATTATTGAACTACTAATTTATGAGTAAATATTACTCGTCATTAATATTTTAATTTTCCTTTGTTTGAAATGAGATACATACTTCTATCTAGAGAGTATCTACTTATTTAGGTGCACTGGTCGGTGGTTTACACCAATTTTGTAGCAACTTATATAGTACCCAATTTATTCCGCCGTTCCACACTTTGATTTCCTCGTCGTGATTCTTTCCTCGTCTCCTTCCTCTTCACCTACAAACTGTTGTTAGTTTGAATGTGAAGGGGAAGGAAACAAGGAAAGAATCACGACGAAAGAATCAAGTGTGGAATGGCGGATTGGTTGTTTTCTAGCATGTGATTTCACAATTTGGCGATGAATCTTATGATACCAGTTTGTGGCTTCTCGGGCGAGTTCAAGAAAGCATGCCTAGCTAGTTGGGCCCATTGGGTTTTGTGAAAATTTGAATATACATATGAGACAAAGCTCACAAAGCTCCAGGTACATATGTAAAACGTTTTACTTTTCACGGTTTTAAATTATTAAACATTTTTTTGTCAAATATACTTGCTTTAATGTTACCTCAAAATATTACATTAAATATTATTAATACATAAAAACAAAAATCAATATTTACCACTTTACGCGCCCAATAAACATTCATCGGTACGTATTCAAACGAGTGCGATTTTTTGCACAGGTGTATCAGCTGTCATTTCAATAGAGTTTTAAGACCGTGAGGAGTTGACATTAATTTCGTTTGGAATAGAAAAAAGTGTTTTGTTGAATGTTTGCCGGCCTAACCAGTGCACTCTAGCTGTATTGGCCTAATAGAATAGGTGTGTGTAGAAAGTATAGACCATGTTTTGGTGGAAGAGGACACCTCAGCGCGTCTATGAAAAAGTCAAACTGGCGTTCATTTTCAGATATCTAGAACCTTTTTAAAAAAGGTTTATCAAAATAATATTAATCTTGTCGTAAATTGGTCGTTATTATTATTATTTTAGTAGATGTCATTTCAAACATTAAGAACGAAATAGGAAGAATGTTATTATTTTATAAAGATAGCATGTTAAAACACAAAAAATGTTAAGAATGAAATAAAATAAAAATGAAAAAGAGAGATTGTGCTAATAGTCCTTAAACGAAGGGATCGAGTTTTGGTGTTCTTTAAAATAAAAAAAAGCATTTTAAAACTAGAAAGAAAAACTGGAGTTGTTTGATTTATTTGGCAAAGGTGTCAGTTAATAAAAAAAAAACAATTCGTCAAGAGTTTTCGATCCCTCTAACAGATACTATTAATATATATATGAAGAAAAGCTTACAACTATGGCTTGACATATTCATAAAACGTACATATAACACATGACACATTAAAAACACCCAGGCGTAACCTTTTGCCAGGTTACCACCTTTAGATAGACAGTTACTATTATCCCGTTGAAAATGAATTCAGAAGAAAATTAGCGTTCATAACACCAGACGGAAATAAGGACCTTCGAAGACGGAAGCAGTAAAACGGTTTATTAGGGTATTCGTTCGGCCATTTATCGGGTTATCCAGGCATATTAGGCGGTTTATTGAAGGGAATGGTAGCTAGACCTCTAACGCATCTGATTAAAGAAGCGAATAATTTAGATGAGCTGAGCCACAAGAACTAGCCTTCAATAAAATTAAACAACATTTAATTAGAAAAACTTTTAATTAATGGCAAACGAAAAAGATGTTGCAACCTATAAGTTATTTAAGCCGTAAAACAACTCCCGAGGACTCGAAAGTTTTGGCTATAGTGGCCTCGAAAAGTAGCAGGCTTATTAATTGGCATAATTGCATTATTGCATGCATAATTGGCATAATTAAACATATTGGCAACATTAAATGTTAGCCAAAAAACAAAGATATACATTCAAGAATAGGTAAACGGTTTGCTAGATTATCAGAGTTTACATTCACAGTCGAATTCGTTAAGGATAATACGAATTAAGTGGCGGGTTGCTGCTTTTCAACGAACCGGCGAATAAATTTTGACAGCCAGTAATTGTTAGAGTTAGGAGTTGAGAGAGCATTTAAAAAATTTATTATGTATAACTCATGCGTCTATCGAACTAAGAGTAAGACTGAATTTTCCACAGGATCTAGAGATCCAGACGAAACAGTTGAGCATCAAGAGATCGATAAAACAGTTGAAAATTTAAAATCATCATTTTATTTCCCGAAAATGAAAGATTATGTCACAAGATACGCGAATAGGTGTAAAAATGTCTATACTATAAAATATCCAATGGTAGACAACCAGGATATCTGTACCCCTTAGATAATGAGCGTTTTGTAGTGATACATTACAACCATGCAGAGCCGTATGTAAAAATTAAAAATAAGTATGTGGGAGTAATTGACGTTGGGTTTAGCAAGCACGTAATGCTAAGAACGATGCCTGACGTAGGAGTAGATAGTACTTTCGAGATTCTTAGATTAGCTTTGAGTATTTATGGTAGACCAGACGTACCGAGTACTGATCGAGGATCAGCGTTCACTGTGTCGATGTTTCACTCGTTTTACGAAATAATGCAAATTAGGCGGCAAGTTAAAGTTACAAGTGATAGTGCATGTTCGAATGGTCAGGTGGAAATAGTGAACAAGCAAGTGACGCAGTACCTTGCGAAGATTAGTTCAGGTATTGAATCTCATGGTTGGGATGAAAAACTACTTGAGGTGTACGTAGCGTTGAACAACATAGTGCACAATATAACAAAGGAAACTCCCTCAGATATCGTGTTTCGATATCCATTCTGGAATTTAAGAGAAAACACACTAGTAGAAAAACTGAAAAGCCTTAACAGCCTGATGCTGGAAGAAGGATACATTTGTGAGTAGAATAGTGCGAAAGAGTGTTTAAAAAGAAATATAGAGAAAATTAAGGATACGTACACCACTACTAAGACATTTCGGTAAATTCTCATGAGAATTGCAAATAACGTACAAAAATACATGAGTGATAAAAAGAGGAGTGATAAAATAAACAACTGATTTTTAATCAATTTAATTTAACCCCTAGCGGATTAATTTGACGAAACTACTTCTATCTTCTCATGTCAAAATAGCAAGAGCAGTTGCGAGTAGTTCAAGCAAATTAAGCAAAGACAGAAATCTAACTAATCTCTAGTACCATGCGGTTAGTCGACTGGAAAGCAACTATTGTTTAAGTAAATCTAAATAATAATTCTAGTGACCTTGGTAATAGACTGATCGATTGTTTTGATTTATGTTTTACCCTTGAGATATACTTGACGCGACCGACGTGACTCAAAAGTAAAAAATTTACGATTTCATACTACAGCGATTACATTCGACGCGATTAACGAGTCTTCAGTGGGCTATGGAGAACAACGTTTTTGACATTTAGAAATGTCGCAGTCACGTTGAGTGTATCTCAGGGGTTAAGTCTAATTCAAATTTTATTCAAAACGACAAAAAACCAAACCAGATTTTCCTTGAAATGTTTTTAAATTTACTGGAGCACTTTTTCAAAAATTTTGTTACTCGTATATCAGATACAGCGTAAAATGTTTTAATACTAATACCGCTGAAAATCCAACTATGAAGCAGAATTATTGTCAGCATTTTATAAAGGGGAAATAATGGAACTAATCTTACGCACATTTTCTGGTAGGTTTAAAAAAAACTCCGCATCATTTGAGTTTTTTAATTTTTTCCGGTTTTAAAAATGCTGGGAAAGTTAATTTTCAAATTTTGCCGAGTTTTAATTTAGAATATTTTTTACGTAAAACTTAGCAAGATTTTTTATTTGTCCTTTATAGTAATACGACAATGGTTTGAAAAAAGTGCAATAAAAAGGTAAATGGTGACTAGAACAGAAACAATAAAAGAGAAAGAGACAATATAATTTTCCAAAGGTCATTTTGTTGGTAAATAAACATTTCGGGGTATCCATAAAAATTGTTTGAAAGTGTTATCAAATCACTTCAAATAGTTCTAGAATAAAATATTATTGTTGAATTTACATAAAAATATTCGTTTTGCCTGCATTTGATAAAGAAAACGTTGAAAATGTTAAAAAACAAATATTGCAAGATAATTCTAATCTGAACATACACACAACGATAGAAAATGACAGCACACATATTAAAAGTGAATATTATACACCGTATACGTATAGAAATTCTCATGAGAATTTTGTACAAAATCCCTGTTCTGCTAGCAGTGCTCATTGGGCGACTTTTTTGCTCAATTTTTGTACAAAAAATTATATATTGTGCACTCACTCGTATTAATATGATGTATACATATTATATTTCGCACTTCATTTGGATTTTTGAAAAGCTGAAAAGGTCGGAAAATTAGCCATTGTCATAAAATACCATAAAATAAAATTCTAAAATATTATTTTATTTATAATTAAATGAGTCAGTGAGTAAAAACAAAAAAAAATAGAAAAATTTAATTATGATTTTTATTTTATATTTGGCTAACCTTTAGTAGTTAGTATTACTGACCCTAACTAGTGGCCGGCTCCTATATTCCCGACATGATGTGATGTGTCGATACAATTTAGCTGAATATTAAATTATAAAACTGACTACAACATTAAAACTATTGACTAATGCCAAAGCTGAGTGGCTAGAGGTAGGCTAGGATAAATGTCTATCGGGATATAAAATAACGCTAAACGCTAATAAATTTATTTTGATTTAGTTCAAAAATGAAAATTATAGTTTCTGCTTAGAATCTCCTAACAAATTTAAATTTCTCATCAGATAAGTACTTTTAATTTGTTTAATAACACACTATTCGTTTTGAAATATTTAATTTAAATTTATATTTAATTATAAAAACTGCAAACAAATTTAATAAAATTTTCATAGGAAATATCCGAATTATAGCGTTTAGTTAATAAATTTCCCCCACATTAGAGCACATCACACCATTCGTCAAGCTAGCAACGATTCAAATCTTAGTTACTAGAAATTCCGTATTATACATAACACTTTCCACTTTTAGTTGTTTAGAATTTATTACTAAATAAATAATTTCGCAACGTGAAATACAGTGATTAGGCCGATATTTACCATTAAATTATTTTCAGTAAAATGCAAGACAAAACTACAGATTAAATTTTTCCACTTTTAATGTGTCAAAAATCGCAGTTAACTTTGTCGCGTTTTGATCAACCGGTTGCATTGTTTGTTAATCACATATTTTGGTTACTTGGGCAATTTACTTTAAAAACAATAACGATATGTCAAGTCAACCAACGTAACACAACACCACCACACATAATCGTCAAACAACCATGCATTCAACTTATTTTGTGTGTGGGCGTGCTTGCAGTCGGAAGTTCGTGAGTGAACACAATATAGAAAAATAAAATGAATTTAAATAGTGATAACGCAAATATGAGTAAAACTTACGGAATTTGTATGACTGTTTGTGATATAATTGATGAATTTAATAATGCCAAAACATTGCAAATAACCGATTTAGTGCAAATTTTATTTCGAAATGACAAGAGGAAATGCGTAACCATCAAACTGATGGATGAGGGGCCTATGCAATTTGGAAAAACCGCTTACGAATGTTATAGTAAAAATATAACCAGCGTATCGAATGAATTGGTAAAGTATTTAGTGGGTGCGGATTATTGGGGCCGATTGGATATTTTAAGATTTAAAAATAAAATTGGGAAATTGAGAGTGGGTTTAAGTGGTAATTTACAAGTGCAGTTTGAAGGCCATAAATATATTTTACAATACATTACAACATATATTGGAAAGGTGTATATGCTTGGCGCAGGATTCTACGTAGGAATTAAAATTGAAACGGTGAGTAAATTGCAATTAAAACCATTGGGGACTCCCCGAATTGTAAATCGTTTTCGATGCTAGTACATGTAATTTATATTGAGTAGAGGGCGCTGTGATAATAGAAGAGTGTTTTTACGCGATGTTAAAAAAACGTCATATAGAGCGGCGTTTTTGCTTGTTTTGAGTTGCGAAACGTCAGAACCATTAAATTGTTAAGAAAAACTAGGTAGGTCGACTGGCTGACTGGGATATTTAAAAAAGAATTAAAATGAACGATCGATCAAAAAGTAAATGAATGATGAATGTTATTTTTACAACATAATGATTTACCATACAAATAAAAATAAATAGAATTAAGTTCCTTTCATAAAAGTCGATTCAAAACAATCTCGTAGTCGAGCAAAATATCAAGTCGGTGAATATCAAGGGTGGTAATCACATCGATTGGCGGAAAATCAATATTTAAATATGAAATACTCGATGAAAATGACAAACACAAGTTAGTAGTTTTCGTAGGCAATATTGTTTATTTTCGTAAAAATAAAACAAAGCTACTTTATGCAAACATGTTAGTATAAATAATACTTGAAGGCACTGACATTTTCGGTTAGTGTACGTATTTAGCAAAATTGAATAATGCAATTAATATTGCACAAGTGGTAGCTGGTTACACTTATATACTTTTATAAAGGTTCTTTAGCCAAATGGCTGAACAGAAAATTACCACCGCCCAGTAAATGGAATTCAGTAAAAATTAGTTAAAATTTAAAAAGTTTCTGTCTGATAAATTCTGAAATTTCATATTTATTTTCTGTATTTCTACAAATGGAATTCGAGAGAACTCGGAACTTTTGTTGTTGGTCGACTATACTGAACCAATCTTTAATCGTGTTCGCAAAGTCTAATTTTACTCTATTTCAGTTTTCCGACATACCACATGTATACCGCTTATTTGGAGAACTATTACGACAATTTAACTATCCAAATGACCAAACCGAAAGCTTTTTAACTGTGAGGGTTGAGCAACTCTTCGACGAAATTGAGCTTAATTCAAAAAGAACTCGAAATGTATTTGCAAACAAAATTGAAACAAAAGATATTGGAACGAGTTCGATACAACTTGTTGCAAAGGAATCACCTGTAATTGTAGATAAACGACAAATGAAAAATTCTGAATTTATTCCAATAAGTAATATATTCGAACCAACTTCAAAAAACGAGCGACAAAATGCAAATTCCGAGTCATTGAATGGAGATCGTAATACTGCCGAAGCCAACAAGTTTCAGAGTACAGCACCTCAATATAGTCAAGAATCTGTGAGTACCATTACGAATAAAAATCGTGCACGTAATAAGGAAATATTGAAAGAATTAGATTCCGAAAAAAAACAAAAGGAAAACGCAAAAACATGTTACGATTGTCGCAGACCGGGATATGTATTTAAATTATCATGTGAACATTCATTTTGTCCTGAATGTCTTTGGGCAAAATCGGAGGTTATTAAACAAGCCAAATGCCCAGTGTGCTCCGACATGATACAGGTGAATTTAAATACAAAAATAAATTCAACGTTCTAATCATTAACTCTAATTATTGTTTCAGCCACATCAGATAGATCGCTTGGATAGGTTTTTACAGACAAATTTAAATTTCAAGAAAACTCGACCATTAAATGTCAATAATAATAATATCGATCACACACATGCTAAAAACAGCATTGTATGTTTAGCAGAAAAGAAGAAGCCTAATCCAAAAATATGTTACGGCTGTGGGAAATCGGAACGTATATTTAAATTTTTATGTAACCATTCATTTTGCCCTGAATGTGTTTACGATCGCTTGGAACTTATTAGACGTGATATCATGGTCTGTCCAGTCTGCTTCGACATTCTAAAGGTAAAATTAAAGACAAATTTGAATAAATTTAATGTATACTTATTATATCGTACTATTGTTTCAGCCGCATCAGATAGTTCACTTAAATAGGTTTTTAAAGAAACATTTAGAAGAAAAAGCAAACGATTAGTGTCAGAAATAATAAAAAATGTGCATTAACTTAATTTTATTTTAAATGGAAACTTGTATATGTTCGAAGGTTGAAATGTATTATAAATTTTTTATTGTGAGAGATTTTAGTTGATATTTTTAAATGAACTAAAGGGTGTTTTTTTAAGAGGTTGCCGATTTTTTTTTTGAATAAAACACATAAAATTATGAAATGACCAAAATTTTTTTTTATTTTTTATTTGGTAGATAATTTTTTGGCATTTAACATTTAAACACAATTTCTGGCATATGGCTACCACGACTATTTTTCACAAATGTCATTCTGGAGGTCCAATTTTCCAGCACTTTTTCAAGCATTTGAGGGCGTATGTCAGCAATGACACGTTGAATATTGGTTTCCAAAGCGTCAATCGATTGAGGTTTATCCACATAAACCAATGACTTCACGTATCCCCACAAAAAGTAATCGAGTGGCGTCAAATCGCACGAACGCGGAGGCCAATTCACCGGACCATTTCTCGAAATAATGTTGTCGTTGAAAGTTTCTTTCAATAAGTCGATTGTTTCACGTGCTGTATGGCAAGTGGCACCATCTTGTTGAAACCACATTTCATCCATATCCATATCTTCAAGATTTGACAACAAAAACTCATTTAACATGGTTCTGTATCGATTTCCATTCACGGTAACGCGTCGTCCTTCCTCATTTTTAAAGAAATATGGACCGATGATCCCACCAGCCCATAGACCGCACCAAACAGTACATTTATCAGGATGCATTGGTAATTCTTGAACGGCGTGTGGATTATCTTTGCTCCAAATGCGACAATTTTGTTTGTTGACGTATCCATTTAATCAAAAATGCGCCTCACCACTGAAGAGAATTTTACGGTAAAAAAATGGATCTTCGTTCAATTGATTTAACGACCAATCACTGAATTCACGGCGCAAACGATGGTCGTGTGGCTTTAATTCTTGCACCAATTGAATTTTGTATGGCACCAAACCCAAATCTTTACGTAAAATTTTCCATAAAGTCGATGGACAAAGTCCAATTTGCTGAGCACGACGACGAATCGATAAATTGTCGTTTTCTTCGACACTGGCCTCAACGACAGCAATATTTTCTTCTGTACGAACTCTTCTCATTCTTGTCGGTGGCTTGGCATCCAAAAGAGTGAATGTAGACCGAAATTTGGTAATTACGTTCTTTATGGTGGTCTCTGACGGACGATTATGTGCACCATAAAATTCACGAAGTGCTCTATAAACATTTTTAATTGAACACTGATTTTGAAAATAAATTTCCACGATTTGAAAACGTTGTTCTGGAGTTAACCTATTCATAATGATTAGCCAAACAATACTGAGTAGAAATGCCACTTTGAGCTGTCAAAACAACTGTCATAAAATAAAACGACATCTATCGGAAAAACAAACCTCCTAAAAAAACACCCTTTATAAACGTATTCTGCTGCCTTAAAAAAGTAGATCAATTTTGAATATTAAATGAAAAATGTTACTAAATAACTAGAAGTTTACCACTGGCACATTAATATTTAATAGTTTTGGATTCGGCCGATTTAATCGTTTACTAAACTTGTATAAACTTCTACGTCCACAACTGTACACAACTACTTGTCAAGTTTGATATTTTTAGTCATGACGGTAGTCTGTTACAGAAGGCTGATTTGATTGATACTAAAATTTCCTGGGTATAACCCGCAGTATAAAAAGCTCATCTTTTTTACAAAAAAAATATGCTCAAGTATAACGCGCACTCGTATAACTCCTAAATTTAAACTTATTTATTTCCGATAGATATTAGGTAGCTATTTATGAGATTTGGGACGGAACTCTTCCATTTCTTAGCCTATCTTGATAAGATTGGATATGTTGGTTGGAAATGGGCTTGTAAAGTGATTTTTTTTAGGACGGAACTCGAACAATTCTTAACCAATTATAATGGAATTCAGTGCAAAGAAAATGGGATTTTAAAATAGTTTTTGGAAGAAGTTCTGGAATATGGCCACCTGAGACTAAACTTTGTTTTGTCTCAACGATATTTCTTCAAATTTTACAGTTTACAACCAGGAGATGATAGAAATGACAATCGGACCGAGTTTAGATTCCGCTTAACGTGATATTTCCATCGTGTAGCAGTTCTTCCGCTTTTGCGAGTTCTATATTCACATGAAAGTAAGTTTCTAACTTGTTGATTCCATAATTTAGTGAATTTTTGGATTATATTTTATATTTGCCGAATTACGGATGAATCGTAATTTTCCAACCGCTTTTCCTAATTAGCGCACGATCATCATACTAATTATTTTACGCCCAAGTACAACAAGCTTCTGGATGCTTTTACCGTCAGCGTCAATACTAGCAACAAATGGCGACCACTGATCTAAACAGGTCCATTAGGGCCCTATTCCTGAATACGATACGAACAACAAAATAATACAAGATTCATATTTGAATTGAATCAGATTCGTAGGATTCTTATTTAAAATTGAATAGGAATCTTGTACTTTCGGGTTTGTATCGTATTCAGGAATAGAGCCCTCTGTTAGTTTTCGAATACTTCGATGTTATGTTCACAGAAACTGAATTTTGTTCTATTACCAACTGACCAAACAAGGAAGTGTCGCATGAAGTATGCAACGTTTAATTTTCCTTTTTAAAAAATTAAGTATGTTGCACTCAAATTTTTATAATAATGTAAAAGATAAACACGATTATTAAAAATCATGCATTATACAAAAACGCATTATATTTCTGAAGACTAATTTTAAACATGGGGAAAGATTTGCAGAAATAATTAGCAAATTAAGAGTTAACAATACACACCAAATCGTCTAAAAATTAGCGATTAATCAACAAATTTAATGAAACTGGTTCAGTTATTAATATAAAATCAGACCTCGTTCGTTATTAGCCAGGACGATGTTTGGAAAATTTTCAAAGTAACGGAAGATGTTGCTAAACATATTTACACAAAAGGACAAGAGGTTTCTAACAAAATTGTGGTGGTTATTTAATTTATGTTTTGTTTCATACTTAATCGGAAACTAGTAATTGACGTGCGTCCTTCTTGAACCCCTCTTTTTTAAAACCGTTCTCATATCGCGTGTTTCAAAAAATAAATTCTTGCAGGTCGATCTAATATCAGCTGTACTAGCTTTATTAAGCCGACGGATGACGTATTCTAAAGAGAAATTAAAAATTATTTGGCCGGTAGGGTCTCCTTTCACTGGAAGTTTATCTTTGCCGTATAGAGCAGCACGCGAAAGCTGAGATTTTTCCCGTTTCAATGTACAATTTGACAAGAGTGAATTTCTCCATAAAGTAATCACATTCTTAGGTTATATTGTCACTTCAGAGGGAGTAAAACCTAACCCCGACAAGATAAAGACTATTCAGAATTTCCCCCTTACAAAAAAATGAAAAACAAAAAGTTTTATAAAAGGAAGTTCTAGTGAAAGATTCTATCATTGACCTTAACGAAAACTATAGTAGATGCTTTCTAAAAATGCAAGAAATTGCTGTGACCCCAACGCTGTGTGAAACTCATCGCGTCCATTTTATAGTCGACGTAATCCACCATCAGAGTAGTTAATTCGATTAATTATAAATCGCGTTCGAACCACGTTTACTCTAAATGATAATACGCGTCCTATAAGACCCCATGCGGCAGGCGATGTCAGCTGTAGTGCGTAGCGTTGAAGAAAATCCGAATGAATCGGTTCGATCGTGCTCAACAATTGGGACTTGATCCAACAACTTTATGGAGGATTTTGCGTAAGGATCTAGGTTAACATGCTTACAAGATTCAATTTGTGCAAGAATTAAAACCATACGGCCATTGTTCACGCCGCCAATTTGGTAAATGGGCCGAAGCCAATATTGATATCGATGCAAACTTTCCATAGAAAATTCACTGAAGTGATGAAGCTCAATTTTGGTTGAATGGCTATGTCAACAAGCAGAATTGTCGCATTTGGAGTAAATATAATCCACGAGCCATTGTTCAAAAACCATTACATCTACAAAAAGTTACCGTTTGGTGTATTTTAATAATTTTTTGTGCCTCAATTGGATGGTACTGTCTGTCATCAGACATGTGTTTCCAATAAGACGGAGCACGTGCCATACAGCGCGCGATACAATTGTTTACTGAAAGAAATATTGATGAACGATTAATATCGAGAAATGGACGTGTCAACAGGCCTACCGCGTTCGTGTGATTTAACACCGCTGGACAATTAATTTTCTTTGGGGTATCTGAAGTCACTTGTCTACGTGCTGATAAGCCAGAGACTATTGAACACTCGAAAGCCAATATTCAACGCGTTATTGCCGAAATACAACCAGAAATGCCGCGAAGAGATCGAAAATTGCACCTCCAGATTACGCGATGTGCGCGCACGCAACCCGCGGTGACCACATGCCCGAAATCATATTCAAGCATTAATAGCATAAAACTATTTTTCAAATAGTCATATTTGTGGCCATTACAATTATTTTTCTTTGTTTTATTTAAATTCAAAGTTATATACCTCAAAATAAAACACCTTTTACTATGTCGGTGTTACTGAGATTTGTTCTGTACGAAATTTTTCTATACTTGGTGATTTTACACAAAATTGGTTAGTAGTTAAATTGGTTTAGCAAAATTCGGAAATAAAATTCACTTCAGTTCGACACTACAAAAAATTCAAAAAATCGGGTGCTTGATTGAATTTTGCTAAACCAGTTTAACTAATCCGCAGTCTGTCTAGGCTATTAGTCATAATTTCTGAATACTATTAAATAGATTAAATTGTAATTTGATTAGTAATTTGGACATACGGGTTGGGTGTAACTTAAAAGCATACCAATGTACTCAATGAAATTACGCCATTCTTTAATTACATATTTAAGTCATGGACGTTTAAAGAAACAATTTTCGTTATTTGCTTGTAGGCGGCTTTATTGTACTTTATACTCAACCACGAAGAACTCGCTATAGGAACTTGACGACGAGGAACTTTTGGTTAAAAATATCTCTAAACTAGTTGCAATCCACATCTGAATTGTTTTAAAGACGGCATTAAACCTTCTTGCAACTGTTGCTGGTAATATTTCCCCTTGCCTTCTTATAAACAGCTAATAACACCATTTCCAATGTCACAGTTAGATGTTTTGATGTGAATATTCCCTCAAAGACTATCAAGAAGCATCAGTTGGCTAATGGTTGCAAACTTGAATATCCAAAAGTTTCTCAACGGAAGAAGTAATGTTATCGCAGGTGCGTATTCCAAATCGAAGGGTTTTTGAATTCAGGACACATAATTCGTGCAATATTTTGTAGCGGTCTCAATTAGGGTCCGTATCCCAATTAAATTAAAGTCGTAATATTAAAACTTGACTGTCTGACTACAGTTGAACCTGGTCCAATTAAACTTATTAACAATCTATATAACATCAGTTTTTTAATGATTTAATTATTGCATTCTGTTCTGGGGCCGAAGCACTCTGAAATCTTTCGCGCTTCGCTTTTCACGTCCTACTTTACGCATTGCCTGCCAAATCAGGGACGTACGGCTATAGGTTCGAGTTACGCATAATCATTAACATTAGTTTTGATCGATAGGAAAGCCAGGCTTGAATGTGTAACCATCTTCATCTCTTACCAGATTTTTGGACAGTTCATCGTAACCAAACAGTTTTATATAACTATAATGTTTTCCGGGTTTCTTATGTTTACGTGTTTTACTAGCTAACTCGCGCTAACGAGTCCAAACAGACAGCACACTGAGAGAATGGCTAACGCTAGGTGGTTCATCATTCCTAGTTTTGGCGCGGCGATGTGTTTGTTGTCTCGGCGATGGCTTATTATTCTCAGTAGGAGTTGTACTGTCAACCTTGGTTGCTACGTCCTGCATCGATGAGATTGGTTCCATAGGTATGTCTTATTTGGATTACCATCAATAGGTAGCTTACATAGTTTTGTTATGGGCCGTTTGTATGTCGCATCCTTGCATTTATCTCTTGCAATTCGTACCATATTATCTTTCCGGCATGAGTGTCAAGAACCCGTCACAATTTTCATCGTAAGACCGGTGGTAATTAACCGTCTTTTACTAGTACCAGGTCGTTTACTGCTAGACTTGGTTGTACGGTTCTCCATTTGGTCTGACCCGGAAGTTGGTGAAGATATTCTGCCGACCAGCGTTTCCAGAAATCTAGTGCCATCTTTTCGCCCATGTACCAACCATCTTGTTTTTAATCTCAAGTTGCTGGTAGTCGCCTCTGGTATCCCTTTGAAGTAATCGCCTATCAGAAAGTGTCCTGGTGTTAGCACTATTGTACTCGAGGGTAAATCGAGTTAGTAACCGAGAATTGGGAACTGCTTCGATTTGAGTGGTGAGAGTATATAACTCTTCGAATGTAAGAGTGGATTCTCCTATTACTTCTTGAGGTGGAATTTTACAGACTTTATTCCTGCTTCCCATATTCTTTCAAAGTGTGGAGTGTGAGGAAGTGTAAGGTGCCAGTTTGTTTCATCATTGGCCAGTAGGGCTGCTATGTCTTCGGATAATGTTGGCTGCACGATATGTTCTTTTCATTACGGTATTTGTTCCAACACAAAAGGTTCCATTGTTGGAAAATATATCCGTGCACAGTCCTCGCTTGGAGACTAATCATTTGTCGGCCGCTATATGAATAGGACGATGTACCCCTTGTAGGATTTGTTGCCTCGACCTTTGGTAGTTCTTAGTTGTTCCATGATCGGTATTCCCGGCCTCACTTTTGGTCATGATGGTTATTGGTGCAATTGATGACTCAGGTAGAATCGATAATTAGCTGCAGTCCGTTATGTCGAATTCAAACAACTCTGCTGTTCTGTTGTATAGTGTTCCCAACGTTTTATTACATTCACTTTATTTTAATGCGCCCTTTAGCTTGTTGCTCGCCTGAAATATTTTGGGAGAGCTGGATGCCCATTTTCTTAGATGAAATCCACCCTGTGCTGTGAGCTTTTATAGGTCTTGTAGCGCCAGCAGAGCCTCTTCAATGTTATCCGCGCCAGTGAGTAGGTCATCCACATAGAAGTCTGTCATGATGATTTTAGCTGCTACAGAATATGTACTGGAACCATCCTTGGCTATAGTTGAATTAATGTTCTTACAGCAAGATAGTAGGCAGCGGTAGTCCCATATGTTATAGTATTTAGCCTATATGCTTTCATGAGCTCGGAAGCATACGGTGATATGGTCATAAGCACGGAACTATACGGTGGTAGTCTTGATCTTCTGTGTTAAGCCAAACTTGTCGACACATTTTTTCAATGTCGGCTGTGATGACGATCTTATGTTTTCGCCATTGTAGTAGCATGTCGGCTAAACCCTCTTGTAGTTTGAGGCCATTCATCATAATGTTGTTTAATGAGACTCCAGTAGTTGTTTTTGGTGATGCTTCAAAAACCACTCGAAGCTTGGTTGTTATGCTGTCTGATGTGATAATACCATAATGAGGTATGCAGTACGTTGACAAATTTTCGACTGGTTCTATTCTGGTTTTTCTTGTGTTAATTCCATGTGGTTTAGATCGATGTATTCTTGCATGAATTTTTGATATAATTGCTTGTATGCTGTGTCTTTTGTGAACCTTTTCTCGATTTGCAGAAGTCTGACGGAGGCTCTTGCCTGGCTCTGATCTGATTCTTTTCTACATGATTTTCGTCTATCCTCAGGAAAGATGTTAATCTCCACAAACAATTTCAGTTGCTCTTCGATTGACTTGGTTGTCACCATGGTTGTTCTTCCTTGGGTGTTGACGTTACTCAGGCTGCCGATTATGATCCATCCAAACTCCCTCTCGTGCCATTGGTTCTCGGAGGTTGCCTTTGATAATGCTATTAATTATTATCAATGGCCACTAATCTGCTCCAAGTATGAGATCATTCGGTTGAGATTGATTGTAGTAGCATGGATCTGTTAAATTTATGTTATTTAGATGGGTCCATGCTCTAGTATCAATATCAGTTTCAGGTAGTTGTTGAGTTAACAAGTTGAATATTAAAGCATCGATGTCAAAGCTAAAGTCTCCATCGAATCTTGGCACAAGCTTTATGTTGATTGTGTGTCTACAAATTCCTGCCTTGTTTCCACCTATGCCTGAAAAGTTGACATGTGTTTGGTCATATAAATAGAATTAACGAATCGAGTGGAACATGCATTCGACATAAAAAAACGGGTATATTATGAAAATTTCCTGTCTCGGATGGTTGCGTTAACGGATAAATACGTGCTATTATGAACCTAAAAAGCAAAATCGAATCGGATTTTCCGAACACACTAGAAAAAATCCGAATGTTAGTTAGTTGACGTATTTTGTATTCGATTGATCTTATTTTGACATTTCATCAAAATATGGAACGGAAAGATCCTCTGTCTCGGATCTTTCATAATATACCTTGGGGTTCTGTTATTTGGAGTAAAATAGAGTAACATCAAGGCCAAAGAAACTACAAAACTACTAACTAAAATATACGGCCCTGAATATAATGAAATAAAAAACATTTTTGGAAAAGCTGAACATTTTTCCAGCAAATGTCATTTTTACGAAATGTTTGGCTTGCACCACCTAAAAACTATGTATACGTCGTCTTCAGTTAGGCCAAAATGCAAAATCAAGTGACATATTGAATGGCCTTGATACTTGCAAATAGTTCTCTAAGGCCCTTTTCCCAAACTAGAAGTTAATTGTAGCTGGTGAAGTAAAGATGAACAAATCATGATCCGTAATAAGACCCGGAATATTAAAAGCTAATAAACGGGAGATGAAAGATGATACTAATTATCAATTTAAAAATAAAAAAAAAATGTCTTGGGTGTATATGAAGCGAGCTGAATTTTTTGTCATTGCCTATTATGGTATTTTCGATAGCGTTTGTTTTTGATATTATCGAAAAATTTACGACACACCTCTTAAGGTGTCGAATATCTTTACCAATTTTTATGTATTATTATATTATTATTTTTATGTATTATTATTTTTATGTATTATTATACTTAAAATAAAAAAATTTTGAATTCAACAAGTTTAATTATTAACATTTAATGAGTTTAATTATAAAAAATTTTCGTAATTCAAATTTATTGCGATTTTTATATTTTCGAAACAATCGGAAATTTCATAACAGCTATTTTCGATGTTATCAAAACGTTCGATATTCTCAGAAACAAACGCTATCGAAAATACCATAATAGGCTCCTTGGAGTTTTCTATACTTTCCTAGTCTAATAGCTTCTATTGAAATTAAGCGAGATCACTAATTTTATTAATGGACTCGAGCGCCACAAGAATATAATAATATTTACATGTATGAAAATCATTCAACCCATACAAGTTCATGTTTTGGAATCCACATCGTTTTGGCACAATGTTGGTCATAAATTAATGAAAAAAAAATAAAATAAGTTCGCAATGAATTATGATCATAATTATCGATCAAAGTCATCAATACATAGGATTATTTATTAATTCAAAAAAAAATGTTTAAATTTAATACGCAAATATGGAAACAAAATATTATGTTATTTTGTTTCCATATTTGCAAGTTCAATTTCTGTTCTTGCCACAATCTGACGCTTTTTGTTTATAATCATTTGTATTTAAAAGGTCGTTTGCACGTAGCACACCCAGCGGCAGAATTATTATTCGATGTCTTACAACCCACACAAAAACGATTTTCATGTTCATTACCACCCGGTACATTGTTTTTATCCTTTTCGTTGAATCTATTTTTCTTAGTCCATACACCAGGGTAATACCCGGTTTTATCGTCATTTTTCTTAAATGTTTGATCTAAATTGTTATGTTCTTGCAATGGTCGCCTCTCTTCTAAATATAAATTTCGTTGGATAAACCATTGTAGGCCCTTTACCTCATATGCCTGAAATACACAAAAAAAAGAGTAAGAACTAATTATTGGAACTATTTACAAAATTATTTCAATTCACCTTTAACGCGGTTCGACACACTGGGCAGACATTAGATGCATCATCACTTTTTATAACATCCAAACTCTCCAAAACACTTTTAATACAGAAAGAATGACCGCAGCCCATGTTAAACAAATTTTCCGATTTTTGACAGTGACAACAGTTATTCGGGATAATTTTTCGAATTTTTTCCGGACGTACCTGTTCCTTATCTGTAAGACTACTCATACCCTGCTTACTGTAATTTTTAGATCCTGCACTATGATGCTCATTGGTTTCAGCAGTATCCATTGCCTCGGGATTTACAGTCTCTCGCTCATTTTGTGATTTATAATCGAATAAATATTTACTTTTGTTTTCAAAATCTTGGGTCCGTTGATCATCCACAATCGACAATTCTTTTAAATGGGTTGGGAGTTGGGACGAATTTGTACCATGAATTTGTGATTCAATTAATTTATCGTAGTCATTTGAACAATTAATTTCAATTTCGTTAAAAAGTTGCTCAACCCTGACTAATAAAAGACCCATGCTTATGTAATTCCGCTCAAATAGTTGATGAAATAACTCATAAGTAAAATGGTTTCGATCAGGTATTTCGGGGAACTGAAAACAGATTAATATCATTAAAGCATTAATGCATAAATGGCAACGGTTGAAGGTTTCCGATATGACGACAATTAGGAGAATCCCAAACTGAACCTAAGTTGCAATTTACTCACCTTCTCAAGTTTGATTCCCACGTGGTTTCCTGGATCACCCACATTAATCTTACCAATAAACGTTATAATGTATTGTATAACGTATCTATGGCCTTTAAAAATCACTTGTAGATTACCTCTTGAACCCAAATTAAATTTTTCAATTTTCTTTTTAAATCGTAAAATATCCAATCGCCCCAAAAAATCCGCACCAACCAAATACTCTATCAATTCATTCGATATTTTGGTTATATTTTTACTTTCGCATTGGTAAATGGTTTTACCAAATTTCAACAGCCTCTCATCCATCAGCATTATCACGAATTTTGTCTCAATTTCAATTATAATCTGCACTAAATCAGTGATTTGTAGTTTTTTGACATTATTAAATTCATCAACTATATCACAAGACGTCATACAAATTGCGTAATTTCTGCTCATGTTTCCTATCTTGCTTTATGCTTTTGTGTTCTTCTCGATAAATAATTCTGAATTAAAAATTTCCAACTTTATATCGCGTTGAACAACTTAAACAACTGAAAGGTAAATCTTGCAACCACTATACAACTGTGAAAACATTTGTTTTAATTTTAGCCCCCAAAATACAACAACTACTATGATTCGAATATTTTTTTTATTGATCTTTTAAATACCGCCTAGTTAGCGCCACTTCCTACGCGAGAGATTTGTGAGCGAGAGGTCACAATTCACATTCCATTTTATTATTATTTCAACATTTGTTACATTAATTGTATACTAATTAGACATTTTACATAATATTCAATCGCATTATAGATAACTATGAAGTTTATATAACGTAAAAACCAGTTTGTTGATATCCCATCATGGATTGGTTATTGGTAATTTAAGTAAAGCGCCTTTCGCGGAAGTACTGGTTAGCACACCATTTTCGAATTGATCGCAAAGGCCTAATGACACCACATAAATTTACATGGTAAAAACCATGGTAAATTATTGGTAATATTTCGTTGGTTGATATTATTGACCTGTAAGGGCGATTTCATATAACGTTGCGTCAAAAAAGCCCGGCAAAAATTTCATCTACTGTTTTACCACAGACTAAATAATTATAAAGACATAGCAACACAAGATAATGTTACGTTAAAAAATATCCGGGTTATATCGCAAATTGGAATGAAATATAAATATGGATTTACCTAAAATATACGAATATTTATCGTTTTTCTCTCTCGTTAGTTCTCGTTTATTTTGAATAATTTGTTGTTGCTATTGAACAAAAATATTAAATTAAGTGAAGATATTTTCCATATATATACATTCATATACATTTTAAGAATTTCCGGGAATTCTCAGGACAACCTGGGGAATTCAGCTCGTGGAGGAAGAGCATAGATATAAACATAAAACTATATGAGCGTTTAAAGAGACCCGGAAGTACTACGGTATTCTGAGCGTGGTCCGCAATAAAATAGTAGACCAGACGGATGTCGCCTTAGAGTTGTTCAACACGCCCCTTAATTGGTCCAACATCTCAAGGTATCTAACTCTGCATTACGCAGACGAAAGAGACCTAGGCAAACTAGAGTACCAACTAATAACTCTAGTACAGGGCAACCACACTGTGTCCGACTTCTATCAGATGGTTTACCACCATCTATCTTTGATTCTTAAAAAGCTATCATGTATTAGAGACATGACACTTGATACCTTTGTCCGAGGATTCAAAGGAGATCTGCCTTTCAAATAGCGATTTCCGTTTGCAATATGCGAACAACAGTAATCAAAACTCTCAAAGAAGAAATAATATTGTTCCCTCCATTCCTCTCAGGAGGTACAATATTTCTAACATACGATTTGCACACACAAATTATCAAGAACAAGTCCATCCACATTTCTTTCACAAGCCACAAATAACCCGAAATCCATTTGTTGCTCAACCTCAACTCAACAAGCCTATAAACACAGTGAACACCACCAATCAATATACTATTTTCACGACCAGCCCAATCCGGCTATTCGATGGGATCGCAATTCGGTTACCCACAGATACTCACCAAAATCGGTGCCAATGCTAGTCGACCTCAGCGTCCAAGCCAGGCTAAACGGACAAGGTCCAAACAAATTCCAAAGAATATATATATATCATACTGGTACAAGTAACGAAGAAGTGCATACTGCAGAAAAAGAGTTCTACTAGGAATATAATGATCTAGAAACCAATTGTCCGACACCCTTAGTTGACGAAGATCCTTTAGAGGATCCGACGTTTGATGAATTTGAAGAACTAGAAGATATAATTTTTTAGATTGAAGCGCTCTTCGCACCCTTATTATGACTCCAATAAAAATTTCATACACCCCAAACATGTGAGAAATCCGATACTAAACACAAAACATTTTTTTGCTAACTCCGTTGGTGGTAGTGTCAAAATAACTTTTCATACATACATAAATTTATTCGGTTCCGACGTACCAAAACTCCAATTCTACATATCCACTCTACCATCCTTCAACGTAATAAGAGGAAACGATTCATTGATCAAATAACTTAAATCTCATGAAGTTAATAAGAGTAACTTACGAATCTCTCATTTAAACGATGAATAAGTTCAACAACTCCTCGCGATAATAAAATAAACGTCCAAAATTATTCGCAGATCCGGATAAAAGATTATCATACAAAATGAGAATTAAAGCAGAAATACACGCCAATTTCGATAATCCAGTTTATTCTAAGGCTTATCCGTACCCTATGGCACTAAAAGATGAAGTAGAATAACAGGTAAACGAGCTGTTACGTGAACGGATCATAAAACCTGCACGGTCTCCCTATAACTCACCTGTCTGGATCGTACCCAAAAAGGAGGACGAATCAGAGAAAAAAAGTTTCGAATGATTGAATGACTGATTGACTATCGCAAGTTGAATTCCATCACCATATCAGATAAATACCCTATTTCAGAAATTAGCGAGGTCCTCGCGAATCTTGGAGGGAATACATATTTTACTACACTCGATCTCAAATATGGATTTCACCAGATTAAACTCAAAGACGCGGTATAGAGAAAACGACGTCCCTTAAGATAGCAGAACCCATACAGCAGAACATTGTATGATATTATGGATAATTATAGGCTAATAATAGGCTATTTAAATGCCCTATTAAAAATTTTTAGGCTACATCCCTTCCAACTAAAACGAGGGTTCTGCTAGATTTAGAAAAATTTAGCAGAACCCATATCAAAAAGTGATGTAAAAACAATTGGGAAATTAAAGGTTAATTTTAGGCTAATTAAATGCCCTATTAAATTTTTTTTATTCTGCTCGTTCTAGAAAATTCATAAGGCTTTATCACTGAGCTAGCAGAACCCAAATCGAAAATCGGTCCAAAAATCAAATTAGAATGCAACACACGATCAACTGACCAATAAATAATTTTAGGCTCATTATGAACTAACCAAATGCCTCATTAAAAGATTTTGGGCTCTACTCGTTCTTGGCCAAACTTCAGGTCATTTAATCTAAAGCTAGCAGAACCCAAATCGAAAATCGGACCAAACCCGAAATTAGAACGAAAAACTTGATCTATTGACAAACAAGTAATTTTAGAAATTACTTTACGAATCAATTACCAATTGATCTTGTTTTGCGTTCTAATTTCGATTTTGGTCCGTTTTTCGATTTGGGTTCTGCTAGCTTTAGATTAAATGACCTGAAGTTTGGTCAAGAACGATTGGACCCCAAAATTATTTAATGAGGCATTTGATTAGGCCATAATGAGCCTAAACTTATTTGTATGTTAGTTGATCGTGTTTTGCGTTCTAATTTGGTTTTAGGTCCGATTTTCGATTTGGGTTCTGCTAGCTTTAGATTAAATAACTTGAAGCTTGGCCAAGAAAGAGTGGAGCCTAACATTTTTTAGAGGGACATTTGATTAGACCATAATGAGCCTAAACTTATTTGTTTGCCAATAGATCAAATTTTTGGTTCTAATTTCGGGTTTGGTCCGATTTTCGATTTGGGTTCTGCTAGCTTTAGATTAAATGACCTGAAGTTTGGCCAAGAAAGAGTGGAGCCTAACATTTTTTAGAGGGACATTTGACTAGACCATAATGAGCCTAAACTTATTTGTATGTTAGTTGATCGTGTTTTGCGTTCTAATTTGGTTTTAGGTCCGATTTTCGATTTGGGTTCTGCTAGCTTTAGATTAAATGACCTGAAGTTTGGCCAAGAAAGAGTGGAGCCTAACATTTTTTAGAGGGACATTTGACTAGACCATAATGAGCCTAAACTTATTTGTATGTTAGTTGATCGTGTTTTGCGTTCTAATTTTAGGTCCGATTTTGGTTCTGCTAGCTCTAAAGTGATAAAGCCTTATGATTTTTCTAGAACGAGCAGAATAAAAAAGTTTAAATAGGGCGTTTAATTAGCCTAAAATTAACCTTTAATTTTCCAATTGTTTTTAAATCACTTTTTGATATGGGTTCTGCTGACTTTTTCTAAAGCTAGCAGAACCCTCGTTTTAGTTGGAATGGATGTAGCCTAAAATTTTTTAATAGAGCATTTAAATAGCCTATTATTAGCCTATAATTATCCATAATATCATATAATGTTCTGCTATATGGGTTCTGCTAGCTTAAGGGAAGTAGAAAACGGCCTTCTGAATTAATAATGGTAAATTCGAATTCGTTCGACTATACCATTCGGACTCAAAAATGCACCCTCGATTTTCCAAAGAACCTTAGATGATATACTACGAGAACACATCACAAAACGATGCTATGTCTATATCGACGACAAAGATATGATTATCTTTGGGAAAAATCAAAGGGAGCATTTCGAGAACATAGAAGCTGTGTTCAATACCTTAGAAGTGCTAAACTACCTCTGCCCACAAAATTCAAAGATCTGAGATCCTTTCTGGGCATCCTTCATCGTAGATTTAATCAGGATTACGCGAGGCTAGCAAGCCCCCGATACCCTGGTGTGTGTCCAAAACCTCCCAAAGAGAAAACCTATCCACTTAAACGAAGAAGCGTTAGCCGCTTTTAGCAAATTGAAAAACACTTTAATATCCGAAGATGTAATGCTAATCCATCCCAACTTCGAGAAAAGCTTTGAATTAACCACAGACCCGTCTAATTTCGCGATTCATGATTATAAAGTTTTTTGATAAGACGTCTTTTTTGTTATATTTTGTCTATGGTATTACTTACCGTATTGAATTGTTGGACATCAAAACCAATAAATGTGAATCGGTTGGCGAAGCTGGATGCCATTTGATTTGTAAAATTTTCAAATTAGAGAGTTGTAGAAATTTCTCATCCAAATTGTAGGATCTGAAATAAAAAAAAAATAAATTAGAGAATTTGACACGGAGCTCTCCTTAAAAAAAAATTAAAACGATTTGTATGATTAACTCATAAAACACATAAATCTTGTAAGATTATGTTCTTAATTACATAAATTTTATGATTTTCGTGTTCCCGTTTTTTTTTTCTTAAACCACCGTTTCTCCCCCGCCCTCGAAACACGAATTTTTGACTTTTTTTAACACATCATAAAAAACTTTTTTTCTGGTTTCATGCTAATCGTAATTGAGGAATATGTACAGCGATAGTTTTTCTGTACCACACTTGAACATATATAGTTTTATATTACACTGAATAGTTGAATTTTATGTTCGTACAAAACCAAAAAGTTGAATAAAACTTTTCTTGTGCACACACCGCACCTATAAGAGTTTGTTAGCAGTAGCACAACCGCATATTCACGAAATTTTCCACGTTTTTCCATCTCTTGTATATGCACGAGTGTATGAGAGGTGAAACACAGAAAAGACAGACTGAATTTCATAAATACTAATTATCAAAATATAATTAAAATTGCGACTACATCCTAGAAGATAGAGAGAGAGAGAGAGAGAGAGCGCGAGAGAGGTAGTACTAAAGTATCTTATATCCCAAGAGCCAATAGTTGCTTTCCAGTCGACCAAAGGCTACTTCAATATGAGTAAATTAAAGTAGTTACGCCGAATTTGTCCACTAGGCTAATCGGCTAATCGGTATTTTGGTCGACACGGGTTCGTACTGTTTAGCTCTAGATTTAATTTCAAACCGATTTGCTTGTTGTAAACAGAGCTATGGCGGTTTAAGTGAATTTTGTTTAGATTTTCTATAATGTCCAAAGGAGTTTGATCTAGAATGTCTTACGACCTCGGGGGCCAGTGACAAGGTGTATTTTATTCGACAATGAATGCGTCGGCCGAAATCGGCGGTGAAAGAGGAATTTGGATAAAGAACTCACCGGATTTGTTGAGAGTTTGACCATAGACCATCTCGGCCGGTGAACACTTAAGATGTTGTTTAACCGTAGCACGTATTCCAAGTAATACGATGCAAATTTCGGAGCTTTAATGAATTGTGTTTTCGCGAGTCTTGAGAGCAGCTTTTTAGTCGTGTGTATTCGATGCGAGAACAAAGGAATTTCGTTAGTTCAACGAACAGTTTTGTTCGAATTGCGTGCCCTGATCAGTTGTGATATTGAGTAGAACGCCGAATCGAGAAATGTAATTGCTTACGAATGTTTTGACAATGGTTTGTGCAGACATATTGGTCATGCAATAAGGGAATGGACGGTGGAGGGGGCCCACTATACATATGCCGATGAACTTTCGATCGCTGACAAGATAAACAAGATTGTGTTCAATTTCCTATGTCTTTGTTTATACTTGGCCAGAAATAGCGAGCGGCAATCCATCAACTTACGAGTAACACGGATACCGGAATCCGAAATGTTGTGTAAAGCGTCGAAAATTTTACGTAGATTTCGATGCCAGGCAGTTTAAACTTTAAAAAGCTCTAGTTTATAATTCGAACTAACGCGACTTTCAGAACCAGAAAGTAAATTTTGAATTGCCCTAGTCATAAGTTTGTGGTCGGTATAAATGGTGAATTTGTGACCTTCGACGAAGTATCTAAAATGTTTAATCGATAAATAGATAGCTAGAAATTCCCTATCGAATACGGACTTCACTCAGCATTCGAGCGTTTTTTCGAAAAATTCCTAAGTGCTTCCATTCGATGCACCGATCGTGATACTGAATTTAGCGTCGTTCAGCGGATGTGCCATAACGCGATTGTACCCAATTCGTTTTAAGTTTTCAAAATGCTTGTTGGCAATCGTTGAGCCAAGAGGATTTTTTTCGGAGTCTTCGGCTTCTTTAGCAGAGCCGACAATTGCGATTGGTGCGAGCGTTTCAAAGAGTTTCGGTAAAAAGCGATGGTAGTGATTAACCATGTCAATAAATTGCTGAAATGTTTGACTGTGGTTAATTTCGTAATGGCATTAATTCGTTCTGGCTTGTAACTCCGTAATGGCATTAATTCGATCAGATGAAGGCAGAATACTCGTAGGCGTTAGGAAAACGCTTTTAAACTCTTTATATTTACGCCAAACTGATCGAGTCGTTGGAACAGCTGTTCCCGATGAAGCTTGTGTAGTTCCTCATTTTTCGATGCCACGAGTAAGTGAGTACGAGGTCTAGATCGCGAGTAACTTCGTTACTAAACTCTTAAAACGTTTGTGCGGCATTCCGACGGCCAATTGGCATGCGTGTAAATTTGAAAAGACCAAATGGGGTCGAGATTGATGTTTTGTGTTCATCCTCCGGAGTGACGGGAACTAAATGATACGCTCTGACGAGATCAATTGTGGAGGAGGTTTTAATGTGGGATATCGGGTAACGATAAGGTTCAGTGACCAAATTATATCGTCGATAGTCTCCACACGATCTCTAATCATTATATTCCAATTTTACCATATGTAGCGGGCAAGAGACGTTGAAATATGTTGAAATTCGGGTTATGGGGCTTTGTGACGAATGGGATCTAGTCTTCGGAGTCGAGATACAGGTAAATGTCCTGTCGTTACAATATATGATGATGAGCCACGGAATGTTGGTTTGATTCAGTTGTTAGGGAAGGAAACTTCTTTAGCAGCCGATCGAAATCGTTGTCGATTGTGAAATGTATTGGAGTGAGAAGGA
Organism: Nephrotoma guestfalica; assembly: GCA_963691935.1. NCBI lineage: Eukaryota > Metazoa > Arthropoda > Insecta > Diptera > Tipulidae > Nephrotoma > Nephrotoma guestfalica. The sequence goes on along the minus strand of OY829914.1, from coordinate 35,360,895 downwards.
GAAAATCAGCGCCAATGATCGAACGATTTACTCAGTTAATACAGAAGCATGAAGGAGGCGTTTTAATTTTGACGTGGCTGCCCATTTTGATATTCGCAAGTTGTCGACGCGACCGTTCGATTTAGTCATTTTTTAATTTACCGTTGTGAGGTGCTGTTCTCAACGCTCCATATTTGCATCGAGGACGGCTTTCAAAATTTGCGTCATATCAACACACTCCTGGTATCTCAACCCTGCGGAATCGATAATTGTCCCGTGATCGAGAATGAGAGCATGATCGCGCACCATATTGGTGTTGTGTAGCGAATCGTTCTGGTTGGATATCGGTTGTTGTTTCTCAACAACAAGACTTGTCGTTCACCTGATGGGCCAGCCCGGTTAAACTGTCCGTCTTCGTTTAATATATTGATACTCGTTTTTATCTGGAATATTCGTTAATAAGTCGGATGCCATTGTGTCGAATAATTCTTGCGGTATCGCGAACATAACTTATAAGTGTAGGATGTCCTATGAAGACCGCGTTACGCCACTTTGTTTGCAGTTTGTCATTTATGAAAGTTTAGGTTTAGTCATAGAGAATTACACGACGCACAACGCATAGAAATTGTGAAACGTAAAAAATGATTTTCGAAGAAGAGCGTCTCCTCCGATGAAGCGCGTTTGATGACTAAGTCAACAAATAGAATTACCACATTTAGGGAATTGAGAATCTAAGAGTGAACTTTTTCTGGCAAGAAAGAGACATGTGGCTTCAACAGGACGTTGCAACCTGCCGCACAGGAAAAATGACGTTAAAACAACGCAAGGAATGGTTACCTTATAAATTGAACCTCGATACAAAATCAGTCTCGCTGGTTGTGACGGTCGGCCCTCCTCCTGGCTTAACGACCATATAACGAAATACCCCCGAAATTTGGTCGTGTGGTAGTTTATCGTTTTTGCTTTTACTGCCACTCGTAGTGTGTGGTGCTCGGCGCTTCGTGCGCTGCGAGTATCAATATGAGCGCGTTTCGAAATAAGTCAAAACCGCTGTATGCATGGCCATAGATTTTATAAAACGCACGGTCGATTATTGAATTCCTATTACTTTACTCGCTATTTGAATTTTATTTTCGTAGTTTATAATTATTTTCGTTAATTTTAATTATTTATAAGTACTAGCGGTTGGTTGACTGAAAAACAACTAATGTGTGTACAACTTCTAGGGTATTTAATCAACCAGATCAGTAATCGAATTATAATTTATAACGGCCAGGAAGTCGTTTAGATATTCTTGAATCCTGTAAATGAAACTACACAAAAATACATTTTTGGAATTACAATTAATGAATTTATTCGGTTCGATGTTGCATTGAACTGAAATATGGTTGGGGTGCTACTATTAAGACTCACACAACTTATTAATTTGATTTCAAAAACTAGATGGCAATTTTATTCTTTCGGTGTAGCTTTATAAAAGCAGAGAAGGAGAGGACCCAAAATCGAAAAATGTGTTACAATTAACACTGTAGATCATTTAGAATCATTAGAAAGTACTCGTACGCTGGTAGAAGATCCCTCTTTGCCAAACGTCACAAAAGACGTTTTTTAGGCGATGGCCTGCGCCTTCCAAAATCCGCCATGTTGTAGAGTCGGATTGTATTAAATGGCACGAAATATTATGGTTATCGCTAAAAGTTTTCGATTATTAGCTTCCTATTGAATTGATGCCATTAACTCTACATATTCACATTTTTAATTCTGACAATAAACAAATAATATCAAGTTTTCTATTCGTACGCTCCAGTACCTCGAATACGCATTGACTTTATCGTGCCGCGAGAGCGCAAGATAGCTTTATATAATGCAATTCAGTTAGAAGGGGGGGGGGGGGGGGGAGAGAAGGGAGAAACTTACTGTACCTCATTCTCCATGTTGATGAGACATTGACGACGCAATTACTAGTCATGAAGAATGGCTGTTGAAATATAACTGGTTTCCCGGCACATATCACCGAAGCGAGCTCTTAAATACTAACGGAATTTATTGGTGACTCTTTGAACAAGACACTTTGAAATCTATCGGAGCAGTGATGGTATCAAGAATTCAAAGTTTGACAACAAACTATAAAGATCGTCACCTGATTTATGAGATGCTAGAAGTGCAAGGTTTATGCATTCACTGGAATTTCGATCACCTTCGCCGGCAGTGATGTAGTCGAATTCAGTTGTATATGTAACGGTGGTAGATTGTCCGAAGTATTTAGTTTCCACACTCGACAAATATACTCTTGAAAAGTCTATTTTCCCATACAGATGACCATTTTCTAAAAATGCCCTAAAATTCATATGAGTAATCACTCATAATATATGTCGAACATCAATTTTATCTAAAATTCAGTAATAACAGATCCAAGAAGGAAGAAACCCCATTTTTCTAATATGGCCAAATGATGAATTTCGAATGTAAGATGACACGGCGGAAATGCGGCGGTTTCATGGGGCACACGTTGCAAATAATAAAAATAAAATGGAAAATGAAAAATTGATAACTGAAAACGTTCCGTTGCACTAGTTATAAATACTAGCTTTATTCAACTATGATTACAAAGTCACTTTTCTTGATCCGTATACCACTCTAAAACGCCCAAAAAGACACAAGCAATTATATAACAATTTTTGTTTATTTGCTTTTGGTAAAAAAAAAAACAATTTTCCGCGGTTAATAAACAGGAAAATAATTTACATTAGTTAAACAAAATACCAATCTACTAAAATCGTTGTATTCAATTTTGCTTAAGCGCAGATTTTTGAAAGGGTTAAATTTAAAATGTGAAATTTATTTTCCCGATTATTTTTTGTTGTTGATGCTATGTGGTTTTTGTGTACATAAGAAGAAAATCGCGACATTGATAATACGTACGTTTATATATTAACCCCCCGCACTTCCTCACATACAACAAATAAATCATGTATACATAGGGTTAACCCGAATCGTATATGTTTAAACAACTCAGGGCTGCAAAATATATTAAGTAATTTGTGATTTGTAATATAAAAAGTATTTTCGTTGCATCTACGGTTACTTCATATATGTATGAATATGATAAATGAGAGATTCAGGAGCACGATGTACTATTCAATCATCATTTCAGCGACTATTAATCTTTCGAAAAAGTTTATTATTATTCACAAAGAGAGAGGGCACATGCATATACTCGTACAAAACTGTAAGCACGTGAATTTTTAGTTTTTCATAATTTTGTCGCAAACTGTATTTTCTATTTCCCTGTGTAATATTGGGAGGGTGTATGTGCTGTGGCCAACACCCGATTTTCTTTCGGCCTACCAATTTGAATATGAAGTTTTGCGTCGTGAAACCGTCTGCGGCCTGTAGGGTACCAACATACATTTAGTCTGCATGGAATCAGATCACACACACACACAGACACACACACACACACACACACACACACACACACACACACACACACACACACTGACACACACACAACCGACGAATTGGATATGATGCGATTATATCTGGTACTTTCACTACCAGACGTAGCCTCTCCATCCCTACTCCGCTTGACTACGTCCACGCTCGTGTCGGTGGTAACTCGGTTCTAGGAAACTAGGCCGAGGCAGAAGTCAAAGGGGGGTCACATAGGTCACTTGCAAATGATGCACTTAAGAGTTATGTGACGGTACCCCAGGAGAGGCGGCTGTGCACCTACTTGGGAGAAAGTATAAAATGCTAGGGGCGACACCTCAAAAAACAATGCATCATGAGTTCAGTTAAGGAGAGTTTGGTTACGGTGCAGGGAATAGGAAACCCAGTACCGGCTGATGGGAGTGAGCAAGCAGGCTCCCAACAGTCGAGATCCAGCGACTGCAATGTTACAATGGTGGCGACCTTCAGGAATCGATTGCGATTGTATATTTGTTTCCGCCAGAAATATTTTAATCTAAAATTGGAGAAGTTTTTTCGAGTGTCAGGAAATGAGTACAATGAGTCCCAATTTTAGGAAAAATTTATTGGCAGATTTCTCAGTGGTGCGAAGCTCCCTTTTATAAACATATTTTTCGACTTACACGCTTTTGATGAAAGACGTGTGAAGGGTTTACCATATTGCAATGGTTTGCGTAATACTTGATCGTTAATTAAATCCTTGTTGCGTTAGTTATTATTACTTGCAGCGCTCCAATTATATTCCAGTATTGTTTTGGGTGCAACGACGAGGTAATATATCATGAGTAAAACCAAACATTGAACGATAATTTATTCACTAAAGCGCGATCAATACTTCGATTCCATAAATCTTATTCCAGCACGGGTCATCCATGTGGCTAATATTTTTAGGAAGAGCTAGGTCTAGTTAATCCTTAGCGCAAGTATGGGCGAATTCTGTTGGGGCTGTCGGAGATAAATATGACGCGGAAAACCATACATAGAACGTTTATTTATTCACAGGAGCGCGATCAATACTTCGATTCCATAAATCTTATTCCAGCACGGGGCATCCATGTGGCTAATATTTTTAGGAAGAGCTAGGTCTAGTTAATCCTTAGCGCAAGTATGGGCGAATTCTGTTGGGGCTGTCGGAGATAAATATGACGCGGAAAACCATACATAGAACGTTTATTTATTCACAGGAGCGCGATCAATACTTCGGTTCCATAAATCTTAATCCAGCACGGGTCATCCATGTGGCTAATATTTTTTTGTCAAAACGAATTCGCTCATACTTTCGCTAAGGATTAACTAGACCTAGCTCTTCCTAAAAATATTAGCCACATGAATGACCCGTGCTGGAATAAATTTATGGAATCGAACTATTGATCGAACTTTTGTTAATAAATATAAATATATTTTTGCAATGGGAGAAACGAACCGTTTGTTTAATAAATTAAATTTTTATAATTGATACGAACAGAATTTTTATGTTTAAATTTTTTGTTTCTAAATATTTATTTATTTAGATTTTTGGAACTGACATTTTTCTGTTGTCATATTTTTATTATTATCAAATCATTATTGATGTTTATTTTCAATAATTTGATTGACTACCTATTTAAAATCAATTATTGAATGATTTACTAATACTGTCAAAGGTTTTAGTTTTAGGAATGTTTTAGGAAATTCTTCATCACCGCGAATTTAATGACATTCAATTCGTTGGGTTGCCCACGAAAATAATAAAGGAAATCAGAAACATCTGACAGTGACATTGGAGATGTCAATCAAAACAAAATAAAGAAATAGCAATAAATTGTGTAAATGAAATGTAAGTAATTGAAAATTTAAGAAAATAATATACAGGGTGGCTGATACGAAGTGTTATCAAATCAAAACGCCACAGAATTTGCATTTTTTGATGAATTTTATTGAATCAAAGTGAAAAATGTTCACAAATATTTAAATTTTCGGATTGCATTAGGAGTTTTCCATTTGGTCACACTTAGCCGCGATTATGGCCTTCAAACGGCCGACAAAGCTATTGCATGCAGCACGAAAGTGGCTCTGCGGTATTTTTGCCCATTCCCGGCGAAGCGCTTGCTTGAGATGATCGACACTTTGGTGTTTTTTTGTCTCTAGCGGATTTGTAACAACTAGGTCAATCCGTATTGCTATTTGGTGCTCTTTATCCAACAGTGCTTCAAGTTTATTCACTCTTGATTCAAGTACTAATTGTTTATTTTCCAGTTGATTTGCATTTTGACGTAACGCCTTGTTCTCATCAATTATTTGATTCATTTTCTGTACAAAATTATCAAACGAGTCTGACACAAATTTCTGAGAATTTTTAACATTTATGATTCTCGAGCGTAAGTTGGTTAACACATTTAAAATTTCCGGAAGGCTTGATGACTGATCTCTAATTTGAGCTCCCTCAATTATGGATCTTCGTTTTGTGGTTTTACATGAGCTGCAAATCCAAGCAGCTGTTTTATTATGAATATGTTGAAGTACATCATCTGGTATATCAGCACGGATTGTTTCGATTACCGGTAATAGCAGCATCACATTTTAAGCATACTTTTTTGGGGCCATCCTAAAACGTCCCAGTTTTATAATTTTGGCGCCAAAACACTTTAGTTATACTTTTTATAGTTTGGAGATATTTTTAATAAAACAAAATATTGTTTCTCATGATTTTTAATTTTTATTTATTATTTCTAATTATGTATTTTTAATTATTATTTTCACTTGTTTTATTTTGCGACTGTTCACTTCAATAGATAAGTAGAGTTGAAACTATAAGAGCTCCAATGATGGCGGACACTTGGAAGAGGCTTCACTTTTCACTATTCACTTTTTTATTATTCCTTCATTATAATAATTTAATTCGCTGCATTTCACAAGATTTAAAATGTTTTGCGAATAAGTATAAGATGGCAACAATATTAAGGCTTGCATTATGGTTTCACGGATATTGCCTTGTTTAATTCGAGCAACGAAAAACTCTCTACCTGTTTCCTTTTTAAGATCAGCTACTAATTGTTGAGGCGCTCTTTTGTTGCTCTCGCCTCTTCACGAGTTTCCTCCACGTTAAGACACCACATAGAGGTTGAAAACGGTTACCAGTTGTTATCCCGGCTCTTAGTTTTAGAATTTTTGTTTTAGTTTGCACTGGAGATTGCGTTTACGTTTGGATGTTGCGGTTATGTAACGTTCCATACCTGTTTGCATTAATGAATGCAAACCAGTATCCGTTTCATTGACATTGCTTTTCATCCATTATAGCGAAGTCGCTTGGTACAATATTGTTACCTACCACAATATTTGATGTTATAGAGAATTAGCACGATTTATTGCACTTAAATTTGTGACGGGTTACGATCGTTGCTGTTTTATTTTGCTTGGAGAAAATAAACCCATTGTCACATTCCGCACATTCTGCACTTAAAGATTTTTTTTTAAATATTTTTTTTTTAATTTTCACTTGTAATTTAACACACAGAAAAAAAAAATTACTTTGAAGGCAATGCACTTTAAAGTTCAAAGTGACCATTTTTCAGCAGATTATCTCTATAGCGGTTACAGATAGAGTATATGCTGTCATATAATTTTTTGTTCAGATTAGGAAAACCTCCCAAATTTATTGTACTTACTTAAAAGTCACCCTATATATTTGTAAATAGGGCATTACCCTCATTAATATTCCTGGAACACACTGGATTAATATTCCGAAATACTCATACATAATCTACAACTTCCAGTTCCATTAATTCATTTAAAAAAAAAAAATATTTTGATAAAAATAAAAATTTATTACTGCAGATTTTTTTCGTCCGGTTACCGTTTTCTGTTGGTGTATTCTTCTTAATCTTTTCCAATTAAATTAGACAATTTTTTATGTTTTTTTATCATTTTCCAGTATTTTTCTCATTTTGTGTTTTTCGTCGTTTTTTAGGATGTTTAATTAAAGAAAATTATTAATGTCCATGTCGTACAATATCTTGTATGTATGTATATACAACAACGCGCCACCCCCCCCCCCGCTCCAAATACACAAAAAACCACCTATTTCAATTTTTTTCTATATTTTATTATCATTAATTCGCGATGTGACTTGTTTGCGGTGGCGATGCTGTTCGAGGTCGGGGTAGGCGACTTGTACACGGGTTTTTGGTTTTACATATAATAATATCGTATATTAAGATCTTATTTAATGAAGTCTCTGGATACTCATTTATTCGGAAGCTTATTATAGAAAAAAAAAAATTTTTTTGTGTATTGGATTTAACCTGGGATACCTAACCGACTTTGAACCCCTTTTTGCCTTCACTACTTTGGTTTTGTGTTAAATTTAATTTACTCGACAAGGTATTATCATTGAATTTTTATGTTACAATTTTTTTTTTCGAAATTGCATTTCACCATATACAAAATCTTAACTGCGAGATGATTCCCATTAAATGTGTGGTTTAAGGGTATTTCAATTTTTACTGTGCTGGAAAATTCCGTAACACATATCTGATTTTGTTTTTGTTTCGTTCCAATTTTTAAATATCTGATATAATTTAAAATGCTCGTGGGGTAGCTTTATGCTATATATTCACATAAAATTTCTAATTTTATTCTAATTACATACATAAGTACACACATAACAAATTTTTTTTTGGTTTAGGTATCGTGTATGTATGTGGTATGCTACCTTTTCTCGTGCTCTTGCTATACAATACGGGTACATATGTACTAAAATAAATACGAAAGAAGTAAGTAAATTTCAATAAAATATAATTCACTTTACAACAACAAAACACACGCAAATCTAATGGAAATCCTCCATTTGTGGGATATGCGAAAAACCGTGGTACATATTTGTTTTTGTTGGTTACCTAAATCATCCAATGAAAATTCATGTTTTTGTAAATCATAAAATAAAATAAAAAAATAAACCGCACCAGAAAAATTATATTCGCGTTTGTTCCAAGAATTTATGGAGATCCAAAATGATTGATAAAAAATTCAAGAAAAACGTAAAAATCTGGTGTCTCCACATAAAATATGGAAGAAAAATGGCGGTTGTCTTGTATTCATCTTTTTTATTTTATGTTATGCTCGGTTTTTATCTTATTAATTAGAAAATTTCATCGAAAGGTTTTTTGTTGGTTTTTTTTAATGCTGTTACTGTTGCTGATTTTCTTTTCTGCACATTTACAAAAATTTACTGCTGCTGTTTTATGGATTGTTTAAAGATGGTTCATCTTTGAGTCCATCGTTGAGGTTTTTTATGTGATTTATGTACACCACACAACGTGTTGGTGAAAGGCGAAATCTGTTTGTTAATTTGTGTCAATCATGAAATAATACTCATAATAAGTAAGGTGGTTTTGTATGAACATGAATGGTGGAAGACTTTTTTTACTAAACGAATTTATGGAGGCCTTGTTGGAGAAAATTCAGGTCAAAGTGGGTGCCGCACCGAAAAACAGCAACGTGTCGATGATTCAGAGCGCTGTTTGGAGCTGCTTAAGGATTTTTCGTCAACATGTGACAAATGAATGAAACCACTACCCTCCGGAATCAAATCGTCAATCAATCAGCTCACAACAGCCAGTGAAAGGCGTCCGAAGTGACGAAAAACGCAAGTGTCGAATCTTTCATGAAAATTGCTGAGATGGGTACCAGATATCGCATCCGATGGCTATTGGTTTCAGGTAAATATATTTAGAGAGTCCTCTTGTGAGATCCAATTTCCAGTTTTTTTTTCAGTTCAAACGACTTTGATGGAAAATGCTAAGGGCGGTTTTTCTAGTATCAGAATTCAGGCCTTTGCGAAGGAAAATGATTTCGGAAAATTTCGATTAAATGGATATCCGGTGGCTCGTTTCTATGTTTTTCGCTCGCACAATTTTGTAAAAATTGATGAAAGGGAGTTTTTAATTGCAGGAATCGATTGCGACTGATCCCGGTTTTCAGCAACGGCCTTTCATTAATATTTCTCTGCTTCCACGATTTTACGATTTTAAAAATTGGCGAGGGAAAATTTTCGAGTGCCAGGGCCGATTGAGATGGGTGCTAATTTCGAGGAAATCCATTCAGCAGATCGCTGTCCGGTAGGCTCAGTTTCTTTAATTTTTTATAAAAATTGCTGCAGGAGCATTTTAGAGTACCGAAAACTAATTGCGGTGAATCCTGGTTTGAAACATTTAGGGGTTATTCGGTTTGGGTCGGGTTATTTTTTTATTTTTTTTAAGTCAAGCGACTTAAATAACAATTGCAGAAATTTTGCTTAAAATTGTTAATAGGCGGGTTTCGACTACCAACAGGTCGATTCTGGCTTTCCCTAGGAAACAGATATTAGGAAAAATATTTGCTACTAGTTTTGTCGCAAACATTTTTTTCTGGCCTACTATGATAAACAGTTGGTGTAAATTTTTTTCAAAAACAAAATTAAATTGGGAATATTTTTCCTATCCAATTTCGATACGGGAAAGTATTTCCTAAATTAAAATATAAAAATTTAGATCAAACATGATTTCTCAGTAGGCCAGGAAATGATAATTTTGACACAAACGCTATGTAAATATTTTTCCTAATTCCTTTTTCCTAGGGATGCCAGAATTGGCCTACAGGAATCGATTGCGATGGGTCCTGATTTCAGGAAAATAAGTTTAAAAGCTTCTTTTTTGGAAAAGTTTGTTTATGGAGTCCTCCGGTGAAGGCAGGGTTTGGGCTCGAATAATTTTCATAAAAATTGGCAAGAGAACGGGTCCACCTATGAAACTGCTATATTGAGTAATGTTGTATCAAATTGCGTAATGTTGCACCTTGTTGATGAATTATATATCATGTTGTGTGGTGTTGCTACAAGTTGTGTGATGTTGCACTATGTTACGTAATGTTGTACCGTATTGTTTGATGCTGTATTAAGTTTGCTATATGTGGCAACTTGTACATCCACCATGTTGGACAGTGTTACTACATGTTGCACCATTTTGTGGGATCTTGCACCATCATGTTATACCAAGTTGAACCATATTGCGATGTCTTACATTACATTTCATCATGTTGCGTCATGTATTTTCTTTTAATTAGATGTCAGGCGTTCGGTTGTACTATGTTTTATACTATTTTCCATGTTGATTTGTTGGCGTTACGATGAGAAGTTGTATGTATGTTACACTACGTGTTTTCCGGAAAATTCACTTGGGGGGTATTTCAGTGGGGTCCAATTTTCGTTTTTAATATTTATTTTCTTAGCTCAAACTAACTTTGATGAAAATTGCTAAGGAGGATTTTGAATACCAGGAATCGATTGCGGTTAGTCCCAATTTCGGCAAAATACATTTAGGTGGTGTGACAATCTACTATCCGTTTTTCGGATTAGGTCCGTTTTTGACTTTTTTTTGGCACGAATTATTTTGTTAAAAAATTAGTTTTGTTAGTCTGTTACTGCTGCTGATTTTTTGTTCAACTGTTTTATAGATTGTTTAAAGATGGTTTATCTTTGAGTCCATCGTTGAGGTTTTTTATGTAATTTATATACACAACACTTGTGTTGGTGAAAGGAGAATCTACTTACTCGTAGCAAGTTAGATGGTTTTGTTTGAACAGGAATGATTAAAGATTTTTTCGTAACCGAATTTATGGAGGCCTTGTTTGAGGAAGCTGTGTTCAAAGTGGGTGCCGCACTTGCTCCTCATTGGACCAAAAACAGCAACGCGTCAATAAAAAGGCTTCTAAAAAGGCGAATGGATGAAACATGGATCCACTGCTATGCTCCGGAATCAAATCGTTAATCAGCTGAATGAACAGCAACGGGCGAAAGGCGTCCGAAATAAGAAAGACCAACCAAGATAGTGCGCCGTGTCAAAAGTCGTTGGCTACGATAACAAATTTGCACCAAACCTAAAAAAATGCTCCAGAGAAAGGGAATTGCGTCAATTTTGAGGCCAAATATAAATTGTTCTACAATAAAGACATCGAAATGTTACAGAAGTTGCAACGCTTCACGCTTTATTCACACAATGATGAATAAAGTCGGATTTAAAAAAATGTTTTTTAGTAGTTAGTCTACTTATTGAGTGACGAATATATCTAGTGTTTCGGAAATTTTTCGAACGATTTTCATGAAAATTGCTAATAGAAGGTAACAGAAATCGCTAGCGATGGGTGTTGATCAGGAAAATTCATTTAGAGGGTGGGTCATTCCGGTGGGTCCCAATTTCCATTTCCACTTATTTTATCAGCTCAAACGAATCTGATGGAAATTGCTAAGGGCGGTTTTTCGAATACCAGGAATCGATTGCGATGGGTCCTGATTGTTTAAATTTTATGTTTTTCGCTCTCTTGCAATTTTGATAAAAATTGATGAAGGGTAGTTTTCAATTATAAGAATTGATTGTGGTTGATCCGAATTTCGGAAACACTCGGCCTCTCCTTTAATATCTTTCGGCGTCCACGATTTTAAAAATTGACGAGGGAGGGTTTTCGGATGTCAGGTGTCACGAGTCGATCGCGATGGGTTCTAATTTCGACAAAATCCTTTCAGAAGGTCGTCCGAACTGGTTCGGATAGTTTGTTTGTTTGTAATTGTTTATAAAAACTGCTGCAGAAACCGAAAACTGATTGTGACGGGTTCTGATTTTGGAAGAAATTATTTAAGGGATTATCCGGTAGGGGTCTTATAGTTTTTTTCTGAACTCAAGCGACTTTAATAAAAATTACTGAAAGGGGGTTTCCGAGTACCAGAAATCGATTGCGATGAATTCCGGCTTCGGGAAAATTAGTCAGAGGTCAGCTGTTTCCTTTTATTATTTTTTTTTCTCACTTCAAACGACTTTGCTATCTTAAGATAGAGGTTTGGAAAAATTTGTTTGAGCGGTCCTCCGGTGAAGGCTAGGTGTCTTTTTGAGCTCAAATGATTTTGATAAAAAATGGCAAAGGAAAAGGGTCCTTCTATGGGGCCGCTACATTGAATAATGTTGCACCATGTTGCGTGGTATTGCTACATGTTGTGTGATGCTGCATCATGTTGCGTGGTGTTACACCGAGTTGTGCGATGCTACATAAAGCTGCGATATGTTGTAGTGAGTGTTACTCCTTGTTGGATGGTGTTACTATATGGGCCACCATTTTGCGGGGCCTTGCACTATATTGCGTCATATGTCAACGTCGTACATCACATTTCATCATGTTAGGCGTTATGTTGCATATTGTATATGTTTGCGCTACTCGATTTCGGGAAATTTCGCTTAGGGGGTATTTCAGTGCAGCCCTGGTTTGGAAAAATGCCAAGGGGATTTTAGAGTACCAGGGACCGATTGCGATTGATGTCTATTTCGGCAAAATTAGTTTATGCGGTACCATGGTAGCTAGAGGGCGGGTTCCATTGTTGAGTTTTTCGGCATGACTGATTTTGATAAAAATTGGCAAGGAGGGGTCTTTCTATGCGGTCATTATGTTGCAAGATGTTGTACCATGTGGCGTGAAGTTGCATTACATTTCATGCTGTTGAGTCGTGGTGCGTCACGTGTTGCATTTTGCATCATGCTTCAAATTGTTTTGTTATGTTACTCGTACTTTGATTGCGTTACGACGCGATATTTTATGTTTGTGCCATAAAATTGTATGTGTCTGTCAAAGGTTTCGGAAATTACGAGTACCAGGAATCAATTGCGATGAGTCCTAATTTCATAAAAATTCATGTAGGGGCGGGGGGAGGAGGGGTTCATTTGGTGATGAAAACATTTGATAAAAATGGGTTGAATGGGTTCTCGAGTGCTGCGAATCGATTGCGATGAGGACTACATCCGGGAAAATTTGTTTAGGGGCTTATCAGATCGAGGGACCAATGTTTTTGAATGTCAGTGTAATTATTTTTTCGCTTTTTATCTGAATTCAACCATACCGGACAAGTGATGCAGTGGTTAAAGCTTCGGCACTTGGACCGAGAGGTACTGGGTTCGAATCACACTAGAGGCTGGATGCAAAGCGAATTTTCATCATCGATTACGATCGGCGATGTTAATAAACACAACTAAGACCCTTTGTTGAAGTGCAGAATTCAGCGCCGACCCACCGTCCATGTTAATGTACAGGTTGATATGGAGCTTTTGTGCGGGTGGTATACTGTAATTGTGTGAATGGGTGGTGTGTGCGTGAATGAAAAAGGGGATATGAATTGACCTTCAAAGGACATTAAATCCACTTACACTTACGCAGTATTCGCCTTTTTAAAATGAGATTAAATTTTTTATGTTCTAAAGAATACGAACAAAATCTCTGTTGTTGTTAAAAAAAGCAAACAGAAGATTTTATTCGTGAAATTTTGTATTAGTTTGACAGTTTTACGTGTAGTTTATGAATTTATTATCTAAAAATTGCTATTTATGTTATGTTTAATAATTTACCGCAGTAAAATATAAATCACTAAACTAAATTAAAAATTGTGATGCGCTTCTTGTTTAACTTTGAAGTTTAGTTTTATTTGTACAAATTGATCTCAAAAAAATCCTACAAAAAATGGGATTGGTTTTGATTGATCCGAGATCAAATTTTACTGCCTAAGGAATATCGCATTATTCTTTATAATGCAGATAATTGAAATGAGTTTTGACAAGTGCTGCTCATATGTGTAATCAAAACGTTCAGAATTGTATTGGAATAATATTTTTCTTAAATATTTTTCACTATTCAAGTTTCTGTTAATAAATAGGGGACCTAAAACAGTGTTATTCCAAATACACCACACTTTCCCTACCCGATGTGCATATCGATCAGTATACATATGGGGATTCCCATCATACCAATAGAAACACATTTACATACATTTTAGTATTTTCCAATTCACATCCCTGAATACTTCCACATTTTCGCAAAACCGTATTAGACTTTAACGGTCATCCCGGTTATCCCGTTTCAACTTTCTGCCTATCAAACCGACAAGGAATAAATACCCACACTCAAAACTGGTATATACTCCTAGACGCAGCAAATAATAGTAAAACAATTAAAATCCCCTACCTTTTTTAATCATACATTTGATTTACGTATAACACGATATTTGACCGTTATAGCCTTTTTAATCGTTTTGATAAACTTTTTTGCCGATTGTAATTTTAATCAAGAACACCATCAAACGTTAAACTTTTGGTGTGTACCGCTACGATTCCACGACCCACCATCGCCGCTCGCGCAAATCATTCAATTTATTTAAAATTATTGCCCATTTAGCGTTTTTTTTATGATTATGTTACCGCGCGTCTTAAGGAATACAAACATTAACGGTAGTTTTTTTTTGTTTCGGCAAAACCCATTAAGATACGCGGCAGCGGTATAGAGGCAAAAAAAAAAAGTTAATCAGTTTATCTTGATTATTCAACACACAAAAAGTAATCACAGATATAAATATTTGAACGGCTTGATAAAATGCCCCATGTGGCCCTGGTAATAGTAAAATTTATTCATAAGTTATTGTCTTCTAAAAAAAATAACAGAAAATCGTGGATATATAATTAGGGGTGGAAACACAATTAGATTAAATATCTTTTTTAACCTCAACCATGAAACGTGGTACGGGCAAACTATTAAACTCCTTCGTCCCAAAATCATTATTTTATGGTAATTTTCCAGTTTTATGTTGCAAATCGCACAAAAAAAAAATATAAAGAAAATGAAAATAATTTTCAATCCTTTTGTTGGCGGAGAAAACTTTTCATTTTTCCAAATTTTATGAAAGTTATAGATTAATCGCATTGTTACAGATCGACGAACTGAAATACATAATTTGCATCTTTTCATCAGTTTTCTCGTTTGGTATTTAAGACGTGAAAATGGAAATGTTTCCTATATTTCTATGAATATTCAGATTTTATAAGAAACTTGGAATTTTATAAAAAAAATTTGCTCCGTTATAGAGTATTAAATTTAAATAATAATTAAGTTCGCTATTATGGTTCTTATAATTTAAAATTAAGAAGTTAAGCACGAAAAACTTTCAAACAAGCACCTGAAATTTGATCGGAAATCTTTATAACAATCAATCAATATCAACTAATTCTGTGCCACCATTCTGACATTGACCAACTTTTTCTATACATTTTCTCATAAAAAAACTCCTCCTAGGAAAATATTCTCGATTTAAATTTGTTTTCACAAAACTATCATAAACTTTTTATCTTAGTATGCCGTGAAACAATTATTATATAGGGTTGGACAAAATGAGCGGAATACCCGGTTTCTGACTTTACTGTAGGATTGGACTAAAAATTTATCTTCATCAACATTTTTGTAAATTTTATATTCTATTTATAGTGTTAAAAGTTTTTATTATCTGTCATAGTGTCCAAGTTATAACGTCGTTTTAAATACGTCACCCTGTATCATATAAATATTTTGTTACCGACCAAATGGCACTGTGGTTAAAGCTTTGGCGTCTGGATCGGGAGGTACAACTATGACCTCCTGTCGCAGTGCAAAACTATAGGCTGGCATGGAGCTATGCAATGTGCAGATGGTTCTACGTAAATCTGACCTATAGCTATACGTCGAAGAAGTGAAAGAGTTGGGAGTGCTTCGGCCCCAGAACAGATTGCAAATAATACATGTATAAAATATATACGAGTATACAGTGAAAGTGGAATTTATCCATTTTTCGATATGGTGCTGGGATTTTATCACTATTTTAATGGTTTAAAACTTTTTAAAATCAAAACAAAAAAAAATATTTTGTTTCGGATTTTGTGTCTGCGAAAATTTAGATGATAATGTTACCTTTGTAAATACAGGGTGGCTGAGACCAAATGTTACTGACTTCACTCTGTTGTCATTTGTGTAGTTGTCATTTTCGCGCGTCAATTTTTTGACAGATTGAAGTTTGGTTAGTTGTTTACATGTGGTCAATAAATAATTGTTCTAAATTAATATCTCCATAAAAAAGTCGTAATGGAATTCAAACGTAATAGTGTAATTGCACTGTATTTGGGTGGAAATTCACAAACAGCAATAGTTCGTCAGCTCCAGCATTTGAATGTGAATAAAATGTTTGTGTATCGAACCATAACTCGATACAACGAAACTGGTAGCATCGCTAAACGCAACAGAGGCGGTCCTAAAAAGACAGCAACATCAAAAGAAATGATACGAAATGTGAAGAAACGAATCCAACGAAATCCTCGTCAAAGTGCCAATCAATTAGCCGCACGTCTACATGTTTCACGATACAGCATTCAAACCATATTGAAAAATGAACTACACTTGAAGCCCTACAAGATACAAAAAGTTCAAGATCTTACGGAGGCACAAAAAAAAGTTAGGCTTGAAAGAACACGAGCATTGAAGGCCTTGGCCGAACGCGATGAGATTCCAAAAATTGTCTTTTCTGATGAGAAAATTTTCACCATTCAACAGTATGTGAATAAACAAAATGATCGTGTTTGGTTAGAGCACAAGTCCAACGATAATTTGGACACAAGAGTTGCCATGTGCAAGCAATCACCAGCTTATGTTATGGTTTGGGCTGCAGTGACTGCAGATGGACGCACTCCTCTGGTTTTCATCGAACATGGAGTCAAGGTAAACCAAGAGGTGTACCGCCAAAAGATCCTAAACGATGCTTTGCTACCTTGGGCACGTAAACACTTTGGTACGAACCGTTGGACATTCCAACAGGACTCGGCACCGTCACACAAAGTTCGAGCTACACAGCAATTTTTACAAAATTGCGTTCCGCGGCTAATTTGATCGAAAGAATGACCACCATATTCACCAGACTTGAATCCCATGGATTTCTCCATATGGTTCATTTTGGAGAGTAAGGTGTCCACTAAAAAATACGAGAGTGTTGATGCATTGAAGTCAGCTCTTGTTCGATAGTGGAATAAAATTCCGCAAGCTCACGTTCGGTCAGCATGCAATGCTTTCTATGGAAGACTGAATCAAATAATCAGAGCCAAAGAAGGTCATATAGAGCAGTTACATGTTTTTCATAAAATGTAATAAGTTTTCAACATATTCCACATTACACTTGGGCTCAGCCACCCTGTAAATAGTCGAACGGTTAACGCAGTATAATAGTAGTCATTCAGCAGATTTGATACGCGATATATTACAAGGGAAATGCTGGATAAAATAATTACTGGTGACAATCCGGTGATCCGAACCGTTGGCAGTCTAAATTCGTAACAATTGGTCACAGCGGAGGGATTGTGAATTTGATTCTACCAACAATTACCGTGAACGCGATTACGCGAGACCATGAAGAAGCAAGAACTAGACCTAGGTAATTACTTAGAGTTTGAAGATGTAGGTATAAAATAGGAAATTATAGGAAGAGAGAAGAGGATAACCTATGAGAACAATGGTTTTCGTACCATCTGTACACTTTGCTAATGGTAGAACAACAACGTCAACATAATAAAAACATTTTAGAGACTTGGAATCGGACACTTCGAATAGGATATCCGCAAGGCTTGCGGACAGTTGATCAGTCAAAACTTCTAGGGCATTAAGAGTAATCGGAAGCAGCGATTGGCAGTTCACCGGTAGACGCTCGAGCGTGAGTGGTATTTGTATTGCAACAGCCGAGAACGAAATGTTGTTGTGTGCAGCATTTGCGTACAGTAAATAAAGAAAGAAGTCCGCACAATCATATTAGATAATCAACGTGGTTTAAGATCCAGAAAAGAAATATGTTAAACCCAGTTTAACATGGGTTAACATGCATCCTGTTTACCATGGGAAAAGGGTTTTAGCTGAGGTTCCTGGAATTTCAACAACAAAAGGAAAGTCATATGAACAAATATCAATTAACTAACCCCTAGATTTGCATCTATATTCAACGTAGACGCACAGGCCTTTGTTCTGAAGACATTCAAAAACAAAATGAAGTACCAATCCTACCTTCGGCACCCCTGGACCCATCGACCTACAAATAGGCGCAAACACATATCGGAAAATAATGTTGGAAGAGATAAAGAAGGATCCCCGTCACAAATTATATTGCCCAAAAAACAGAAATCGAATAGATACTATCTGGGCGCCTCAAACACAACAACATTCCGATCGCTCAACTAAAAAGTCTCGCCACATTAACCGATATTGATAATCAGCCGAAACAGTTTTGGAATAAATTGAACGAATAAATTGTGCACAGCATTTCAAAGAGACACACAAAAGTTTGGAAAGTGGACGGTACCAGGTGAAAATTCCATTTAACAAATAATCTCTAGGATTAGGCGAATCAAAACGAAGAGGAGCATCCAGATTGATTCACATGGAGAGATAATTCAATAGAGACGAAGAATTCAAAACTAACTATCACGAATTCATGAACGAGTATATAAAACTCGGTCACATAGAATTACCTAGTATCAGACGACATCACGTTTGATATCTCAAGCAGCTACTATATACCACCACATCACGATGTAATGAAGCAGGACAGCACAACAACCAAACTAAGAGTGATGTTTGATGCCTGGTTTGAACCAGATAATGTTCGCAGGGCCCACCAGGGAGGCCATCAGGGACACAAAGGTACATCCCTATCTAGAAGCAAGATGGCTCAGCTATACAAGTGAATTACCAAACCTAGAAAAGATTAAAATTGATCGCTTGATAAATTACAGGAAACAGTCGCATGTCGAAATACATGAATTTTGTGACGCATCGAGTCAAGCATATGCATCAGTGGTTTATACAAAGATTGAAGGCGTGCTACGGATTATTGCTGCAAAAACTAAAGTAGAACTATTAAATCAAACAATCTCACTATCGAGGCTATAGAGTCAAACATTCTGCTGGACTGATTTTATGGCAGCATTGGGATGGATAAAAGGGAAACCACACAACTACAAAACATTTGTGGCCAACAGGATAACTGAAGTACAATCAAATACCAATCTAAGTCAATGGCACTATGTAGAATCAAGTGAAAACCCAGCAGATTATGCATTCAGAGGTATAAACCCCAACAAACTGCTAAATCACAACCAACAAGAACCAGGTTCAGCTGAAAGATCAGAACGGAAAATTATCCAAATTCTTGATTCAACCGTAAATGATCCTGTAATCGATTTTAACCGATTCTCCTTAATAGGACGACTAACACGCTCTATAGCATATTGTCATCGATACATGTCCTTAAAAACAAAAGGCAGAAATACGTCTCATCTCCAACCTCACGAATTGGAGCTAGCCTTAAAAACAATCTTCAAAATAGTGCAATACGCAAAATTTGAAGCTGAGATCAACAAGTTAAGTTAAATAGACAGCAGCTATTATTATATGACAGCACTAGATTAACACTAAATCCTTTCGTCGACAGTCAAGGAAAATTAAGAATTGGAGGCAGATTACACAGCTCGGAAAGCATAAGGTTCACAAGTGCATAAGGTGTGCTTGAATCTAACAGTAAAACTTACAATTGATGGGTATTTTACCACCGGAACGAGCACTCCCATTTCATCCCCACGGGAAGGACTTCCCGACTTCGAAGATTTATAGGAAGGAGCGGTAAAATCTACAAAACACCATCTTCCAAAATTATTGGCGGCAACATATTGACATTTGAATTTTCCACGCTATTAGCGCAAATCGAAGCCTGTTTAAACTCGAGACCACTGGCCCCGCAACGACATCGTCAATGACATGGCTATAGAGCCAAGCCATTTCCTAATAGAACGGCAGATAATAGCAATACCAGAACCTGATATCACAAACGTAAAGGTCATTACAAGACGCAATTTACTAACTAAAACAACCCAACAGTTATGGAAAAAATGGCCCTCGGAGTATCTATTACGACTCAAAAAACGACCAAAATGGCTAAATGAGTAACCAAACGTCAAAGAAGGAGAACTAGTCCTAATTAAAGATAAACAACTTCCACCGACGAAATGGCCGCTCGCCAGAGTGATTTAAGCACATCAACGCAACAAATCCACAAGCATTTTACAACAATGTAAAATCCACGAGCCATGGAAGATCGTGATCCATTACGATCTCGATAATTATTACAAGAAAATTACCAACATAAAGAGCTACACAAACGACCTTGAGAAAGCCTGCAACAATTTACAGGACGTAGAAGAAGTTCGAACAATATGCGAGGTGATCCATCAGTAGCTTAAGAGACAAAAACACAAGCATAAACCAACAAGACCGACTCATGCCGAAGTTCAACAGTATCTGGCTACTAAGTATCTGGCCATCGACAAACGGAGAGAACGTCATGCTCCGATCAGTGAGTAGGATTTTAATGAGTGCATTTACAACAAACAATCAGCGGTAAGCGAATGCGAACTCATTTTTCTGCAGCACAATACTAGTATTCACTCCCAGCTGTGATTTTGAAACAACCAAGGCAGCTAATATTTGGAACAAATCATGTGAATCAAACAAATGTATCTTTTCTCTAACAAAAGACATAATCTTCGATTGGCAATGCGGCTAAACTTTAATCTCAGATTGTGTGTTGAGAGGAAATTCCTTCGTCAACGCAGTAGTAGCATACAGCACAAATGAAGTAAAAACATCTTATTTACCATCCGCCAATTTAATATTTTTCCACAATGAGCCAAACAAGGATCTAAAAACCAGAATCCAATTACTACAAGAAAATGAACACCTTCCAGTGGAAATGAATGGTTTTTTGCAACTACAATTTGAAACGGCCGCACATCAACCTTGTGGCCTCGGAATAATTTAAACCCAGTTTAACATGGGTCAACATGCACCCCGTTTACCATGGGACAACATGTATAAAATCAGATAATTTTATAATAAAATCTGAATCATTTTTACAATCTAGTCGTAAAATTATTTCTCTCGTGACTATTACTCGTACAACCGAGCCAACTAAAATTGAAATTAACAAATATGTTGCGTATATCTCGCAAGGTTGCTAATCACGGACGCATGCGCAAGCGATATCGCATGCTGGAAATGCGATAAAATAAACTGTATACAGCTAAAATTCAAATAGATGAGAGAAACGACAATGTGTCCGAATGACTGAAAAAGTGGTGTCGAGCGACGTGGTTAATTTGCCAGAAGTGACACAGCGGATTATCATCGAGGTTAATTGGGATGAAAATGGCATAAAAAGTATAAATACTATACATAATATGCATTTTGTCCTTTTTTGTTATTTCTAACATTTTTGTTTGTTTTTCTGTATTAAACAGTCTCAACTCTGCATTATCGTTTACTCTAGGCAGCAGGGTATGATTCATCTAGAACACTGACCTCCCACCAACCCCGTATAGTTATCGACACCCCGTCTAGTTATCGATAGTTATCGCTTTAAACACTTCCTGAGGTTCGGTTAAAATGCCTTTGTACAGAACCTCAAGGAAATGGTGGGGCAATTTGTACATATGTTTTAATGCGGAAAAAGGATTACACAATTGTAATTGTAATCCGCGCGGATAACGGAAGTATTTTTGAAGGGTCATCGGTGGTATATACATTTTTTACCAAACAAAATTCAAACTTTGTAATAAAAACTTATTAAGAATAAAATCTTTACGATTATTGCTTCCTTAAACATTTTTTTGTGTTTGTTAATCTTACAGCCCATCAAATAATATCCACTCGAAAAAAAATATACTGAACCACTAAAAAAATAACCGTTAATGTCGACATAAAAAAACCACCTCTCCCTCTATTCCACGAACTACTATAAATCCTGTGCAATAACGAAAAAATATCAAACTCTCCTTACACTCATTTGTCCTGTCATACATAAAAACCCAAAATACAAACAGGCAGCCTTAACAAACTTGAACGCACGGGGTACATAAACTTTGAATAAACATTTTTAATCACTTGCCGCGTTCTTGTTTTTACTGCTGTTGTGTGTTATATATTTTGACTTTTAGTTGTGCCGAAATAATACGCGATTTTTTTTTGTGATCGTGCCGATGCATAAGGTAATAACAATATACAAGGGAGATTTATTTTTTTTAATTTCATATATTACAGTAGTAATACCACGAGAAGGGGTTAAACAATTTATTTTTATTCTGTGTTTTGAGAAAAACCACCTACCAATTTCTCAACACAATCCTTCTTACTCCCGGAAATGGCGTAATTTTTTTTTTATATATTTTTACGATAAAAAATAATAATAACAATTTTTTTGCTACTACTCTTCTGTTGTTTAACTGAAAACGGCTACTTGCTGATAATGTCAATTTTTTGTGCTGGGAAATGTATTTTATGAAAATGCGTTTTCCCGCAACCCTTTCTTTCGTTGGTCGATTATAAATTTGAGTTTAATATTTATTGTTGATTTTTGGTTTTTTGTTTTGTTCAGTCCCAGAACAAAACAATTGGTAGACTGTAGCTTAAGACCTAATCAATCGTGTATCTGTATCGATTTAAGATTGGTTTAATTGTTAATGTTGAATCTAAATTTTGACATATTTCATCTAATTAAGTTAATTGTAACACATCATACGGTTTTACGCAGCTTTTCGAAATCGTGTAACGTGCGTTTTCCTCATCGAATGGAAGACTGCGACTTTTAAAAACATTTTGGTTCATAAATATGAAAAATACATTTTTTATATTTAGGCAAATTAAAGCACGGAAACGTAAGGCAAATATTTCGAAAATTTGATAGTCTATACTATGTCGTACCTATACATCTAGAATTGTAAAGTCCATTCAGTTTCACTTCGAAACCCACATGTCATAATTCAATAAAACAATATGATTTTATTTCTATCGACACCCGTTGCAGCCGTTTTTTTATCTCGTACAAAAACAAAAGTCGTCCAAACTCAATGACACTTCCAATTAGTTGATTCTCTTAGTCAAACGAAATTACCATAAAACTTCAATTTTCTCGGGAGACCGATTTTTACCCAAAAATTAAGTTGGGAGATATAACATACATGTGACATACACGTTCTTTTCTGTTTCATACAATCTGTTTGAACCGGTCCTAAATTATTTGTGGTTCATGTTTGCCGTCCTAGTGTAGGAATCGTACGCAGTTGCACGCCAAATCGATATTTTTCGATTATAAATCAAGTTTTCCGATAGACCAGTTGTCACTAACATTTTGCAAAACACGGAAGCACTAATCGCAATAATTAAAAACAACTCATATATTTGTTTATAATTTTTAAGATCATTATTTATAGGAAAAAATTATAGACAACACCGACTGTTCGCTGATTGGGCTCTGGAGCAGTTGGAAGTTGAATAAAATTTCGCGAAAAATCATCTTTAGCGACGAATATTGGATGAATGAACATGTCAACAAGGAAATTGTCGGATTTGGGGCGATACCAATCCACACCAGATACAACACCATCAAATGCATTTCGAGGAAGTCACTATTTGGTGCGGATTTTGGTCTGGCAGCTTCATTAGACCGTACTACTTCCAAAATTCCAAAACGAAACTGGCATTGCATTATCCGTCGACGGCAAGCGCTACAGATCAAAGATAAGCAACTTCTTGTGATCTAAACTAGACGATATGGATACAGACGACATATGGTTCCAACAGGACGGCGTTGCATGCTACACAACGCATGTCACGATGGACACCCTGCAGGAGCGATTTGAGGGCATGGTTAGCTCGCGACGTGAACTCGCCACCGAGAATTTACGATTTAACGTGCGTCTATGCGAATAAACCGCAAACAGTTCATGTCCTCAAGGTCAACATAACGAACTTTGATTTAAACATAAATTTCTACAAAAACATCAAATTTTACTTCCATGCTAATTTTATTGGAACAAAATTTTAATTTTAATCCCAAATCCACCGTTAATCCAACGACCTGGCGTTGGCAAACGGTTATAATTTCTATGATTCTAGTCTGGTTTTTCTAAAATCTTCTTATTAGAAAAATTTATTAACAACAGCCACCTCTTCTTTTACAATTTCAACACACCTTTTGTAGTTCAGGTGGTGTATTCAAGAATCATTTTCGAATGCTGGCAAACAGATGTCACCTTTTATAGTTTGATCGCCAGTCTTCTAAAATAATTTTTTTAGTTACAAAATTGGTGATTATTCCGGTTCATAAAGCGCACCAAACAGTGATTTTCTCTGGATGTAATGGTGTTTCGGCAAAGTCTTGTGGATTATCTTCACTCCAAATCCGACAATTCTGTTTATTAACGTACACATTCACCCAAAAGTGAGCATCATCGCTGAATAAAATTTGCACAAGTTGAATTTTGTAAGATCGTAAACCAAGATCCTTAGATGGAATCTTCCATAAAGTGGATGGACACATCTCCAGTTGCTGAGAACGTCGTCGAATTGATTGATTTGGGTCTTCCTCAATGCTGCGCTGTACAGCGTCTATTGCTTGTAAGGTACGTACTGTTTGACGTCTTACGAGATGCGTATCACCATTTAGAGTATACGTAGTGCGAAAACGATCCTTAGTTAATCGAACTATCCGCTCTAATGGACGATTATGACGACCGTAAAATGGACGTAAAGTACGATGAGTTTGGCGAAGAGAACCACTATTTTGATAAAAAAAATTCAACAATTTGTTAGCGTTGCTCTAGCGGGAGTCTATTCATTATGAAATGGCAGATCAAAGTAATGACAAAGCAAATGTCAGCTGTTAAATCGGTTGTCAAATAAAACAGTGTTGCGAAATTAAAGATGTGAACCATTAAAAAACACCCTTTATGTCTTCTATAGTTTAGTGTTTTGTCATTTTGCTCTTCATTTTTAATGGTGATGGATCCTGTTGCGTATATGCAAACCGTCAAGGCAGAATTACTGGATTTGACAATGAAATTCTCATGTAACAGAAAAACCCGAATTGGAGAAAGGAATTGTAAGATACTGTACTGGTGATCAAGGAAATTTACTTCCATTACATTTTGTTACATTTGCATATGTTAGTGCTCGACACTATAAAGAAAGAATTTCTTGCGGCATATGTACAACCATTACCAAAAATTGTGGTGCGAATATCAGAACTGTGACACTTCTATTCAAATAAGGGGAATGGTAGTAAGCTCCCTTTCAGAAAAATTAGGTCGAACAGAAAGGCCTCCTTCACTAAAACAAATGTTGGATCACGCAAAACTTCCACGGAACACATTCACATAACCAAAAAAAAATGTCTCGCATGATGGGTCTTATAACAACGGTCACTACTCGATATCATCTCTACGTGCCTCCAAACAACCCGGTCAATGTTATGGAACCTCCAATATTTAAAACGCTTCTCTTTCCAAATACAGTGTTTATGAGAACAGACCCCCGAGGAAAGAATCCAACATCAAACATAGTTTAGATTAGACATCTTTTATAAGATTCGGCAAAAATGAAATCTGTCCTTTGACAGAACGATTACGCTAAACGTATATGATTTTATAAATAGGCTGGAACAAATGGCAGATGACGTGTTCCCGAAGGTATATTTTCTTAAGTTTTTATTTCTTTTTTTAACAGTAACAGCAGAGAACTGGAACTGGATGTACAACATGGTCTAGGCTAGTATGAGAAATTCACTCCGTACATATTTTAACACATCTAACTGCGAGGAAGAAATAAGACAGCAATTTTCTAGACGATTTCAGGGAATGGAAAGAAATTTTCCGATTTATCCCTAAACATTCAAAAAATAAAGGCGCGGATTTCAGAACACCAAATTGAGAACAGGTTATGTCAGAATATAAATCCAGCCAGGTTTTGAATAGTTATGAATATTGTGCCGCTTGGCAACAGCTTTGGCAGCAATTGGGTTACGATTCACGACGTTTCGATGGTCAAAAATAGTCAAGATTAACCAATCTCGAAGGCGGAGATCAATTTATAGAAGCGTTTCACAAGAAGCCGGACACAAACATGTAATTTGGGAAAGAACTTACTTATCCCAATAATTATATTTGCTGGCATTAATTAAACATCTTCTGGTTTTGGATGTAGGGCCTCAAATGTGCAAAAAACCCAATTGCCAAAATTGTTTAAAATTCTTCATCCAAGCACATAACCAACAGTTGAAATCGAGTATTTATAGATAATCTAAATCAAAGTCAAAAAAGGAACCTTCTTTTTTTATCTCTACAATCTGTTCTGGGACCAAGGCTCTTCCAACTCTTTCGCGGTTTGCTTTTTCCGTCTTTACTTTTACGCCAGTGTAGGCCAATTCGAGGATGTACGGTGCCTATACTGGCATGGAAGATGGGTCGGCCCATAAGTTTTGCACTCTGACAGGTCATAGATGTGTTCCATTTCATCACAGATAGTAATCTGTTGATGAAAATTCCCTTTGCATCCTGCCCCTAAAGGAACCTTATCCTAACTTCCATCATCTCCTTAATTAAATGAACATCAAACGACCCTCGGCCACATGCTGAAATTACAATTTCAGTTGAACCAAAACAAATGAATGACCTTCTTAATAGTGTAGCATCGATTATCGTGTTGGGGTAGGGATCAATTAAATTCCTACGTGGCAAAAATACGGGTGTATGTTTAGATATCGATTTTTGGAAATATTAAAAAACTTATCTATCGATGAAATTTTGGGTGCAGATTCCTTTCCTATTAACGACAAGTCGCATGACCTCAGCGAAGAAGGCCGACATATACTTCAACGAGTTAAAAACCCGTTTTTATCCTCAGCTAAAGAAAGTCTCGGAAAACTACTTTGTACGCGTATGTTAAACAACGATGCCACCCAGTTTTATCAGTTGTATAACTCTTCACAGAAATAGACGAGGTGCTGAGTTTCGGTGTCTTCGAGATTAGCAAAAGTTCGTGGAGCTCACCTGAAACGGTTGTTAGAAAAGCGAACAGAAAAAGCAGCACTTCCAATCATCGATGGACTGGCAGATTCTGGCAGATTCCGCTTACGGAAATACACAAAATGGAAACGTATTTATGTGCTCTTTGTGAATTGTGCAAGGTATTTATGATCAGTTTCAAAACAATTTCCAACTTTAAATAACTTTTGTCGGCTGAGGTGTTTATCACAGGGGTTTAGATTGACCCATCCTCATCTTCTCCAACTTCCGAGTTATGGTCTCTAACATAACTTTCACATATTATTTGTTTCGACTACTATGTTTTATACTGGTCTTTTTAGAATAGAAAACTTTTAAAGTCCGCTGCACGTAGTTTGCATTAATTTAACAGTTTAATGTAGACTGCACTATATTTTGATTTGTTGGTTGTCATTTCTGGTGGGCCGGTTTCGTCAAAATCACTGGGGCCTCCCAATTTAGAGAAAAAGCTTAAGTATGTAGTCTTATGCCGAACAATCAATCTATCTGGGCTATACACAGACCAACTTTTTGTTGAAAAACAGTTTATTGTGAAAAATCGTCGTTACGGCTTACATTTTATAAAACCGTTCTGGACCGGTATCCTTGCAAAATGAAATTAAAATCAAAATATTTGCAAAAATGAAAAAGCTCAGTGGAAACTACCACTTCCGGTGGACCGATTCCGACCAAAAATCAAAGAGAACTCCCAATTTATGGAACAAGCTTAAATATGCAGTTTCATCCCGATCAATCAATCATCCAATTTTTTGAATTCGGCGATATAGCGAATGGTAAATCTGCAAAAATCTGGAGATCGAAAATTTTCATGATTACCATACTTTATTTTACTTCGTAAAAGAAACTAAAATTTCCGCTGGTTATAAAATAACATTAGAAATGTTCTTTTATGATAGTGCTGCCTCTTGGTGCGAGTAGCGTAAGCACTTATATCGCCCTGGTAAATTTCCGCTTTCATATAACATCCAGAATGCAGTTCGGACTTTATCGACTCTAACAAAACTATTTAGACCAGGCGATTTCTAGAATGAATGGAAGAATTTGGCTGTAATTATTACGGTTCCACCGAGTTCAGTACGTGATAAATTCTATGGAACCAAAAAAGCTCGTTAGTTTTAATTGAACCTTATCCCGTGATCTCTAATAATTTCCTGAGGAATGTGAGTTACGTGCTGTGGAATTAATGGTTTAGCTACAGTACATATAGACTTGTTCGGAATTGGGCATGCTTCTTTTCATTATTTGAAGACGATCTATCAAATAAAAATGTCTGTGTGTGTGTTTAAATCTAGCTTGTGGAACCCTAAATATTCCAAGGGCTGATTTAGTGTGACATAAGTTTTGCTTTTCTACAAGATAATGTTAAAAATTACGTAATGTTAAAAATTACGACGTTATATATATATATATATATATATATATATATATATATATATATATATATATATATATATATATATATATATATATATATATATATTGCAATGAGTAACGGATTAAACGATTATCACCACAAGGACACCAGTCAGTTAAAACAGGAATAACACTAGGTAGTATCTTGTAACTAACAGCTCGCTCAAGAATAACTTTAAAGCTAGAACATTAACAGTTCCTTATTCTGCAGTGTTCGAGTCAAGTTGGGATTTTTAGTAAGTGCGGCCATCGATTACATGTGCTTAAGTAATTCAGTTTTGGCGTAACATTAAGGAATGAAAACAGTTGACAATCTAATCGTCTACTAATCTAATCGTTTTTACTGCTGAAATTTCCCCCACTACATTTACAATTTAATCAGCCATTTATGTACATAATTGTGTGTCTACGAAAAAAAACTACAATAACAACATAATTATAATTTGAATATTTAATTAAACATCAAATAGCATTAATTCTATTATCATATTCTTTATAGCAATTCAAATGAAAAATTCAATTTTCCTGGAATATTTTTTTTAATGTTTTTTTAATTATTAAATAGAAAAACCAATTATTATTAATAATAATATTTTAACATTTTTCGTGCTGGTTTTCTCCATAAAATTCAATTTTAATTTTTAATTTAAAAAAATTAACGAACCAAATAAAACCGAAAATATTTTTTTTTCTTTGGTTGCTAAACAGATTAGAGATGGTATAGTAGTCGAGCTATTCGTCGTCGTCGTAATGGATCAGAAGAAAATTAACAGCAAAAAAGGGTTTCCTAATTTGAAAAATCTTACCTCTTTTCTTTTGTTATGGTTATTGATAATTGAATTCTTCTGGTTAATTTCCTTATAGTAGTTAAATTGTTTGAATAGGACTAGACTACATCTCACACCTTTATTATTATACGAATGTATCTTATATGAGGAGTCTACCATAAAATGTAAAACTTTACACCATTGATTATAAAACTATAAATTAACTTAAAAATTAAGAACAATTTAGTCAACTATAATAAAAAAAATACAACAAAAATTAGTAACTTCTTAAAAAGCTTTTAATTATAAAAATAAATTATTTTAGGAATATTTTTAATCTTTTTTTGGAAAAGTTTTTTTTTCATTATTATTATTATTTCTAATTTTCTCCAAGTTGTTTAATCTTTAAAGAAAATTTATGTTGAATGCAATTAGAGATAATACAACATAAAATACATAAACATACATAAAAATTGAATATGGTATGCTAATACATGTACGATGGCAAAAACTATATATGGGATGTAAATATCTAGGGATTTATCAAAAAAAAGGTAAAGTGAGCGAAATTTTTTGCAGGCGAGCGCAAAATGCTCTTTTTACCATACAATTGATCGAGCTTAAAATTTCATTTAAAGAATAAAATAAAACAACTATTATAGAGAATTTGGGGTTTTGACTATTCGCGTAAAATTTCTAATTCCTTAGTAAGCGTGATGACTTTGTTTCTACTCAATACACTTTAGTGTCAAAATTCAAGATTATGCAGCAAGAAATCACAATTGGGATTTTTATACATATTGTTACGAATTCTACTGGTAAAGTTATTCACCACCAATGTTATAAACGCAATGTTCGAGAGTTCGAACCAAGTTGACCACTATAATTTTAGTAACACGTTAACGGCCATGTGACCCATAGGTGGGTCACGCGTTACTTTCATTATGACGCTACGTGTACCACCGGTGGGTCACATGCATATGAGTTTTTAACACGTTTACTGCTATGTGACCCACCAGTGGGTCACGCGATAATCTCGAACAGCGATATACAAGCATATAAGCGCGAGCAATTTAAGGCGCAGACACAGTTGTAATTAAACCAGTGAATAGTGCAAGTCGAAAAGTAAAAAAGTAAAAGTGCAATGAATGTAGTGAAAGTAATAGTGAACAGTAAAAGCAAATTAAAGAGCAGTAAACGAGTGAAAAATTGCACATTTTAAGATTAATGGATTGTGGAGACATGGATCGTACCGACAGGAAGTGTAAATCCATCCATTATCATTTAAGACTGAACAATTCACCCATATTAAATATGCAACTTCTTGCAGATATATTGGTGCCATGTTGTGAACGAAGTACTTTTTCAACTTTGATTCTTTTCCTGTTGTTGCAGGACACTTCTATGAATTGAGAAGCCTGGATCCAGCTCTGGTAAGAAACCCATGCAAACTCTGAATAATGCTATTGTAAGGGATGCAAATTTAAGTGGTAACAAATATTTTTATCTTTGTAAAATTATATTATCTTAGTAAAATTGGCAAATTTTCGTATAAACCCATCTAAGTGGGATGCTTACGGTCTATATAAGGTTACAGATCTGAGTAAAAAATACTACTACGAATATACGAAATACGTTACAGCTAAGTCTGTACAAACCATTAAAATTAAAAAAACTGGTTTCGGTTTTATTACTAATAAATAAAATTACTAAAAATGACGTTGTAGCTTATGACAAATTACACGAATCTCAGCGATTGGATCCCAAAGTAGCTAAATAGATTAGGAAGAGTTGTCTGTTATTTGCCATAAACTGCAACGCCATTCTTTCATATAAAAATCGAGGAAAGCGTGAATGTTCAAAAATTCTATGAGAGAGGGCGCTACGGCTTATTTCGAAATGGCATTAGGTGATTTTAGTTCCACAATGTATGGCATTTCTAAAATATAAAGCCACTATGGGAGTCAATCTCTGAGATTCGTGTAATTGGCAATAAGTTACATCGACATCTATTCATATACAAAATTGTGCATATTTGTAAGGATTAAAATTATTTCTGAAAAAAAGAATGTGAAATATAAAAAATTGGTGTTTTTGACAAACAAAATTTATTTTTATATTTACACTGTTAAAAAATGTTAACGCAGGCAAATATCTGTCTAAAATCTATATTTTGTCCAAAAAAATTAGTTTTGGACACTCGCATAAATTTCTGTCCAAAATTATAAAAGTATCCAATAATTTAAAAGTATCTAGATACTTCACATCGGTTGACCAAACGATACTGATCGTTTATAAAATTATTTTTCAAACCGGAACTGTTCGACTCGTTTAAGAATGATCCGTTTTTAACGAATTTTCTTATTAACGAAAACAATAAGTGACTGAAAGTTTGATTTGTAAAATTATTAGTATTGTTCATCTCTCCAAATTGTAAATAATTTCAACTTTAAGTTTTCTACTTTAGGTGCATTTCTGTGAAAAAGTACGAGGTAAGTGTTTATTTATCCAAATGGTATATTCCAATTGGATTTGTTGTTAATTTTGCCAAATTAAATTCTCAAATAACGGAGGAACCCGATTTTATTGAATTAATTCAATTTTGATTAGGTTTTTTCGCAATTGAAATGTTTGAGTAGAGATTCTACAAGAATGGTTCCGTTAAAGCCATTCACTAGGTGCGCAACTAAATTTCAGGTTTTTTTCCAAAAATGAAAAAAGGAAAATTTCAATTGGAATATAAAAAATGGTTTATTCAAAGTATTGGCCTTCGCTATTTACACATTTTTACCATCTCTGTGGCAAAACATGAATACCACGATGATAAAACGACGCGTCTTTGGACCGAAACCATTCATCCAACCAATTTTGTACTTCTTCGAAACTGGCCAAGTGTAAGGCGAATAGCAGATCCCATCTAAGCGTTTTGATGGTGTCCTGGACGATGGGAGTGCGATGGCATGGAGCGTTGCCGTCCCGTAATATCGCTCGTTCGTTTCCCATTCTGGCCATTTCTCGAGCAATGATTCACGCAGAGCATTGTCTTCTTTCCGAAGCGTTTTGGTCGTGCCGTCCATTTGAGATTCTTAAACAAGATCTACTTCTCATCTCCCGTAACAAATCGATGCAGGAAGCTCTTTTTTTATGCCGTGAAAGCAAAATGTTGCAAGTATTTCTTCGATTTTCCATCTGCCTCTCAGTCAACTCATGCGACACCCATTTTCATTTTGAATTTTTCTCATAGCATGCAAACGTTTGGAAATACCTTGGCGAATCGTATTTAATGCAACCGCAAGTTGATTTTGAGTTTGCATTTAATTTTCATCTAATAACGCGTGCAGCTCGGTGTCTTCAAATGTTTTTGGTCTTCCGGAGCGCTTCTTGTCCTCAATGTCGAAATCGCCACTTCTGAAGCGTTTAAACCAATCTTCGCTGGTAATTTTCGATGGTGCATGTTCGCCATAGGCCTCCTCAAGAAAACGACGTGCTTCGTCGAAGCACAAATTTTTTTTTTTTTCAAATTGAAGCAGATAAGCAAAGCTGCCCGCAAATGCTGTTTGTTTGGCACAAAACTCGACATTTTCGTCCTTAAAATTAGAAAACTTATTTTTGAGTTGCGATATGTGCTGGTATTACAACTGGTTATCGTTAGCAACTGTCCACGCTAAGAACAAAACACAATTCTGATACAAATGTTAACTAGATGTGTCGCTAGCACCATCTATGTGTGAAACCCGGGAATTTAGTCGCACACCTGATCAAAGGATTGTTCCTGGTGATATTTCTTCTAATATAATTTTCATTTAATATAATTTTCGGAAAAGATCTTATGATCTGTAATTGGAATGTTGACAATATAAAGGATCGTTCTATAATTAGTTATTATTTTAATTTCTGCAAAATTCAACGCTTCCTCAATTGTTAAGAAAGGTAAATTTAGGTTTGAAAATAGTAATGCATTTATGATGCTCGGCTTTGCGCAATGAATGGCATAATTAATATTTTGCAAATCTTAGTTTAGAAACTTAATTTTATAATTAGCATTTAGCATGAGTTTAGTGCTAGATCAGACTCTTTAGTGTTTCGTGTTAAATCGGATTTTTAACTTGTTCCAACTCGTGGGAAACGCAAGGGTATCAATTATTGAAAGTATTTCGGATATATTTCCGTAGTCAACTATGTCTATTGCGTGGATTATTTTAAAAATTCCTGTCCGTAATTTATCTTGTCCTGTATGGATAGATACTAATAAAGCATTTGTAAAGTCTATTATCTGGATATTTGCGTTTGCTGCGTAAAACCCATAAAAATGTTAATTGGTATTACCCTGTGACAATAACTTCAATGTTACTTTTATGCACAGTCCCTCCGGATTCGGTTTTCCGTTGTTCTCCTTGACTTTTTCTGGAACGTGTAACGAAAGTGAGTTTTGATCCTAGCCTTTTATGTTGCTTAACGTATGTTGTACTTCCTAGTAAGTAATGTGTTACCGGCTTTTTCGGGTTATGATACTTTATATCCTTTTCTTGTTTGGAGTCTTGTTGTTCTATATTAATCAGAGGGACTTCGAGATATTCACAATCTAAGCTGTTTGTGTGTTTTCTTTGTCGTGGAGTGAATCTTGTGATTGTATTCATTTACGTCTGTCTCTCTTTCTCTCTAATAATTGATCAAAAGTACGAGGCCCGTCCGCTTTCAGACATCTCATGATTTCAACTAGAGCCGACTAGAATCGTTTGACTTGTCATTTACTTCACTCTTATATAGCGGAGCAACGCATACCTTAATATGGCTCATAATGGAGATGATAGATGCGATTTGAGTGATTTTTCATTATCAATCACAGCTACAGAAATATAAAAGAACATCTTGGAGTGGTTTTTTTGCACGGGATGCAATGATTTTGGTTAGAGCAAATTTGGTAAATTTATAGATATTTTAGATGCCAGATTTTGCGTGAATCGGATATTATAGCACCTGAAGTGAAGTGGGTAAATTTTCTGTATTTTTCCCTGCGAAAATCTGAAGTAAGAAGCAGATTGACTACGTTAGGCTTTAAATATCTTTGAAGATATTTAATAGTTCCGGTTCGGTAAAGTTGATTGAGTGAAAATGTTTCTGGTGTGACGAGAAGAAAAATGTTTTTATTTGGTAGCTATTTTCGTACGTGTGTCGATATTAAAGATCAATTGTTTGTGCAGTGAAGAGGTTTCATTACTATGTTGAGTTATACCATTAAGGTATTTGCTTCTGATGAGACTGGCAAGATCGATAAATTGGATGCTACTACATTCGTTTTGTCAGGCTGTATTTGGTTCATAATTATACTCTTCCAGAATTGCGTTCCATCTTTTCATTTCGGAATTATTATTTTTAGTGCTAAGTGCATAAGTAATCAGTGCCTAGATTAATGGTCTGTACAAGTATTTACTAGTCGTGCCGAAAGATAATTGCTCAAAGAGCTAAGTGTCCAAATTATAGCCAACATTTCTTTTCATTTGTGGCATAATTTTCTTCGGGTTTACTTAGGATTCGTGAGATGTAAGTTTTGGATCCATTACCCTGCATAAGGTCGGTTCCAATTGCAGTCAGATGCGTTCGGGGTAAGCTCAAAGTCTTTCACTTTTTCAAAAACTGAAGAGAGTTATTTTATTTTTGAACGTGTTTTCGGACACCCGTCCATCTTCCCCTCGTAAAACGAATCTCAAAGGCTTATTTATTTTCGCGTATTCTCGTATGAAACGTCGATAACGTCGACATACCTAATAATTACCTAATAGCCTGGGCAAACTGAGGATTAATTAAATTGATTTAGCAAACTTCAGTCAAGTACTATATGAAATAAAATTCAATTCAGTTCGACACACTAAGAGAAATTCAAAAATCTACTAGCAAATCCAAGTTTTTCCTTGACTGGATTAAATTGGATTGGATTAGTTCCATAGAGTGCTTGATTGAATCAGTTTAACTAATCCGTGCGAAGGTGCATCTGCACATGAATGAAGCTGCATATACATCTATGTGTATATGCATGTATGGGAGGGTATATGCATGTATGTGGCTATGTGGCAGGATGGGGGTATATGTATGTATAAGTCTGTATGCATGGCATGTATGTAATGTGGGGTGTGTGGTGTGGTGTGATGTGAAGTATGTGTGTGTGATGTTTGTATGTGTGTGTGTATATGTGTGTTTGTACATTTCTAATATGTTATGAATGTCAATTAGTATATATATTTGTACCTGTATATGTATGTATATGTACGCATAAATATGTATGCATGTATGTGATGTATGTATGTGCATGTGTATGTATAATGTGTGTGTATGTGTATGAACGTGTATATGTATTTTATTTGTATGGTATACATGTATGTATGAAATTATGTTGAATTACTATATTTCTCTTTGATCGGCTATGTTCATCGTGTCACCATTAGTTAAAACGGAAAGCGCCAACGTGATGGGTGGTGATCACCCATTAGATGATGAGAGGCTAAAGGCTATGTGGGACGCGTCTTTCATCTTTTCATGCTTCCGGGGAGTGACAGCAAGGTTAATGTTTGGTTATGGATGGATGGATAAATAGTTTGGAAGGATGGCTGGTTGCGTGGATGGATTGGATATTTGATTATGGGTCAAGATGATGTTTATTTGGGATCCGATTTAAAAATTAAATCATCCGTTTCATTAGATGACGACTTATCGGAATCTTAAACTTTATCTACTTCACCCTTTAAAATAGATTTTCCTGAACTGGCGCAAATTTTTAATCGTGTTGTTGGAACAGAAATTTTTTGGACATCTCTCTTAGTATAATCATGCCAAGTAAATATTGGTCTACCGATTTTAAACTGCTGCGTGCAATAAATGTCCTCTAGACCTTCTTAACACATGACCCCAATAATATACTCGATAGGCCTAAACTTTTCTATTGATTGTTTCTCCTTCTAAAATTCTTCTAATAAATATACTCTGAGGACGATTACTGTGATATTGTAAAAGTTCTATTAGGAAACTTTTCTCGTAATCGAGAGGACTTGGCTAAATTGCTACTCGCAATCCATAGGTCATGATAGGCATTACTAACTGGTTATACATCTGCTTTACAAGAGAAAAGGATAATTGATGTTTACGAATAAATCTACTTAGCATCTGAACAACGTCACGAGCTTGGTAGTAATATTTTCAGATAGTTTCTGAACTATTCATATTTGCAGTTGCTATAGATAAGTACATAAATAGCGCAAAGTAGAACTAACTCGTATATTTAACTCACCTATTAATATTGTTGTAATAGTAGGATTCGATGGTCTTATGAGAATCTCAGATTTTGACTCATTTGATCGAATTGATTTTGAACGAAGTAATGCAACCAATTCTTTGAGAATAATAGATAATGATTCCAAATTGTCACAAATTATCAACAGATCATCGGTGCAAGCTAGATTTTGATTTAAACGTAAACCTGGAATAACTTTCGCGAGAGTTTGTAATACAGCATCTAATACTAAATTGAATAAAGTTGGTGAAAAAGGACAACCTTGCTTAAATGCAGCACCTACATGCCCGGATTATCCTATTCACAAGATCATGAAGAATTCCAATATGGGAGAGAATAATAGTTGCTTGGTTGAGATTGACTGCATCAAACGCTTGATTTAAATCTAGGGACAACACATAAACCGTGTTTCCTGTTTTCCATTCCTCATCTATCATCTATCCTCATCTGATCGATTACGTGTGAGGACAGCTTGATAGGACCCGATCTCAGCATGAACTAATAACCTGTAATATGAACCGATAACCTGTATCGGATAAAGTTATTCGTCTATTATCAGTTATTTGGTTAGGCTGTGACTTCTTTGGTAAAGGACAAACTCAACAGTTTCTAACCATCCATTTGGGGAATATTTAACAACCATACTTGCTACATAACATAAACTAAAAGTTTAATTCCCTCTTCCGGTAAACATTGAAATAGCTAAAATGAAATCTGGTAAAACCGGGAGCGGTCCTTCTCTTAATAGATGCTAATATGTTCTCTATCCGGAGGTATTTAGTAACAACTGTTCCCACCTTAAAAAAGAAATATGGGTACTAGGATGTTGGAAATTTGTCTGTATGACCTAATAAATTTATAAGTTTGGCGAAGTCGATTGAATTGAACATAAAAATAAACCAAGGCGTAGACGAATCGTCTGAAACTATTATATTTAAGTGAGAGCGGGAAGTCATTGGAATGTTGTTTGAAGAGGAAATCAAGTGGTGTTTTAACTAATTCTAAATTTGGGATCAGGTGACATTTAATCATTAGTAAAAAATAATAAAACAACGCTATAACAGCTTATTTTCCCAACACGTGGAATTATACCACCAAAGCAAGTATTTTCATCACATATACCCCTCCTCATCTTTATGATAGGTTGAAGGAATGAAGGTGAAACTATTCCTAATAATAAATTACTAACAAATTCGAAAAACTAATTTAGGGAAATTTGAATTGGTGATGGCAGCTTTATAGGAAAACACCGGATTGTATGTTGTAAACGACTGTTCGCTCAACTTGTCTTTTAAAGTTAGAACCGTTTACATGTCCTAATCCTGTAGTTTTAGAGACCCTCGCAGATTCAGGATTCCAAGTCAGTTCGGTCACCGAATCGTGTCTTATATGTATCTAATTGTTCTATATATTTAGGTGATAATCGAATTCCGTAGAGGTAATATGCATGTGCTCAAGTAATTCAGTTGCTGCGATGTATAGAGAAATTTGCGAAAATTTTGCAGGGACGCATAACGAAAGTATGCATTATAGGCTACCAGCTTAACCGCTGTCCTGCGTTGTAACAATCGTATCATAAAAAACGAACAATTAATCGTTAATCGTTTTGTTTTCGGATAAATACGAATCACACTCTTCTAATCAAAATACCATCTTCAACCAGCTGAACAGGTGTAACAGGCGTTAAAAACATTTTCTGTCAACCTCGTACACTGCGCGACAGTTCGAAATTTCATTCACGCATGTATATGATAAAATTTCAACAAATTTAATACCCTGTTAATTACACAAGCACGGCACCGAAGAAAAATCCATTTTCATTGAAATAAAAAAATGTTTGTAGTTTCATTTGTATGAAAATGAGTTGTCGCGGTAATAAATTTTATTTCCATTAAAAGGATTCTGGAATAAATAAAAAGTCAAAGTACACCCCAAACTTTTACCATTCACCACCCACCCACCCATACATTATATAAAAAAAACATAATAATTCGAGGAAAAAGTTTTAAGTTGATACTACGAATTCCGACTCCACACCCTAAACCCCTTTTCAACGTTTGATTGTTCTTGTAATAATTGCCCTATGTATGCGCTGATGATGACAATAGTGGTGATAATTGTCTTCATCGTACTATTACATGTTATATTATTATTATGGTAATTTCTATTCCAAACAAATCTGCACACACAAACACACCAACAATACTTGTCGTTTATGATGAATAAAAAAACCGCGACAATTAGTCTTGAGTTCTATTATTGTACCCATATGTATTGTGATATACGCGCGTCGTGTACACAACAATATTTTACCAGCGACAAAACTATAGAATTGGTTGGTGTTGTTGTTGTTGGTGTGTTTGATAAAAAAGAAAATCTAAGAAAAATTACATTAAATTTATGAATAAATAGACGACGGAGAAAAACGAAATTTTCCATATACACATAATCAGGATAAATGGTTTACTATTTATCTCTATTTTTTGAAATTCTTTTTTTTATTCATTTCATTTGATTTGATAAATGTTAGATTTGACTTAATGTCGTTTCGTATATTTGTCGTATACATACATTACACATATTTATAACTGTAAAACACATATTAATTTTCTTTTTTAATAAAATGTTTTCTTTTTAAAATTTCGTTATAACGAGAAATTAGTTTGGCGTAAATAATTTGAAAAATAGTGAAAATGCGATTGGCTCGAAATGATCGGGATTGGGTTGGAATGCAAAGAGGTTTACTGTAAATTGGCTAAAGTTTAGCCAAAATAGTGAATATGAGGACATGACATGATTGGCATACCATTGGAAGTTGATATGGAACTCTTAGAGAGTGGGATCTTGTAAAGCCACCGAAAAACTGATGATAATAAAAGAATAATTCAAAAATATTGCAGGCGATGATTGAATAACCAAAATTTCGGATATGGAGAGTGAAATCAGGAACGCCATTTTTAATCGATAATTAAACTTTCCCATCAAATTTATCCACTCATGATAAGTAACACTGTAAAGATTTGCATTGTCATTTTCATTATTTTGAAATGGCGCTTTTAGGTCCTCCACCTGTAATGCTGTATATCGGTTGAACAGTTAGCGTTTGCGCAAGTGGGACAATGTAACTCGGCTTTGATATTCCACTCAAGGCTATCCGTTTCATATTTCAAAAACCTTGGTTGCAGAATGATTGAGACTAAATTGTCAGCTGGCTACTTTCATTGTGACGATGAGTTTTCATGGTAGCGTTTTGTGTGTGTGTTTTTATCCCTGCTATCTGTTCTGAGGCCAAGGCTCTCCCAACTCTTTCGCGGTTCACTTATTTACGTCCTTACTTTTCCGCCAGTGTAGGCCAATTCGAGGACGTACGGTTATAGGTCCGATTTTATTACCATCTGTACATTGCATAGCTCCATGCCAGCCTATACTGGCATGGAAGATGGGTCGGCCCATGAGTTTTGCACTCCGACAGGGAGTCATAGATGTGTTCCTTTTCATCACAAATCATAATGAAAATTCTCTTTGCATCCTGCCCCTATCGGGATTCGAACCCGGTACCTCCCGATCCAAACGCCAAGCTTTAACCACTGTGCCATTTGGTCGGTCATGGTAGCATTGTACCTCAAAGAATTTGCTAGACAGATTTTTTGCAATGTCCGTGCTTAGATGTAAAAACTAGAACTCCAACAAATATATTTTCTTATTATGATACTGGCTATAATATCATTGATCGGTAATCGAACCAAGGATGAGCTGCTCAACAATATTTTATATGCGGAATTGTCACGTAGATATGCCTGGTGGGCTTGACAAATTAGAATCGACACAAATGCTTAAATCATAAGCGAACATCCAATTATTTGAGAGAATCTGGGATAAGACAAGGAAATTGTCGACAATAAGGGCCAAACACGGCCGAGTTGTTCAACGTGTAGAAAATCAAATCGCCCCACTGAAAAATGTTGCTGATTTACTGTACTTCAAACAAATTAATGATTAGCACACACCATCAAGGTCCAGGTACTAAACGTATTGGTCAGTGGAATTGTTACATGTAGATGAAAGAATTATTCATCCAAGGGTGGAATGCTATAAAGGAACGATTTTTTAGTGCTTTAAACCTGCACCGACCAAATTAGACCGCCTCAATGAAACGCATACTATAATTTGTTACACATTTATTACAACAAATCCCGATTTTATTACAGTTACCGTTTTCGAGGAACGAGTGGTCGATTTAGCTTATAATTAAACCTGCACCACCAACATTGTAACTTTTGATGTAGCTGTGATGTCTGGATGGTTCTTGAACCAGAATTTATTACAAATTAATTACATTCATTAATTAGTTCAAGTCCAACCTATAACTTGACTAAGGGTAAATTTCACC
Organism: Nephrotoma guestfalica; assembly: GCA_963691935.1. Lineage (NCBI taxonomy): Eukaryota > Metazoa > Arthropoda > Insecta > Diptera > Tipulidae > Nephrotoma > Nephrotoma guestfalica. The sequence goes on along the minus strand of OY829914.1, from coordinate 35,319,825 downwards.
CCAAACGATTATTTCAGACTGCCACCACATTTTAGGCCAAATATTGCACTAGAAGTCTTGTCAAGGGTAGGTCAACCTGATCTAGGTGTGTAATAAATTATTTTGGTATCAGGTTACACGGAATTGACTCCAAACGGTAAATACTACAAATGTGTAGTTAATGTCTGGTGGAGGTCTTGTGCAATAAATTATTAAATGTAGTAAAATCGAACTTTAATATAAAAATTTGAAGCATTTACCATATGGAGTAAATTCCGTGTAACCTGACACAAAAATAATTTATTACACACCTAGATAAGGTTGACCTACCCTCAACAAGATCCAAGGAGTAACATTTGGCATAATATCTGGTGGCGGTCTGGTGTAATAAATTATTAAAGGTGGCAAAATCGACCTTTAAATTACATATTCGAAGCCTTTATCGTTAAACAAAAATAATTTATTACAAACCTGGATACGGTTGGCCTGCCCACCACAATGTAAAAGGAGTAACATTTGACTCAATATCTGATGGCCTTCTGGTGTAATAAATTATTAAATGTGGTAAAATCGAACTTTAATTTAAAAATTTGAAGCCTTTACCGTTTGGACCAAATTCCGTGTAATCTAACATAAAAATAATTTATTAAACACCTGAATAAGGTTGACCTACCATTGATAAGACCTCTAGTGTAATATTTGGCCTAAAATCTGATGACAGTCTGGTGTAAAAAATTATTAAAGGTAGTAAAATCGACGTTTTTGTTATAAATAATCGCTTGGGGTGAAATTTACCGTTAGTCAACTTATAGGGTTGGTCTTGATCTAATTAATCAATGTAATTAATTTGTAACAAATTCTGGTTCAAGAACCATTCCGATATCACAGCTACATCAAAAGTTACAATTTTGGTGGCGTAGGTTTACTTAGAAGCTAAATCGGCCACTCATTCCTCGAAAACGGTAACTGTAATAAAATCGAGATTTGTTGTAATAAATTGTAATAAATGTGTAACAAATTATTGTATGGGTTTCATTGACGCGGGATAATTTGGTCGGTGCAGATTTAAAGCACTGATTTTTTTCTAATTATCCCTAAATTAGCTACTAGTCTATAGATCTCAAAATCATGTAGCCCCCATCCGAGATGTTCTTAGTTTTACATAGCTCCATAAACCTACGTATTTAACCGTACGTGTCCATTTAGATAAGAGTTGCTTTAGAATTACCACCTAATGGTGAATTTTAGCCACCCAATAATAAGTTTTGCCCACTCCATAAACCTTTGTACGGAACATGACAATTTTCACTCAAACTTTTGAGTTAAATTATATGAATGTTCGCAAATAACGACGTAATTGTCGATTTAACTAAATGAATTAAGTTTTGAAATTATCCACCTGTTGATGTATTTTGTCGACCTAATAGTCAGTATTGTTCACTTATGTCGGTATACTCAATTTTTCACTTAAGTTTTAGTGTTAAATTTAATGAGTAATGATATAATAGAATTGTCCACCTATTGGTGATATTTGTCCATCGAATATTAAATTGCACAGAGCTATAAACATACAAGTATGTACAAAATATTAAAATATCCACTATTGGACTTTATATGAATATTCAAAAATCGCTGTTAATTGTTATTTTATCCAATAATTGGTTTTGCCCACCTCCATAAATTTATGTACGAATTATTAAAATTTCCCCTTCAACTTTAAAGTGAAATTATAAGAATGCTCATAAATCACTACTATTGTCCATTCAAATAAATACTTTAGAGATGTCCATCTGATAAAAAATGTTTATTTTTTTTTATATTATTAGTATTCGACAAATTTAATTTTGAGTATAATTATATGAATATTGGGCATTATTTAAATCGATTTAAATTAAAGGGTTTTAAAATTGTCTATCTGATGGCCACTACAAAAATTTTAAGAACGAAATTTTAAAATTGCCATATAGACTTTTGAGTTAAATTATATAAATGTTCGTAAATCACAGTCAGTTGATAATTTAAAAATAAATGAATTGTCTATTTGTTGATGAATTTTGCTCACCCAATAATTAGTTTTGGCTGCCTCCATCAAACGGTTTAGGGAGTGGGCGAAACTAATTATTACCGAAAAAAATTTATTAATAAGTTCACATTTTAAAGAAATAACTCAATTTTTAAATCTACAATTAGTAACGAGTTACGAAAAATTCTTATAATTTAACTTCAAAGTTTAAATAGAAATTTTAATACAGGGTGGGCCATCTGTTGGTCATTTTATCAATCGATGAATTTTAGTACTTAATGTTATCTATTCTAAAAAATTCTTTGACATATAAAAAGTGAAAAATATGCCATTTATGAACATGGTCAAGTCGCTAACAACACAACAACACATTTTGATTGTCCAAATTTATTATGAAAATAATCGTTCAAAAACAACAACATTTCGTAAATTACGTGAGAGTTTTGGTCGACCTGGACGTCCTGCTGAACGTGCAGGGGAATTGGCAAAATTATAGATCGTTCCGAAGTGACTCCTGATGCAGTAGCAGCTGCTAGTGAAAGTGTTTGTAATGAACCAAGCACATCAATCAGGCATCGTTCACAAGAACTAAACATTTCACGATCCACATTACGACGCATTTTGCATGTTGATCTTTATTTGCATCCATATAAAAATTGAAGCCACCAGACCATTTAAATCGTCGATGTTTTGTTAATTAGATGCTTGAACGAAATTAAGGTTTTTCATCAAAAATCGTATTTAGCGATGAAGCTCATTTTCGTCTTAATGGGTACGTCAATAAGCAAAATTGTCGAATTTGGGGAGCGGAGAATCCTCATGTTATCCACGAAGCAGAAGTTCATCCTTCCAAGAGACACTGTTTGGTGTGGTTTATGGGCTGGCGTCATCATTGGGCCGGTTTGCTTTGATAACGGACAGGAAAATGCGCTTACAGTGAATGGGGAACGTTATCGCAACATGTTAACTAGATTTTTGTGGCCCAAATTGAATGAATTGCGTATCAACGACCTTTGTTTTCAACAAGAGGGAGCAAATCGCGTGCAACAATCCATTTATTGTCAACAAAATTTGCTGATCGCATAATTACAAAAAAAAACAATTCAATAACTTAAAAACAACATTCGAGCTGAAATTGAGGTCACTGATCCGCTTTTTATTGGAGAAAATCATCGACAATTTTGATGTTCGGATGCAGGCCTATAGACGAAGCCGTGGTGGGCATATGAAGCACTTTTCCTTGTCAATAAAAAATTTTGATTTTTCATCCCAAAATGTGTGTTTTATTTACAAGTGAAAACAGGACTAACAGATGGCCCACCCTGTATTATGTATATAAGTTTATGAAGGTAGGTAAAACTAATTATTAATTTAACAATAAATAGAAATTTACGATAATTTTGTAATTTAACTCAAAACCTTCCGTAGATAGATTTATCGGGATACGCAAAACAAATTATTGAGTGGGCAAAATTCATCAATAGGTGAACCGAAGAAGTGGCGCAGTGGTTAAAGCTTCAGCATTTGGACCGGGATGTACTGGGTTCGGTGATGTTAATAAGCATAACTACTCGTCGGTTGGAGTGCAGAATCCAGCACCGACCCATCGTCCATGTCACTGTACAGGTTGACATGGGACTTGCAATGTGCAGGTGGTAGACTGTAATTGTGAGCATGTGAATGTGTGGGTGTGTGCGTAAATGGAAAGAGAGTATTAATTGACCTTCAAAGGACATTAAATCTGCAGGATATAATTAATACTTTATTAAAAACAAATAAAAAAATAGGTGGACAATTCTAAAACGTAACTCAAATATTTAAATTGACAATTAATTAACAGTGATTTAGGAACATTCTCATAATTTACACGTTTATGGAGTGAGCAAACTTAATTATTGAGTCGGCAAAATTTGTCATCAGATGAACAATTCTAAAACAACTCGTTTATTTAAATTTACAATTAGTAGTGATTTACAGATATCCTTGTAATTTTACCCAGGGACTGCGTCGGTTACGAGCGGTGATGTTAATAGTGCTCTAATGGAGGGCAGAACTCATCGCCAACAAATCTTTCATGACGGTGGATGGGTTGACATGGAGATGGTGCGCGAATGAAAAAAGGAACATTAAATCCCTTGAATGAAATCTCAAAAATTTAGATGGAAATTTTATTATTCTGTACAGAGACTTTAAGAGGATGGGCAAAACACAATTATGCGTGAACAAATTTTATATAAAATTGATTTATTTAAATTCAATTTTAAAAGTTAGTTTAAGGACCTGTTAACTTCGATCTGTAAGATCAAATTATTGAAATCCGGATTAAAATGAGTCTGGATGCCTGTGCCGATGTTGTCTCAAGAAATGCTTACAAAATTCGATTTTTTTTCGCCAATCTTCTGTTATTTTTAATTGGGAGATTTGAAAAGCATTCGGAATATCTGTCTCCTGGGGTCGGGTACCTGACATAGGGAATTACGTAAAATACCACGATATTGCTTTGCTTTTTTTCCATGTACTCGTGTAATATATCGTTGAAATGGTCTTGAAGAATGCCATCATTTTTTCTGAAGCACATTACTATCCAAAACTGCAGTTGTAGTGCTAGAGGCAGTTACATTTTTTTGCACTCCCATATAATCATGTAGCATATCACTTGAAAGATTTTGGAAACGGGAACAATTTTGTTATTAGCGCACTGTTTTAGCTGAAGCATATTAGTACTCCAATTTGCCCTTGTGGCGCTGATTACAGATACTTTTTTTTATTCTGATATGATCAGTCACGAGGCATTTTTTCTATCAGCACGCTGTGAAATAACGTTTTGAGCATTGAAATCGTATCTCCTATCATAGGAAAGGTTTTGAAGAATATCACAAAATAAATTGAAGCATGTTAGTACCCAAAACTACCGTAGCACCGCTGGGAGTAGTGACATTTAGCTGATTCCAATAAAACCATGTGGCATATAAATCATTCATGGTTAAAAGGTTTTGGAGAAGCAACAATTTTATTACCAGCACCGGCACTTTAGTTCACAAATTCGCTACTTTGACACAGGCGGCAAATTACTCATTTGGTATAGAATATATAACGATAAAATAACATGATATTTTTAGAAACAAATTTTTACAAAATCAGTGAAGAAGCAGACAATTTTTCTGCACCGTTTTATAAAGAATTTTTGAATGGAAAATTTCGATTTTCATTTTATGTGAATTTTCCGAGTGAAAACTGATCTAATTTTCAAGGTAAATGATGACCGTGTATTAAGAGCGTGATTTCCTGAGTCATTCTGCGATCAATTTTCTTACTGGAAATTTAGACAAAGATAATAAAAGATTTAAATAAATAAAAATTAATTTTTCAAACAACAAGTCAACCCTTGATTTTGATCACCCCTTGTTGATTTTATGAAATTTAAGCAGGGATGGTGTATTTTGTTTATACAAGACAATTTTATCAAAAGGCCGGTAAGTTTAATTTTTCGCTTTAGAATTCAAGTCTGGCGTATTCGAGATCTATGTGTACAAAAGAAAATCGGATGTTGGCCAGAACATATTTACCTCCCCCCCCCACCTATTTTTTAAATGAGTAGGAGAAACAAAGTAATATGTGAATAAAACTAAAATAAAATTTTTAAATTGACAAAGCGTAATGAAATTCTGAAATTTTTCTGCACTGAATGGAACTCGACTGCCTTCTTAATCTGCTTATAAAGTTTTTTTTTTGTCATTGAAATTCTGGAATTTCGTCAAAATTGTAATTAATTTCAGTTTGTATAGAATAGAATTGGAATTCAACATCAGTTTTGGAAAAATGGGGTCTGAGCAATATATTTTGGTCTGCAGTTTTGATACGGATTATGCAACACATTTGGTTTGGAAGTTGGAATAGATTTTAACATGGCAGTTGGATACTGATCTGGAATTTGGATGCTGGAACTTTTTCAGATGACTATTTGATAATTAAATTTCTATTTTTGTTCGTTACTAGTAGTAACTCTAATAATTGAAAATTCAATTTGGTGGTAAATGTAAATAGTTTTAAAATTTACGTTTCTGCTCGTAATTCTTTAATTGCATTAATTCGTGAAATAAATATTAGCTTCGGTCTGTATGAACGAATTATCGAAATTCTGATAAAAATTAGTTGGTTCATGATATTATTAAGGTCTTGGAGCCTTCAGCAAAGCAAAAAAAAAAAAAATCCTTCAACCCGTTTGGATGTTTGAATCACAAGATTGGCTTGTGCGGATTGAATTCACTATTTAAAATTTTTATTTCAAGTAATGGTAAGCTTCTGGAATTTCTAGGTCAAAGGGAGTTGGCTATCTGTCATATGAAATCGCCAAAAAACACCCAACATTACGATATGGCTTTACAGTATTTTTAACTATTCCAATATATTCGAGAAGCACATCGTTCGAAACTGAAGTCAAATTGCTACGAAATAACGAAATCTACTATACATGTGTGCGAACATGGCATGATATAGACTTTAGTATAAATCTCGACCTATGGGTACGGTCATAATAACAAGCAATATTTGTTGCACAAAATTTCAATGAAAAGTTTTGTTCTCCGGAAGTCGCATTCCCATATACAAACATGGTTTTTTATGATGGCCTTGGCATGTACTTTACTACACAAATGCCAAAAAGTAGGAATTTAAATCTACAGAAGTCTAAAGTCCTATACACAATTATGGGTTTTTATGAGGGCCTTGGTAATGACATGTACTACAAAAATACAAAAATGCCAAATGGTTTGTTTCGGGGTTCGATCATATGAATAACAAACAATATTTGCAATAGTAGCTGGACGAAACTTCCAATGAACAATTTGGTTCTACAGAAGCCATAAATCCTATATATAGATTTATGATGGCCTTGTTATGCTCAGTGTGTTCTGCATGTTTGAAGTTTCGTGCAACAACTGCTGCAGTTATTATGAAATGGCCTTAGGCTCGATATCGCTTTGAATTAATTAGTTAATTCAGTGTTAAGTTTGGGATAAAAATATTAAAATAGAAAAGAAAAGAAAATGTGGAATAATATTGTTCATTGAATGTTCATGCAACAACTATTGAAATTATTGCTTGTTATTGATATAACCGAGCTCAGGGACCGACCAGTTGGCTTTTTATGCAATTTAGATATATGCTAAGCCCACCATATGAAACCATATCTGTATATGGGACTTTTGAATTCTGAATAACAAAAGGTTTCATCGAACTTTCCTGCAGCAATTATTGCAAGTAATGCTTGTTGTTCATGTGACCGAATCAGGGACAGAACATTTAGCATTTTTATACCATTTTTAATATTATTTTTATTCACCAAATTTTAAACATTTTACTTCAAATCAACATTTAGGGGAATAATTAACCAACATATTTTTATTGTTATTTTGTTAGTTATAAAGTTAGTTCATAGATCTAGTGTTTTGGCGATATTGTTTTTTAAAGAATATTTGTCGATATCGTTGAAAAGGTTTTGAGAAATGCCCAAGGAAGCTCCTTATTACTTATCCCCAAACAATCATGTGGCATATCGTTTAAAAGGCTTTGAGAATCGGATTTCATGGTAGAGGTCTCGAATAATGTCATAAATATAACTGAAATACCTTAGTACTCAAAATTACCGCGCTGGCGCTGCAGACAGATACATTTTACGTGTCATATCAGAAGTCTTGGAAAATGTTGCTAAAATCATCGCACTTCCTTCATCCATCATAAATTGGCTTTAACTTCCAAAGCCTCTTGTCTAAAAGCCATGAGGTGACAAGCAAATTATTTAAACTAGTCTAATTTTCAGAAAATTTGTTTATAAAGCATAAAAAACTCGTGTACACCCAACCATAAAAATCTAAATGAAAATGCGAAAAATCGTGGATGATAAAAATCAAAACTTAAAGTATGAATGTATGTTTTTTGCTCAAGAAGTATTTCTGAGGCGTTTTGGGGGAAATTCCTTAAGTTGAGATTAAGTTGAGTTGAGTACCTCTGGCCAACGAATCGATTACATCGTCAGGTTTCGGTCGTTAGTACTTTGGTTTTTTTTGGGCTATTGGAAATCTAAATTATTTATAACATTCCCAGTACACAAATATGCCTGAAATAATACCCAGCAAAACACATAAAGTTGAATCAAAAAAACTTGGGTCGTTTAGAATTTTTTGTTCTCTCCTAAATAACGTGAACATCCACAGAACCAGAACCGCAAACAAAAGCACTGTGTTGTGTGCATTTGACACAGGTGAGTTAAGTCAAAAAAAAAATCCTCGCTTTATAAATAAAATCGAGTTAATTTAATTAATAATGTTACTTTGAAAGAATTTTTTTTTATTTTATCCTTTTTTATTTTATTTTTGTATATTGTTCATTAAGAAGGAAAAACATGTATTTTACATTTTCATTTTTATATTTGTGTCTTTGAGAAAATTAAAATATATATTTTCTTTTTTTTGGTATTAAATACAAAAATTATGCAGGTGAATTTTTGTGTAATTTTTACTTTTAATGAACAGTTTTTTTTTGTTGTTGTTGTATCTTTATATTATATGTATCTGTTATTGTTCGGTAAAAAAAATTATAAATGAAAATGGAAAATTTTATTATACAATATTCGCGTTTTAATACTTTTGGTTTTGATACGTACCTATATAGCGTTTTGTATACCAAAAGAAGATTCTACATAAGTATTTAAAACAGTATAGCTAACTACACTACACTACACTATATACTCCTAAAAATGTAAGGATAATTAACAACCGAGTATTTTTCTGTATTCTTTGGCTCTGAAGTTGTATACCATACGCCACACCAAATACAGCGAGTTACCTTTTTGGCATATTTTTTGTTTTTGTTACGCAATTTAATTAGAAATTATTAACTCTTTCGTTTTTAATTTGAATTTTCATTCGAGTTTTTTTTTGTCGGTATTTTAAAAATAAATATTATTACATTTATTTATTTTTATTTTTTTCGAGGTTTAATGTGTAATTTATTTTTTAAAAGGATTTTATTTTATCCTTTTGAATATATGGTGGGGTATTGTTGTCTTCTTTGGTTATATAAATTATCTTATTGTGATACATTAAAATTTATTACATTTAGTACAAGCATTCATCCCCGTACTTTTCAATGCCATGAACAATTGGACAACCCCATTTTTAAGGTGCTAAAATACTCAAATTCTCTGTATCAGACCTATTTTGGCGGCTACGGAGTCAAGATATTTGGACGTGCTGGGGGTTTTCTGAGCTCTTCCAAAAACAGGAAGGAAAGATACAAATATATAAAGGCTGCTGACTCGTCTAGCATAATCACCATAAACTATGATGCCCCAACGAGGGCCGTTCATTACCCTCCCTCAGTCACTATTCGCCCGTTAATTACCCCCGAGCATTTCTCCCATGACATTACTTCGCCTTCCCTCGATTACATTCCTCCATATAAGCATGATCGGTTAAGAAATGATATACTTAGATCGGTTTCCTGAAAATTCTACAACATAAACAATTCATCGTAAAAATTTATGTCATCTAAAAGTTTTTATTCAACATCAGTCATGAGGTGCATAATTTATTTGAAGTGACTGATAATTTGAATTTATAGAAATTTCAGACAAGTTTACAATATTTTGCGATTATATTGCGCGTGTATCGTCTCATAATTAGCTAGTTGTTTTGACATTTTTTTCGATTTTTTCTCTCATTTATCATGTTTGTATATATTGCGGTATGTAGGACCAATCACTTGGTTCCTAAGTACGAAGAATATTCGAATTATTACGGCAGTTCAAGTTTGGTTCCAAAATCTTCTAAATATCGATATAATTTTATTTGGGCATTTATGTGGCACTCAAAAAATGAGGGAAAACGAATTGTGCGAATTAGCCCAGATGTAGTTTCCGGTGATTTTAGGCAAAAATAATGTTGTAAGTAACGCTCAGCATCGCATATAGATGTGCACCTATGTGAAATTTCATGATAATTGGAGCAGTTTTAGAAACAGGGATAATTTGTATCGGGAAAAATGTTGTTCGAGAGTATTTTTTGATTTTGGAGCACCAATTTTCATATCTAAGCCACTAGTTAATATATCAATAAACGCCTTACTCTTCTAGATAAGGAATACAATATTTTAATTTTTTTTATTATGACGGATTCGAGTTCAGCTTAAAAAGCTTAATTTAAAACTATAACAGACTCTATGTCGAAAAAAATTGTAAACCTGTATTAAATTTCTATAAATCCAAACATCAGTCGTGCCTCGGTCCGATCGCTTATTCTTAAAAACTCAGTGTAAATTTCAGATAATTCACATAAATATGTTATTTACCAAAGATATGCTATGGTCCTGTATCTAGAACAGTAAGCCATCTAATGATATCTTAACTAGAGGCTTAAATATAATTTTTCTCGTCAAGAGATGGTCCAAAATCGAAAAATACTCTCGAACAACGAGACAGGAGTAACAATTGACGAGTATTTATTTAGCGTAATTGGGCCATATATGGCCACGAGAGCCTTGTTAGAATCGCAAGACTCGACGCAATGGTATAGATTAGGCCAAGAACTATTCGAAAAACGTAATGGCATCGCGGGCCAATACCAAAACTTAAAAGTTACAGAGTAAAAATTGACGAGTATTTATTTAGCGTAATTGGGCCATATTTGGCCACGAGAGCCTTGTTAGAATCGCACGCCCCGACGCAAAGGTATAGATTGATGCTCCAAAATCGAAAAATACTCTCGAACAATATATTTCACGATACAAATGACCTTGACAATCATTATGAAAACTCACAAGGGCATTTTCTATGCGATGCTGAACATTACATAGAACATAATTTTTGCCTAAAGTCACAGAAAACTACCCAAATCTGGGCCATCACTTGGGGCATTTGAATATTTTCGCACAATTCGTTTTCAAACTAAACTCGAGTCCGTCTTAATCAAAATTTTAAAAAAAAAATTACTCCTGACGAAATGGTATATTTTACCATAATTAGCAAATTTTTTACAAACTTGCTCATGTTTTAAGATTTTTTTTGGATTCTTTTGTCAATCATCATGGTTCTAGTGGGATTTAACATCAAAACTCACGTAATGACAAAAACAATTATTTAAAAATAGTTTACCACTCGCTATATCGCCGAAGTCAAAAAAACTAGATTTTAAAAAATCTCTGTGTGTTGTATATGTAGTGTCGTGCCGACTAAATGTCGTAGCTTCTTTACGGCCCAGACGGATTGAATAATCGAGATGAAATTTCATACTTAAGGTTTTCTCATAAACTATGGGCGCCCATTGATTTTTGGCTGAAATAAGTCTACCGGAAGTTGCAACCTCCATAGGAGCTTTGCAAAGAACGAGCAAACAATTTGAAAATAATAATCTAAATTAATTTAAGCGGAAATGACAATTTTTGCAAAAAAAAAGTTTTTTAACAAAAATTCGACCAATATACGGCCCAGACATATTGATTGATCGAGATGAAACCCGATATTTCCATAAACTCGGAGGTCTAAAGTGATGTTTGGCCGAAATCGTTCCACCAGCAGGAACCAGCAGCTCCTACGAAAGCTTTTTCGTTTTTTTCCTAAAACTTCCTAACTAAAGATTCTAATCTAAATTTTCAACACTAGTTGTCCAGACCATTTTTCCAAAATTTAAGCGGGAATTACGATTTTTGGCCAAAAACTTTTTTTTATTAAGTGGCAGTCTCTCTCTCTCTCTCTCTCAAGAACTAAAAGATTAAAATTTAATTTTACAACACTATCGGCAGACCATCAAAATTAGAGCGGAAATGAGGTTTTTGACAAAAGATTGTTTTTTAACAAAAATTTGACTTCTGTACAGCCTAGACGGATTAATGAAGGATCGAAATGAAAATGTATACTTAAGCTTTTACCAAAAATTGGGAGGCTCCAGTGATGTATGACCGAAATTCGGCCACCGAAAGTAACAGCTTTCATAGCGCTTTCTCGTATTTTGAAAATATTTTGCAAAGTATATCATTTATGAGAAAAACGACTATCATCCAAAATATTGGAAATTAATTTTGTAACAATATTGGTCCCAGATTAGTTTTCCAAAATTTAAGCGGAAATTCAGTCCCTGTACAGACAAGACGGATTGATTGATCGGTATGAAACTTCCTACATAAGATTTTTTCATAAATTGGGAGGTCCTAGTGATTTATGGCAGACATCGGTGACACCGGAAGTGGCAGCTTTCATAAGAGTTTTGTCGTTTTCTCCAAATATTTTGAAAATAATACGGAATTACGAAAAAAACGATTAAAAACAAAAAGATTGTAAATTAAATTTCAAAGAAAATAAGTTTAGATCATTTTTAAAATGTTACCGGAAATAAGAAGTTTTGATAAAAACAAAATATTTATTTCACCAAAATTCGGCATCTTTACAGTCCAGGCTGATTGGCAATTCGGACTATTCGCTTCCGCAGGAGCTTTTTCAATTTTGCAGTGAAAATTAAATTTTCCACATGGATTGACCTTCTTGGTTTTTTGAAATTTAAGCAGGAATAATGGTTTTTGATTTATTTCATCCGAGTGCAACATTTAGCTGAGGGAACAAAAAAAGTCGCTCGGACTCAGACCTGGTCAAGTGGAGCTTAAAATTTTTTAAATTGTGCATTTGATACGTTTATCATGAGCCTTAATTTATTTGTGTGGATTGATCTTGTTTTGCTTTCTAATTTCGGTTTTGGTCCGATTTTCGATTTCGGTTTTGCTAGCTTTAAATAAAATGATCTTAGGGTTGGTAAAGAATGAGTGGAGCCCAAGAATGAGTGAAGTCGATTGATATTGTTTTGCGTTTTATTTTCGGGTTCTGCTGCGTTTCAATTTGGGTTAGCTTTACACATTAAATGACCTAAAGCTTGGTCCAGAACGAGTGGAGTCAACAAATTTTTAATGAGGGATATAATTAGGCCATAATGAACCTAAAATTATTTGTATGTCAATCGATACTGTTTTGAGTTAAAATTTCGGCTTTGGTCCGATATTCGATTTGGATTCTGCTAGCTTTGAAGTGGAAATTCCCAATGCTTTTCTAGAACGAGCAGACCAAAACCGAAAATTAATGGGGCATTTAATTAGCCTAAAATTAGCATTTAATTTTCCAATTGTTTTTCAATCATTTTTGATATGGGTTCTGCTAACTATTTCTGAAGCTAGCTGTAATGTTCTGCTGGATGGGTTCTGCCATCTTTAGGGACGTAGAACTTTGCAATTTTTAAATGCTAAACGGAACTTCGTCAGTCCTTAACCAATAATGATGAAAATTGGTTTGTGTTATTTTGAGTAAAGTTCTGTAATTTGTTCCATCAACAAACAAATTGGTTTCGTATTATTTCGTTCGGTTGGATTGGGAGTCTAACCTAAATTTTGGAAGAAGTTTTAGCATTTGATGAACCAATTAAAATGAAAATTATTTTATAAGACTGGGGATTCTAATATGTATATATGAGACGAAGTTTTGAATAATTTGGTTTGTGATATTATAGATCGATTATGGATTGGGAATATGAGAATCTGCAGAAAAAATCTGCAGGCTACTACCCTATAAGTTATTTTAAAATTCTGGAGCGCCTGGAAATATCACAAAAACTGAGTGGTAACTGATCATAAACTGACATAAAACTGAAAAAAATATGTAAGGACTAGAATAACCGAACATATTGGGTACCATATTGGTGACCGCAAATTTATGAAGATAATTTTAAATTGATATTTCCCCTAAATTTATTATATAAATATAAACGTAAGACCGAATTTCGTCATACGGTCAGATTCCCGAACTGCATCTAATATAATTGTAAGAACCCTAATGACACCTCTATGTTCGCAAATGTTTTTAGTTTAGAATTTCTCTAATCATGATTTTAAGAGCAACGCTAAGGTAGGCAACCTTATAAGCAAGCCGGTCCAAATTATGTGCTTCCAGTAAGTTGAAGGAAATACACTAGAAAAAATACTTTTAAGAAAAAAAAATTTAATTTAAGCAACTACAATTACGCAGTACATAATTGAAAATCAATGGTGAATAAACCCCTCCACCTTAATAAAGACATAAAACTTCAATTTCTGGTTAAAAAAATCCAAACACCATAGTGAAAATTCACATATCCAAAATTCTAACCACCATAGGGACTGGAAAAATATGATAAAATATGACCGTGCTCTTTTCCATCTGCGGTGGTGTGTATGGAAGGGGTTTCTAATTACATTTACTTATACATATCTTGTACACCGTACATACAATAAAATTCCAGCTAATAAATAATTTAGAATAATTTTTTCAGGTCGAATCCGTCTAACCCGAAATTATCGTGTAACTGAGCGTTCCAGTACTCCCAGTATTCGATTATTTTAAATTAAAAGCAAAAAAAAGACGTAAGTTGAAAAATGGACAGAACAGGATTTTTATATAAATTTATGATGTGATACACAATATACGAACGAGATGGGTCAGTGAATTAGAATGTAAGCTACGTATATATCCTTAACCCCAAATATCCTCTAAATATTATAATTAAACCATATAGAAAATATAATTTCATTATACGTAAGGTAAATCATCCCCTTGAACACAAAACAACAAAAAAAATTTAAAAAGGATTTTCACTGAAAAAAAAAAAAATTTCATCCATTTTTGTCTTAAACTGACCGCTGCGAAATAACACAAAAAAACGGTAACATTATACACAAAAAACGGTATACACTCACACACGTTATAATATAATTTTCATGAATTTTCCATTTAAATTTCAATATTAGATATGTGTATTATTAAAATATATAATCATGCATGTTTTATTTCACATTGGAAAATTTTAAAAAAATTTTTTTTTAGGGATGAGTTTCCATTTTCGTATATAATATTTGAAAGAAAATTAAATAATGTTTCTCCTATTGTTTTCCATTTAATAATAAAATATTCTTTCAATTTTATGTACTAATTTATTAATTATGCGAAATTATTATGGTCGAATAAAATACTGGTGTACGTACTGTGTGCTGTATGGAAATTTGAATGGAAAATATATAAATAATTTTTTGAATTTTCCGAAACGAAAGGAAAAAATAAAGTTAATTAATTATGGAAAATTTTATTTTATTATTTTTTTTTATTGTATTTTGAAAGGTATATATAAATATAATATTTAGGAGGAGGTGGGGGATTTTGAGAGGTAGATCTGTTGTTTATGAACTGGACGGTTATTTTCATTGTTCTTACATAATACGTTTTAATATGAATGATGATTAGCATTATGTCGGTACATGAGTTTTATGATATGTATTGTATGTTGGAAGAGAGGGGGAGGCTTGTCTAAATTTCACAATGCTTTTGCATTGAAACGCAATAATTTGTTGGACTAAACTGAGATATAATATCGACAGGGTTGGTATGTTCAGGATCCAAGCATGTGAAGTTATCCCAGTTTTTCATCCCAGGAATTTTTTTTATTATTATTTACTCGAAACTATTCTATTCCATCCCGTTTTTTTCATTTTATACCTGTATAAGACGATTTCAATTATAAACACAACAACAAATTATCCCATCGCAGTTTTTTTCGTTTATAACAAATTCATACTTGGAAATAATGAATTGTGTTTTGGCAATAGTAATTTTGTATATTTTGAGATCGAGATAACAATACGCCATAATATTAGTTAAAAATATTAAGAGTAACTTATAATGAGGACCCCAGTGCCAGCCGTATGTTAGAATTGCCAAATCGTCCAGCTTCGATTTGGCCCCATATAAATTTATATGAAAATCGTCTATAACTTCCAAACCCTTCCTGGGCCGGAAATAGCGATTGATGTTTCGAAATGATATGGCCTAAATGGCCAGCACCAGCCGTATGTTCAAATATGAGTACATGACCAAGTTCCAAAATCTCAGGTTAAGTTAAATAAAAATTTGTATCTCTTAAGAACTTTCTAGGCCGGAAATGATTTCTTAGCTTTTGAGTTGGTAATAATACGGGCAAACTATGGTGAGCACCCCAGTGCCAGCCATACGTTAGGATTGACAAATCTTTCAGCTTCGATATGGCTCCAAATAAATTTATATGAAAATCATCCAAAACTTCCAAACTCTTTCTGGGCCGGAAATAGCGATTGATGTTTGGAAATGATATGTAATTGAGTGATTGCTGACTATTTGGTCTAAATGGCCAGCACCAGCCGTATGTTCAAATATGAGTACATGACCAAGTTCCAAAATCTCAGGTTAAGTTAAATAAAAATTTGTATCTCTTAAGAACTTTCTAGGCCGGAAATGATTTGTTAGCTTTTGAGTTGGTAATAATACGGGCAAACTATGGTGAGCACCTCAGTGGCAGCCATATGTTAGGATTGACAAATCATCCAGCTTCGATTTTTCTCCATATAAATTTATATGAAAATCATCGATAACTTCCAAACCCTTCCTGGGCCGGAAATAGCGATTGATGTTTCGAAATGATATGTAATTGAGTGATTGCTGACCATTTGGCCTAAATGGCCTAAATGATCAAGTTCCAAAATCTCAGGTTAAGTTAAATAAAAATTTGTATCTCTTAACAACTTTCTAGGCTGGAAATGGTTCCATAGGTTTTGAGTTGGTAATGATAAGGGCAAACTATGCTGAGTACCCCAGCGCTAGCCATATGTTAGGATTGACAAATCTTCCAGTTTCGATATGGCTCCATATAAATTTATATGAAAATCATCTATAACTTCCAAAGCCTTCCTGGGCCGGAAATAGCGATTGGTGTGTCGAAATGATATGTAATTGAGTGATTGCTGACTATTTGGTCTAAATGGCCAGCACCAGCCGTATGTTCAAATTTGAGTAAATGGCCAAGTCCCCAAATTTCGAGTTAATTTAAACAAAAATGTAGATCTCTTAAGAACTTTCTAGGCCGGAAATGATTCCTCAGGTTTTGAGTTGGTAATGATAAGGGCAACCTATGGTGAACACCCTAGTGCCAGCCGTATGTTAGCCCCATATAAATTTATATGAAAATCGTCGTATAACTTCCAAAGCCCTACTGGGCTGGAAATAGCAATTCATGTTTTGAGATGGTACGTAATTAAGTGATTGCTGGCCAAATGGCCAGCACCGTAATGAGTAATTGGCCAAGTCCCAATATCTCGAGTTAATTTAAATAAAAATGTATATTTCTTACGAAAATCTAGGCCGGAAATGATTCTTTAGCTTTTGAGTTGGTAATAATACGGGCAAACTATGGGGAGCACCTCAGTGCCAGCCATATGTTAGGATTGGCAAATCTTCCAGCTTCGATATGGCCCCATATAAATTTATATGAAAATCGTCTATATCGAAGCTGGAAGATTATGCCAATCCTAACATACTGCTGACTAGGGTACTCACCATAGTTTTCCCTTAATATTACCAACTCAAAACCTAAGGAATTAGTTCCGGCCTAGAAAGTTCTGAAGAGATTTTTATTTTTAAAAAATAAAAAATTTTAAATTTTTAAAATTTTTATTTAAATTAACTTGCGGTTTCGGAATTTGGCCATTTACTCAAGATTGAACATACGGCTGGTACTGGCCATTTGGTCAGCAATCTCTTAAATACATACCATTTCGAAACAATAATCCCTATTTCCGGGCCATATCGAAGCTGGAAGATTTGCCAATCCTAACATACGACTGGCACTAGGGTCTTCATAGTTTCGAGTAAATAATAATAAAAAAAAATCCTGGGATTATAACTGGGATAACTTCACATGCTTCAGAATCCTGGAAGTTAGCAGAATATAGTGGGTTCATTGAATTTACCACTTTAATCCAGGTACTCCTTTTTTCATTTATGAAACTAAAATTCAAAATTCCTTTATCAATTGCAAGCATATTTAATAAACGCCCTTCCTCTCATTTGAAAAATAATGAAAATACACATTGCTAATTCATGAATTATCAAAATCGTTGAATTTTGTCCATATTTTGCAAATGGATTGAGCGGCTAACACAGTTAACTGGAAGTTGGTTTGGAACCAGTTAAATATTTTTTAATTGTTGTTTTACTAAATGTCATAAGTTTTTTAACTCTTTGCAATTAGCAAAAAAATATAAATTTCTAGATTTTTACTAAATGTAAACTACTTCGGTTATATAGCGGGCGAGCGAAGATTTTACAGCAACCGTATATTACACAAAATTAATTTTAGAATTGCCATCTTGTTTATTTGAATTCCCAATGATGGCAAGTATTATGTACATGTCATGACTAAAATCCAAATAAATTTTCTAAGTTTACTTAAATTTTTTTGATTTGCAAAATATTAGCGTTGTATTCCGCTTCCAATATACGATGAGTTACGAATAGATAGGCGGCCTGGAGGACTAAGAAACCTTATCAATACAGACAAGGAAATATTGATCGATCTGTAATTTTGTTCTGCTCCGCAAACGAAAATCAAAATATGGAAAATCGTAAACATACAAACAATGTAACATTTTGCTTGACGGAAACTCTTAATGCATGACCGAGAACTTCGAACCAGTGTCAACATCTCTGGAAAATACAGGGTGTCGACTCGAAAGGTTTATTACTTGCCTATAAAGTGCCTATACACTCAATCCTATTTTTACACGGTAGATCGTTAAACCAGGTACAAAAACCAAGGTGAAAAAATCACGTAAAACCGTACAAAAAAGACTGTTGAGCACATTGAGTACATATAAAAATAGGTCTAAAAGCCTATTTTTTTATTTTTCAAAACCGTGTAAAAATACCGTGTAGAAACAGGATTGGATGTACGAGTATGTATATCATATTTTTAAATAACAATGTCTGCCAAATATCCGCTTCTATTGGCCTTACACACGCGGAAGCTTTTGATTACATTTTTAATAACTTTTTCACACATTTCACCTTGTATCATGTTGATTTATTCTCTAATGTTTCTTTTAAGTTTTCCAATATTATCTGGTTTACTTGCATAAACCATTTTTTAGCCAGGCCAATCCACGTCACCAAATTTCCGCACCGTCCTGTTGGAACAGGAAATGCGATCAGGAATCCGCATGCAATTCTGGTCTAAAAATGTTATTTATCATATATATCACGATAACGTTCGCCAGTGACTGTAAGAGCTGAACCATTCGGACCTTCGTAAAAATATGATCCAATGACCGCTCTAGCCCTAATTGCACACCATACCGTCACTTTCAAGGGATGTAATGGTGATTGATCAATTATTTGTGGATTCTCTATTACTCAGAGCCGGCTTTTTTGTTTGTTTATATTTGTTTACATGTCGACTTAAGTGAACATGAGCATGAGTGATAAACTCATAATTAATTTTAAAAAAAATCCGGATTGTCATTGTCAAGCAACAGCATCTTATTTGCATACGTTCGGCGCCGGGACTACTCCAAGTCTATATGCAAAATATTGGTTAGTGTTGGTCTTCGAAGTCCAGGTTCTTGTGCACGGTGTCTGATTGATGTCGTGGGATTATCTTCCGGTAAATTGTAGGCTTCGAAGGCACCTATATTCCTTCCAAAACTTTCACGTAATTTTCTTAATGTGAATGTAATTGTTGATTGACTTGTGTTTTCACTATTAACACGATTTATGCAAAATAATAATTTTCCATGGTCCCTTTCGGGATGGACACTCTGTATTAATTTAGTGAGAATATCGGAACCTTCAAGGAGCGATGCCACATCTTCTTATAGTATATAACGGTTGGTCGGTCACTTCATTGAAGATGCAAGGTAGTAATACCAGCAAAATATCTATGAGGACGTTCGTAATCGCGAGATCGTTATAATCTCGATGAAGACGTTCGTTACTTTTTTGAGTACTTGCAGGAAAAGTGTCTAGTAAAGCATTTGCAGTTGTGTATATTTCACTCGTGAGAAGACGTTGAACTGGAATGTTCAATTCCGTTACCTAGTTCTAGCTACCTTGTCCTACCCAGGCCTGTTAGCAGTACGGGACGCCTATTATGTTTCAATCGCGTTTGTTTCGACGTTTTCGAAATTTTACGACACTTCTTCGTTGCGAATACTTAAAATATTAAATATAGGATTAAATAATTTTAATTAATAAAAATTTCGGTTTTTATATTTTTGTTTCATAATAATGATTTTCGACGTTATCGAATTAGTCGATAGATTCGAGAAAAAACGTTATCGAAAATTTCATAATAGACCCCAGTTCTTGTTTCAGATCAAATTCTACAAAATTCGTTTAAAAGGTCGGACGGTTGGCCCCGGGTCCCTTTTTGATTTTTCTTTGGCTGGCTCGCATTTTATAAAAAATTGGTGTTGGGGGGTTTCAGTACCAGGAGTCAATTGCGATGGAAACTAATTTCGAGAAAATCCGTTCAGAGGGGGTCGTTCGGTGGTGCTCGGCTTCATTTTGGGAGGAGCGTTTTTGATTACCAAAAACCGATTTTGATGGGTTCTTTCTCGGGAAAATTCATTTAGGAAGTTATCGGTGGGAGTTGGGGAAGCTTGGAGTTTTCGTTACATTTATTTCACATTATATTTGATTTGAACGATTTTGATCGAATTTAGCGGGACAGGATTTTCGAATGCAACGAAACTATTACTGGGAGTTCTGATTTTTGGAGAATTAATTTAGGATTCTCGGATAGGCCGTCGTGTTGTGTGATGCCCGACTATGTCGCTTGATGTTGGTTTGGGGCCTTCTTTTAACATTTTATTTGGCTAAAACGATTTTGATAGAATTTGGCGGGACATAGTCATTTAAGAGTCTTACGGATGGGCCGTCATGTTGCACCATGTTGTGTAATGTTTCACCATGCTGCCATGTTGCATGATGTTGAGTGTTCGTGTTGTGTCTTGTGGTTTCGATAATTAGAATCTGGCGTTATGTTTCACGATATGCGTCTTATTGAAAATGTTAGTTGTTATGAGTAATAACATTGATTTGTTGCATTCGCTATCTAATAAATGTTTGTACCTTATTCACTTGTTAACGTTTTATTCCGCCTTAAACGATTCTGATGTCGTCTGGTGCGGACCTCTTTATTTAATTGAAATATAAATTGTCGAAGGGAATGTCAATGAATCAAATACTCGACTACGAAGGGTGCTAATCTCGGAAAAATTTCTTTAGGAGGTCTTCCGGTGGTGACCAGGACGCTTTTTTAAAATATTTCGGCTCGAACTATTTAGAAAAAAATACGTTGATTAAGATTCGGCGATTATTTGCGATGAGTCCTAATTTTCGGAAAGTTCATTACGGCTTTTTCGAGTCGAACACCTTTTAATCAGAATAGGTGAGATGGGTTTTCGAGTGCTCAGAATCGATTGTGATGAGTTCTAAATTCGGGAAAATTTGTTTAGAAGGTTCTCGAGTGGAATCCGAGTCCCTATTTAAAAACAGCTCGCTCGAACGATTTTGATAAATATGAATGAATTTGTTTAGAGTTGCTCCGGGTTTGCCGCTATGTTGTGTCTTGTTCCACAATATGTTTACTGTGAGTATCATGGAAGTAGTATGGAACTCGGATGGTTCTAGGAAAATATCCAATTTGATTGAAATAAAACCGCGGGTTTTTGTCTGTCAGTATTGTCTCTGCAGCCCAGATTGATATATTGATTTGGATGAAACTTCATAGGACTTTCATAGATTGGGAAGGCCTAATGAAATTTGGCGGAAATCGGTCCCTTAATAACAATTTTTGATAAAAAATTGTTATTTCACCATAATTCGGCCACTTTATAGCCCAAACATGGTGAGAAATCGGCATAAAACTTTATATTTAAGGTTTTCTGATAAATTGATAGTTTCGGAAAATAGATTTGAAAATGATTAATTCTGATTAAATCCTTATTATAGATTTTAAATTAAATTAGCAACAAAATTGATCCAGATCATTTTACTATAAAATTTAATCAAAATTCGATGAATGGCGAATACAATTTTGACATAAGAGTTCATGAGAATCAAATTCCACAAGAAAGTAGGGTGTTGGTATGATTTGCTGGTCCAGCATAGACAATGATGATCAATGAAAATAAAAAAAATTGTGTTTAATTGGCTGACGATTTATATTGTATGTATTCAGAATTAAATAACCACTGATATTTATTTCAACTTTGTGTAATCTGTAGTCTCCATTAATTCCCAATACTACAGTTAACAATTAATGTTCCAATTTTGAAACGTTTATATTTAATGACACAAAAACTTCCAATTTAACATCTTTGATCGAGCAAGGCTCGGTGTTCCTGGGACTAATGTTAATTAAGAAAACGAAATTCGTTTATTCTTCTGATTACAAAATCACGTTGAAACGTTTTAACATTTGTGGCGACATCTAGTAATCAGGTACAAGACTCTTTAAACAAGCTTGTTTATTATTCGTCAGCTTATGATAACCGTTATTAGCTTATACTGATAGGTTCTGGACACTTCCATTGGAATTATCATTTCAACATATTGCCTTTCAATCAACGAATCTGTAGTTATCTGTAGATATCTTGTACCGGATAGTATTCCGTGTATTGGTGTACTTAGCGATGAACCAAATTTGTTTACTATGAAGTTGAACCTATTCTGTGCGAAACAGTCTGTGACTTACCAAGGGTTTTAGTCATTAAAGCTCAGGATGACGTAACGCTAATTATCGTTTTATCACATTTTGGTGAGTTCAGGAGTGGGTTTCGCTAATTTTACCTTCTTGTTTCGTATTTTGTCGCCAGACGATCAAGGTTTGTATCTTTAGATTCAAATAACTCTTATAGTTATTGCACACCTTTTAGAGATCATAATAAGAACGTTAAGTTGAAATTACTTCTTGCGTTTTAAATATTAGACCTCTGACAAATTTGTTAGAAATTTACCACAGATTTTCATAACCCTTTTATAACATTTCTATGTTAACATAATATTTTCACCTATAACACACCATAAAAGAACTTTCATCTAGTTCTAGCAGCAGCAAGTTGGAAACGTGTTTGCTGTTAAATTTAGGGTTAAAATTGTACATCTAAAACCAACAAATTATTTTAAACTGCTGTGTAACCCAAAGCTACATCATCTCCTCGAACTCGTCTATCAACTTAAATGGTTATAATAAAATATTTATGTTCTAAAACACTTAACACGCACGCATACATCGAGCAATATCATTACATAAGTACTTTATACGTTTTAATAAACAAACAGCATTAAACATCATTTAATCCTTTTATAATCCTTAGAATCGATTCTTATCATAAATTCACAAAAAATACAATATTTTTGATTAAAAAATATTATTACTATTATCGTTTACTGTTATTACTATCATTATCATCATTTTATTATGGAGTACATTTTCATAGTGATGATGTATACCCATAAATCCTTTCAATAAAAAGGATAAATTTAAATATGTAAAATACTCAAACTACCAGGATTAATATAAATATGAATATTTTTTTGCGAGTCAAGTCGTTTAATGGTAATAAGTTTTACTCTCAGTTCGGTATCACCCCGACCACAAAAAAAAGGATTGATAAATGGTATTTCGTGTCCTTCTGGTGCATTGACATCGTGCGGTCTGTCGCTATTGTCGGATTATAAAATAAACTGCTGGTCGGTTAAATCAATGTGAATGTACACACAGCAATCGAGATAAAAATCGAAAATATAACCCCGAACGAAAAAAAAAATGTGCGCCTGAATTTATTTCATTTTAGCGAGAAGGAGGAGTAATGCTAAAAAAGTAGGAAAAAATCAAAAATTATACGTAAGACGATGGTATCCTTAATTTACATCAACTAAATATTAAGATAAAATAATCAGATAAATATTTTCTCAATTGTATTTGTATGTGTATGTGCGTTTAACTTCAATTTATTCCAAACGATTTTTGTATTTCTTCCTGTGAATGTTCTCCGCCCGATTTTCACCACCCAGTCCAATCTATATACACAAAATATGAAAAAAAAAAAAAGGAAAAACTCGATTTTCATCCTTTCGTTTTATAATTTTTATGAACAGAAATGAAACAAAATGAATTTTTTTTTTATTAAAAATGGAAAATTTGAGTTTTCTTTTTTTTCCTGTTAAACTTAGATAATACATTTTAATATCTAAACGCAAAAAAAAGTTATGATTAGCATTAAAGTAAACTGTCATAAAAGTATAAATAATTGACAATTTATAAGCAAATTTTTTTTAGGTATCTGAACAGAAAAATAAATGGTTCTTGTGTGCGATGACGATGATGGTTGGTTGGTGATGATCTAAATGATGCTAAAGTTAATAATAATAATAATAATAATGATGATAGTAATAATCGTAATACGTAATATTAATATTAAGAAGGAGTTAAAAAAATATTTTCTTTTTATGAGAGATAGATAGTAGATATTTAAATTTGAGCATAATATAAGGGCCGTGCGAACCTTGGGTTGAGGTGTAGAACATTTATACTTTTAAGTTTTATATTGTTTTTGGTTTTTATAATCAACCCTTATATCATAAACACAAAACGAAATACAGTTTGAAGTTTTAACGAGCCAATATTTCACGATATATTCAGCTAGAAGCTGCCACTTCTAGGCGACCGATTTCAGCAAAAAAATCGCTGGCATCTCGCAATTTATAAAAAAAGTTTCACCACGATCAGGTAATCGTCTAGGCAGGTTGGATCGCTCCAAGATGTTTGGACATCCACATCACTCCCCTTCCGAGAAATTTTTTTTTTCGAGATGTCGGAATAGAAATATAAAATCAAAAGAACTGACACACAATTAATAATTGAAGAAAGTAAACTAAATAAAATATATTTAATGAAATTAATGTTTAGTTTAAATAATTTAATTTTTGATTACAAGTAATTCGGATAGTTTTAGCTTTACGCCTCCGCAATTGGTTGATTGGTGGCGCAGATTAGATGTCTCTGGAATTTCTTCTTGATCTAAAATCTACATCAGCATTACTTACCACCACGCATTGTTTATTGTTCTGGACAATTGTTCGTAGACTAGTGACCTGTTTCCAAGTTTCATTTGATTTTGTAGTACTAGACCGCGGATAAATTTGAAATTTGTTTGACTCATAGATGGACAATTTGTAAGAATCCCAACAATCAGTTTCGAACGGATAAAATTATTGATTGGAACGGAAAAATTAGTCTTCTCATCAGGTCGCGACGTCTGATGTTGTATTACTTACATTGGAATATTGTCTATATATACCATGTATTTTTACTACTAGCGAATTACAAGCTTAGCCTACGAAATCGATTCTTTCGATTGCATCGTTCCGTACATTGGTCTATATTCAGTGCTCTCGATTAAATGCACTTGGGTGTTGGGATTCTTACAAATTTTCCATCTATGAGTCAAACAAATTTCAAATGTATCCGCGGTCCAGCGATAATGGAGGGAAAAGTTTGGAGTGGTTGGGAAGTTGATTGTGTATAAGTAGGTGTTGATTATCATAGTCGTCGTCAGTCAGATTTTGATTGTGTATTGATGATTGTGTATTTCATCGAGAGCACTGAAGATAGACCAATGTACGGAACAATCACAATAAAAACCATTACAATAGAAAAACAAAAGTAAAACATTTTATAGTACGTTATTGTTGAGCTTGCGATTTCGATTTCGTGCTTGTTTTTGGGTATGTGCTTCAAATAAGGTTACCAAAAATATTTTGAAAGTTACTTGTGTAATGCATTTTTATCAAATCTAATGATTTTTACTTGCTTGAAATTTGCATTGTATTTCCGGTCAATGATCTCCATGCTATATGCCGATTTGGAATTGTTTTTGCCTGTTATGTTATTTTATAAGGGCCGTAAGATGCTGTTAGGGTTGGAATTTTCGACGTATGACATAGAATCTAGTTGTTTTTGGTTAGAAGGAATGAAAAAATCTCCGGACACTGTGAGTATTTGTCCGTATACTAACTCAGCCGCGGAACAAGTTAATTTTTCCGTAAATGCTGTGCGAAATCTATAACGCAAATGAAAGTTCTTCACTCCAATTTGCTGTGTTGTCGCGAGCTATTAAGATTTGTTTTAGATTGCGGTGAAATCGTTCTATCAGTCCAATCGATTGTGGATGGTAAGGAATCGTTCTTATTTTGTGAATCCCTAACAGTTTTGTTAATTCCTGAAATAGACCCAATTCGAATTGAGGACCTTGATCGCTAGTAAGTTCCAATGGAATACCGAATCTGGTGATAAAGTTGGATAGTAACCCTTTCGCGATACGATAAAATGGTGCTAATGCGATACGATAAAATGGTGCTAATGGACCTACCAGATCTATATTGATTATTTCGAATCGTCCCGAAGTCTTTGTTCATTGATGATCAAAAGTATTTCTAAGACACCTTTTCGAGTTTTAATAGTTTATTTATTAGAATTGTATTATCTAACTAAGCTTTAAGTTCTTCATCCTGTTCCTGTGATAGAATAAGCTTATCGATCTCGTAGCCAATGAAAGTATTTTTATTGCTGTTAATTGCTAGAAACTCACGATCAAATTCAATACTTTAGTTCTATGGCCGAGAACTTTTTATAAAATAATGCTAAAGGTTCCCAATTGTTACTGTTTAGCTGTTCTAAGACACCTCTACACGCTATGCTTGAATCGTCAGTACTAATAAAATAAGTTGTATTAACCATGGGGTGTGCAAGTAACGTGCAGTTAGCAAGAGAGTTCTTTATTGTCTCCAGAGTTACTTGACATTCTGGAGGCCAAGAGAATATAGCCTTTTTTACTTGTTCTGCCGAATTGGATAAAAATCAATACGCTGAATATGTCGTACTGTAGTGGGATGTGAGAATTCTTTGATCGCGATGACTCTGTCTTTTGAGGGTTGAATTTGGAACACCAATCTCAAATTTAGACAAGCGAATCGTGATACCGTTACCTGATAGACGCTGGAATAGTATTCGTATGTGTTCTTCAATCATTTAATTCGCGACTAGGATTTCATCGACGTAAGCGAAAAGAAATGGCAAATCATTGGTTATTTCGTCAATAAATCGGTGAAATGTTTGACCTACGTTTCTCAGACCAAAAGCCATGCGACAGAAATCGAACATTCCAAAAGATGGCGAAGATTAATTTTTGTCTACATGTTGTTGTTTACATCTATGTAAACGACGCGAGAAATCAAAAATGAGAGGCAATGGATATGTCAGAAATAATGACGGCGTTTAACCGCCTATAGTCGCCACATGGTCTCCAACCATTTTGTTCCTTTTTAGGGACCATATGCAGAGGAGGGCATGTTGATGATGAAGATTGTTTACAAATACCTAAATTTTGCATGTATTGAAAAGCGTCTTTAACTAATGCAAATTTTTCGGGGTCAAGACGACGTGGTTTACAGGAAGGAAGTTGGGCTTCACTGGTAAGCCGTACTTTGGTTCCTGAGTGAGTTCACGAAATTCTTTTAGCAATGAACTATATAAACCTTTGACATGGCTACTATATTTGACAAAAAAGAAAGTAAAATCGCCTAGTCCAGTTAGCGTTCCAATAATTGCAGACACTTCTCCAAAAACTTATGTTAAAATACCAATCCAATTCTGCGTACCAATTTCGTAATAATTGGTTTAGCAATTGCCAATTTCCATTGATCATGATCATAATCCAAAATTTCTTCAAAAATCCATGACAAAATACAAATTACGAGAATATCCCTTAATCCAAACTAAACAATGATCGATCAAGGAATGGCCGTGTTTCTAATCAATAATGAAATAAAAAAAATTATCGAGTTTTAAAAACAAAAAATTCCGATTTTTGGCACGATGTTTTTGAGTTAGCCCCGGCTGCAATTAGGCCATTTCTTAACCACCTATATTTGGTTTTTAGAATCGAATTGGCATTTAAAAATTAATTATGAACTATATTCTGTGGTTCGGGTTGATAAATTTACAGTGTTGATAGTTAGTTTTGCATCAGATGGCTATCATGAATGCCTCATGATTATTAAAATCTCTAAAAGCGAACAGTGAAAGTGGAATAGTAAACAATGAGATAAATAGAAGAATTCCGTGAGAAGCGGCACCTATTAGAAATTTAATGAAGTTTATAAGGAGCAACGAAATTAAATAATATGTGTATGGTTACCGCAACTCTAATAAACAAATAGCGTTTACCTTAAAATGTTGATGTCACTGCGTGTAAAAATATTCGTCTTACCTGGAAAGAAAAATAACAATTGCATTAGTAACGTACCGTTTACTATGTTTTACAATACAAATAAATATCTTCTTTATCTATTGCTTGTTTAATCAAAAATAGCGAAATTATATTATGTCTTTTTATTATACAGATCACTATTTTCCATGGCTTAACTGATCGGTATATCGCGTCCTGTAAAATGCCAAAAGCAAAAATAAAATAGCGAAATCTAAACGGTTGCATAAATTGAAAGAACAAGAAACTTCTCAGTCGAAATCCTGAAGTGGTAATTAATGAAGCATTAAGAAATTTTCCAATACCATTGTCCTCAGTATCAATTGTCCTGAGAACCTCATATAAATATACAAAACGAAAATTGTAATTTTATTTCTATTTAACTTGTAGCGACTTGTTTCTCCAACTACAAGAAACATTCCACAACAGAAACGGACAATTCTACATATAAATTATCATTTCAAAAGAATGTACAACAACGTTTTGTACGTAAAAATTGATTTTATGTTAAACATAATCGGTACAAATACTGCCAATGCATCGAGAGTACCAGGCAGTACTGCTTAATAAGTCATTAAATTTATGTCTACAGTTTTTTTTCCGAACTGAATAAAATAGATAATTAATTCTTACTAATAGCCCGAAATATAATTTTTAATTGATATAAAAATTACGATTAACGTTTAACGAGAAAAGATTATACAAAATCATCATATCATTTATTTATTTAAATTGCCACCTATAGTCAAAGATTGGAACCGTCGACAAAAAATGACGTCAACTAGCATAATTTTTAAAGCAATGAGGCCATTATTATCTAGATGCACTGATACTACCCAACAAAAACTACGACATATTCAGATAATTTCCTGTGATCTCTAAAATAACCAATTTATTTTAGAAAATCAAAAACAAAACACAATCGCTTACTGCGATATTCCCTTAATACAACTGGATACGATAGTATTGCAATCAGATCAAAGATGCCACTATCGTCATTTAAATGATGTTTAATTGTCAAAACCAAAGACACAATCATTTAATACATAAAATAATCGTTAGAATTAAAACTAGATTTTGTTTCGATTCAATTTATATATTGATGATCGTGTTTACAAAAACCAAACTACTAGTCAAAACTGGATTTTGTTGTTTTCACAAACAAATTAATCCAGATTGTGTTTACCAAGCAGACAAATATTTTATTAATCATTCTATTCAATTTTGGATTCTGACGAAATAGTATCAATACCAAACCATCTTATTAAAATTAAAATTAAATTAAAATTTTATTTTTATTAAATTTTGTATCTTTAGTTTGCTAGCATATTGACAGTTTTTCTTTGAAATTTTACATTTTTATTGAAAATTGAAGAAGGGTATAAGTAGCTATATAAAGTTAGCCCAGCTTTCATTCCACGAAACTGTGATGGGATATTGCTGTGAGCACAGGAATTTTACCATCCCTGGATAAACTATAATGACAGAAAACTATCATCCCAGAAAAAAAATTAGCACAGCTATCGTTAAAACGATCGCACTGTCGGAGTGCAAAACTCAGGGACCGACCCATCTTCCATGCCAGTATAGGCTGGCATGGAGCTATGGAATGCAGATGGTGATAAATAGCCGTACGTCCTCGATTTTCGTCCTCGCAGGCGAGTTGGGAGGGCTTCGGCCCCAGAACAGATTGCAAAGATTAAATAATAAAGATTAATCCATGCAATATTTTCTGGGGCCGAAGCACTCCCTGCTCTTTCGCGGTTGATCTTCCCGTTTTACTTTACGCAATTCCTGCCAAATCGAAGACGTACGGCTATAGGACCGATTTAAGTTACTATCTGCGCATTGCATATCTCCATGCCAGCCTATAGTACTGGACATGGAAGATAGGTCGGCCCATGAGTTTTGCACGCCGATAGGGGGTCGTAGTTGTGCTCCTTTTAATCACAGATCGCAATCTGTTGATGAAATTTCCTTTTGCATCCTGCCCCTATCGGGATTCGTACCTCCCGATCCAAAGCTTTTACCACTGTGTCGGTAAAAAAACCAAATGTTGACCAAATGTCGGTAAAAAAAAAACTATAATCCTAGAGTTTTTCCATCACAGGATTTCTCTTACCCCAAAATTTCATATTAATATTTTATAGAAAATTAGATTTTTAATAAAATGGATTATTTTCTGGAATTTCTTCTGAAATATTTTCTTAGAAATGAAATGCTCATTAAATTTCACAAACCAACTAAGCCGATTCAGCTTAATAGCCCATTCTACGAAAATAGAGTTCGGTTTAGGACGAATGTTTGTTAGAAGTGGCATATTTACTTCTTCATATTGCTTTAGTTTCATGAGACTTCTATCAGAGTCATCTATGATTTAAAGAGCCGTAATATAAAAAGGTGCACATTATT
Organism: Nephrotoma guestfalica; assembly: GCA_963691935.1. Lineage (NCBI taxonomy): Eukaryota > Metazoa > Arthropoda > Insecta > Diptera > Tipulidae > Nephrotoma > Nephrotoma guestfalica. The sequence goes on along the minus strand of OY829914.1, from coordinate 35,289,212 downwards.
TATAGGGAACCGTTTACTATGTTCTCATAAGAAATAATGCAAAAATTGCCAAGTAACTGAGTACCTAAAATTAACCTAAAATTATCAAATTTTGTCAGAGAAGTCCAACCCTTTTTATATGTACGGGCTATACTAATTTGAATAGACTCGAATGTCTACTATTCGATAATAGTAGTGGCTATATTACGGAAACTCTAAGATGGGCAGTTAATTGGGTGGGTATGATTAGCTCTCATATCATTTTTTTGTCAACATATCAAATTTTGTCAGCGGAGTCCAACCATTTTTATATGTACGGGCTATACTTATTTGAATAGACCCGATTGTCTACTATTCGTTAATAGTAGTGGCTATATTGCGGAAACTCGAGGATGAACTGTTAATTGGGTGTGTATGGTCAGCTCTCATATAATATTTTGGTAAACATATCAAATTTTGTCAGAGGAGTCCAACCATTTTTATATGTACGGGCTATACTAATTTGAATAGGCTCGAATGTCTACTATTCGATAATAGTAGTGGCTATATTGCGGAAACTCCAAGATGAACTGTTAATTGGATGTGTATGATCAGCTCTCACATAATATTGTGGTAACCATATCAAATTTTGTCAGAGGAGTCCAACCATTTTTATATGTACGGGCTATACTAATTTGAATAGGCTCGAATGTCTAATATTCGATAATAGTAGTGGCTATATTGCGGAAACTCTAGGATGGACTGTTAATTGGGTGAGTATGATCAGCTCTCATATAATATTTTGGTAAACATATCAAATTTTGTCAGAGGAGTCCAACCATTTTTATATGTACGGGCTATACTAAATTGAATAGGCTCGAATGTCTACTATTCGATAATAGTAGTGGCTATATTGCGGAAACTCTAAGATGGGCAGTTTATTGGGTGGGTATGATCAGCTCTCATATCATTTATTTGTCAAGATATCAAATTTTGTCAGAGGAGTCCAACAATTTTTATATGTACGGGCTATACTAATTTGAATAGGCCCGAATGTCTAATATTCGATAATAGTAGTGGCTATATTGCGGAAACTCTAAGATGGGCAGTTTATTGGGTGGGTATGGTCAGCTCTCATATAATATTCTGGTAAACATATCAAATTTTGTCAGAGGAGTCCAACAATTTTTATATGTGCGGGCTATACTAATTTGAATAGGCTCGAATGTCTACTATTCGATAATAGTAGTGGCTATATTGCGGAAACTTTAGGATGGACTGTTAATTGGGTGTGTATGATCAGCTCTCATATAATATTTTGGTAAACATATCAAATTTTGTCAGAGGAGTCCAGCCATTTTTATATGTACGGGCTATACTAAATTGAATAGGCTCGAATGTCTACTATTCGATAATAGTAGTGGCTATATTGCGAAAACTCTAGGATGGACTGTTAATAGGGTGGGTATGGTCAGCTCTCATATAATATTTTGGTAAACATATCAAATTTTGTCAGAGGAGTCCAACAATTTTTATATGTGCGGGCTATACTAATTTGAATAGGCTCGAATGTCTACTATTCGATAATAGTAGTGGCTATATTGCGAAAACTCTAGGATGGACTGTTAATAGGGTGGGTATGGTCAGCTCTCATATAATATTTTGGTAAACATATCAAATTTTGTCAGAGGAGTCCAACAATTTTTATATGTACGGGCTATACTAATTTGAATAGGCCCGAATGTCTAATATTCGATAATAGTAGTGGCTATATTGCGGAAACTCTAAGATGGGCAGTTTATTGGGTGGGTATGGTCAGCTCTCATATAATATTTTGGTAAACATATCAAATTTTGTCAGAGGAGTCCAACAATTTTTATATGTGCGGGCTATACTAATTTGAATAGGCTCGAATGTCTACTATTCGATAATAATAGTGGTTATATTGCGGAAACTTTAGGATGGACTGTTAATTGGGTGTGTATGATCAGCTCTCATATAATATTTTGGTAAACATATCAAATTTTGTCAGAGGAGTCCAGCCATTTTTATATGTACGGGCTATACTAAATTGAATAGGCTCGAATGTCTACTATTCGATAATAGTAGTGGCTATATTGCGAAAACTCTAGGATGGACTGTTAATAGGGTGGGTATGGTCAGCTCTCATATAATATTTTGGTAAACATATCAAATTTTGTCAGAGGAGTCCAACAATTTTTATATGTGCGGGCTATACTAATTTGAATAGGCTCGAATGTCTACTATTCGATAATAGTAGTGGTTATATTGCGGAAACTTTAGGATGGACTGTTAATTGGGTGTGTATGATCAGCTCTCATATAATATTTTGGTAAACATATCAAATTTTGTCAGAGGAGTCCAGCCATTTTTAACTATATGTACGGGCTATACTAAATTGAATAGGCCCGAATGTCTAATATTCGATAATAGTAGTGGCTATATTGCGGAAACTCTAAGATGGGCAGTTTATTGGGTGGGTATGGTCAGCTCTCATATAATATTTTGGTAAACATATCAAATTTTGTCAGAGGAGTCCAACAATTTTTATATGTGCGGGCTATACTAATTTGAATAGGCTCGAATGTCTACTATTCGATAATAGTAGTGGCTATATTGCGGAAACTTTAGGATGGACTGTTAATTGGGTGTGTATGATCAGCTCTCATATAATATTTTGGTAAACATATCAAATTTTGTCAGAGGAGTCCAGCCATTTTTATATGTACGGGCTATACTAAATTGAATAGGCTCGAATGTCTACTATTCGATAATAGTAGTGGCTATATTGCGAAAACTCTAGGATGGACTGTTAATAGGGTGGGTATGGTCAGCTCTCATATAATATTTTGGTAAACATATCAAATTTTGTCAGAGGAGTCCAACAATTTTTATATGTGCGGGCTATACTAATTTGAATAGGCTCGAATGTCTACTATTCGATAATAGTAGTGGTTATATTGCGGAAACTTTAGGATGGACTGTTAATTGGGTGTGTATGATCAGCTCTCATATAATATTTTGGTAAACATATCAAATTTTGTCAGAGGAGTCCAACCATTTTTATATGTACGGGCTATACTAAATTGAATAGGCTCGAATGTCTACTATTCGATAATAGTAGTGGCTATATTGCGGAAACTCTAAGATGAGCAGTTTATTGGGTGGGTATGATCAGCTCTCATATCATTTTTTTGTCAACATATCAAATTTTGTCAGAGGAGTCCAACAATTTTTATATGTACGGGCTATACTAATTTGAATAGGCCCGAATGTCTAATATTCGATAATAGTAGTGGCTATATTGCGGAAACTCTAAGATGGGCAGTTTATTGGGTGGGTATGGTCAGCTCTCATATAATATTTTGGTAAACATATCAAATTTTGTCAGAGGAGTCCAACAATTTTTATATGTGCGGGCTATACTAATTTGAATAGGCTCGAATGTCTACTATTCGATAATAGTAGTGGCTATATTGCGGAAACTTTAGGATGGACTGTTAATTGGGTGTGTATGATCAGCTCTCATATAATATTTTGGTAAACATATCAAATTTTGTCAGAGGAGTCCAGCCATTTTTATATGTACGGGCTATACTAAATTGAATAGGCTCGAATGTCTAATATTCGATAATAGTAGTGGCTATATTGCGAAAACTCTAGGATGGACTGTTAATAGGGTGGGTATGATTAGCCCTCATATCATTTTTTTGTCAACATATCAAATTTTGTCAGAGGAGTCCAACCCTTTTTATATGTACGGGCTATACTAATTTGAATAAACTCGATTGTCTACTATTCGATAATAGTAGTGGCTATATTGCGGAAACTCTAAGATGAGCAGTTAATTATGTGTTTAACCTCAATCGGTAAATAGATAAATCTTTGAAAACATTAATATTTGCATATCAGTATAATTTGTTGTTTGGTTTTAATTAGAAATATTAACTGAATATTAGTTAACGTTTTTTTCGTATAAATTAATTGTATTTTAAATATACATTATTTTCATACACTTTTCATAATGTTTTTTTGTGTACGATACACTTGTATGTTAATTTATGTAGCTACACTTTTTATTAACGTTAGAAACTTCACACCGGTAATTCACAATTGTTAATTTTGGCCTTATTGGCCTTTTGGCCTTATTATTCATAATTACGTATTTTATTTTAAGGTTCCTGTGACAATACCAAATGAGCAACGAAACGACAACACCGAGTGATCGAAGTGACAATCATATTTGGGTTGATTATCTTCAAGCACAAACTATTTGCATACATCATATGCTGCCCATACACGATACAACCTAGTTGTACAACCGGTTGTACACCTATGGTAGTTGTATCGTGAAGACAGAACAGAAGTTGACAACCGATTGTACGACCATTTTGATGCTTGGTAGTTGGTTGTAAAAATATTCAAATATTTAGATTTTTGTGGGCGGGGCGTTGGTTTTTGGTTGAAAGTGGTACTGTTAATGGAGAAATTGTACAACCAAAACGACATTTTCTGTCAAATGGAAACAGTAGAATAGCATTTTTGTTGAATTTTGTTGTGAATTTTTCTGTTTTCTACACATAAATTAAAAAAACAAGGAAAAAAGAATTTGTTTTCAATGGCAGTTTTTGATAATGAAAATTGGAGGGAATTATGGAAAATAAAAAGTAATGTCTATAAAAATAAAGATTTGAAATATAAATCTTGGATGAAGCTTCTAAAAATATATGACAAAATAGAAAGTGGAACATCCATAAGTACATTAAAAAATAAGATTAATAATTTAAGAACTTGTTATCGTCGTGAATTGAAAAAAGTTATAAGAAGCGAAAGATCAGGGGCCGACCTTGAAGACATATATGAACCGTCGTTGTGGTATTTCAATTTACTCGAATTTTTAAGAGACCACGAAGTTCAATTAGAAGGAACTTCGTCTATCGATTCCAGTGATGAAGTTCAAGTAAGTAATTTATTTTAAAATACATACATTGCTTACAATACATTTTCATTTCCGAGCGAAATGTTGTACCAATGAAATGTTGTAGAGATAAATTTTTACAACAGGCAGGGGAAACTTTAACCAATTGAAATAGAGAGAAAGGAGAGGTGAACGATGGTGATATATATGTACATTCCTGGGCATTATCATTCAATAAACTTTGCGAGGAACAAAAATTATATAGGCAAAAAAGGCTATAGATGAGACACTTTTATTAGGGCAATTAAACAAATTGACATTGAATGTTGTTCCTTCTATTTCCTCAATATCTCCAGCTACAAGTAGTGCCACCTCCACCTATAATTTGTCTAGATCGTCAACGCTGCTTGACTGCAATCAAAGATTTTCTTTCATTTCTGATGTGCCAGTTTCTAGAGGATCTGCAAACACAACTGAATGTGGCTACATAACTGTTCAAGACCTAATTTCTCACACTCAATTTTCTTAATAATTATAAATTAATAATTAATAATAATTAATAATTATATTGAATATTGTTATGCAAATCATGTACTCGTACATCTGCACAAAAATTGTTTCTCATATCTTTAGCGAGTTTTGATGAATTCCTTGACTGCGAAGGTTGCATTTCCAATAAGGTTTGTGTAGTAGACTGAGTGGTGACTGCTGGGCAATTAGAATATAAAACTAATTTTCGTTTTTTTAAATAGTTATGAAGATAACAACATGCAAGGGCAATTTTTGTTGCTTTCTCGGGGCATACTGCTATGGTAGTAAGTACAACCCGAAATCTTGTAGCCAAAATTCCAAACGCATTTTCTACTTTAACTCGTGCTGAAATTAGAGTTTTATTGAAAATTTCTTGTTCGGTAGTTAAATTGTTACCGGTAAATGGCTTCACTAAATTCTCCGAGAGTGAAAAAGCATCATCACCTACTAAAACATAATTTAATTCTTTTCCGGTATGCAACATTACTGCTGGATCAGGTATATTTAATTCATTGTTTTGGAATTCTCTAAAAAAGGTTGTGTTGGAAAAAACACCACCATCTGAAATTCTTCCATTCGTTCCTACATCAACCATAAGGAATTCGCTATCTGCATTCACAATTGCATTCACAGTTGTGGAAATCCTGTAATTTGTTGAAACTTTTCAGCTACTCTTTTCCAATCACTTGATGTTTCTGGAAGCTAAATTTTTGGGAAAATAAGTTTGTGTGAAAGTTATTTTAATTTTTCATGTAGAACTCACCTTGATATAATCCTTCAAAACTAGACACAGCATAAAAAAATTTCAGGTCTTCAAATGAATTGCCATTTGCTAAATACCTTAACGTTATCGACAAACGTGTTTCAGGTGAGGTAGCACCCCGCATAAAAGTATCTTTTTAAATAATTATTGGCTTGACTTTCTCCAACAAAACTTGAAATGTTGCATCATCCATACGCATATAATTTTTAAAAACGTCTGGTTGGCTAACCTTTAATTCATTTAATAATTTGGTATTAGCAAATTCATTTTTTTTATACCATTCCTTCATCCATATCTTTCTTGTTCTACGTTTAAATTCGTCTTCACCTTCACAACAAATTTCAGCAATTATCACTAACGCACAAACAGTTTTAGTGTTTTCGCACATTCTATAAATTGAAAAACACAATTTTATTTAGAGATCAATCGGCTCAAAATAAGTTGTATCGTCTGTGGAGAAATTTTACAACCCGGTTGACAACCGGTTGTACAACCAGGTCTGTACCAGGTCTGTAGGTGGGAGTGAAACATATTCTGCTAAACTTTTAATGTTAGGGTATCGGAAACGGCGATTACTTATACTCGTATATGAAGACCTAAAATATTTGTGTTTTATTCTCAGTTCAACATTTTCCTGTATTTTGGTTTTGTATATTTGTTTTTTTTACAAACAGGATACCTTTTCCCTTATTTATAATTTGTTGTAATGATATAAAAATAATAATCGTAATAATAATAATTTTAACGTACTCAAATATACGAATATATGTATATCGCCATTTGTAATAATTAAATAGACCGCGCGTGTAGAAAATAATTTTAACCCTTTTCCATCTGCAGTACTTCTTTCGACTCAATGTTACCATTTTTCTTATCCTGTTCCCCTTGACAGCATCATACCACCCATTCATATATATATCGTACAACAAAATAAATTTTATTTTTTATCCCGAATTGATGGAAAATTTTTATATTTATCAAATGTATTTTATGATCTACACAAAATAAAATAAAAAATTGCTGCCAAGTGGAAAGTGTATACATCTCTAGAATGAAAGTGTATACTGTGTCATCGTGTAGTTGACTCGCACTTGGTTTGGGACGTAATTAGAGACTATGTATACCTAATATGTAATACATATTTTATATATAGAAGGCGTTATATGTTGGGTGGTTTAAAGAGGTTAAAATGAATTTTTTTTTATATATTTTATGAATCGTGAGTGAATACTGAATACGAATTAGGATTGAAAAAATTAATTTTGATTAGCGCACGTAATTTATTGAGTCGAGTGCATCTGCTTTTGATACTAAGTCCTATATATACCCAAGTCTATATAAGACGAAAAGTGTTGATTTGAATAAATTTGATCCACCTTCTTACACATCATCATATAAATAGCAAGGTAATATTTTTTCAAAAAAAAAAAAATAAAACTTTTTCTTTAGATGCGAACGACATAATTAAACTGTAAATTTTATATCATTAATGATGAAAATGACATGATTTTTTTGGATACTACATATAAAATATAATATGAAAACTCTTAAAAAAAGTAACGAAAATTATTACTTAAGAAGAATTAATGAATTTTCTTAATAACATTTTGTTGTATTTTAGTTGTAATTAAAATATAAAAATCTCTTCATTTTGTACATATGTACATATACTTATATACACATATTATTAAAATATATATTTTAATAATTATTTTTAATTAAAAAACACGGTGCAAATATTAAAAAGTTTTATTCTTAAACAAAAAATTAAAATTGACAAGAACAAAATATTTTTAGTGGTTTTGTTATTATTACTTAGAAATATTTTCTGCGTGACGCAAATTATTATTTCAAGTCATTGGAAAACTGATTTATCCTAATTGAGTAGAAGTTATTTTTCTAGTTTTACATGGTGTTTGTTACAATTTTTTACACAATATGCAATTAATTCTCATTTTAAACCGACGTTTCTTGCAGTTACGAGTAACTCTGATTTCTTGAAACAAACAAAAAATTTCTTGATTTAAATTATTAAATTAAATTTTTGTTTCAGAAACTAATAAATGATTTTTTAAATCTTGAAATTTATCGATTTCTTGAACTTTATTCATATTTATTCGTGTATGACAACATTCTAAATTTTAAAACTATGCTTAGTTAAAAAATTATTTTCAAGAAAATACTAATAATAAATACCCCTCAGCCTAGGGTACTCAGAGGGCTTCGGCTGTCTCTGTGTACACCTAGGTAACACCAAGGTAGCCGCGTCCTCGTCGCGGGGGCGGGTACTGCTTCGGCAGTAGCAAAGTGCTACCGGGGACCAAATGCCAGTGGTATAAATTGGCTAAAACAAACAATGAATACAACAAATACGGAATGTAATACCCCAGGTGGTACAGCAGCAGATATGCTGCCAAATCCACACTCTTCGGAGGCAGATGGCGGCCAACAGATTCTGGGGTGGGCCAATCATTGTTTAACCTATTTGGACGAAGTTCCAAATTATCAAGATCACCAAGATCTTCAACTGGAAATATATTTCAGTACGAGAAGGAAAATGCCGAACTCCGTGAACAACTAAGAGAAATAAAAGAATTTACTACTAAATTGAAAGAAGAATTTACAATTTTAAAGAAAGAAAATGAAGAACTCAAAAAAGCAGTTGAAACACGTGCAGAACTTGGGACGACACCTAGCCCAACAGTCGATGATGGCATTAATTCATTCCATACGGATGAAGAAGAATTAGAAAGAGAAACAAATTGGATGTTGAACCGGAATAAAAGACCAAGTAAGAAAAGGAAAGCGAAACACTCACCAGAAATGGCGGAGACTTTACCATCAACTTCAAAAGAGGTTGCCAGAAATAAGTTAATCATCAAGAAACAACTAGCTCTAGAACAACAACCAGCTAAACCGAAAGAAAAATCACCTCCACCAATAAATGGCGTCGGGATATCAAATTTCTCCACTATACAATCGATTACGATAGCCGAGTACAAACTCGTATCTCTAAACAACGGCGTCTGGAAAATTAATGTTGGAGACTCTGAAACTTATAGAGCTTTGGCTACAAAGCTTAATTCCGAGGGGCATCAGTGGTTTACCTATGAGGATAAGAATGATCGCCCAATTAAAGTTATGGCTAGAGGTCTTCACCCAACCTGTGCAAAAGAGAAAATTATTGAGGATCTCAAGCAAAAGGGTTATCAAATAGAAAATGCCGTAAACATTATTAAGAAAGAAAAAATCGAAACTGATCAAGGAGTTCAAGTTAACAAAAGAGGGCTTCCACTATTTATGCTCACTTTTAATAACAAACAAAAAGTGGAAGATGTGTATAATATCAAGGCAATACTTAGCATGAGAGTTAAAATAGAGCCATTGAAAAAGAATAACGGATTAATACCGCAGTGCAAAAAATGTCAAGGTTTTAATCATACGCAGAAATATTGCCAAAGAGAAATTAGATGCGTGGAATGTGCCGGAAAGCATCATGCCCCGGTATGCCCGGTTAGTAAAAATATTGCTGCAAAATGTGTCAATTGCAATAAGTCACATCCCGCAAACTACCGGGGATGTGAAATAGCTAAGGAGCTACAACGAATAAGAAATAAAACACGAAAACAAAGTCCAGGAGTATCGGTAATAGTAAGTAAGTAAGTAATAAGTATTTATAAATAACAACAAAGAATATAGTGTATCGTCAATATATTGCCCCCCAAGATATAATTTAATTAAAGAAGACTATTGCACGTTATTTAAATCACTTGGATCAAGTTTCATAATCGGAGGTGATTTTAATGCAAAAAACACCTACTGGGGATCAAGAGTAACCTCTAAAAAAGGAAGAGCGCTGTTTGCAGCAGGAAGACTATGCAATTGCGATTTTCATTCTGGAGATCAACCAACTTATTGGCCTATGGATAGAAACAAAATACCCGATATCATTGACTTCTTTATCACCAAAGGTATAGACGAAAACTACATATACCTAGAAAGCAGCGAGGGGATTATGTCGGATCATACGCCTGTTATTATGACAATCAGTGCAATGATTATTAAAAAAAACTAGTCCACCTTCGCTAACGAACAAAAAAACCTGCTGGGAGAAATTCCAGAAACTTGTTGAGGATAATATTGATCTTCAGGTGCCAATTAAAAACCCGATAGAGCTAGAAGAAGAACTAGAACAACTCAACAACAATATACAAGAAGCGGCGTGGAGTAGTACCCCCTCAAGTTTAAAGGAAATGCGCCGAAATGCTATTTATCCTCTAGAAGCTAGGGAACTGGTTACAGCAAAACGAAAAGTAAGAAAGGCCTGACAATTTTTTATCCAATAAACTAAAGTTGCTAATTAAAGAAATCAAAAACGAATCTATTAATAAATACTTGAGTGACCTTACTGGGGAAAAAGATACCGAGTACTCCCTTTGGAAAGGGACAAAAAGTTTATAACGACCTAAACTACAAATTCCACCTTCCTTTTCCTTTTTGCAAAGCAAAAAGCTTCGTTGTTTGCAACCCACCTCGAGAACACGTTTCAGCCACTACCTAGACAATCTTAGCAGTTGCTCATTGTATAGAAGAATCTACAAGCAAATTGCAAAGAGCTACTAATATTGTCAGTACCTGGACCAAGAGATGGCGAATAAAACTTAATGAAACAAAATCTGTTCACGTAAACTTTACCAACAAGAAGGTCAACTGGATACTAGTAGAACTGAACTCCCGGCAAATTCCCTATGCAAATACGGCAAAATATCTAGGCATGACTCTAGACGCGAAACTAAAATGGAAAGAGCATGTGAAAAAGAAAAAAGAAAAGTTAAACATCAAATACAGAAAGATGGATTGGCTCTTAGGAAGAAATTCTGAGCTAACTCTACATAATAAATTGCTACTATACCGGCAAATCCTAAAACCTGTGTGGACTTAAGGTATTCAGCTCTGGGGCTGTACAAAGAAAACCAATGTCAATATCATCCAGCCATTCCAAAGCAAAGTCCTTCGTGGAATAGTTAATGCACCGTGGTACATAAGAAATGACAACCTCCATAGAGAACTGAAGATGGATTTTGTTAGTGAAGAAATAAGCAAACACACGAGAAAACACATGCAACGTATTAGTCTACACCAAAATGCTGAGATACGTCGTATGTTGGATTATTCAAACCTAGTAAGACGGCTGCGAAGGAAGAAACCGCATGATCTACAAGATCCAATCAGGATCGACTAAAAATATAATAAAATTGTAAAGGGGACCAGCTACAACCCTCCAAACAAGAATATAAATTATGAAAGATAAATTACTAGATGATTTGTAAATCAGTTGTAATAATTAAATATATATATAAAAAAAAAAAATTTTTAAGAAAATAATTCCACTGTGTTAGTTGAAAAAAGTAACAAGCTGGGTACCCAAGGGGTAAACTTAATTCGAGTACGCTGAATTCAATGGTGCTAGTCCCATTCTCAAGTTAGTCCCCATTTTTGAGATATCGCTTTCGACATGTTATGGCTCTGAGTCAAAAATTTGTCAAAATATACACTCATGTTCACGTTGATAGCTCTTGAACCATTAAGATTTTCGATTTGCTTTTTTCAGCGAAGTTGTTCCTATTATTCCGGCCAAATAATTGCACCCAGTGGGTTTTTTTAAATATAAAATATGGTTAAAAACAGGTATTTTTTCGATGTTCTCCAATAGTATTTGAACCATTAAGATTTTCGTTATGCTTTCTTTAGTTGTTGCGCAAGGCAAGACAAACAACTTTACCGAGCATATCAAGACCAAAAAACAACATCCACTCCAACATTGGAGTGGCTGCTTCCGCACATTTAAACCAATAGTGGGCCGTTGTGATACCACAGGATCTTATTTCCCCTTTACCCTGTTCAAAACCAAAATATCACGTACTCCACAGTCCGCGAGATCTGAAAGGCTGGCAATACTGTATAAGCCCAAATAGCTATGCCTTCTGTATGATAGTGCCGGACACGAGCATAGGAAGTTATCTAAAGTCTCTTCCTTCGTCCATCCAACTACAATATAAAATTAAAAATAAAAAATTTTTCATTTCAATTTAAAGTGACAAAAGAACACAAAAATAACGTGAAAATCGGCTTGTGAAATTTACATCGACTACACTTTTCACAAAATGTTATTAGTGGTGTAAATTGGACGCCACCTTTTGTTTGTACGGCATGCATTTTCCACCTGCATAGATGTCAAAACACTGGAGCCGCAATGTCCTGATGATATGGATAGATCCACAAGGACATGATCCAGGTCAATGCTATGGGTGCATGAATTATATTCTCGGTACAAACAGAACAAAAAATTGGTTCTTTGACATACACTGCAACGACAAATGCCCCACTACCGCTGCCGCATTCAGATGAAATTCCTGTTCCGGAAAAATCAAACCCAACTGAAGAATATTTACCACCAACATTTGAATCTGATGAAACCGAAGAAACATCTGCATCAATATATCAACCATCAAATGTCACTGCGCCATGCAATCACATTGAAATCTCGCAAAATCGTGTTACGGCCGCTGGTCGTACCAAGGGATCTATTGCAATTTTTTTTTTCTTTGGAATTCCAATAATAGAGTACTGACCTCCACTGTATTTACTAATTCTAATGTACGCAACTTCAGTAAGCACGGAAAAAAATTTAATCCGAAACCGAAAATGTTATTATTGTTGTGGTTGCGCTGAATTTGATTCTCCTTTGAACCAAAAATCATATAAATAGAGACCGTGACAAGCAGAAGGAAGAAAAAAATAAGAAATTTTTTGAAAACGATCGCCACTAAATACTCTCTTGTTGTAAGGAAGAAGGAAAGAAGGAAGAAACACAAAAGTTGCTTACTTCAAACGACTACAACAAATAACCTAATCGATGAATTTGGGTGAAATTTTAACAGCTGACGTTTGACAGATCGCAATTTCTAAAAAACAAAATTTTTTGTGCTTGTGCTGCCATCTAGCGCTAGGTAGTTTCATTTTCAATCCGCCCTCGTACCACCAGTAAATGTTTTATTTCTTATTAAAACAGTTTATCTATTTTATCTCTCATTTTAAGAAAATAATTCCACTGTGCTAGTTGGAAAAGTGACAAGCTGGCCACCCAGGGGGTAAACTTAATTCGAGTACGCTGAATTCTATGGTGCTAGTCCCATTTCAAAGTTAGTCCCCATTTTTGAGATATCGCTTTCGACATGTTTTGGTGCTGAGTCAAAAATTTGTCAATATATACACTCATGTTCACGTTGATAGCTATTGAACAATAGTATTTGAACCATTAAGATTTTCGTTATGCTTTCTTTAGTTGTTGCGCAAGGCAAGACAAACAACTTTACCGAACATATCAAGACCGAAAAACAACATCCACTATATATGTGTGTTTTACTTAGGCCAAGGCTAGGTTAGATTAGGTTGGAGTGGCTGCTTCCGCACATTTAAACCAATAGTGGGCCGTTATGATACCACAGGATCCGATTTCTCCTTTACCCCTGTTCAAAACCATTCAGAGCTACGTACGTAACGCAAAACTCCATAGTCCGCGAGATCAAACCACACCAAACTGTCAATTTAGGTGAATGTAATGGTTTTTCATGAATAATTTGTGGCACCAGAAGTGAGATGAAAGTGAGCCTCACCGGGGAAGATGATTTTCTTAAAAAAATCGTTATCGTTTTCAAGTTGTTCCAAGGCAAAATCAACAAATTCAATACGTTTACGGTGGTCCAATGGCTTCAGTTCTTGAGTGAGAACAATTTTGTACGGATGCAAACCCAAATCCTTTCTCAAAATTCGCCAGGTTGTGGTTTGAGACAGTCCCAATTCTTGAGAACGTCTTGAAATCGACAAATTGCGGTCTTCAGCAACACTTGCCTGAACGGCCGCAATATTTGCATTACTTCGAGCGAATCTTTGTCTTATTGGCACTTCAACATTATGTAAAGAAAATGTACGCTCAAAATTTCCAACAATTCGACGAATAGCGAGCACACTTGGACGATTATTACGACTATAAAATGGCAAAAGCGCACGAAAAGTTGCAATTGGAGATTATTGGATTATTTTGATAATAAAACTGAATAATTTGTAAACGTTGTTCTTGCGTATATCTCACCATGATGAAATTGTAAACATTACTGAATACAATGAAACAAAAAATGACAATTCATGAAATATTACCAATGGCCGAAACGTCACTTAAAAATCATATCATTCCTATTGGAAACCCCTTTCCATCCTTCTAAAATTGAGAAACAGCCACTTACTCGTACACTAGATTGTAATTGAAACGCTGACAGCAAATCATATTTTATCACAATGACAACAAAAATACCATTCCTTAAAAATTTTCAATAAATAAAAAAAATCATAAAAAATATGTTTCATACATTTACGAAAAGAGCTCGAGCAAAAAACAAAAGAAGTTTGGAAAAGCACCCGAACAAGATAAGAAAATTTATTTCATTTTCAAGAAGTTATAACACCAAAACAAAAAAAAAATATGAAAAATTATAGAGGAAAAACAATAATAATAATAACACAATAATTTTCTTCTTGCTGTTGTTGCCTGTTATTAAAACAACGACACAATGATTAAAATCTATTACAGCAATAATTATATTTGTGTTTTAAGTATTAATCTAAATCGAGTTTATTATTATTTGCTATCTATTTGTTTAAAGATTTTTGTTTTGTAGAAAATCGTAAAAAATGTTATTTCTTTTCTGAACAACAACAAAAGATTTGAATTAATGATTACAGTTGAAACTCAATGGAATTGTTCACAAAATGACTACAACACCCACCAAAGAAAATTATTATTACGAGATAAAGGAATAAACTGTTTTTTTGTGTTCGGTTATCAGAAATTTTCCGATTTGATTGTGCTGAGTGTTAATTGTGTGCGGTGGAAATGAAATAAGATTTTATGATTTTTAAGATTCCGCTGTTTTTTTTTGGTTTAGATTGTATTTTACCGCAAACTAATTCATGACTATAAAATGACATCTATCTAATCCACTGTCACATCCAGTTATGTGTAGAAGAAATATACACACAATAAATCTAAAAAGTTTTATAATATATGAAAAATTTAATTTTCCCATAAACTATAAACGTATACAACAAAAGCACATAAACAAAAAATATGTTAGGAAAAACCAAATTAAAAAAAAAACTAAACTGAACAAGTAATATGTGTAAGAAGGAAAAATTAAAACGACCTTTCCACCTTTTCTTGTTTCGAGAGAAAATACTACAGTGAATTTTCTTTTTCCTAACTTCATGTTATAAATAAAAAACCAAAATATATTTTTTTGTTGTAATTTCACCTATACAACATTTAATAATGCATTGTTCTATTTCCAAACCAGAGTTTTCTACACAACAACAGGAACAAATATGTTGGAAATTCAGTAAATTGAAAAACAAGGAAATAGAAAAACTAAAACAAACAATAATAATAATACGACGATATAATATAAACAAAAAATAAATTTAAGAAAGGAAAACATAAGTTTTTCATTTGATTTCGAATTAATTACTAGACATTTTCACCGTGTACTGGGGATCCAGGTAAATTATGTCTACGGCGTTTATTTTAATTACAGGCTTCGCTTCCATATCTGGTTTCTTGTTTTTATTGTATGTTCTAAGAAGTCTACTGTAAACTATGTGTATGATGTAGATTGCGGAACCTGCAACAAACACCCAAATATAATTCGATCGTAAATTTCTACTTTAATATCATTCGAAGTAAATCGTCAATCGATTTAATGCAAATTTTAAAATTCCATTTTAATCCTACATACATATCATCGGTTAAGTAATGGTTCAGTTTTGCGCTAGTTGGATATATTCCATAAGTTATTTCAAGAGGATCGTTTAAGAATTAGACTATAGTTCTGGCCAGTCGGTCGTATTCCAGAACTTATTTCAAAAATCATTTAACTTCGGTCTGTAAGACCAAGTTATTGAAATTCTGACAATAATATTCCTGATTTAGATGTAAACTGACCGTGGTCCAAAACCAATTTTCTCCACCACTTCCCTTCTTTCCTAATACCAAGAATGCAAAAAAAAGTTTGTCCGTCGTTCTGGATGTCTAGACGCGATGTACCGATTATATGTCAAGAACGGCTCGAACGGTTCAAAAGGTTTGGGATCAGACAACTGGGGCTGATAGACATGTCGTAAATTTTACTGAAACACCTTGAAGAAGGTCTTGCGGAATGTCACATATTTAGTTGATACAACATAGTACTCAAAAGTATCGTTGTTGCGCTGGGAACAGTTGCATTTTCTCATTCCCTTCTAATCGTACGATATATCGCTTGAAATGTATTGGAAGAAAAAGATATTTTTTTATTATCAACAAACACTTTAGTTTATAAATCAACCGTTTTGGCGCTGGTAGCTAACTGACATATCATTGAGAAGTCTTTAGAAATATTGCAAATTAACTTCGGTCTGTAAGATCAAATTATTGAATTTCTGAAAAAAAAAATATGAAAAATGACTCTGGTCCAAAACAACTTTTCTCGAGGGTCTCTGATCCCAAAAATGCAAACAAAAAAGTTTGTTCGTCCGTCTGGATATCTGGAGGAATAGATGTACGTACCGATGATATCTCTAGAACGATTTACTTTTCCATTTTTTTCGCCAATCTTCGGCAAACTTGCCACTTTAATATGGTTGACCCAGATATGTACTCTACTTGTGCAAACCCATTAAAATTTCTAATGAAGCTCGTATATCTAAAATGAATTGAAATTTTGATTCTAAGAAAATTCATATCTCAAAATTTTCACCGGCCGGTAAACTTAGTAATATATAGGGTGGCTCATAAGTAACGTTATGATTTATTGAATGAAAAACATTTTTTGTTTCTGATTTTATTTAACATTGGCATTTATTAAAATTTAGATTATACAGGGTGGCTGACACGAAGTGTCACCAAAACAAAACGCCACAGAATTTTTAATTTTTGATGAATTTTATTGAATCAAAGTAAAAAATGTTCACAAATATTTAAATTTTCGAATTGCATTAGCAGTTTTCGATTTGGCCACCCTTAGCCGCAATTATGGCCTTCAAACGACCGACAAAGCTATTGCATGCAGCACGAAAGTGGCTCTGCGGTATTTTGGCCCATTCTCGGCGAAGCGCTTGCTTGAGATGATCGACACTTTGGTAATTTTTTGTCCCAACCTTGCTCTTCAAAATACCCCGAACCGAGAAATCTAGCGGATTTGCATCCGGTGAATTTGGTGGGGTAGTTGAAATGAACCGCGGAACTTTGTTTCTCAGCCAATCTTGAGTGACGCGCGCTTTATGACTCGGCGCCGAGTCCTGTTGAAATGTCCAGGCTCTGCGGCCGAAATGTTTTTGTGCCCAAGGCTACAACGCTCCCTCCAACACATGATCCCGATAAATTTGAGCATTTATCTTGATGCCACGGTTAAAAAAAACGAGCGGTGAACGGCTTTCGGCCGTTACGGCAGCCCAAACCATCACCATCGGCGGCGCTTGGTTTCGAGTGGCAATCCGTTGGTCCAATTTTTCAGTAGAACGGCCGGGAAAGTAAATCCGGTCGTTTTGCATGTTCACATATTGCTCAATAACGAACGGTGACTCATCGGAGAAAACCAAATTCGGCAAATCGCCACTTTCGTGCAAGCGTAACAACTCCTTTGTTCTTTCCACTCTAACTTTTTTTTAGCATCAGTGAGACCATGCGTTTTATGGAGTTTCAAGGCGTTTAGTCCAAGATGATCTTTCAATATGTGCTGCATTCGTTCGAGCGAAATGTTCGCCTCACGAGCCATTTTTCTGTCGCTACGACGCGGATTCCGAGGCAATTAGGCCTTCACCTTCCGAATGATATCCGGCGATGTTGCAGTGCGTTTCGGTCCACCAACATGGCGTTTTGCAATGCTGCCAGTATCGTTATAACGACTTATGGTGCGATACACAAATATTTTATTCACATGCAGACGTTTTAACTGGTTAACAATCTGCAGCTGTGGTTTTCCAGCCAACTATAAAGCAATCACACTACTACGCTTGAATTCCATTGCGGATAACTTTTTGTCTGAATATTTCCCACTAAAATGCTTTTGTACGCTTGTAAACAATGGAATGAACTGTCATTAGTGTAAATGTGAGCGCTCTGTCATCACTGGTTTGACAGCAATGCCAGTCTGAAGTTGGTAACACTTCGTGTCAGTCACCCGGTAGTTTGAAAATATGTTCACATTATGTTTTGAAGATAATATCTTTCAAATGGTGGCTATTGTTTGTTTCGACCTGACGTGCTCTTTCAAGAGCATTTTCCATAGGTTTTCCATAAAATTTCAGGTCCCAGCGCCCTCATTTCTTCTCGTATATTGGCCTTAAGCTGTTGGATGAATCTTGGCTTATTGGCATGCAACTTATCCTTTAGGTAGTCCCAAAAAAAATCGGGAGCCGTTAAATTATGCAAACGCGATGGCCAGTTAAAATCAGAAAAACGCGATATTATTCAATAGCCAAAAATTTCGCGCAGAAGAAGCCATAGTTGGACGAACGGTGTGAGTTGTGGCTCCATCTTATTGGAACCACAATTCTGAATTGTTCTCTATTTCAAGAAATTGAATGCCATTCACATTATCCGCAATTCGTTCGTCGTTTTCGAAAAAATATGGTCCAATGATCCGTTCCGAAGTTATTCCACACCATACTGCACATCTAAGTGGATGCTTTGATCTTTTACAATTATTCTTGGGTTTTGGAGAGTCCCATATTCTGCAATTTTGTTTATTCACGTGACCATTGAGATGAAAATGGGCCTCATTCGCTCATTTTGAGTGTGTGAATAAACTCGTTGTTTTCTAGCTTGAAAACGGCGTTTACTAATGTGGGCAAAAAGTAGTAAGACTTTTTTATTTAAATTTCGCGCGGAAAACCATTCGTCCAAATATTTTTTTTATATGTTTTTATGACTGTCACTGACATCTGTGCCAAATGTCACATCAAAATAATCACTAGTGTTAAGTATACGCTTGTCTTTCTTGTATTCACTTCACACACATAAGAATTGCCCGTTACGGGCCATCTACCGGGAAAAAGGCCACGAACTTTTCCCCTACCTATTATTTCCATTGTAAATCCCTGAACTTCCAAATGTATTTTAATCATTTTAACGGTGTTTTTTTTTGGGTTTTGCTATATTTAAGGAGGTACAATATTTAAATTTGTGCGCCTAAATGTTTATATAGAAATATGTTTTTCTAATACATTTACTATACAAGAAAATCTAGTGCAAATTAGGACAAACTTCAAAGTCATGTCGTGGTTTGGTCATACAATCAGATCAAACAATTTCAAATAATATAACTACTAGACCGCATAAAATTAATTTTGAAATTTGTGCAGCGACTTTCGGTCTAATCTCATTAGCAGTCAGTTCTGAAAAAATAATCCGTAGGTGCTAACAGTTTTATTTCCCATTATTTTATTCCATTTTATTCCCACTCTCCTTGCAGTGGCGTATTATATTCGAATATAATTAAAAATTGATATTCTGTCATTATACATTTGGAAAAGCATAACTGACAGACGTATTTATTACACACACACCCACAAAAACGAAAATCATTAACAATCCGTAGCAGAAAACCAAATTATAAATGTTTTTAACCGCACATTTCACTCAAAAACTTGTGACAGAAAATCGTACATTTTTTTAATTGCATTTCATTGAATATGATTATATTTCATTTTATTTGTGGAAAAATTATATAACAAAACAAAAGAAGAATTAATATTCAATTTTAATTTCGATTCAATTAAAATATAAACGGGAAAACAATAAGAACAATTTTTTTTTGCTGTAGTTTGTGAATTCAATTGATTTATAATTTTTCAATTTTTTGTTTGTTTCTTAATAAACCAAACCCGAGGAGTATGTATGGATGTGTAAGCCATAAGGAAAATATGGAAATTTTATTCAAAGAGTTTCTCCATAATTTTTCGTCTTATTCGTTCCGGTTTTTTTTTATTGTTTTCGGCGGAAAAACGGGAAATTTCAAGTTTTTCATGTTGTTTATGATGGCTTTTAATTACTTTTTAATTTATGCGCGACAGGTTTTTGAATTGATGCTGTATATTGAATAATTAATAAAGGAAACTTTTTTTTCTGTATATAGATTTCCTTGATTTTCTCTTGTGATTGTGAATTTTTTCCGCTGCTGTTATTGAATTTATTTTATTTCGTTATTATTTTTCTGTTTACAATTTTTTTTTTTAATTTTAATTTATTCTGTAAAGGTATTTCGTATATTTTGTCTTAGTTTTTCAGTTTCTCTTTGTTGCTGTTCGAGAAAATAGGAAAAATTAAAATCGAATTTATGAATAAATTTTAGTCATGCTTTGTTTTTATTTTTATTTTAAACTTTAGTTTTAATCTTTTGGGACTGATAACTTGATTAGATGGATGGATTATAAAAATAAAAACTTAAGACGGTTAGGGGCTGCGATATTTTCCGATGAAGTTAAACTTATGGGTAAGAATGGGAAACTCATGTTTCAGATTTGATACCCACGATTGAAACCCTCAAACTTTGGGACCAACTTTTAGATATCCTTTATTTAGATCTAGACTGACGCTCAGAATCAAAAAAAAATTGTTCCTTACAACGAGTTGCATACGGTTAACACTCATTCTAAATATCTTTTCGTTTACCTCTTAGAAATAATTAAATCCAGATTTGAATCGAACAATTAAGGATTGGTTGGATTTGGTAAGTCAAATCCAACCAATCCTTAATTGGTTCGAGAATGTTTTAATAAGTAGAAAAAAAATCACCAAGATCTTGACAATCCAAATTTATCGTCAAAATTCTGAGTTTGCCATTTAAATAAATGACCTTTTTAATGAAGAATTGTTTAAAAAAAGTTACGCGAGCATTGTCTGAAAAGTTTCCGACCTTACAAAGATACAAGCTTATTAAGTAATGATGCGTAATATGCTCCTGTAATGATTTCCCCTTTTTGAAGATAATCGATTAAGATAATTTCAAGACTGACCCAAAAAACAGTCGACATCACTTTTCCACTCGAAGGAACAGCGTTTGAAATTTTTGGGTCCGATTCCCCTTTGGGAGTCCACTGTTTTGACTGTACTTTTGATTCTGGAGTGAAAAGATTTATTCAAGTTTCATCAACAGTAATTAACCAGCGCCAAAACTCTGATTTATTACGCCTAAAGTGCGCCACAATCGAGCGTTGGAAATGTTCATTCGAACATGTTTCTGGTCCAAAGTGAGCAAACGCGGCACCCGACGAGTGGACAGCTTTCTCATGCATAAATTTTGATTCAACATATGACAAACACGTTTTTTGGACATATTCATAGCGTCTTCTATCTTTCTAACTTTAATTTGACGGTTGTCTAGCACTATTTGATGAACTTAAGTGATGTTATCGTCAGGGGGTTTTGGACGTTCCGAACGTTGATCGTGACCCAAGATGGTACGGCCACGTTTAAATGAAGCTGCCCAAAATTTCACGGTAGTAACTGATGGTACTGAGTGCCCGGACACAGCATCTAACTCGTCTTTGGTTTGCGTAGGCGAATTGCCTTTCAAAAATAAATATTTAATGACAGCTCGATACTCGCTTTTTCCCATTTTCACAAAAACACTGACATCGATTTACTCACACGATTGTTAAACAACAACTGCGCGTTGATATTTCGGTGAGTACCTTTCAACACATATGCAAACAAACCCCCCTCCCTCCCCCCTCACTTTTGTTGTCGAATGCCGCCATCTTCATGCTGAGGTCGGGAACTTATCAAGCAACCCTCCTAAATAATAGTTTTCTTACTCCTGACTCTTTCCTGTTTGCTTTTAACGAACAAGAGGTAAAAAAAACCAGCTGTTCAGAAATAAAAGCCACAAGAGGCAGTGAACCTACACACACCGAAAAGTAAGGTAAAAAGGACACCACTGTCAAGTGGGAACCAACCATAGAAGAAAAGAACGCAGGTTGAAGGGGATCACAACTAAAAAGTCGGGAAAGCCACAAATTGGGCAGGAGTCAGACGCAAAATTAGAAGACGACAGGGGAGGCTCCCCCTAAGACAGGCAACCTTACGTAAGTGGAGATTTTAAGAAACTTGAAAGGTAATCCGATCCTTATGATTTCGGGAAAATGTAACCTGCATCCGCAAGACGGAGAAAAACAGTATACTTTTGGAGCTAGAAAGAAGTGCGAAGAATGAAGCCCAGATAAAACCCATAAAGGAAGTAGATGCGATCCTCATCGAGATTAAACATTTAGACGCGCTCATCAAAAAGGAGGAGGTTTTTTAAATCGGTGGTAGCAAAATTTGATGACGAGAATGTTGTCCAAATGAGTATAATCAAGTCGTTGCGGAAAGCATACGAAGAAACTCAAATAGCAGTAATCGGTCTCCCTAAAATGGTGGGGAGAAGGATGTGCAGAAATACCGTATTGGATGGGTGGTCCGGGAATGTAGACCAATATAGACCCATATAGACTATGCGTATAGATCGAGTGTATTCCATAGCAATATCGATGCCGCATCAGACCTTTTATCACGGTATGTGCGAGAACTACAGGGAGATATTGCTTTTCTATGCGAGCATACGAACATCGAGAGGGGAAGCTGGGCTACTTATTCAACAGGCAAAGCGGTGATTTGTTCATACTCCACCGGCTTTTCCAAGAGAGCCCAATAAATTACGAAGCTGGATTTACTTGGGTGAAAAAAGGCCTATATATCTATACCTGCTATGTAGCTCCGATCGCATCGATTGATGATTTTAAGTTTTTAGGACCGTCTCGTTGCCTGGCGATGCCAGGGAGCGGAAGCCATTGACCATTGCTGGTGATTTTATCATAACGGCCATAGGGGCATTACAGATATCAACAGATGGGAACATGCTCTTCTTGAGGTACTATAATTCTTGGTATCGTCTTATGCAATCATGGATATCTTCGACGTTTTGCAAGGGCTGAGCGTGTTCGATAATTGTCGACCAGTCATGTGGAACCACAGCGACCATCAAATAGTACTTTCGAGTTACGAGGACACAAGCCTATGCTAAAACGATCAATAGAACTGGTTGGGTGGAAAGCTAAAAAATTTGATAAACATTTATCAGAATGTTGGATGGGAGTCTACCTGGAGGGTGTAGCAGAAATTAGTGAAAGCCATTTAGTGACACAAAGACACACTTAATGACCCAGGAATACCTAGAGTGGTAGATCATCGTCATCTACCTTGCTACCGAGAGGGTTATCGCAACGCGCCAGAGGCAAAGATACATTTCAGCAGGCACCAATCAGGAATGACCTGTGTAATGAGGTTGGCCAAGATCCATGGGGTAGGTCCCAGTAATGTCAAGACTCAAAACTACAAATTTATCGCTTCCGAAATGTTCAATTTTGATGCGTAGGATGGTCTTTGTCTTATTTCCAGTGCAATTGGAGTAAACACCGAAAATGGACGAAACCGTGCCTCTCAAATTGGACCCACTAATTAAGACGGAAGAATTGATGAAAGCTTGTGGAAAAGTTGGAAATTGTAATGTATTATCTAACAAAATCAACAAAGTTGTTAAAAGTCGGAAACCATGTGCAGCACCAAAATGATTTCAGAAAAGCCCATTCAACGATCGATGCTATAAACAAGGTGATAAATACGGCTAGTACAGGCTAATGCAAGGCAGCAGTTGGAATGAAGGTAGCATAAAATACTACGCCAACTTCACCTGCATCGGGCATAATGCATTCTGTAGAACACACAATTTTTAACGGATTCCATTTTTTCGATGATCTATATTTATTTTATCTATATGTATTCGCCCTTACTCTCCCAAAATATAAAAGGTGTTGTTAAGACAAGCAGAACCAACAACCTAGATCGTAAGGTCTAGTGTGTGTTCGGGATTTACAAGATTTTTCTAACATTGTCATTGTAAAAGAAAATCGAATGTTTGGCTCAATATAAACAGAAATGATTTTAAATTTGATACATTTGAGGAGAAATTTTAATTCGAATTTAAATTAGACTCAGAAACAATAAGTATTGTGTTTGTGCCCGGTGATCGATTTCACGGTAAGGAAAGTCTCCATGGTTCAGTGAGGCTACTTATAAAAGCCCAGTCTTCGCTGTTCTTTTTTTCTTGGCTTTTCTGCAGGTAAGCTGATATAAGCAGAGATTTTAACGATTCGTCTCAATGCTAGCCGTTGCCACGCCAGGGGTCTACAATTAATTAATTAATTAATTTGTCGCGGAACCAAGAATATATTTTTATTGAGAAGAGAGAGAGAGAGAGAGAGAGAGAGAGAGAGAGAGAGAGAGAGAGAGAGAGGGAAGAGAGAGAGAGAGGGAGAGAGAGAGAGAGAGAGAGAAAGCGAGAAAGAGAGAGGGAGAGAGAGAGAGAAAGCGAGAGAGAGAGAGAGAGAGAGAGAGAAATTAGTATTCAGTAAAACAGTAATGAATAAAAATTTAAACAAAGCAATCTAACCGCACTTTTCCTTTTTTGGAATTAAACGCTTTTTATCGGTTCACTCGAGTATGCGCTTTGTACAATTTAAGTATTTGTGAGTAAATTTCGGTGTAAATTGTTAAATTTTTTTGTTCAAGATTTTCAAAATAAGCATTCAGTAAGGGCAGAAAGGGCAAAAACGATGCTTACCAGTGGCACTATTCTGGCTTTCCATTTTTGTCTAAATTATATTTGTCTGGCCTACTGTTGGAATTAGTGTGGTGTAAATATTTTCGAAACAAAGTTGATTGGGAAATATTTGCTCCACAAAAGTTTTGTAGGGGAAAATAATTCCCAATATATCTTTGTTTCAAAAACATTTACAGCAAACTATTTCCAACAGTTGGCCATAAGAATATAAACTAGACAAAAATGCTATGCAACTATTTGTCCCAATTCCCAGGGAAAGCCAGAATAGTGCCACAGTTGGAGGGATTTTCCAATGGCGCTATAGCTCGTAAAATCGATGCTGTGCGAAATTATTCAAAAGACAGCGCATCATATGAGAGCAACTACCAAGGAAGGTTGGCGACAGTTCTGACGCCGCAAGATCCAAGAAAAATGTATGGGAATTATTGTCAGTAAATCAACAGCTCGTAGCGCAATGTTAAGTGCTTCATTTTTAAAATTAAAAAAATTAAAAAAATCACCACTAAACCCTGTACGCAAGAAACAAAGATTGGAATTCGCTAAGCCATAACTTGGGATGTTTATCCCCAAACAATGAATAATAATTGGAAACAAGTTGTTTTTTCGGATGAAAAAAAAAATTTACTTAGATGGACCAGAAGGCTATAATTATTATTATCATGACATTCGCAAAGAAGAACAATTTTTAACTCGCCGTCATGCCAGAAAAGAAGGAGTAATGGTATGACTGGAAATTCATATAAGGATATGTTCCAATCAGTTTTTCCAGAAATTCAAGAAATTTGGGCCTGCTCAATGGATTTTCCAACAGGATAATGCGCCCATACAGAATGCTTGTGCTGTAAAGTTGTGGATTGCGATTGAAAACGTTATTACGATGGCCACCTTATTCCCATGATTTATATATCATCGAAAAGCTCGCAAAGTTTATGCAGGAGGCAAACAATGCAAATCCAGCGAAGAGCTGATTGCGGGAATTGAAGCTGCCTGAGCAGATATTTCGTTGGACTACTTAAAATCTTTATATGACTCTCTCAAGGACACGATCTTTGAAATAATTTTAGTAGTATCATTGCGAAAAATAGCAAGAAAGGTTAAAGATTTTCTTAATAAAAAAAGTATAAATGACTATGTTTTCATTATATTTCTAAGTTGCGTCTAATCAACTAAACCGACAAAATAATATTAAATTTGAACATGAAAAAACATGAAAAGCAAGTGGATAGATTTATTGAGTAGGGATTTCTCTATCTTCTCAATAAAACTAATTTCTTGGTTCCGCGAGAAATTACAATAAAATTACAATTACAACCGCAGTGTATCTGTTTTCTTTGCATGTAAACGTTTATATTTTTCAGACCTAATTTTAAATAACTCCATTTACACAAGATTCTTCGAGTAAGGCAATATCAATCTGCTCTGCAAGGTGTTTCGATGGGCCGTTGCTCGATTTGTTACGTTCACCAATTTGCACACCCTCAGCGTGACTACACTGAACCCAAAGCTGACTTTGTTGTACGTTTGGATCGGCGGTAATTTTCGAAATTTTAAGAGAGCTTGAGCCTTCGTTTGTTTTGAACCATCTTATGGCCCACAAGGAGCAGAGAAAAGAGTGTACATCTATGAGCAGAGATTCGCCATACTCAGGTAAGGTTACTTGGTCCGGAAGGCGATATTACATCATAAGGGGCGACGCTAGTTTTAATACTAGACCCCAGCCTGGCCCGTTTTCAGCATTGTACGATTAACACCGTAACCGAACATGCGCTTGATTCATTTCTTTTGAACACTTTTAATATTTTCGACTGAAAAGTATGTGAGTGTCCAAAATTTGGTTTCTGTCATCTATTTTCTGTTGTGAGTGTTCTTGCACCACCCCATCAGTATTGCTTATGGCCAAAGAATTCACGTGCAACCAAATACCAAAATCGCCCAACACCATAAACAAATTGTAATGGATTATGCTGCAAAAATTCAACAGTATCCGAATTGTTTAACAAGAAAATGAATAAAATTAGATTTTGTTTAACTTTTGGTGAGCGGACTTCTATAAGAAACTGTCGATTCTTAAATACAAATGTACGGAATTTAGGCTTGGTCCGTATTCACGGTAGTGCTCCCGCCGAAAAGTGTATTGAGCTAATTAAAAATAAATTAAACGATTTCTCTTTATCGCTTGAAAAGGACATTGTAAGTATAACCACCGATGGATCATCGGTGATGAAAAGATTTGGGAAGTTGATTGAGCCAGAACATCAGCTTTGCCTTGCTCATGGCATTCAGCTAGCAGTGCTTGACGTGCTTTATATGAATAGAAATTCTGAATTGGGTGTCATCGGCGTCGACGTATTATCCGAAACTGCTGATACTTCTTTCGAAGAAAAATTGCCTAAAAACTGTAAATTCCGAAAACGAAATCGAGGATGACGTAAATCCCGGTGCAGACAACTTTGAAATTTCACATAACCATAATTTTGAATCACAATTATCCAACCAATTTGAACATAATCCTATTATACATCCCCTGATAACAAAAATTCGTAAAGTAGTAAACATTTTTAGAGCTTCTCCAACAAAAAATACCACGCTGCAAAAATAAGTAAAACTGAATCATGGGAAAGAATTGGAATTAACCTTAGATTCTAAAACGCTATGGAGTAGCTTGTTGATAATGCTCGATCGGGTTTACAAAGTAAAATCTAGTCTACAGATGGCGATCGTAGAACTAAACGTCACCGAATATTCATTTTGTGAAAATGATTGGATATTATTGGTGATTATAAATGTGCTTGAGCCAATAAACCTAACGGTAGAGGCTTTATGACTGCGAACGTTGCTATTACCTTTATGTAATCAAGACTGCAGACTATAAATAGTATTCTTTCAAATGAAATGAAATCGAAACTAGTATTTATATACTGGTTCCTGCGATGTCAATAACGCAAGTTCCAGATTAAATAAAAAACGCTTATATCTGTGATTTACAAATTATTCACAAAATTAACAAATTCAGGAAAAACATACAACCCCCAGATAACCATTCTGAGGAAAATATTTTAGAAGTACTGTCGGACACAAACCAACAACAAATCCAACTAACTATGAAACAGATGATGCAAAATATAATTGAAAAAGGAATAAAAGCTCCGCCGTTGAAACGGGTTAGTCTCTACCTAAAGCTAGGGCTAACCCAGTTTCATAGAAAAATTTGCCTTTACCTGTACTGTAGCTCAGCCGGAAGAGGTTGTTGCTTGGTCGTGGGGATGGGGATGCATAGTAACGGTCTTGATAACCGCATCGAAACAAAAATAAAACATGGGAAAGGAAAAAGAGAGGTTTCGGACCCCGAAGTAGTAAGTTTGACTTTATCAACCCATGAGGAGGGTCAAACCAACTGTGGTTGTATATGGTGAAGGGGGGTTTCACACTAACATTTTATATTAAATTGTAACATTAAATAGTGCTAATAACCTAATTTTTGTTGTGGTTAGTAAGATGTTTTTGAGACAGAAGGAAAAGGAGTTGCAAGCAACAGCAATTTCCGTCCCTAGAGACAGTCGGATGACAGATTACCGCCAGACCCCAAAATGTTAGTAGGTTGTTATACTCATCAAAGTTTGTGTGCCGCGTCCAAATCTCCAATAAAAAAAATAATTTTCTTTAAAAAACGCCCGAACACACAAACAAAATTTTATTAATCACAAAAAAAACTTACACACAATTATCACACAGTCCTTCGCTACCAGTTGCGCTTAAACTTCTTCACGTGGTAGTTAATTTCAAAAGACTGACCCCTTACCAAGAAAATTTCGCGGTATTTATTCGAAAATTAATTAGTTGTTGGGAGAGGGAATTCACGTTTTTAGCACAGTGATCAAAAGTGCTTACATTTTTTTGATGATCATGGTTTTAATTTTACATAGGTTAGGCATCAAATTACATAAACCTATTTACGCTTACTCAGTTAGTTAAATGGCCTGATGATGGTGAATGATGAGCAATACGTACACTGCCGTACATAAGTTGGAAATGCAAATCGTAGTAAATGGACTAACGCTCCCTAGTACTGGGTAATCAAACAGTAGTTTTTACTCTAAGTATCGCAGAGAACTTTAATATTGTTACCATCATTGAGACTATGGCATCTTAAAAGCAGTAAAGCTTTATTTAGACTAAAGCCAATTTGGTTAATTTGTTTTTAATGCATTTATTTTCTCTAGCTGTTTGGAATTTATTTATTGTTATTGCTTCTAAGCTATTGCTGTAGCTGACTCTTCCAAACGAATTGGTTAGGGTGCCAGTAGCCCAATGTCTCGTGATTTAACTACTAGATTTTGAGCCAGTTAAAGTTACAGATAGGAATAATAAAGTCCAAGCTGCTGGAAATATTAAAAAATGAATACAGGAAAATAAAAGAAATTGGTCAAATTCTACACAAATCTATCAAACTTTTAAAACACCGACATAAATTAAAATTGTTGCAAATTGTATTTTACCAAAACATTTAAGGATATTTTGATTTAAAATTGTGTCATTAGCTATATTGCATTGTGAAATAAAATAACCGGGACCAGTTTTGAATTTAGCTTCGTTTGTTTATGAATTGTTGTGTTTTCTCAGTAGTAATTTGAACGTGAATTCGATTCATGTAAGTTCTAACCTTTTTTTATAACTTTAAATAATAAACCCAACCCTCATTCAGTTATTACTGATAAATAGGCCCACTATGATGAATAATTGTTTTTGCTATACGTGAAATTAAAGATTTTCCCAAGATTTCCCAAATTTATACAACTAAAAAGTTTTCCCTCACACTATCTCGAATATAAGTATTGCCCCATTTTGGGCGCCAACATTTCAAATGCTTCGTCTGGTCCGATTCATACTTGTAATACGATTTCCAATTCCGTTTGCATCCTCATCTCAATCTTAATCGAAAATATGAGTGGGCCACTTATTATGAAAATATGAGCTGGGCCAGCTTTCCATTACCTCTCGCGTTCACATTAATTATGAAAAAAGGAAAATCAAAAGGATAACAAACATAAAAAATCACCACAGCACCAAAAAAAAAACAAGAATTTATTTTCCACCGGAAAACAAAGTGAAATGAGACATACACAAATAATATAATATAAATTTTATCAGAAAATCGTTTAAAAATTAAAAACACGTTTCAAAGCGAAATATATTACAAATGTCCTGCCTCGTATAATACTACATAAGGATACCTACTTCTTCTTCATAATAATAAATATTCCATCAGTGTGTGGACGAAAAAAAAAATTAGCTGTCCTTGCCGGAAATATTATCTCTCCGACCAAAAATTGTAATTTATATGAGCAGTGGGTTATTTTTCGGGAAAATTTATATTTATACGTTTCCCGCAACAAGGGAAAAATTCAGTGGAACAAAACCTCACAAATTGGTCATACATCTGCATATTAAATTATTTGTGCTTTTGATTGCCCCGCACGCTGTACACACATCCAGAGATGAGGAGGACACCCACCACTATATATATATATATATATATATATAGGTACATTACTCATCAAACCTTTAATTTTTCACGATTTTCTTTTAATTAAATTTACGTATACACATACATAAAAGAAACATAAAAAGGATATAAATTCACTTGAACTTTATTTTTTTTTAAACAAGGGCACTTTTGTGTCAAAAAATACACCAATTACATATTATTACCCATCTTAAGCATAAAATTAGTTGGAAGAAAAAAATATCCTTATGCTCTTCTATGTACGACTCGTACGTATATTCTAAAATGAACGGGATGATAAAAAAAATTATCTTTCAAAATCACAAAACATTTTTTTCCAGTATTCTCCTTATAACATGATGAAAAAGGATTAAATGTAATTTTTATTTAACGTCATTTTGTGTGTTGCTTGTTTTTTTGTTGTAGCACAGAGCTAATAAAATAAAACATCGAGGGCATGAACAAGAACACACACAAACATTAAAAAGCCTCTTAAGTTAAAATAACAACCGGCAAGAAGTTAATATACAACAGCAACAAAAATGTTTGATTCGTATAAATATACGAGATAAACGTATAAATTCAGGACCAAACCATCTCGCCAAAAACCAAATTATGATCACTTTTCTTTTGTGTGG
Source organism: Nephrotoma guestfalica (assembly GCA_963691935.1). Lineage (NCBI taxonomy): Eukaryota > Metazoa > Arthropoda > Insecta > Diptera > Tipulidae > Nephrotoma > Nephrotoma guestfalica. Next base: position 35,258,131 of record OY829914.1, on the reverse strand, counting down.
TGGGGGTGTCCAATATATATACGAGTATGCCGGGCAAAAAAAATCGCTTATCCAACAAATAACCCTTTCTGTGTATGAGTGTGTATTCGCTTAATGTTCAAACTCATATTTTCCCAGTATACATATTCGCTAAATATTTCATATTTTCTTCATGTATACAAAACCCCGCACCCGATTCCCAACAACCAAACCCGCAAAAAAACATTTCCCATTTGAGAAATAAAATTAAATATTTTTGTGTCTTGGACAAGTGGAGATGCCACAGTTTTTTTTATGTTCAGTCGTTTTATTTTTAAATATCCATGTTTTGAGTACGATATTTTTTTTTTGTTATCATTATCCAGCATCTCATCCGCGTGGTTCGGTGGTACGACGGTGATGGGTACATATGAAAAAAATGTATACATAAAATATCAAACCCTTTCTCAGTTCTAATTTTTTTTTTTTTCGTTTAATCCCTATGAAACACATTTGGATTTTTTTGTGTTTGGTACTCAAAGTAAAATAATAAAATCGCGAAGATTCCAACAACAATAATAATAAAAAAATATAATTCGGAACGATTAAAAGGAAATATTTTTATTATTGTTGTTCTTGGTTTATGTGAGGGAGGAGAAGGTGCTTGGTTCATACCTTTGGTCTTCGCGATTAGGACTGTTACATATAATGAAGCTGGGAACGGTATATATACTCAAAGTCCAATCAAGACTATATATAGGATTGATGTTTGTGCTAGACTTATGAGAAATTTTCAATTGGAATTTGAGAAAGAAAGATCGCTAAAATGATTATTAAATGACAGTTGACCATCGTAAAAATTTATTTAATCAAAGACTACATCATCGAAAGTATTTAACTGCATGGCCACATCATCTAATAAACACTTAATCGTATGTGCGGACAAAATAAGCATGCCTTGAAATTTCTAACAAAATCTCATACCTATTACAGGTGACATCTGTTGTTGGGCACTCTAAACAATACGTCGGGCAACCCAAAATAACCCAAAATTTGAAAACATATCAACGAGATCGCTATCGAGCATAACAATAATTATCCACATGACCATCCTCGAATGGTGTGGGGTACTAAAACCTCACGAGTTTACAAAACCGGAAAATGTAAGAAAATCAGACCTGTTTTAAAATTTTTCCATGATACGCAAAGGAGCGGAAAATTAAAACTATTTAGGTTTCTTTGAAATTTGGTAGGAAATACTTGTAATGGAGAAAAACTTCAAAATAATGACCGTTGCACCAATCCGGCAAATTCACAAAAATGTTGAAAATCATGAATTTCATAAAAAAAAATCCTCACAAAACGAATCATAAAAATTTGTTTATACTACTTGCCCGGGATGGCATAAAAGGGAAATATTCTTAGAATATTTTCTTGGTCTAAATATACACACTTTGGGAAAATTAGACTAGTTTTAGTTTTTTATATTTCAACGTTATCTAATTGCGTGGCTTTTGGATTTAGGGCCAATTTGTGATTGATAGAAGTTCGATAGAATTTTCCGATATTTCTCAAAATATTCACAATGATATGCACGTATACATTCCATACCAAAGGAATAATCAGCACCATGCGGTTGATTTGTGAACTAAAGTACTAGTAAAAAATTGGTGAGTGGTCTAGGACTTTCAAACGATATGCCATATGACTATATAAAGACATAGTAAGATGTAACTGCTTCCAATGCCACAACGGCTGTTTGGAGTACCAAGGTGTTCCAACAAAATTTATGGTATGCGACACATCTACGAGTATATGTTTTATAATAAACGAATAATTTGTCACCAGTGCCAAAAGGATGGATTTGTGAATTAAATTGCTGATCTTCCATCAGCGCCACAACGGTAGTTTAAAGTACCACGGTGGCATTCTTCAAAACATGTTCAATTATAAGATGTGACACTTTCATATTCAATAATACATGAATAAGCTACCAGCGCCAAAACAGTGGATTTGGCTGATTAATAGTTGCTTTTCCGAAGACCTTTCAAACGATATGCCACACGGTTACATCAGAATTATCAAAATGTAATTGATTCCAGCGCCACAGCGGTATTTTTGAGTACTAAGGTCCACAGCTAAATTTGAGGTATTCTTCAAGGACTTCTCAACGATGTACGGCAAGTAAATACATATCCTACAACAAACAAATAATTTGCCAACAGAATTGAAACGGTGAATTTAGGAACTAAAGTGGTATTGTCAAAATTGTCGACTAATACAAGACCTTTCACACCATTTACAACACGAGTAAAATAACATCGTAGTACTCGGTGTTTTCTGGATGATTTCCAATATACCTGATCTTCCTGAAAAACAACAAATCACATAAGCCATTCTTGAGATGGTAAACATACCGAAAGGCAGGCAATTTTTTTTTATATTTTTGGGATCAGGGTCTCAAAAAACTTTCGATCATTTCTTATCATTTTCATCAATAACTTGGTCTTACGGATCGAAGTGAAATGTTCTCTATCTTACCTCAACATACGGGATATCATTATGATCAACATCATCACCGACAAGCTCGAGAACATCGAATTCGTGTCTTGTATGCCAAAAAAGCACCACACGCGCCGAGCACCGACTTCACTCAATCAACCCACTTCGCCATCACGAATCTAGCCATTTACGGATGTGCTACTCATCACAGCAACAACTATCATTTCGCAGGCCAATGAAGAATTTATCGTTCGAATTCTGTTGGATTGAGACAACGTGAAGAGAACTATCGCTATTATTATCATTCCGGCAAGATACGACATCCTACAATACTTGAGGATGAAGTCATTATAATGCCTCAAAAGGACCGAAGCACCATTGGTGTTAAGCGCTCATCCCTAGCTCAAAACATAAAACTCCGAAACATCCTGTTTGGCAAAGTGGTTCGCAAAGCAACTAATCGAAAACACATTCAGCTCATTTTGGGAAATCGAGAATCTTATTTTACTTCGACAACCAACACAAGAATAATTAAAATGTGAGCGATATTATGAATTGACACATCATCGCATTGGATACGATAGACAGTTCAACGACACTCAACCCCACTGGGAAGGTTACAAGTAGGTGCAATCCTCCGACTACATCATATGATAAGATTGTCAACTGTGTTTGAAATACAAAAAAATTATGCAAAAATAATTGGAATAGGGCAATATGGAAAAAAGTCCTTGATGGCAGCAGCACCACCGACAGAATCTGTTACCCGCCCCAAGCGGTGTATTGTAACACAAACTTCAATATAGTTTTTGAAGCATCGACCGGTGTAAAGCTAAATCAGAAGCTCTGTGTTGATCCCAACGTTCAAAGCAAGCATTTAGACTGCTTACATGACATCGGGAGTTAGTTCCGAAATTTGATTGGTTTTGAGTGCGAGAGCGAGTGTGATGCTTTTTATTTCCGATGTCATGTACGCACAGTTACGAAACACTAACCAGCTTTCGGTAGCACACATTTACACTCATTGCAGATATCAACAACAGAGACTATCAGCGGATAAGATGGTAAGATGGTATTCCCCAGAAGAACTAGTTCGAAATTATAAATTATGCACAGTGGCATACAGGATCGCCAGTGTCACGCACCTTGCAATTCGTACCTTCTATCTATTAGCATGAGACGTGCCGCCAGTGAAACCTATTGGAATACACTGATCTCCTTCGGCCGAATGTTTCGAATTTAACATAAACCAAATAACCAATGTTACAGCCATCGAAGATATTTGATCCTCTCGACTGGTTATCCCTACTACAATTAATCATCTGAGTTGTGAGTACTTGCCATGTTGTCGGATGAAGCAGTTCCACAAATAAATCGCCCAAAGATGACTGACTAACCGAAATTGTTTGCAACTTTTGGAAGCTATCAGAATATTATTCGAAAACTAACTTTAATCTTCAAAGTCATAGTAGACGTGTCTCTCAAAATTACTATCCTGGCAAGAAGACAAAGCACCAATAAAAACCTTCACCTTGCCACGAAAATACTATTAGATCCTGTGCATCAAACCTTTGGTGCGCTCACATATAAACAAGTGCAAGTCCGCAATTGATACCAAGTCTAGCATTGTATCGTGTCACCCTTTCGTGACTGCTCCTTCACATCGAAAAAGTATTAATCTGCTTGTTCGGCTACTTATCCGCGCAGAGAGGTAAGATCCAAAGCATATACAATGGTCACGCAACGAATTTCGTTGGATCCAGTCGTATATTGTCATTCCGGATCTTCAACTCCATTCCTTCTGCTTTACCGAACTTCGGAAGTTTATGAGAAGGAGTTAAATGATGGATGCGACGTGATACTGATACTTCCACGACGTGCTTCCTAATTAACGCTAAACAGAATTGGGAATAGAGCTTGATTAAGATGGTATCCGTATAATGCTGAAAATTGGCCAGACTGAGCGGGACTGGTATAAAAACTCGTATTGTCTCGAACGGTGTATCCAGATGTCCGGCACCCTCCGGATCAAGCAGTCTGTGATCTCTGTGCAGAGATGAAAACCATTTGTCTCAACTACCCATTGAACATAATACGGATCTAATCAAAATAAACCAAACTGCAAAGTAGGGTCTCTAAACACTTCGGAAAGTACCGGTGAGGGGGAAAAAAAAGTGAGACACAAGCAAGGACAACATTGATCTAAAAAAACAACTATGGACGACAACATGATTAAAGCTGGACCTCGCACGTGCAACTGCCAAACGGTGAGGAGTGAATGAACGGCTCTAATAATTTTCATCAAAATTCCGGTGATGGAAAGAACCGCTAAGGATAACGAAATGCTCGAAATGGCTGACAAGATTACAAAACCCCTAAACGACGGCTTATTTGATAGCTTTTTAAAAAGATGGATGTATCAGGAGGAATCACTTGTACTCGTAAGTGCGAAAAATACCAGATTGCAGATAACCGCCACTAGGCCGATACTACCGTAAAAAAGTGAAAATGACTCTAATAGCCATTAGAAGATTTCCAAGTTGGTAGAACCAAAGATTCACGTCGCTGAGCTGAAATCGTACCAAACAAAAAGTCACTGGTTGCATTGGCGAAAACCATTGGCGTGATCAGTTTTGGGGTTCAGTTCAGTCACACTGAACGTGGTATAGGTAGCGCAGCCGTCACACAGGATTATAACCAATCGAAGACTAACAACTGAATGAAAACACCTTGCAGGGAAAACATCTCACCTGAAATTATAGGAAGCTTACTAACGAAGGCTCTTAAGAGGAAAGTGGGAGCCATTCTGATGAGCGATAAAATTTCGCATCACACAATCTTGCTAATTATAACCAGGGTTACGCAAAAAGTCTTAGAGAACATGAAGGTTCCTGACGTTCAAATTTTTTCTGAAAGAGCTCTGAAAGCACATCAAAAATGCAAAATGTCTTCAGAAAAACCAAGACCTGCTCCCTACAACAAAGTCCTTACACAGTAGTCCGTAAAAACTAAGAACTGCCAGAACTCACGCTTGGGGCTATAGTGTGACACTGTGAAATATACGAGTCTTGAACGTCAATTCTAACAAGACTTGAGTTGGTCGAGCCCACTGGATATTCTCTTTCTTGAATATACTAGGTAGATAAATAGCCGCGAGCTTAGCTATAAGGTTTAACTTATAGACTCTTACATATCTTAAATAACAGAAACGTCCCTAAAACCTACTATGCTGTCCCGTTATCATTCTTTGAGAAAAAATATTGGCGCTGTTATCCCCACCAGAGATAAGTAGATGAGGGAAACTATTCTGCAGCGTGAAAGTATTAATTTCTTCACGAATGAGTTCAGGGAAACAAAGTTGGAAGTGGGTATTCTGTGACGCATTGAGAACCAATTCGTCTCCCATAGTAAGCCCGTATACTCTTTGCGGTATGATGTGATATATGAAAGAGATATTTTCATTTTTACAATCTGCCTTATCTCGCTTAACAGAGCAAATATTTAAACGCCGTCTGATCAAGACCGGACCTGCCAAGATTCAAACAGGTATAATGTCAGTATCCTGTTCCATGGTAAACACGCGAATAGATTTAGTGCCCCGCATGTGATTAACATATACAAAATTATTTTGTCTGGCTTCTTATTAATTTTAATTCCTCAGTATTTTCTATTGGATCGCCGTCAGAAAGAAGTGTTAAGCGAAAGCTGATTCCCTGCTTTTCAGTGTACTGTTTTTTCGCTTTTAATTGATCATTAAGACCAACATGCCTGATCTCGTCATGAAGAACTTTTATAACAAGGAAAGTGCCAATTTGCGGGAGGAGGGTAAATATCAGCTCGAACTGCACTAATATTGGAAGTTCGTCGAATATCGAAAATAAAATTTTTGAAAATTTGAGAGACTTGGTAGATTGCCGCCAAAATATGTGTTTTTGATATAAAATAATTATTTAAAAAACCACTTAGTGCCTTAAACGTTTTACCTACCACGCCCCCGTTACAAATAAGATAAATTTCCCAACTCAGGACAGAAAAATGCACGTTTTTGATTATCGTCCTCTACGCTGCTCGACAAAAAGTGCCGATTCAGTTGTTCCAAATACATAAGCCAATGATGCCACGAAATTGGAAAACGGGTGGAATTATTCCTCTACTGGATACATTTAATGTGCTCTCCTTCACCCATTTTTACTTATTCACCATTAATTCAGTCATAAATTTATTGTTTGGCAGGACTCTGTTCCAAGGTTGTCTGATCCGTCGCGCGAATTTTATATATTTTACAATGAACAAATAAATTTGGTGGCAAAGCTAAATCATTAGTCTGAAAAGCAAATCAAAAATAAAAACTTCCGTCGACCTCTGAATGTGGGAAAGATCCAGTCTTGGAAGTCAGTACTGATGATATTTCGAGAATGGATTGTGCGATTCGAATTTGTTTCACCAACCTTCTATTTTTATTTCAGAATATTGAAAAGCTTTTGGGACCTCTAGGTGGGTGTTTTATAAAAGCTCAAGGCTATGATGTTACTCAAAATTTCTAAATTCGATGAATGGACGTGTAGGCGCCTTAGAGTATCGGTTATGGAAGGTCGAATTTAATTCACGACTTTCATTAAAATTGCATAATGAGTTTTAAGTGGGAAGAAAATAAAACTTTCACATGCCCTTTCTGGGCATACAATTTCTTTACGTCACACTTAGTGTTAGATTTATTGAGCATAAATGAGTATAGACATATTCTTAGAATTAAATATCGTAGCAATAAAACTGATTGCGGGTTCACACATCCCACATATTCGTAAACACCAAGGAATACTTAGTTTCTCACATCCACGTAGGCAAACCAAGTCAAATCTTTCTAATCCTTCTTAATTTTTCATAATCATAAAAACAAAACGATATCATTTATATTTTGGTGCGTACGAAAAAAAAAATCCGAAAAATTAGATCTATAAAATACAAGGCAATATAAACTTTGCTCTGGATGGATATACAGTCTGTTAATTATGATATTTATACAAACAATTTTTACGAATATACGCACTTTGCGATAAAATTTTCCTTCACACACCAAATTTCGAAAAAAATCACGATTTTTTATAAAAAAAAAATTTTTTTTTGTCTTACGATATTTTATAATCTTACAATATTAGAATAATAATTACATTTCTTAGCACAAAATGGGATTCTTCGTTCTAATATAATCAGCTGACACATGATATTATCGCATCATCGTGTATCGTATCAGTGTGCACGGTGTGCTGTTTCGTTGAAGTTGATAACTTTGAACAAAATTTTCAAATCGGGTGGTGAGTGTATTTATATGAAAAAATACTTGCGTCGTCTTATTATAATTTTTGAGTTGCTTTTCTAAATTTTTGTTGGGTTTTGCTGATAAAGGTAAAAAGTTGGTTTTAATTTTAATTGACATGGGATAATTAGAGTGGATTTTATTCTAATTTTAATTTTATGTATTTAAATTAATAGTGTACAGCCATCAAAAAGGTTGCTGATCTAAGCGCATTAGCTGATTCAATTCTACGCGGTTTTATATAGGGAATCGTTGAGGACTTCATACATTACATCACAATTTTCTTCTACTAACTGAACATTTCTAATCCTACTGCTGAAGTTTTAAAAAAATAAAAACCATTGAATAAATTCCCATGAACGTTTTCGGTCGGGTATTCGCTGTGAAAAATTAAATTTTTCTCTGTTTTCGATCAAATCATAACACCCACCAGCACTTGTATGTATTCCAATTATAAACAAAACATTAGATAATTTATTCAATTTGTAATATTCTTCATTGAAAGTATTATCGTTATACCGCCAAAAGTTAAAAATGAAAGTAAAAAATTGAATAAAAATTAAGTAATTAATAAGAAGATAAACTCCCCCTGCGCTGCCAAAACAGTATATCCACCATTTACGCGAAACGCACAACAACAACAACAAAAAACGTAAAACAATATTCCAAAAAAAATTAATTTTAATTTTTTAATTGATAATAATAAAAAAAAATTATATATATTTCTAAATTTCTAATGATTAAGTCACAAAAACAGCATTGGTGTGGGTCGAATTCTGCACGGTAGAAAAAAAGTCGCCCCGTTCTCAACCCTTTTTTCCCGTGTATATACATAATTATGATTACTTCTTATAAAAAATATTAATTCGTTTTTTTTTTATCTAAAACACTGTAAGCCATAATAATTATAACAATTGAATATAAAAAAATGTTTTAAGTATTAACCCTTCCGTACATTAGATTTGTGTCAATATAGATAACGATGAAAATGTGGATTGGAGCACGAGTGTGTTAAAAAAAGTATTGCGATTGTTTATGGATATAATACGCAGCACCAGACACTGTACCCATTCCATCCGTGTGCCATATTTACGCGATAAAAAAATTGTTGGTTGTTTGGAAAACATTTGCTGTTGTTATTGAATATTATTATTATTATATAGAATCTTTGAAGGGAAGATGGTTCAGCGATATAATAAGAATACGTATACGACAGGATAATCGGATGTTGGATGGTTTACAATTGTTTTCAACAAAAAAAAATGTTAATTTACATAAAACAACAATTAAACGATTTTTATATATTATGTATATGTATAGAGCATTTGGATGCTGGAACATTTTCGTATCTGTACATTGAATAGTCATTCCATAAAGAGTCCTAAGTGAATACACGTTTTTCGAAACAAAATCTTTCAACCAAAAATATTTTTTTGTCATTTAGTGTGCAAAAGACTGCAAACTCATGTGATAACGAGAATATATTATTTATTTAAAAAAACTTAAAATGTTGTGTATCTTCCCAAAATAACATTAAAAAAAACATCCAAACAAAACAATTTGATCTCCACATAATAAAGAATGGGATAATTAAATAATTATAATGCTTCATGAATTATAATAATAGGAACGCCACTGGGATGGTATCATGTAATGTCAGAGTAGAAGCAATTGTAGAACAATTCAATGTAAGCATTTATGAACACAAGAGATTTCTTTGTATTATTATTCGTAAACAAAACACATTTTAATTATAGAAATAAAAAAAAATTATTAAAGTAAAATCCACTCGAACTGACTTTGGAGGCGCTCGGCATATAAGAGTAAATTCTTTTTATATATAATAAAAAAAATATTTCACTCAGACTCCAAAAGCACTGTTGTTTAATATATTATTCAATCTAATTTGGAACCGAATCATTATCAATATAGCCAGTCAAATTATTTAAAAGAAGTTGAGGTAAATTTACTCAGTAGTATACTACTAGTAAAGATGGTAATTTGAGTGAAATTTGATTTGCCCGCATTTACTTTATAAAAAGTTGTAAATTACTTGTTTATTCGTTTTGCATCATATTGAATTCATGATCTAAAAAAAATTTACTCAAAATGAGCCCGGCTTAAAAATTATTTTTGTTGTACAATTCAGTTTCCAACAATTTAAATAAAAAACAAATATTTTGAGTGAAATTTTAATTTGAGTGATATTTAAATAATAAAAGTAAATTTCACTCGAACTGATTTTATAATATATATAATATAATTTAATTAGTTTTTTAATCAGACTCCAAAGCATTGTAGAACGGCATTGTAAATCATTATCAATATTATCGAATTATTTAAAAAAGTTAAGGTAAAAATATACTCGCACTCAAACTCAATTTCATTCAAATTTGAACTTTAACTAAACGCTGTTATTATAATGTAAAAATTGAAAATTGTTTCAACGATCAATATGAGCCTACTAAAATAATGCTTGTAAAGATTTTAATTTGAGTAAAATTTGTTTTGGTTTGCATTTACTTTACAGATGTCAATGAACATAAACTTGTTTATCCATTTTAATTTATATCTAATTCATGATCTAAAAAATTAGTTTGAATTCATTTATTAAATTATCTACTTACAATTAGTAATGAAGATTTCACTCAAAATAGGTTTAATAGAGAAATTTTTTTGTGTAATTTAATTGCTAACAATTATAAAAAAATTGTTTTGAGTGAAACTTAAACTTAAGTGATGTTATTTAGTTCTTCACTCATACTCAAAAATCACTTAAACCATTTCCCCTTATTAAAAATAGGTTCAGGTAAATTTAAATCGCACTCAATTTTAATTAATTAAATTGTTTTCACATTATTTCACTAATAATGGAAGACCTATTTAAATTCCACTTGTTTGCCCGCTTGAGAGCCTGATTTGATGAAATATTTCTAAATCAAATACACCGTAATTAGCCGATTATCAAATTATCATAAAATAAACATATACCATATTTAAATTTCAAACTAAATATATTTAAATTTCACTCAAATATTATAACGCATATAAAGGAACTAGTTCCTGAGTACACTTTTGCTAAATGGTCATGTGCTTCAAGAATCGGACTAATCTACTGAAATACTATTTGTATCCCGTTAGTTTATGTCGTATTCACGATGTAACAAAATAGTTTGAATTCATTTAGTAAAATATCTACCAAATATTCAGTTAACATTGTAAATTTCACTCAAAACAGCTATGGAAGAGCTTGGCATAATAAAGAAACTCCAAAATTTGAAGAAAAAAAATTAAAAAATTTCTTTTCAGTGAAACATAAATTTGAGGAATGTCACATTACTACAAGAGTTTAAGGCAAATTTTACTCACACATTTGTTTAATTAATTAAACACTTTTCATATTATTCATTTGGGAAACCTATTTAACTCCCACTCACCACAATAGTACAATATTTGAGACTAACTTGTTATAAAATACTTCTTTAATATAATGAATTGGAATTAGTCAACCTAACATAAAACTTTCTTTGAGTGAAGCCCAAATTTGACTATTTGTTCAGCGTCATTCCAAACTCATGCCTAAACAATTAAAATTAAAATTTCACTCTAATTTGAAACCAACTTATTTATTTAGTATAAATTTTAGTTTGAGTAGAATTTTATTTGAACGTAATTGTTGTTTTGTGAAATATTGGGTTATTCTGGACAATAACCAAATATTTGGTTTACATCAAGTTAAATATTTCTATTCTTGTCAATTTAAACCGAATTCGTAATTAACTAATCCTTTTATTAATTTATTTAAATTTCCCTGCAACATTGAAAAATGTAATTTAATTAATTTTGCATTTAAGTTTCATTTATGTATATTCGTAAGAATAGTAAAAATTAAAAAATTTCACAATATTTCTTAACACAGCTTCAATTTTACCTAATTTTTGCGAACTTTATATTTGAGTGAAATTTAATTCGTTTTGCACCCATACTAAAAAAGGACTCACGAGTAAACCATTATCAAAATATGTTAGATTATTAAAAAAGGTTAAGATAAATTTTACTCACACTCATGTCTAGTTATTCAAATTTCCTTGTTTTTGAATGGAATTTGAGTGAGTCTAATTTTACTAATTTTTCAATTACGGCAGACCATAACCATCATCATTTCATGTCAGACCATAATCATTTTGCTTAAGCTTATTTAAACCAAAACGATTTAAAAAAATGTTCAGTTCAAAAGACAACCAAACCTAAACAAGATTAAATTAAATTTCACTCGAATTTTAAACTAAACACTGGATTATTATACACGTATATAAAGGAACTCGTTGCTGAATATAATTTTATTAAATGATTACGGGTTTCAACAATTTGAACTAATAAAATACTATTTAGGAACTCTTTAATTTGAGTGAAATTTTATTTAGGTTTGTAATTTTCACATATGTAGCTGTAACATTTAGTCTAATTAATCAAATTTATTTTACATTATTCAGTCAAGAATTATACAGATTACACTCAAGTTATAATGGCACAAGTACATTTGAGAAACTAACTAAATAATGAAATAAATAAAATGCTCTGTAATTAGCCGATTATCAAATTAACATAAAATGGTGTTTGAGTGAAACTCACTCTATTTAAACTGAAACAACGTACATCAACGTTCATTTCGCAAGACAGAGCGAACCCACATAAATTCGATTTAAATTTCACTCAAATTTTAACTTCAATTAAACGCCCCTTTAAATATTACGTATTTAAAGGACTCCGTGCTGAGCGTAATCTAGTAAATCGTTACGCGTTTCAACGATAATTAATTTTTGATTTGAGTAAAATTTCATTTGGTTGGATTTAACTTTTGTAAAGTTGCTGTAAATGAACGTATAATTTCTAGTCATGTAAATTTAAATAGAGTTCATCCTCTAAAATTATTAGTTTAGTTTGAATTTATTAAGTAAAATGCACACATATAAATTAATGTGTAACATAAATTACACTCAAATATAAATAAATTTAAAAGATCGCTCAAAACTGATGTCAAAACGGTACAAGCCTTAAATATTTAACCAAACGGATCAGTTTAGTGTAAAACTATAGAAGGCTTAAGTAAGTTTAACGGATTTGCATAATTAGTCTGAGTATAATTTATCTTTCCATAAATTTAATTTTGATTTGTTAATGTAAATTATTTTAAATTGTTTGTTTACAGAATTGTAAGGCTGTATGTATTTCGAAACGCAGTGCGAACCAGAAGAAGTTTAATTAAAATTAAAATTGCACTCAAATTTGAGATTACCTTATACGACGTGTTTTATGGCTAATATAACGGAACTCGTAGCTGACTATAAAATAGATAGGTAAATGCTTTCGCGTTACAATGGTCAGATATTCGAAAAAAATGGTATTTAAAATAAATTAGTATTGAGTGATTTACACCTAAGTATTCAAACGGCGATAATAAACGTACAATGTTTTTTCATTTTTCACCCTTCCTGAATTTTAATTATATAAATTTCACTCAAATATCTAATGAAATTTTTAAAAAGTAAGAATCATTATATTATTTTTCTCAAACATTCATAAGAATTTAGTTTCCATCTAAAAATCTATATTTAAAATTCACTAATAATAGTTTAACTTATTTTTAAGAAATTACGTTATATAACGGCGAATTATTGATGTAAAATTTATATAACACGATAAAATTGATTTTGAGTGAAATTAAAATATGAGTTATATTTTGTTAGTTTTACACTCATACTCCAAAACCACTCAAAGGTTGTTCAACATTTTATTAAAACTATATCAAAAGCAAATCATTATCCAATGTCACATAATTTAGAAAATAATAATGCAAATTCTACTCAAACAGTAACTTAATTAATGAATTTTATACACGAGTATTTACCTAGTTTAAATTTAACTTACTTGGAGTTACAATGTGTTCTATAAACTAAGTTAGTTTACTTTCAAATGCAGATAATAATTACTCTCAAATTTGAATACGAAAAAAACTAGATTATAGTAAGGATAAAAATGAGAAACTACTTAAAAAGTCTCACTCAAATTAATTACACTCGAATCAACTTCAATTGTTGGTATCAGTTTGACTGACGTTCGAGTAGAATTTAGCGTCCATCGATTATTTTATTAGTTATCAATTTCACTCAAATTTTATTTGCAGTTTTACATCAAAATTGCAAAAAGCGATATTTTGGAGGAATTTTCGAATTTTCAGTGAAATATTGCCAACAGTTGTAGTCATTCCAATGACTTGGTGAAAATTCCTACCTAATTTTGGAATTAGAGTTAATAGAATAGATAGAATAAAACCAGTTTAGTGTACTGTTTAACCAAAATGTCTAGCTGAATTAAAATAACGTCATATAAACCAGCTAAACACTTCTAAGGAGAAATGAGTATTGAGGAGAAATAGCAAATATTTGCTACGATACGCTTTCGCTTGTTTAAAATATAAAATATCGTCGATATCTCGATTTATCGAGTGGACCATCCGAACGAATACGAAACAAACATCCTAGTACTTTTCGTGGGTCTAAATTCTGGACTCCGAACCGTTTCCAAAAGATGTGTTATGTGTCAACCTGTACATTGACATGAACGATAGATCTGCTCTGAATTCTGCACTCCAACACAGGATCTTATTTGTGTTTATTAACATCACCGATCGTAATCGATTATGAAAATTCGCTTTGCATCCAGTCTCTGGTGGGATTCGAACCCAGTACCTCCCGGTCCAAATGCCGAAGCTTTAACCACTGCACCACTTGTCCAAATTCGTTAACTTCAAGGATTCAAGGTGTATCTAAATTTTGTTCTGAATAATGTGAGAAACTGGTTCTCGCGATTAGGAACATCTAAAACCATTTTGATAGTGAAATCAAATATGGCCAATACTCGCTGATGATAACAATTCCGTGTGGAGAAAATCCGTTACGTTTGATGGCGGTATTATACAATACTTTCGAAAACTATGTACAATAATATTTACAATTCGGTGTTCCAGCATTTTCCTAAAAGCCGCGGTACAATAATTATAAAACATTAAAATGTATGCCACCCTACACACCTACCTTTTAATATTTCTATATTTTAAATATCGTCGATTAGAAATGGTGAAAGATAATCTTCTTTAGCATCCACCTTTAACCTATTAGGTGTGTGTGCACAAGAATTAAAAAAAGAAAATTCAAGCAATATACGAATATTATTATTTTTATTTATTTATTTATTATTTTTAATTTCCATTTCCACCAATTTTCCATTTTTTTATTTTTTAGAATAAAGGTTTGAATGATTATAATTTTTGTGCCGAGCATTGTTGTTGTGTTGCCGCTCTACTAAAAGGAAAATTCACATTAAATTAATCCAAAACTTGCTAACTTTGCTAATCTTGAATATTAAATATTCAAATTATGTTTTATTTTCTTCATTAACATTATTATTTGATAAATAATTTTTTTTTGTGTTGCCTTTTCCTGCAAATAACGCGATTTTTTCGAAAAAATTTAGTCGAACGCACACTCAAATTCAGGCATAAGCAAATATAAAAGGAAAAAAAAACGTGGAAATACAGGAAAAATGGTGATGTTGATGTCAGGTGAGATAATATAATGAACATTGTTTGAATTTATTTTGCACCTTGTTGTTGCTGTAAGATATCTAATTTACAATTGATTTTTGGTATCACCCTATTTATATACATTTTATCCGGGGTAGGAGTATATAATATATATATATGTATATGTATATTCACTTAATCCTGAAACATTAAAATTATATATTTACTTGTCTCAATCCTTTTATACCATAAAGAAGAAAATTTTATCTATTTTGTATGTTGATTACCTCACATTTTTATCTCCGGACTTTAATAATTGCCGGCATCTTTTAAGATGTATAGGGAGGGCTTGCCCAAATCGTCAGCAAATTATCAATGTTTAGTAAAAAGTTAGGAAGAATGAAAGTTTGGATATAATGCAAGCGAAATCGATTTAATGTGAAAGAAATTTGGAATGTTTTCGAATAGCATTTCTTTCTGTTCGAAATTTCGAATACGTTTCAAAATTCATTCGAATCACAATTTTAAAATTTTGTATTATCTTATTAAGAAGCTTAAGTGTTTGTATCAAACATAAATGAATTTAAAATTCATCTTCGGTAGGTATATGACGTAACAATGTCTGCACAACATTTACATAGATGGTGTTGTCGACGATTCAATTGCTTACAATGACACTTCTAGATTTTTGTTAAACTTGTGCATTGTAGAGTGAATATTAATTGAGGTAAACGTTTAATCCAATTGGATCGGTCTTATTAATTTTTAACTTTAAAAACTTAACAAACATAAAATTTACCAAAACTATTAAATTTAATATATCTTGGACGTTGATAATATGAATTTGAATCACTTTTATTAGTTCCGATTTAAGACGAAACTTTTAATATAAATTAGGGAATAATAAACCTTGAAAATAAAAGGATCAATCTGGGATAGGCTAGATAGAGGGGTTAAGCTCACTAATTACTAGTTTGCGGTAACAAGGAGTATCAATCAATCCAATTCTATCTCAAAAGAGACGAAGCATATTTCTTGATATATTTCCTAATTTTATCGAATGATAGTGGAACAGCAGGCTCAAGGCCCGTAAACTCCAGTCGTGAATTGGCTCTATTTATTTATTTATCTACAACAATTCTGGTAGCACAGCAATTTACCGAAAATGACAATTCATCGAAAACGAGAATTCACCGAAAAAACAAATCACCGAAATCGATAATTCAACGAAAAAGACCATTCATCGAAAACGACAATTCACCGAAAAACAATTTAACGAAAACGATAACTTACCGAAAAACAATGACAATATGCATTTATATGACGGCAATTTATCGGAAAACAATTCACCGAAAACGACGATTTGTCGAAATTGACAATTCACCAAAAACGACAGTTCAGCGAAGAAAATTTTAATGAAAACGAAAATTCATCGAAATATAACTAACGGCGCCGCTCATCGTGAATAAGGTTGCTGTCGTTGGTTAAAACCCTATGTTCTTGATTCAGAACTTCATTATATCTTAGATTCATCCAACACTATTATTGAAATTCCATTTTAATCATTAACTTGAGTTTCATATTTATTGGTTGGAAAATAAATGACTCATTCCACTAAAACTGATTATTTACAAAAACACACCCGAAACTGGGACGGAACTAGACCATTGCTTGACCGATGATGATGAAATTGGATAGTAGTATGGAAATATGATTCCGATTAGCTTATGACTCGATTAGTAGAGTTTGTTATTTGCCCAAGTATTCCTTGAATCCCAAAGAATTGTTATGATGATGCAAAATAACCTATTTCAGTAACACCAACATCAACTGTGACAAAGCTCAGAACATGCTTTTGAGAATTTTGTAACCAGAAGTGTTTTATCTGGTAGTATTTTAAGCAAAGATACGATCTGTGTGATTGGGCTGAGTAACAACAGACTGGATGAGCGTAACCAACAAATCTAAAACTTATTTTAGCAATTTATTTCAAAATCCCATTTTCATCCAAACATCGATAATAAAATTGACTTTATCTGTCTGAGTTTACCATATGCCAAAATTCCTCCAAAAAACATTTTAGAATCCAATTTCGATTCTAACACAGAAGACACGGCTTAGATTCTTCTCCGAGGGCCATATCCTATATTACCAAAAATTATTTTAGAATCACATTTTCATCTTATACATTCTCAATGTCATAATTACCGGTTAAAAAAAAATCCACAAATCTCCAATTGTGGATACCCAAGGTGATCGGTTAAGGAGTGTCCTCCGTATTTTAGAACTTCTCTAAAAGACAATTAAGAATTCTATTTCCATTCTACAAACCCAAATACATCACGATCGACTATGAAATAACCTAGTTTCGTTCTAGTTGGCCGCGGAACTACTTGCAAAATTCTTCTTAGAATCATATATTTATTTATCCTTTATACCACATTTCATCAAGATCGCATGTCTAATAAAAAAAACGGCGTTGAGAAAAAATAGAAACTGTGCGCAATCGGTGGATGCATTTTTAAGAAATTAGGACTCGAACGACTAACCCAATTTTTATCTCAATCGCTCAACAGAAATATGCTACAAAATGCATTTGACATATTATCGGTGAATTGTCGTTTTCGGCGAATTGTCGTTTTCGGCGAATTGTCATTTTCGGTTAATATTCGCTTTCAGGCAATTGTTGCTTTCAGTAAATCACCACTTTTGGCAAATTGCCTTACTACAATTATTTGAAAGCGACAACTCACTGAAAACGACAATTCACCCAAAACAACAATTCGTCGAGAACAACAATTCACCGAGAATGATATTCCTTTATCCTTCCGGATGTTCCTTTTAAAAACAGAATTTAGCTGATTTGTAATAATAAATTCAAACAGAAAAATAATTTTTATTATTAGAAATTATTCGCTTTAATAATGGGATCGTCCTGATAAACCGAAACTTCAAATGCCGAAAACGGATACAACTAAAGATCCTGAAAAAAATATTTTGCAAAATATTAAAAACATTGAATTTGAGAAGAAATCTCAGAATTTAAAATATTTATTGATTTTATATAATTTTAATTAAATTAACTGAACCCTTCAGTTTAGTGAATTCGGTGTCCCTTTTATAATTGGCGACAGCGACAAATTGAAATGAAGAGCCCTTCGAAGGGTTAAACAGGGAATAGGAGGTAGCGCGGCATAATTCCGCGTGTCCATGAGAGCTACTTAAGCCGTTAGCCTCTTCAATGCAATTTAAAAAACTATATCAAATTTTTTCTGGTGTATTGAACGATATTTTTCACGTTAGTCGAAAGATAAACTGTTTTATGTGTTACAGTTCATAACCAATTATTTTATGCATTTCTAATTGTAAGGATAATTGCTTTTCGATTAATCAGATGGATTATAAACCAGGATATCAGTCTGCTGAACTAAAAATTTAAAAATATTTCAAAATTAACGAACTAAAAATTAAGACAAAAAAATATTGTTTGCAAAATCCAAAAACTGATGATTACCTGTCGCATAACGGCCATTTGCGAACATATCGAAACCGATTTTAAAATTACCATCTTATTTCTATTGAGGGCGCGTAGTATAGTAGCAGAAAGAGACAATGCGCTAAAACTTCACAATCTACGCCAAGCAACCATTGTTTCATTCAGCAGCCCTGAAACCTGGTTAGAATTCAATGGACCAATCATTTATTAATCCAGCGTCAGCAAAATAAATAAATCAGACATCCGAAATTTTTAACATTTTGTCACATATTAATTTCGTTTTGATGTCCAATCGAATGCTAAGCGATATTGGGGAGCTCGTTTTTCAGTTTACGAATTAAAAGTAACAAAAATTTCAGGATTCCCAGGCATTCTCGCAGAAAGACCAATGATAAGCGGAAGCCCGGGGTAAATGATCGTTTGTCAGAACAACAAAATGAAAATATCTAGTAAATAAAAATGATAAAATGTCGAAATTTTTTGCTATCGAAAAAAAATAATTTCGATAAAAAAGTATCAGAAAAGCAAAACATAGCTTTTCTCTATCGAATTTCAAGAAATTTTAAGAAAATTTGAATCCTAAAAATTATTTTTTCGATTAAATTTACTAACCAGGCCCGATTATCTTTTCCGAAAAAATGTTTTCCAACTGATTATCATTCGATATTTTCGTAAACGGTAAGTTAATCCGGAGTCCCGCTTAAGTTTTCGTCTACTTAACGCAAGCAAGACTGTAAATCATGAGAAGTTCCTGTATTAAATTCCTATACTAAAAGTGGGAACTACCCCAATTCGCTCTACCATTGATTACTTTGCATAAAATTGACAGACAAAAGTCTAGATTAAATGGCCGGTTTCGAAAACATCGAAACGAAAATATCGCAGGATAAATGTCGAAGAAATTAAATCGAAAAAAACTAATCGGACAAATAATATTGAATTTTTGGTCGAATTTAAGAACGAATTTCGACTAAGCCGTCAAATTAGATTGTATATACACTCCGCGACACTTGATCACCCTTACTTGAAAATTTTCCATAAAACCTAGGATAATACGCCTAATTATTTGAAAATTTGTCGTTACCTTTATTTTTATCTTATCTTAACTTTTCACTGACTAATACGTATACTTGCATGCATTGCGAAGGGGAAACTCCCCATTTCTATTCTTTTGCTTATTTTAACTGCGACACTTGATAACCCCACCCCCCATCTGTGAAATTGAAAGTGTGAAAATCCATTACGTTCTATTGTTTTGATATTTTTCTTTATTTAATATTTAGTGTGTCTGCCATTTTTTCTTACATCACAAATTCTATTAGGCAAAGACCTATAAAGATTTTGTATAAATTCTATCGATATTTTCTCGAAAGCATCATACACGTATTGGCATTCCTATTGTTTTCCATTCGAATAAATCGGTTATCGAGACAAATTTATTCGCAAAGATTTTCAATAATATTTAAATCCGGAGACAAAGCCGGCCAATTCAAAACTGCCACGTTATTTTCTTCTAACCACTGTTTCACTCATGCAGCTGTGTGGATTGCTGGAAAATCTAGCGATGGCCTTCAAACATTTCGTCAAAATTGACTTTTTGCACTTCATGAGCTCGATGTAGCTTTGCGAGTTTTGTCAGCCTTCAAGGACAACCAAATCAATAGCACCATGAAAAGAAATTGATGCCCACACCATGATGGAACCAACATTGGTGTAACGGCGGGTCACGAATAGCTCCGATTTCCCCGATTTCATAGAAATAATGTCTAAAACCATCTGGTCCAAAAATAACCTGGAACCATTCTTCCTTCTAATGTAGATATCCATGGCAATATTCCAATCGAGCACTTCTATGTTGCTGGAGCAAACATGGTTTTTCCATAAGCTTTTGTCGCCGGACATGTGAACACTTGTTTATTATCCTCTGATCAGTACGGACACTGGGTGAGACCCAATTTTCTGCTTTATTCTTTTTTTGCAGATAGCATCGAATTCAAAGCTCGCGCAAAATAGCTTTATGTTCACAATCTTTCCAATTTCTACCTTTGTTAGGGTTTTTTTCGACCCATTTTCACCACTTAGTACTGTAGCTGGTAATAAACTTAATAAATTGATGATACACTATTAAACTGAACACAACTACATTTATTTTCACGCACCTTATGCCTTCGACGTCAAGAACAAAGTGATGAGGATAATCAAGTGTCGCAGTTTAAATTTCCACTTCGCATTGCAAGCAGGTGTGTGTATTAGTCATTGGAAAGTTAGTTAAGATAGAAACCAAGGTGATGAAAAAATTTCAAATTATTAGTCGCATTATTTTAGGTTTTATGAAAAATTATCAAGTGACGGTAATCAAGTGTCGCTAATTGGGGTAATTGGGGTGATTCCAAAAATTTTCAGTTAAATGTGGGGGTCGCTTTTGGTGCATGGCTGTTTTCGAAGAAATATCATTTTCGCTGAATTATTTATTGGCCAAAACGACAGTTTACTGAGAATCTGGATTAATTGTCGTTTTCGGTAAATTGTTTTTCGGTTAAAAGAGAATTTCGGCAAATTGCCATTTCCAGTGAATTATTTTCCAATTAATTGTTGTGGAACCACCAGCTGGAAGTATTGTACTTATTGAGATACTTTAATCCGTTTTGGCGTATACTATCTTAACTTCATTCTCGATAGCGATGCGCCCATTCTGGTGTACTGCAACTCATTTCAATTAACTCATTTTAAACAGATTTGGGTGCTGAACACAGGACGGGCTACTTTGGAACATCATTCTTTATTGATAAAAAATAACCAGGACTTTATAGGAATTTGACACAGGGAGCCGTACCCCACCCACTGTGTCCCGAATAAAATTAAATACATAAAATACATTAAAATTCTGTGACTTTTATATATTCCAATCTTTGTAAATTTTGAAACAAAAAAAAAAACTTTGTTGAGAAAAAAATTAAAAGTCAAAGTAGAAAAGAATATAACATATACACAGCACACAGTACTAGAAAAAAAACGACAAAACGAAAGAAGATCACATTAGTTATAGAAAACTTTTTAAGCCAAGCTTTTTGCCATTTTTTCGTATTTTCCAAGCATAAATAAAATAGAAACATGAATATAAATTCTTTTTGCTTGCGTTGTTGTTGTTATTGTATTATAAAATAAAAAAATTAAAAATTATTTAAAGAAAATATAACGACACACCGTTTGTTCCTAATTGCTGAAGCAATAATATATGTGAAAGGTGTCTCTACTTTACATTTTCTTTTATTTTTTATACTTTTGTTATTAAAAATTGTAATTTGTTTTATAAAATACAAAAATACAGCACAAGTAGATAATTTATTTAAAAAAATATGTATATATAAAAAAGGATAACAAGTACGTAACAAACAAGTAAAAAAGGAAGTTTTGTGTGTTTTTCAAAATCTTTTTTTTCCTCATTTTGTTCCTGGAGGAATTTTAATGAATTATATTCTTATATTTTAATGGGATAATTATGATATTGAAAAAAAAATGTTTTATACACAAAAATACTCTAAAAGTTTTTATTTAAATTCTAAACTTATTCTTTATTTAGTACACCAGTTTGTGTCTTTTTCAAAATTATTTACCAACCGTGGTATTAAAAACGACTTTGTACGTTTATCATGTGAATGACATTATATTATAATATTCTTTGATGATATTTTTGTATGGAACATGTTTTTGAATCAGTGATTTAAATAATTTGACGATTACTAATTTACCGCAGTACTCATTCATCGTAAATTACAGTTTATCTAAAACACTTCAAAACAGGTTTTTATTGTTATTATAAGTGGCTCTATTATGACCCTATCTACGGGGATTTTAATCCAGTTTCAGGGAATATATAATTAGGTACATCATATTCCAATATTTTAGCACCTCACAAGTTGATCCATTTCCACTTTATATCTTCGAAGTGAATGTAATTCTCTCTAAAATTTCAATATATTGATTTAACATAGGTTGATTGGAATGCAACTCAGTTTTTAATTGATTTCCGAATGTGGCTCTGGAAATTGGTTACGCAATATCACGTAAATGGGACTACACTATACAATGCTTCCCACAAACATATACACTAAAGGAAGCCGAAGGCAGCGTAAATTTTCCTAACTGTCCTCCTAGTACATCTGTGAACTAATGAGATATTGAAACACAAAATAAAAATAATTGAAAGCATCAATGATCAATAAAGTTTAATCGATATCATCAATATTGAAAATTTGATTCACATTTAAAATTGAAGAATTAATTTTCAAAACTAAATTATAGCCTTGGACGAAACCCAAGTACACAAATATGAAACAATTGGGATTGCAAAGTTTTTTCAAAAACAGTTTAAAAAACATTGTCAAAGTTGTCTATGTCAAAGTTTACTAACCAAAATTCAATATCTCCAATCTAGAAACCAATTTAGATCGTGTTTCGTCCATTCAAGATGCACTCACACTTTGAAGAAATTCTCTTGACACTAGCAGAGTCAAATGAGACGAAAACCACTCCAGGTCATACGTTGCATGGCAAAACTTCAATATTTACATATTGAATTATTGATTATTGAGATAGCAGAGCATATACCGGGGCCGCTAATTATCGAACCAGAGCAGAAGAAAGTTAGTGTGGTACTTGAATGTGATGCGAAAGCACACAATCTGCGGGATCGCGATCATCAAATATTGAAGGGAGCGCTATATTTGTGACTTAGGAATATTCAACACTGACGTATTAATTTGCAATACTGTGCAAGAACCGAAATTTGTTATAAAACAAGCAGAAGGTTCGAGATCTATTCATCATATAGCTTTGGAATAGTTTTACTGAACAATCCGCGTGCTCACCTTGAATGATGCTTGCCCGTTAGTAAAGTTAAAAAGTAAACAAAGACTAGGGCGAAACCTTTAAGAAAGCACATATAAGAACCTTTAATAAAGCTAAAGACTAAGAAGGCTGAAAAGCACTACGTGCTCCATAAGGGGAGCCCACAAATAAAACCTAAAAATGTAGAAAAGAGAACTGAGGAAGGTACAAAAGAAGTACAAATGTTTGATGAATTTGTTTGGTGATAAAATAGAGGTTTCTACACTTGGAAGATTGCGTTAGGAAGATTTTCTCTATAAATGCTGCATTCCCAGTTAAATGAGCCGGACTTCTCATGGCTAACTTCAAGTTGAATATCCTTGGAACTTTACATCTACACTCACTTCCCAGTAAACTTTAAGGGCTTAATGCTTATCGAGAAATTCCCTCGATATACACAGGAAACATTGTTAGCTGAATTATAAGCCCGATGACTGCTAATCGCTAACCTATTCCAAGTTATAGTTGATTCTCCATATAAATATCCGTTAGTTGCTCTCCCACTTTGAAAGGCAGACTCAATATCCCTTCAAAAGTGAAACTACTGCAAACTGTTTTAGGTTAAGTACTGGTTTGAAGCCGGAGTTAATACACTGAATTTACCGCGGTAAGACTTTTCGATATAGCTTTCGTGCATTAACACTTAACCATAGTAGCCTAGAGATAATTGCTCATTTTAATAAAATATAATATAATCCTGGTCAATCGGATGTCTTAGAGTAGTAGTTAAGTGTGGCTGTCCAACTGAATCCTTAAAGTTACGCTTTCGAAAAAGACGCAAGCTTTGGCAAAAGAAGGTGAACTTTCGCATGTTTAGTATAGTAAGCAAAATACAAGTATGGACAAAATTAAACTTGGGGCCATCCACTTCATTAACTTCTCTGGGAGTATAATCGTCGTTTGGGTCTTAAACAAATTGATCAGAAAAACTTTAGTTCAGGTATTTATTCGGTCTAAATTTCGGGATAATTTCGTACATTTTGTATTTTTCTCAGCTGAAACGACTTAGACGAAAATTGGTGGAAGGTGTTTTAGAGTACTCCTGGCAAATAACGTTTGACCCAGATTTCGCAAAAATTCGTTTAGGAGCACTTCCAGTAGCACCCGCACCCCTGTTTTAATCATTTTTCTCAGATCAAACGACCATGAAGAAATGTTGGGCTTTTGAATACCAGTATCAATAATTTGGTTTATAGGGTCCTTCGATGGCGACCGTGCTTTTTTTCAATTTCGCTCCAGCGCAAATCACTTAGATAAAAATTACTGAAATCAAGTTTTAGGGTAGCAGGGTGATTAATTCAGCATTGCAATTAATTCTACTTTCGGAAAAATTTGATTAGGAGGTAATCCGGTAGAGTTCGAGTTCCTTTTTTCAATTTTTCTACACTTAAACGATTGATTTAGTACGATTGATTGAAATTGTTGAAAAAGGGTTTTCGAATATCAAAAACCCATTTCCATAAATTCATATAGAAGGACAACCAGTGGATTCGGTTGAAATTTGAAAATTGACGAAACGGGTTATCGAGTACCAGAAATCGATTGCGATGGATTCAGATTACGAGCAAATTAATTTTTTTCTTAGTTCAAAGACTAATAGAAATTGCTGAAAGACAGTCTGCGAGTATCAGGAACGCTATGGGTCGCGATCTTAAGAAAATTCGATTAAGAGGGGAACTTCCGATACGGCACTCCTTTTTGGTGAACCAGCAATATCGATTACAATGAGTAGTGATTTCAAGAAATTTGTTAATGGTGTTCTCTGGTGTAGCACAGGTTCCGTTTTTCTAGTCCAATTCCCGATTTTGGTAAGAAGTGTTTAAAACGGGTTTTTAGTCTGAGGAATTGACAATGCAATGAATTTTAATTTCGGAACAACAGATTCGGGCGGTCTTGCGGCGCAGACAGGATTCCGTTCATAAATTTTTTTATGTTGAAACGATTTTATAAAAATTGGTGCTGGAAATTTCATAGAGTCACGAATTTGTTCAATTACGATGAGTATGTATTTCGGGGAAATTCGTTTACAGAGTCGATGATATCAATATGTCCTGATTTATGAAAAAATTGTTTACGGGATCCTGAGTGGGGTTTAGTTCTCTTTTTCTAAACTTCTTCAGTTTTGCAAGTTCTGATATTCGTAAAATTTGTTTTGAAGTCTTCCAATACATGTTGCCGTCATATATGCTACAACATTACGTTAAATACAACAAGGTTACGTCGTGTTTCATTATGTTGCGTCATGTGTTTTACATAGCCCATTAGGCCATAGCCTATGAGGTTCGATGGTGCCGGAGAATTTGTGACATCAAGTATAAAAAATTTTTTGCGTCGAGCGAAGAAACCTGTTAATATCAATGTTAAAACGTGGCTGCGTAGAAAGAATTTATCAACAAAAGGATAATTGAACCTATGGATACCAAAGTTTAGGGTTGATTACCGAAAATGGTAGTCTTTTCATGAAATCATGAAAAACAGGTTTAAATAAGATGCCTAATTTTGTACTGACTTCCAGAAGATGTACAGATATTAGTCGACTCAGATGGCACTGACTGCCAACGCATGGTACATCGTTCGTGTCTTACCTTGCGGCGACAAAAGCCTTGAAAGGCATGATATCAAAAATGCTGAAATCATATGGTTTTAAGTTGCGTAAATGTTTCATGTCTTAAATTACTTGAGATCAAGTGGCATCCAATAAAATATAAATTTTAATTGAACGTGCACTATTACGACGATATAAAACCAACCAACCAAGTGAAATATTCTATAATTTTCAGCCCGAATATTCCACCCTCTCGAAAAGCTCGGTGTTCAAGAACTTTAAAATAATTTTTCAAAAGTTGTGGCTTTTAAAATTATAATGGGTTCATTTATACAACATTTATGTATTCATAGACAGCTGCTGACAATACCAGAAACCTTGAACTCCACGTATTTGCGGATGCTTCGTAAAACGCAAAGGTTAAGATACAGTGGGCGGACATATAGAAATAACTGCAATGGCCGATACAACAATTGTTCGGTCAAGACTAGATGCACTATCTTCGTCGGCAATCGTTTGAAAAATTAACAACCCGCCGTATTTTTTGGCGGACGATCTGATTTGATTTAATTCAAGTTTCATAGATTTAAAATTAAAATTTGTGATTCAAAACAAAAATTGAATCTAGATTTAGTCTAATTCAAAATCTAATTTTTAACCGATCCAGATTAAGGAGTGGCCTCCATGAAGCTCTGACACTTCATCAAGCGAATTTTGTAAAAACAAAAGTTGGGTTTAATTGGTCAGCGGCAGAAAATCGTACAAATATATTAAAATAGGTAAAAAATATTAATTTGTGGTGCTGCGCATGCGCGGGTTTAATAAAATGTCACACAGAAGGTTTTTTATATGCAGAGATGCGCTTGCAACATGTGCCCATGTTTGTTAAAAAGTCATACAACTTCTGTTACAGAGTTCACCATGCAACAAAACATGTTTCTAGCCCATCTAGCAAATTAATACTTCTAATTATTCGGTGTAGCATCCTGGCTATTAATTCAAAAGTTTGATACTTAGTTAGGCCTATTGAAATACTCAAGTGTGGTACCAAATTTTTTCAAATAATATTGAGGAAGCTACATCGATTTTTGTTTGAAGCGTGCCAAAAGCTGTTCCGTTTAATTTAAATATTTTATTTGCTAAGCCTGACCAGTTATTCATTAATCATTATGCATGACCAAATACCAGCATCTATTGCCGAATTAACTCCGCAATTTGGTTTATTCAAATAGCCAAGATGAGTGTTAACAAATTTGAATTAAAGCGTGGATGCTACACCAAATAATTAGAAGTACAGGTTTGCTAGTTGGGCTAGCAACATGTTTTGTTGCATGGAGAATTTTGTAACAGAAGTTGTGTGACATTGAAGCGTGTTTTTGAACAGTTCTTTAGCATGCCAAACCTTTTATTCGTATTAACTAACTATAGTTATCGGTATCTGTTGTTAGGCTAAATTTAGATTTCAGTATTATCTAATAAACACTTAAATTTAGATTTAGTACAATTAATGAAAATTAACGCTTGAGAAAATTTTATTATTGTTGCATGCGCATCTCTACATATAACAAAAAAAAACTTGATATTTTAATATTTTCTAACTGTTTTAAAATATTTGCAGACCTGACCAATTATTGGGTTTAGCTGATGTGTAGATCAATTATCAGAATTTCGAGCTTAATGGATGGAACTCATTCTTTTATGATTTTTCTTATTCAAATAACTGACCAATTATGACAGAATAGTGGCCAATTAGACCCAATTTTGTTTATACAAAATTCGCTTGATGATATGGCAGCTGCCACCCAAATTAGAGGAAACCAATGGAAGTGCAGCTTCTGGGAACATAAGCCTCCACCAGTATAACATACTAGTCCATATCGACACACTACTTGGATGAACCTTTCAATTTCGTTATGGTTATAATATTTGAATTTAATATTAAGACGATTTCACCTCACTCCTTCATTTGTCCGTAGTAATAATACTATTACGACGTAGTAAAATTAAAGGCTCAGATTGGATCAATGTAAAAGTGAGCATGCAATTTTATAGTTCCTGTTATAAAAGTGATATTTCAAACCATATTAAAAGGAATTGCCTCACTCCTACCTCACTCCTTCATTTGTCCGTAGTAATAATACTATTACGACGTAGTAAAATTAAAGGCTCAGATTGGATCAATGTAAAAGTGAGCATGCAATTTTATAGTTCCTGTTATAAAAGTGATATTTCAAACCATATTAAAAGGAATTGCCTCTATACCACAATTAAATCATCAAACCCAGAATGATGTAGCATTTCCTGAAAATATCCTACCGGTGGGCAACTACACATACGCACATACTCATATTTATATAAAAAATAAACAAATTCACCTTTTATCCATTTAGTCGGCAAAAGAAAAAGGGTTGATTTGATAAAACAAAAGATAAAATGTTACAAAAAACAAATATCCACGTAAGTTTGAGAAATGAGCTTAAACCGAACAAACGAAAAAATTGTGCGTGAATAATAAAAAATATTAGAGTCATGTACTGGATATGATTATGAATTTATCTTTTTCCCCGTAAAAAAATAAAACACACATGAAAAAAAAATTACAAATGTTTACCGCTCTAGGGAACACCGAATAATACCATTTCTCCGCATATATCGCGTGCACATCCACCACACAAGAAATAATTCAGAGTTGATTATCAACTTACAACCTACTGAATCCTGTCAAAAATAAAATTAAATTTCAAATCTCATAAAAACATATAAATTATCCTTTTTTATTTTAATCAACTTTCTGTAATCCAAACGAAAATAATATTCATCTTCACATCCCGTATACGTATATACATATACACTCCCGATTGTCCTTTATATACTAATACCCGTACTTGAAACGAACGTTTCACATATATCCTTTCATTTCGATTAATAATTTCTTCACATTCATATATTTAGTAATTTACTTGTTCTTGAAGAAAAAAAAATTATTATTAAAAATATTTTCAGGATCCTTTTGAATATATTATGAATATATCAAAACAAACATATTACATATCCTTTTTTAGTAAATACACCAGAATACAACGAAAAATGTGATTACAACACGACATTATTACTTAAAATAAAATGTCATATAAATTATAGAACATATCCGGATTTTTTTTTTTTTTTTAGAAGACGACGACAATCCAGGGAGTCTCGCTTACACTGGAAAGTGGAAAACTCCATACATATAATTTATTTTCAGTACTCTTTAGAGCAAAAAAAAAAAAAAAATTAAAAGGATATATTATAATCAACGCAAATTTTTTTTCGGGGGAAATAATACTCAACCCAATTTAAGTGAAAAATGAAAAATTCATTCCGAAATACCCGAAAATACAAAAAAAAAAAAAAAATTAAATGGAATTGGTCACCAAAAAAATTTGAAGAATGAATGAATAATCCTTTTGCATACTAATTTGGTTTCTTATATTATTAGTGTAGATCCCTTGGTCATTTCGTTGGTATATTTTTTTGTTGTTGTTTTGGAACCATCATATTTGACGGAGGATATGGCTTCTATACATGGCATCATATATTTATTTCCGGTGTGGTTTGTGTGGTGGATGTATGAGGATTTTGTGCCCTATGTCATATTTTGGAACCATCATTAATATAATCGGTATCATCATATTTTATTTAAATTATCCATGTTTATATTTCGTGTATATAAATTGTGATTTTAAGGATACATTTGTATTAGTCTTGAAGTTTTTAACAGTTTGTATAACTAATAAAATATGTATAGTTAAATATTAACATTACCTTTGATTGTTGCGGCTATACAAACAAACAGTATACAATATGTTTCTTACCTGAAACGAAACACAATTTCATATGTTTTAGTTTTAAAAGCAAATTAGAAAATTATTAAAAAAAAAAAAAATCGTATCTTACACCTTCTCTGAAAAACATCCAATTTTAAACGTAGTTGTAAATGCATTGAGAATTTAGCAAAAAAATTTGTTTTAATTTGATCCTAAATTTTCTCAAATCAAGAAAACATAAATACTCGTTTTTAGCAAAATTCGATGCTTGCAAGATTTTTATTTTGTATTCGATGATTCCAACATTTTTTTGAAAAGGTTAATAATTGTGAAAATTGGCCAAACTTCTAATAAACAATTGTAATGTATTTTTTTTAATTAAAAGGACCAACATGCGTCACTGCTAGTTAAAACTTGAGACATCTGTAGTTAGTTTTTATAATTACTAGATATCATGGATAACATTTCGGCATAATTGATATTGCTTTCGTGTCGTTATCAAACTTTGGCACTAACTCAGCAATACTGTTGAATTGAACAAGAGCTGCCAGTTTGTCATAATTTCGATGTCGTAATGTAATTTTCAAGTAACTTCGATGTATTTGTTCCTCGTTAAGGCTACTACGCAGCTGACGTGCAATGAAATTTTCGCTAGTCTCCAAAATTAACCAGATAAATCCAGTGAAAAATTAATTTGTCGATTTTCGTAAAATTGCTAGATAGCTTCATGTTGAATTATTATTTTATTAAAACTTCATGTCAAAATATTTTTTATGTTTAACAACAAATAAAACTAATTGTTGAATTGTTAAACATCTAGCTTATTTTCATCGTACCTGCAGATAAAAATGGAGTGAAAATGTGTAGAGTTAAACAGAGACATCTATATTCTAATACGAAAAATACCAATTTCACTAGATCAACTCCACACCGCAATATTATCTAGTAGCCTTGAAATTTGAAATTAAATACGCTTTGTTCAAAATATATATCTTTCTTTATTGAAATTATTTTGCATCCTTAAATGGTCAAGTGCCTACACTTGACCAGTTGAGGATGAAAATAATATCTGGCAAATGTCCACCACGAGCAAGATTGCAGTAGTTAACTGTGCGTACATGACATCGGAAATAAAAATCATCACGGTCGCACCCGCGCGCAAAACCAATTAACCAATAGATCCGCACTCGAGTTCAAATACGCTTAACTTTGTTGTTGTTTTAATACTTTCTTACTTGGTGACGAACTAACAAACCCCCTTCGCGAAATTATTCGTTCATCGAGTTTGTTTCTCAAGAAACCGATTGTTTCATTAGCTGGATGATAAGCACTGCCGTCCTGCTGAAACCACAACTCGGTAATATTTATACCTTCCCAAGCATTGACCATAAAATTTCCCACGTGGTCGTTATGGATAGGTTTAGTTGTTGAGAGGGTCGTGAAATCGATAAACGTGGGTTCTCTTGAACACTTTTCTCAATGTAGCAATATTATCAGTTGAAGGACCTGAACGAGCACGTATTGCTGTCGGTATGTTTGCTACTGAACCAGTGGGCTCTAAATTTTTAATGGTGGGTGGTGATAATCCATCATTTTCATAATGGATTTTAATTGTTTTAAACCTTCTACTGTTTGTATTTAACAAAAGCTGAATGTCGAAAATTTTAAAATAGCTATTTTATACATTATAGTTGCTATTTAGAATATAGTTGTTACGGAAAACATTTTTAGTTATAATGCTTAGATAAGCATTCAGTTTTTTATATAAAAATAAAAATTTTCAAAACAAAACAGAATAATTAAATTAATCAACATAGTTGTTCTCAATAGTCTAAGGATCCTACCCAAGAAAATCTTTAACAATTTCAATAAATTCATTACTTAGGTTTACACCTAGGTAGCTTCTAAGAGACCGCGTCCACGTCGCAAGGAGTGGATACCCTTCGGTAGTAGCAAAATTCGAGAAGTACTAGGGATCAAACGCCAGTGGCATAACTTGGTAAACGCAAGCAATGAGAACCAATACAGAATTTAACATCCAAGGTGATCCAGCAGCAAAAATACTGCCAAAATCACACACTTCGGAGGCTGGATTAAAGGATTCTGTGGTGGGTCAATCATTGCTTAACCCATTTGGGTGAAATTCCAGTGCGAATTCCAGTCGTTCCAAATAAAGAAATTTTTTGGCTTCACTATTCGCAATGCTATAAAACCAAAAAAAATGGAGGGGTGAATATGTTCTGACCAACACTAGAATCGTTTATCACGAACGAATACATATATCCCGAATAAACCACACTTGGTTTATAAAACTAAAAACTTACCGAACTTTTGGTAAAACTGTCTTGTATAATCAAAAAAACATTATCCCTGCTTAAATTTCATAAAACTAACAAGGTTTGATCAAACATCACTGGAACCTCGCAATTTATGGAAAAAGCTTAAATGCAGTTTCAGCCCGATCAACTAATCCATCAAAATCGTCATTCTCATTTAAATTTTGAACAATCGATCGAATCGTTTAGAAACCAAAAATTTGCCAATTTTGGCCAACAATCAGTGAGATCTCTCAATTTATGGAAACAACTTAAATATGATGTTTCATATTCAAAACTAAACTTGTGCATCTTGTTTGTTAATTAAAAATTACTGGTATAATGCCATCTGGGACGGAAGATGGCATTATACCAGCACTTTCACAAAAATAACTTAAAACCCCATTTCCATTCATTACACCGAATTTCATGATGCTCGATAAAGAAATGACTTGGCTCCTTTCCCTGAACTTCTTCAGAACTCCTTTGAAAAATTATTTTAGAATCCCAATTTCATCCCACATAAACTTCATCATAATCTATTCAGAAATAACCTGGTTTCGTTCCAGATGGCCATGTTCCATTCATGATCAATTAAGAAATAGTTTAGATCCACCGTACCAGTTGACCATATATCAAAACTTCTTCTAAACTTCATTTTACAACCCCATTTCCACCCACAATAAAGAACTTCATCACGATCTATTCAGAAATAATCTAGCTTTGTCCCAGATGGCCATATTCTGGAACTTCTTCCAAAAGTAATTTTTGCCTCCCATTTCCTTCCATCATACCCAATTTCAGCATGATCGGTTAGAAAATTGCAAAGATCTGTCCCGGTTGTCCACATTTTTAAAAAATACTATGTCCATCCAATAAAGCATGCAATTTCAATTTTTATATTTTTCTTGGCACGCCAAAATGTATTTAAATTGGTGTGTTGCCATTTTGATCCATTTGAAAACTACATGTTTCTTAATTACTCAACCTCAGCATAAGATAGGACCATGCTGCTTAGTCTATAACCTTCCAATTATTAAAGAAAAAAATAATTTTTAAAATCGGTCCAGCGGTTTTTAGATCATCGAAAACCAATCTTCAAACTTTTGCTCTTTATAATAATATATAAAGAGTGCGGCATCTTTTGGTTTATTTTTGAACTGCCGCTAGTAACTCTAATGTCGAACGAAATGAATCGATATAAGCTTGATCAACGTTGGGCACTTATTACCAAAGTAGTAGGTCTGTTGCCGAAAATTGTGTACAAAATTCGGTAGAAATGAAGCGCTAAGCTAACTGACAACAATGTGAGGAAATTTGTGAATAAAGGTCGTTCGACTAGCATGTCAATAGACAATACACACGTTTCGCATCGCCGTCCAGCTCGATCTATGGAAAATATTGCTGTTGTAGCTGCAAGTGTGCGTCAACATCCGAGCACCTCAACTCGCCATCGTTCACAAGAATTGAACATAAGCGATAGGACTTTGCGAAGAATTTTACACAAAGACATGGGTATGAAACCCTACAAGGTCTAATTGGTTCAAGAATTGAAAATAATTCATCCTTGCCAGTTCCATTGATTGCGACTTCCCTTCGCTGAATGGGCTAATTCTCGGCTGGAAGATGATCAATTTTACCGAAAATCGGCGGTTATGTGAACAAGCAAAAGTGCTGCATTTAGGGCACATTCCACAAATGGAAAGGAATGACTCCATTGGTGTGGAATATGACCCAAAGGCATCATAGGGCCATTTTTCAACGAAAATGAGCAAGGAGCCATACTTACAGTCAATGGCGACCGTTATCGTACCATGTTAACTGACTTTTCATTCTCTACGATTGAAAAGGAAAATTTGGACAATATTTGGTTTCAACAGGACGGCGCCACTGCCCACAAAGCCATTGATACAAACGATGTTTAATATACAATTTTTAAAACGAACTAAAAATAGCCGCACTCTGTAAATGTGCATATGTCACGGTTAAAGTGTTAAATCCCATAATTATGGTTAATTACCGGTTATTGTGTATAATTCCCAGTGTGTTTGGTAAATTTAATAAATATCACTGATTTTCTAATAATTTAACATTTTTACTGGTCATTATACATAGTCATCAAACGTAGTTGGTAAAAAAAACAGGAGGTGAGGAAATGTTTTATAAAAACACAATCCAAAAAGTTAAAGTAGTTGGTAAAAGTAAATGGTCTCACACATCGGGCTATTCACAACAGAGGCTCAGGTTGGCCGAAACATTTTTCTTCTGTTAGTGGTTTTTTTGAGTTATGAAATTTACTCGGTTGGCTGTGCTACGGTTAGAATATTTTGGCAGTGGTAATTAAATCAGTAAGTTGATTTTATTCTTAAATCACAGATCACTCCCAAACCGGGATTCTCTATATAAATTGCTGTTTATTGAAAATTTTAACAATATTTAAAAAAAATCTTATAGTTTTAAATTAGGAACGGCGATAAATGCCTTTTGAAAAACATTTATTATGAAATAAGAGAACAGAAAATCCTGATAATATCCTTAATTAACATAACACCTTATGCTGCGATAAAGGGCATTACATAGGCTAGGCGCAATAAATATATTGTGGTTTATAATTCTATGAACCATACATCCAAATATACAGATTTATTATTCAAATAAATCGAATTATTAAATTTTCTTAGTTCAAGAAATCTAATTCTTAAGTTGAGAAAAAAAGGTTTATATTTAAAATATTTTATCAATGCGAGAAAATAAAATTTAAATGAAAAAGGTAATTCTTAAAATTATTAAAATAATGGTAATTCTTAAAACTATTATCAGTAATAAGTATACAGGGTGTCCCAGAATTGGACGATCACACGAAGCAGGCTGATAGGGGAGCTCAATTCCAACAAAAACAGCCAAGTAAGCTTTTACGAATTGTTGATGGTGCAAAACTTATTCCACTTTTAGTGTTTTTTAGTGAAATCGCATGTGCACCCTCCAAAAAATTAATTTAAAAAAACCAAGAGTCCTTTTGTTTAACTTTCTTTTTTAATAAAATCTAGAAGAGTGTGCCTTTCCAATAAAATTATTTTTATAAGCTGTATCATCTTCTGTTAAATAAAAACAATGGACGCCAGCTGGAGAACAATGTACTACAGAAAGTTGACCTAGTATCAGAAAAATATGCGCACTAATGCAGATTTTAAAATGGTCTCACACACCGGGCTATCCACGACAGAATGTTTTTTATCAATTTCTTTCACAGTAAGTTGTGTTTATTTTAAATGCACTTAACAAAATTTATATTTCTAAAATCGATGCTTTGTCAGAAATAAAACAAAATGATGAACACAATGGCAAACTAAAGTATAACAATTTTATTAAGCAAATCTAGTAGCCCGAATTAAACATAATTTGTGGTATAAAAAGAAAAACATTTTGTAATTCATGTTAGTAGTTCCATATACTCGTAATACATACTCGAACGTTTATAATTAAAACGTCAATAATCTATGTGGGTTATTTCCACCGCGAGTATGCATAAATGCATTTCATTTAAGGCTTATGTAATGGCAACGCCAGAGCAGCAGCAAGAGAATGAGAGCCAGAGACGATATCCAAATGGGGAACGCTTTCCCGATTACAGAGTATTTCAAAACGTACATTAAATGTACAGTGAGGGCAAAGTCCCTGGTCGTCCGAGAAGATATGAAACGGCCGGTGAACTTGATATAGACGAAGATAGAATAAATGGAATAGTGAGCAACGACCAATCTATAAATGTTCGTTGGTTATCAAGACGTACGGGAGTGCCACGGCCCACGTTTCATCGTATTTTAAAAAGAAATCAGTTGCACCCTTACCATGTGCAACGTGTACAAGACCTTTTACCTGCTGACCAGGTCAAGAGTCAAAAAGGGTGCAATTTTGTCAAGAAATGCTGCGTCGATGCCATTACGGCACGTTTCGTCACTAAACATGCTTTAAAAAAGAAGGGGGGGGATATCCAATATCCATAATTTGTACTATTGGGACCGCGTAAATCCAAAAAGGTGCGGTGTTGAAACCGATCACCACCAATTTGGAGTGAACATGCATGCGGGTGGGAATAGCCGCATTTGAACTCCCACGTCGAATCAACGGAGAAGTTTATCTAATGGCTTGGATGAATTACTAGATGACGTTTCTCTATAAACACGTGGAAATATGTGGCTGTAGCATAATGGAGCTCCCCTCACTATGCACAAGTGTGAGACAACACCTGAACGTAAATTATCGAAGCAGCTGGATTGGAAGGGGAGGGTCCATTGCATGGCCACCGCGGGCTCCTGATCTAAATCCTTTAGACATTTTGCTGTGGGGTTATTAAGAGCTGGTTTATGAAAGAGTAAACTAAACCAATCAGGAGATGCGGCAATGTATAATCGAAGCGATGAATATTATTAAAAGCAACTAACGTTCGTTTCGATGGATTAAACAAAATTTTATACGGCGATACCGATCATGTATTTTGGCAAATGGTGGACACTTCGAACACTTATTATAATATTTAAAATTAATAAAACGGAAATTATTTTATTCATTTTCTTTTATTTCTGACAAAGCATCGATTTTAGAAATCGAAATTTTGTTAAGTGCATTTTTTTAATAAATACGACTTACTCTGTGAAAAAATTGATAAAAAAACATTCGGTTGTGAATAGCAATTTCTCAGTTAGAGAAAATTCTATAAATACAAGAATAAATATGCGATTAATTTTACTTAAACTAGCGTGTCTCTAGGGCTTTGGGTTTACCAACTTTTCAATTACACTTGAGTAAGCCATACAAAAAAAAAACAATAATGGGTACACATAAATTAATATCAGAACTTAATTAAAATCTACTTCTGAGGAAACAAATAGTAGAAGAAATCCAACATTCAAATTACTCCTGTGTGATCAAATAGTTAGGAAAATATATATGAAAATTCCACAAACTCTATATATTTGACTTTTTGTGAAAATTAAAATTAAAAAAAAATATATACATATATTCCAATTTCACATATATACCGAATAAAAAATTGTTGTTGTTGGTGAAAATCAAAAGAAAATTTAAAAAAAAAACGTTAAAGAAAAAACTATTAGTTTTGTTTTACTTTGTAATGTATGTAAAGGTAACCAAAAATTGTTTATTTTCCAAAACAACAAAACTAAACTATACTAGTAGCAGTACTACGTCTAAAAAGGAAAAATTAAAATTTCCTTTCATTTTTAAATACATTGTTAGCAGTTCGGAAAACTTGTGTTGTGTGTACGTTAGTAGTATAGGAGGAAAAACAATAAAAATTATTTCATTAAAAAATAATTATATTAGTTTGCTATTTTTATATATTTTTGGTTGTTGATTTCTGGTAGAAAATTGTTTCCATTTTCTTTGCAGTTTTGGTTACAGTATACATATATATATATATATATACGCATACAACAACAACAAAAAGAAAATTAAATTAAAAATTTAAGGGTGGTTCTTTATATTCAAATTTTTTTTTTTATGTTTGGATTAACCTTTTTTCAATTAACAATTTATTTTATGGAAAAATTGTTTTTTATTTAATTTGTATTTTCTGGCTTTTCGGTAGGATTTTCTTTTGATTATGTTGAAAAAAAAAGTAAAAACATAATATGAAATTAGGATATGGATTATAGAATCTTTGATAAGGAACTTTGGAGGAAATTAAATATTTAAAAATCTAATTTTTTTTTTGGTTATGGACTTAGGTTAATTATTTGCCCACAAGTCATTTATGGTATGATTTTTGTGTTCATTGATTTGACCGGGATTATATTCCGTAAACATACCTGCCTGATTCGATGGTTGTCTTAATTCTCAGTAATACGGTCGTTTTAAGTTTAAAAG
Organism: Nephrotoma guestfalica; assembly: GCA_963691935.1. Lineage (NCBI taxonomy): Eukaryota > Metazoa > Arthropoda > Insecta > Diptera > Tipulidae > Nephrotoma > Nephrotoma guestfalica. The sequence continues at coordinate 35,219,840 of OY829914.1, read as the reverse complement.
AATTTATTAAAGGTAATATTTGACCTTATTTCTGGAATATAAACAAAATGTTTCTTAGTTCTATTTAAGACCGGCGAAGAGTTGGAACTTTTGCATTGCTTACTACTCATATTCTCCCCTAGTTTCAGGAAAAACTATTGAGCATTTCGATAATCGCTCTACTTAAGAGAGAAACATTACAAACAAACCAATACAAATGGCGTACCAACATAACTTAATTGATGGGACTGAAGGACCAATAAATTATAAATATTTATTAATTTAAATCTCCCAAAGGAAGACAAAAATATTTAAGTAAACTGTAAGATATTTTCTAGAATTTAATTTTTGGTTAGTTAATTTTTCACAGCTATCTGTGATTCAAAAGGTCGTACTTTAAGCAGATCTGAATAACCTTCATGATGATTATTATCCGATTGATTTGGATGACTGATTGGGCTATAGAACCAAGTATTGGACAAGGGTGCCGGATAACGTCGGTCCTATTCCTACAACCTGTTTACACATAACAAAAGAGAAGGAAAAGAAAGGTACTTTATGTAGGGTGGGACGGAACGATATGGTTGGAGACACGTAACGATCGAGTGGCACAACAGCGATCGAACGAAGGGTAAAGGTTTTCAACAATTGTTTCTTTAAATCAGCATTTAAGAAATGAATCTGGAGGTTTCCTGAAATTGAATTCTAATTATTAAAAGTTTCAAAAGTATTTACTATGTAGTTCCAATTCACATAGGACGTAGTAAGCTCACAATATAATTAAATGAAATTAAAATATATGATGTAGATGGTAAGATCCTAAACATCAATCATCGTGACATAATAATCCGGATCTAAACCTTTCAATGGCATTACCTAGGTGTATTGTTAAATAAGTTTTATTGCCAGAAGTAAACAAAAAATGGAGAGGCGTATATATAGCGGCCAACACCCGATCTTCTTGTGGAGTTTAATTATCACGAGCTAATATGTCAAAATTGAATTCATCATTCTAAGACGCGATATCAAAAATATGGAAGTCGTTATATTTTTGATATCGTATAGCTTTTTTCGTTCTCTTTAGCTATATGGAAAAAAACTTAGGCGTCTTACGATTTCTGGACTCTAAAAATCAATGTGGCATGTATTGCATCTGTAAGAGATTTCAAAACATACACATTTTGATATCTCATAATCTCAAACCGTAAGTATCGAATTTTCTGGAATATCTGTAATATAACTAAATCGGAACCTCCATACACATTTCCCAAAATCATGATCCACTGCAATAATTTCTTGATATTCGGAAATACGCTCGCTCTTCATTTGAGAACCCTAAACAAAGTTTACCGAATTTAGAACTCATCACAATTGATTATTGGCACTCGGAAACGTATCTCACTCATTTTTATTAAAAGTCGTTCGACCCCAAAAACACTAGAAGAATTGTTCCAAAATTCGGACTCATCATAATCCATCCCCACCGCAGGATCTCCTAATTTAGATTTCCCGAAATTAGCATTCTTCGAAATCGATTCCAGGCATTTGATTCTTTGGTATTCCCTTCATCAATTTTGATCAAAATCGTTCTAGTCGAAAAAAAAAAAATAAAATAAAAAGGCCCGGGTCATACTAGACGACATTAAAATAGTTTGAGGCGGCACAAAATGTGAAAAGGCATGAAGATCAAAATATTAATTAGAAAGCGAAGAATGCTACAAATCAATATTGTTATTCATAACAACCAACATTTTCAAAAAGACGCGATTAGTGAAACCTTCTAAAGTCACGCTAACGCAACCAAATTAATATGGTTAAACAATGTGATGAAATATAACACCAGATATTTAATTAACGAAAAACACAAGAAACAACGTGCAACGTCACGCAACATGGAACACATGTCGCAACTTGATGCAATATTTAGTAAGATCTCACAACATGATGCAACATGGTGCAATATGGCGCAGTATGATGAAACATCAAACAACAAGGTGCATCATCCCACAACATAACGTAATATTGTGCAACATCACCCAACATCCCGTAACAAGATGCAACATACAATCTGGTGCAACATCACGAAACATGGTGCAACATTACAAACACCCCACAACGTAGCGCACCATCCCGCAACAAGGTTCAAAGTAATGCAACATCGCGCAACATGGAGAAACGTACTGCAACATCATCCAACTTGGTGCAAAATCATGCGACCTGGTGCAACAAGGTGTTACAAGACGAAAACATGGTACAAAATCACGCAACACGACACACTTAATTGTAATCATTTCCTTGCATTCGAAAACCGTGTTCCGCTAAATTTTATCAAAATCGTCCAAACCAAATAAAATGTTAAAATAATGCTCCAAACTTTCTGTCCCCACAGGATGACTCCCTAAATGAATTTAGCCGAAATAAGAACTAATCTAAATCGGTTTTTTGGTAATCGAAAACGCTCCTCAAGCAATTTTAATAAAAATCGTGCGAGCTGAAAAAAATTAAAGAAAGGAACGCGGGCCCATTGGATGACGCTATGAACGGATTTTGTTCATGTACTAATGTCGTCTTCAATCAGTTTTCTCACAGCATCGATGTTTTCTGTCAGAACAGCTGTTTTTGGATGACCTTCACGAGGCTCGTCTTTGAGTGAACGTCGTTTGCGTTTAAATTCATTGTACCAATTATAAACACTAGCCAAGGATGGTGCTTCCTCGCCAAAAGTCGAATGAAGTGATTCGAAGCACTGTTGTTGAGTTAGCCGCTTTCAAAAATCGTAAAAAATCATCACACGAAAATTTTCACGCGATAATTTAATTTTTTACTGAATTCAATTTTTCAAGTAAATAAGAAATAATGGGAAACATAACCTTCAAAAATGTTACACTTTTTGACTGACATAGAGATTTGCATCGGAAAATACTAGTATTACGACTTTCTAAAAAGTTTTTTACGGCAGCCTATGTAGATATCGATGAATTTTTAATTAAACATTCAACGTTGTTGATAGATAGAATGAAAAAATTCGACCACAGATGGCTGCCTTGAGGCACTCCAGATGTTGCTGAGAAATGAGCACATGATATATACGGTCTTTAAGATAAGAGCTCACTCATCGGAGAATTTGAGAAATCCTGCCAAACGCCTTGCCAAAATCGGTGAAGATAACATCCACTTCATTCCCTGCTCCCATCATGTTCAATGTTTGTAAATTCAATAAAGCTTATGGTCGTGAACCGTGCCGTGCTTTGAGAAAACCATGCTGATTTTCAGAAAACAACGGATTATAATAAAAGTACAGGAAATCATATACAATATTTCGAACAGCGTGGGAATACAAGATAATTTTGCAATTGGTCTGTAATTACAGATGTCTGATTTGCACCCGTTCTTATGGATCGGAATTATCAGGGAACTATTCCAAATATATGGAAAAATTCCGAGCGAAAGCGACTTTTGGAAAAGTGCTATCAGCGGCTGAGCAAGAATATTACTGCTGGATGAAATCGAATGAAAAAACATCTTTAAGTTTGGAAATCTTTTGTACCACGGATTCATAATCAATTTGTATGAAAGGTAAGGTTGTTTCAACACGGTTTTTCATGTATGTAAAGTAATCTACATCGGGTTCAAAATCGACTTTAGGATCATTAGAGGAATGATCTTTATACTTCAGAGTGGAAGGGTGAACCACTTTCATAAATAGTTGCCATTTAGGTTGAACGCGAAGATATGAAATAATTTTGATAGGTCGCGGGTTCTTATTAGTCAGAAGATGTTGTGAATTTTATGACATTTACGTTCAATAAAATTTATTCAGCAGTAAAATCAAAGTTTGTTACATAGATTCTAGATCATAAATTCTCGAAAAAATAAATAGATCATCTTTGGTACCTTTGGTATGTGAATGGAAGCAAACAAAAAATACAAATTAAGCCTATAAAAATTATAAACTGTTAAATTAAAGAACAAAACAACAACAACAATAAAATTATAAAATATGATCAAAACTTAAGCTATGAAATTCATCTGTTACGGTACATTAGTCTTAATTTCTAATTTTATTGCCAAATTTATATATTTGATGTTTGCGTTAGAATTGTGTAATATACAATTTTAATTAATTTATTGATATTCTTTTCTGTACACCAAAAGGTAAAAAATGGTAATTTAAAAAATACACAAAAAAAAGTTTTCATCTTAAATTTATGAGATGAAATAGTTAATGTGCGGGGATAAGATTATATAATGGAAGTGAAAAGGGCGATGAATCTTTTGGATTAATATTCTAATATTTCAAAATATGTATCCTTTTTTGTTGTATACACATATACAGAGTGAAAGATACATTCGTTAATTAGAAATCATAAATAAGAGTGCTGCTATATGTGTACCCCGTAATGCCATTAAATTATTCTAATTAATAAATTAGAAATAATAATAATTAATACCTTACACCCTAATTTTTTGTTGTTGTTGTTTGCGTATGTACCACACCATTAACAAGTAGCTGTATGACGGTAAGAAACCCTTTTCTGTCTCTCGTTCATATTTCATCTCATTTTCAATTTTCACAATTTTGGTGTAGGTGCCATATATACATTTTTCTGCTATATCTTCACAGCTCCTCTCGACTAATGTGATGACATAAAAAATTTTGTATGAATATTTTTTAATGTATCTTTATAACACAAAAAAAAAAAAAATAGAAAATTTATTAGAACAGTTTTTTTATGATATTTGTATTTATTAAGATATGCTAATTTATGTTCTTATTTCGTTCGTTTTTTATCTCGGAATATCCTTTTTTAACGACGATATATTCAGTTTAATGAGCGCGCATATATCTACATACTAAATTAAGGGGGGTATGTGAGTGCTTGTGTGCATGGATTTCCATTTAGTTCCCAAATACATAAAAATTACATAATTATTCAATAAAATGCCATTAAAAGTAATTTAAATAAAATTGAAAATCAAAAAGAATAATTTAAGGATATACGCGAGCCGGGTGCATTTTATGGCATTAGGAAAATTATATACTTGGCTCAGCACAGTTAATTTATTTACCTTTTATTAAAAATAGATATTAGTATGCGACAAAAATCGTTTGGAAAATCTCTCGATAAAAAATATGTTTTAATGACATTTTAATTTTCCGCCCAAATTGTTTTTGTATTAGCCGTGTAAAATTGGCAGAATAGGAATTTAAAATATTTTTTTTTACTAGGGAGGTATTTTGAACCATTATGCAAAACTATTAATAAACATCCTTCCGGAAAATGCTAAACCCCGTAAATCAAACAACCGAAAATATTGCTTGCTTTATTATAGCAAAAAACTACTTTGTAATACAGCAACTATGTACTAATCACGCCCTTGTACCAGGAATTCCTATTACAGAAAAAACAACTATCGTTATTTTTTTATCCCGAAAATATCATACCCGGCATAAAAATAACAAAAAATCGGTCCAATCCCACCACTCGAAACACAATAAAAATCACAATAATTATTAAGACTGGCACACAAAAAAAAAAAAATAAAATAAAATCGCGAGTTGTTCATTTTTTGGAAAAGCAAAATAAAAGTTTCAACCACCGCATGTATAGCATAGAGCTTTTTTTGTATTAATTAAACTTTCATAACAGGATGTCAACGAAGCAGAAATATTTTGTTTTTGTTTTATTTGGAAAATTTTTTGTACTTTCGGTTTATGTATTTAGTCCAGAAATATTTATGCTCCTTTTTTGAGTGGGGTTACAGAATATGAGACTCAAAAAGCTGTAATACTTTATCGTACTTTTTATCAGGAGATGTAGAGTAGTTATAGTAATTATTGTTGAGATTTAAGCTACTTTACCACGATTTGGCAAACAGATACAACTTGCTGAAACCGAGAGGAGAGAGATTTATTATTTTAAATTCAATCGCGTAATAGTACAAACGGAGTATTTATTTACGAGAAATATTCAAATGGTTAGTCTTCGGAACTTCAAATTTTATAAAAGATTGGCCAACTTGATTCAATTTTCTGGTGCGACGAAACCAGTTAACACGATATCGACGAATAATTTTCGCCTCAGATGTACGTGAATATACCGTGAAAGTTTTAAAAATAAATAAATTAGCAAAAACTTCGCATGCTTGAAGTGTGAGGTTCTTACTAAAACTACGCTAAACGTTTATTAATTAAAATTGGTGCAATTCAAAATGACACCTGTATAAAGTGGAACTTAATGTAATTTTTGTTCCAGCTCCAACTGAAAAATTTGGCGGAAAAGGGATTCATCTTGGATTCCTATTGCCGCCATATTGAATTAAATTTAGCATTGGTAATATACAGTCAATGTGTCAAAAGCAAAATAAATGAAATTATTAAAAATATTTGTGAATTGATTTAATATTTAAAAAAATTTATAATGCGCTAATTAAAAAATTATGAAAACGAAATATTTTTTTGATCAAAAATGCATAAATTGTTATGAAACATTATTCAGATAAAATTGGCCTACTTATGTATATAGAATAAACAAAAGATTTTTGAATGATGGATTTGAAAAAAAAATTCGACTGTAAGAAAGTGTTGTGCAGATTAATTACGTTACATTAATTACGCTATTATTTACACGTAAATAATTGTACGCGAAGTTTTTTACGTTACATGGCGTAACAAACGTAATTAATTAGCGACATCTGCATGAAAATACTTAAATTAACAAAATAATTTAAAATACGCTATTTTCTAGTCAATAATACAACCATTACACGCAGCTACTACATCTATTGAAATGTTGACATTTGAATTTTATTTTTATTGTTCGCTAAAATAATTTTTTGGGTTTCTAATTTCCTTTGCATGCCAATCCGCATTTTTCGAATTTTTTTAAATGCCTGTATTTAGTGTAAAACTGTAAAAACATACACGTTAAAATTGGGTAATTCCTAATTTTTTAAATTCGAAAAACAGTTGTAACCACACAATCTACCACATGAATTCAGCCAAATGTGCCACATCCAGCGTTTCATAACGAGATAAAAATTTTCGACACAAAAATATTTTTATTTAAGTAACAGCACAACGAAACAGCCCACGCAATAATTATTTGCGCTTCCAGAAATCCAATCAAATTTGTATAAGCTACCTAAGTCTCTGCAAACTTTTATTGCCGCCGAAGGTGATTACCTTAGCTATAAACAATATATTTCATCCTTTGAATCATAGATGAATCTGCTATTAGTATGTCTTTCCACCGGTGTGAAGTACTTAACGTTAATGAAAAGTGTAGCTACACATTTTAACGAAAAGTGTAGACTCAAAAGTGTAGATACACAAATTATCAAAAAGTGTAGCTGCAAAAGAACAAAGTTTAGATTTCGAAATGCGTGGTTACTAAAACTTATTATTGTAGTATTGTGATTTTCAATATTTTTTGTTTATTTTTAATAATTTTAAATAAACCACGCATTCCGAATTCTAAACTTGTTTCTTTTACAGCTACACTTTCTGATAATTTGTGTATCTACACTTTTCGTTAAAATGTGTAGCTACACTTTTCATTAACGTTAATGGGTGCATTATTGACTAGAAAATAACGCATTTTAAATTATTTTACTATGTCGCTAATTAATAATAATTTTTGCATTTTTGCAATTGTAATTTTTTACCGTAATTATTCATTATTTACGTTATTTACGTAAAAACTGTAAAATAATGTTTTTTTACGCGTAATTGCACAACACTGCTGTAAGATCGAGTAATTTTCTCAAGGGACTGGGTTATAGTCAGAATATGTCTATTAGTGACGAACATTTTGTAGAAATGATTTTACGGACTGGTGAATTTGAAAGTTTATTATTAATTCTCCATCTAAACAAATTGAAATTCACTGTTCGGAAAAATGTTTTTCTTTGTGAGTCAGCTGCTACGAGGGCGATCTATTTATAGATCGCTTTTAACTTTCAGTTTTTAAAAGAAATAACAAAATTTACACAAAGTTACGTTACGTTTGCTACAGAAGGTTAGTCGTCTGCTATTGCAATAAATTAACAATGACATTGGTCCTTCCGTTTCGCGAAATAATGTTCTCTTCCATCCAGATCCAGTTCCAGCCAGACGTCGTCTATTATTTTAGCTCTAGAAGTCAAAAGCCAATTAAATGGTTTGCCTTTCCTTACGCTTCTATCAGGGCCAATTTTTAAATAGCTTACTGTAATCTCTCGTCTGAACTCCTTATTTTTCATACAACTTTTTCGGTTTTATTTGTGGAGTAAAATATTAAAATTTCCAACTGCTGTATCGATTATACGGGTAATATATTTTCTGAATCAAATATTTTAAGATATTCTCTTGAGGTCAAAAGTACAAATCTCCAAGTGACTGATCATAATACTATAATGTTAGCATTGAATATTTGTAATCCAAAAAAACAGTTTCCACGTTGTCAACCTCGATTTCAAACAAACATTAGTTATTAAGATTTATTGAATTCTTTAAATTCTTATGATTGAACTTCTGTGTTCTCCACTAATGATCCAAATGTATCTTATTCCATTTTTATTAATAAATTAACTGGCGAGTTAATTAGAAACAATAACCGCATCGCTACTAAGTTTAATTAATTAGAAACATCACTTAGCTAAAAAAGTCGCGAAGAACCAGACTAATGCGATGTTGAGTAATAAACTTAGAAAGATTAATGCTAAACTAAAACGGTTAATTCCCCTAGCAAAAGAGAAGTATTTTAAAGCTTACTGCTGCTGAGGATTTAAAATCGAAATGGACGGTAGTTAATAGTGTTGTGAACAACACACTGAGCACTAATAAAATTACTTCCATCCATCTAAAATTGCCAATATTTTTAATGAATATTTCATCAATGTACCTATTGAAATTTTGAATGCTAATCATGAATCCGTTTATTTAGATGAGAGATAACTTAATTTTCTCGAACTGCAATAATCAGAATTTTTTTCTTTTCCCAGTTTGTGAAGAGGAAATTTTTGTGATCGTTCGTGATTTAAAAAGTAGCACTTCATACGGCTTTGACGAAGTTTCGCATAAAATAATCAAAAATATAATTAGTAGTCTTGTTCATTTTTAATGCCTGTTTGTGGAAAGGGTTTTTCCGGAACTACTTAAAGTTGGTGTGGTAAAACCGCTTTTCAAAAAAGGTTCTCAGTTAGATAAGAATAACTACTGCCCTATTACTCTTCTGTGCACTTTTTCTAAAATTTTCGAAAAAATAATTAAGCATAGATTGTTAGACTTATCTTGATAAAATTAAGTTTCTCGACTTACGACAGTATGGTTTTATAAAAAATTCTACAACGGGAAAAGCCTTAATATCTTTTTTGTCGCCTCTTCACCGTAATTTGAATGATAATTTAAAATCTTCAGCTTTATTCATTGATATTTCTAAAGCTTTCGGTACTGTTAATCATAGTATTTTATTATCGAAGCTATGCAATATTGAAATAGGAGGTGTTGCTTTGAATTTGTTTAAATCGTATCTTGCCAATCGTAAACAACGTGTTTGTGTTAATGGGAAGTTCAGTGATGAGAAAATAGTTAATGTTGGAGTTCCACAAGGATCAGTTCTGGGGCCATTGCTATTTCAAAAACTATTGTAATTCAATTTTCAGGCTTCACGTGTCAATATGGTCGCGTTTGCAGATGATATAGCATTACTGTACTCTGGTTCTAATATACATTCCCTAGAACATGATATTAAGCAAGACGTCGTGGTGCCATAGGTGGCACAACGTCTGATTTAAATTCTTGTTTAATCTATCATTCGTTATCTTACAATCATACAAATTATGACTCCCTTTGCATTCTATTTGAAACCGTGTACTCTTTTAAATATCTCGGTTTGCATTTGGACTCTCAACTAAATTTTAAGGGGCATGTGTATAATTTAAAAAGTAAATTACGGAAGTCACTAAGAACTTTTAACTATCTCACGAAATGCACTAAATGCATATATTATGTACTAGTTGACTCGCATTTGCAATATGGAATTACTTGTTGGGGCGGAATTTACCTATCCAATATTAGACCGCTGATGTCCGTTCAGAAAGCAGTGTTGAGAATAATTAACTTTAAACCAAGATCGACCCCATTCTTCACGTTATTTGTGAAATTAAAAATTTAATGCCGCTTCGGTACTTATATGTATTTTAATACTTTAAATAATTAATTACTTTAAAGCCTTCTATTTAATTAGCGGTAATCGTATAGTTAGTAATTTGAATAGCGTATCATATAATTTGCGCAACATTAATAGAACAAATATTTCTCGTCGTAATAAGGAACATTTTAAAAAATTCTTCAACTATACCGCACCGAGACTACTAAACTATTTTTTTTCTACATTTTTTATTTCGTTTTTGTAATTATTTTATATTTTTTATGGAAATAAAAGTTAGGCAATAAAAAAATCAAAATAAATAAACTCCAAGACCATTTCTATTATCATATTTTGTTTGACTCAAGAAATCAGTCATGAAGCAGAAGAAACCGACACGTTTGGTTCGAGTTTCCTACTCCATCTCGGTACTACTGGCTCAATCGTACCAAAGTTTGTTGCAACAGAAACTCATCTGCGTCATGCCACTTAAAAATTAATAAACGAGTTGTTTTAAATTAATTGTATCCCTCTTGGCAATCTTTCTAACTCTTTTTTTTTTTATGGGGCACTTCTGAGTTCGGTTATCTCTAATTGTTAGTAGTAAGTAGCTATTACTAATGTTTCACTACGTTTCAATTACTAACAACATCTTGGGTACATCTTTTTTACCTGGCGGGTTTATCGGAGGCTCTTTATTTAGATCTTTTCCACAGTATAACGTTAATTTGTAACAATATCCTGTTGATCCGCATGTGGCTCAAAGTTTATAACCGAACCGAATATTGCTTTTATGGAATGATGACCTTTTGGAATAATTGAAGTGATTCAATTATTCCAAACTTTTAAAATTTTGTTAATTATTTCCATAAGCGGCTTGATTCTGAAACTCTTGTCAATTTTATCTTTGCCAACAAGCGGTATCCTTAAATTTTCTCTGTCAGATCAGTAATCTCTTTCACTTGGTAAAGTACCATATCACCTAAATATCAAGAAGAATTGTAGAATTTTCAAGTGTGGTTTGTTTATTTTTTAATCGCCTTCATAAGATTCAATATCATTTGTGGACATTTCAAAAATTTCTGTAGAGCCCGTAATTTTATTGACCATACTAATTCCAATATTATCATCATTTGTGTTTTCTTCGTCAGTCACGTTTCGGCTGACATAGTAAAAAATGTACAGTAAGATCTCGAACAATGAAAATCAAACAAACATGTTCAGCGTATTTGGTGGCACAATTCCCAATTTGAGCCACTTGAGATTTATAATTTTAATACGCTAATATACTGCGCTAACATACTGCAAGCGCTTTTTGTTTGGCAACTAGAACATAAAATTAGTTAGCTAATGACGAACTATCATTTCCCGAAGCATTTAAAGTTTAAACAGAGAACTTCTAAGTTGATAGTGTGCATTATGGAGGTGCATTATTATAGATTTTAAAAGCCCGCTAAAACGAGGATTAAAACACGCGAACTTGGACCCGTTAAAACACTCAAACTTGCAACTAACCATTTGTCATTAACTGTTTATTTTTCGTGTTCCATGAAACTCAACTTTATCTTGGAAAACAAAAACGGACAATTTCGAAATGACGTTCAAGTTTTTTAGATTTAAACAATGATAGTGATAAAACAAGGAAAAAATTGTTCGAGATTTATCAACTATCCGATCCACTAATTTGGCGCAGCCAGAGATGATCGACTTTTTTATAATCCCTATGAAATTTCAAAACCGTCATAAAATGATCCGTCATTGTATTGGGTGTGTGAATATGACTCCGCCCTATTTTATTAAAATAAAATACAATTGCTTGTTTAGAAAATAAAAGAATTATTTATTGAAAGTATGCTCCATCTGCAGCTACAATTTCCCCCATCTTTCAGGCAATTTACGGATTCCCACGATCCAATCAATAAGCCATTATAATATTCACAACATTTTTGCAATTTGCTTTAATAACTCCTGGAAACAAAGAGTTCTGGAAACCAAACCTAATATGTAACGATTCGTCGTTATGCTGCCTACGCATATAAATGTTAAGTCAGTCGTATTGTTCTGATTGGCGCTACAGACTCACACGTGTTTGGTCCAATATATGAATTGTTTTACTTTGTAGTTCCCAGAAATCGCAAGATCCGGAAACCAAACCAGGTAGTAACCACCGTTACTGGCCATAGCAATTTCAAGATAATCCTACTGTTGTGATTGGCGCTACAGGCTCATATTTGTATAGGCCAATACATTTGATAGGGATTTGCTTTAATAACTCCTGGAAACAAAGAGTTCCGGAAATCAACCTAATAGTAATGACTCGTCATTATGCTGCCTACGCGCCATGCAAATTTTAAGTCAATCGTACCGTTCTGATTGCCGCTACAGGCTCACACGTGTTCAGTCCAACATAAGAACTGTTTTACTTCATGGTGCTCACAACTCCTAGAAACCAAACCATTGGTAATAACCACTTGCTATTATATCTGTTACCGACCATACAAATTGCAAACCAATCCTACCGTTATGACTAGTGACACACACACACACACACACACACACACACACACACACACACACACACACACACACACACACACACACCCACACACACATACACACACACACACACACACACCCACACACACACAAGTATTTAGATTTATATAAATATTATAAAATTTTTAGTTGAACTATGCCTGGGTTCTGAATAAAGAAACCGTTTCTTTATCTTTTCTTGTAGCTTTCACACCCCATGAAAAGTGTGTGCCGTATGCATGGTGGTCCTTATGTCTAGGAAACGCAGGTCTAGTTCGGAACCGGCTAGTTGCTGCTGCGGAACACTTTATCTATCATGCTTTATTGTGGAGACCTTGCTACGTGGCCCAACCATTTTAATTGGATTTGTTGACTCTGATAATATCGCTGGCTCTGAGAAGTTGGTTTATCTCGTGCTTTATTACAATCTGACATTCGATTTATGCAACCTTTATTGAACCAAAGATGAACCGAATAGCCCTCCGTCCCGACAATTTATGTCAGAGAATCGTCCATTCAGCGGCCTTTGTTGTTCAGTGGAATTGGGTAAATTCTGGATTACCACAAATTTAGACACTATATTTTTCGGATGGCTATGAACATGCCTGACAGGAATATGCCATCTGAATTGCTTGTTCTTGGATTTTAGTTCGACACAAATATTATTGAACCTCTGTTTTTTTAAAATATAGTATGTTTTAGGAACTACTTCGTTTTTCCTCAATTAATGAATGAAAATTTATGAAAATTATATTTCTATGATAAGCACAAATTTCGTCAGCTGAGCCACCTTTGGAAGTGTTAAAATTAGGATTTATTTATTTATTTCTGGTTTTTCTAGAAACCAGGTTTTATTTTGAGCACTAATTAGCACAAATTGGGCCTAATCGAAATGCAAAGTATCATTTTGAAAGTCGAAAGTTTCCTTGTTGCACACTTCTTAAAATTTTCCAAGAATCGCAAGGGTAGCTAAGCGCGCAGCAAAATAATGAGGCAGACCGAAGAAAAAAACTCTTAATACACTAAACAAACGAATTTAAAAAAAAAAGTTGTGATTAAGAAAAACAAAAAAATGCATAAGGGAGGAATTAATAACTGCCATCTGTTTTCAAGCGGATTATCGTTTAAGCATTTGCAAAGAATTATTTTTCATTGCATTGAATTTTCTTTGGTAGCTCTACTTGACAAGTTCCAAAAATTATATTGATGCAGAAGCTTTCTGAACATAGGATAGAAGTGAGTTAGTTATCGCAACCCATTGGCCGAACGTTATCTGTACAAACATCTTATGTGTTATTATTCTGATTGGATATTTCCAAGTGATTTATTTTTTGTTGATAAGACGATGTGCGAAATTTAAATACCAACTTAAAAATTTTGGTGTGAGTGTGCTAAGGAGTGGAAATATATTTTTGGGATATTTTCTTAAATTGTTCAAAGATTACGACTGTGTTTTGTTTGTTTTTTGTGCTGTATCAAATTTACATACAATAGCAATAACCATTAATGTTTTTTTTTGTTTTTCCTTCATGTTATTTCCTTATAATTATTATAGACTTTTAATTTATAGAGAGAAAAGAAATTTTTCTTTTATTTTATGCCAGGCTTTTCATTTTGGTATTGTAATATTTTTGTTGTACGATATACTTTTTCTATTCATTAATCAAAAATTGTCATTTACATTCTTTCGTTTTGTTTTTTTTTTTATAGAAGAATTAGGAAAAAATTATTTGTGTTTGGTTTTGTCTAAAGTTTATAAATTCTTCTTACTTACTACTCTGGTGGTTTTGTTTCTTTCGAATATTTTTAATTTTTTTTTTTTTGGTTTGTTGGTGGGAATGGCATTTTATAGAATTAATGAATGGAATTATTTTAAGGATTTGTACTTAGTTTTATGTGTATGTGGTGTGTTTTATGGTTGATTTATTGACTTGTTCTAAACGATATTTTAATGTAATTTGAATTTACGAGTATTTTATGCAATTAATGGGTACACAAGAAAGGATTGGGGAACAGCCACGAAATTAAATTTTATTATAACCGTGTAATTTATATGTCTTATGTTATTACCTTTACTTATATATATATATATATATATATATATGTATAACACCTTTTCTAACCTAATTTTTGTTGTATGTTTTTGTTGTTGTTTATTTTATATCTCGAATAAGAGATGATACCACATTTAATTTAAAAAAATTTATTTTGTCTTTACTTCATACGCCGAACAAAAAAGAAAATGCCATATATTAATTTGGAAAATGCCAAGAATGCTAAAACATAATCATAATTATAATGATCGAGGATAATAATCATAAGAAAATCTACATATATTTCCCTTTTCTTAAAATATTTTGATGTGTATACGCAACAACAATGGCATGTATACAGCAGAGCAATAACAATAATAAGAAAAACAAAAAGAAAATGATCATTATAATAATCACAATGATGATAAGTTAAATTTTTTTTATTTTTGGTTTTATTTTCCTTATTTATTAAGCTTTTCTTTTACTTTTTTTTGTTTGATACATTGTTTAAAGTTTAGCCATTAAATAAGTAAAGAATATGTTTATATCTTTAGTAATTTTTGTGTTACAATTAAACTTTTTTTTTTTTCAAAAATAATAATAATAAAAAATTATAAATAATATGGAAAATTTATATGTATGTTGTGTGTGTGTGTATGTATATGGAAATGGAGAAAATTTGTAACATAAGTATAAGCCATTTACAATGGTAAAATAATCATAATAATTTTGTTGTTGTATTTTTTATTATTATTAATATTCTTGTTTTGTTTGCTGAATTTATATCTACATTTTGTTTTTTGAAAAGTTTGTAAAAATAAGATGTTTTTTGTGCGCTGTTTTTTAAATTTATTATCTTGGGGTACTGAGTTTAGATATCGCGTTAGCTCAAACAATATTGAGATAAAACTCAAAATCTGTGGCTTAATTTTATGTTAACTCAAATAACGTACTGTAGTCTATGCAAATTGATCTACGAATTAAACTTAATGTGTTGCTAGTTATTTACTGATCTTTATGATAAACTTAGAATTTTTTTTTAAGATTTGTGTGTTTTTATTTTAAGTTTTAATTTTATATAAATTATTTATTTTAGTTAATTCAAATGAATTTAAATTTTAACTCAGGAGAAGATCAATAAACTATTTCAATTTTAAATTATGTATTTCAAATTATCAACGTTTGGGAACTAAAATAAAAAACAAAAATTGTATTATGGATCTGACAACTATATGGGTCCTGTTGAGCTAGCCTCCACCTTGCAAAATTGGAATAACAAGTCGTGCAGAATTGCTCTCAGTTTAGCTGGGATTTAAATAAATGTAATGGGTGGGCTAAGTCAACGTTGACTCAGTCCCCACTACTAAAAACAGAATACTCCGAATAAATTTTTAATGTATGATTTGGAACTATTTCTAAGCTTACAATTTAATATTACTTCGATTTTTGAGCTCACCCGCAAAAATCAAAAACAACCCCTTGTTGTATACTTGGACGTATAAACGACAAATTCTCGATGATGTACCGATTTAAGAGCTCACGAAATACGTGTAGCTTGAATATTGGGCTGCTATCTCCCAAACCAACAAGATCAATTCTTCCTAAAAATTTAATCTTCATTGCGAAAATTGAAAAAGCTACTACGGTTGGTATCCCTTCTGGTACGCAATGTTCACCACATCTCGCATAGCTCTCCCAATTTATAGAAAAATCTTCAGCATTAAGTTTTATTCTGAATAGACAATCCGCCTGGTCTGAGAGATGCCGAATTTTTGTGAAATAACGTCAAAACTCGTGACCTTGGTAAAATTTAATAGCTGATCTGAACTAATTTTGTTTGAAATTTTATTTATAACCTTTTTATTTTAATCGTATTTTTTAAGTGCCTTTGGAAGCTGCCACTTCCGTCCGGTTGACCGATCTCGGCCAAAAATCACGAAGCTGTCACTTCCGGTGGAAAAAGAAAATTCTCCCATGAAAGCTGTTACTCCTGGAAGATCGATTTCAGCCAAAATTGACTGGAATCTCAAAATTTGTGGAAAAAGGTTAGGCATGAAGTTTAATCGCAATCAACAGTCTGAGCTGTAAAGGGGCCGAATTTTTGGTTAAAAACGGGTTTTGTCAAAAATCATCGTTTCTAATTTTGGAAAACTGTTTTTGAAATGTTGCACATTTTATTTAGAATATTTTAGTTCATAGTTGTTTTACTCGTAAATGCTACACTTTGCAAAAAATTTGCAAAAATCGAAACAGCTCTAATGGAAGCTGTGGCGCCTGTGGCACTATTCTGGTAATTCCCCAGGCGGAAGATTTGAATAAAGTGACAATTGTTCATGACTTTTTTTTATTAGAACAAAATATTGTCACAGAAAATTTCCGGAGTACGGGATTGACAGCCTCCAATAAATGAACGAAGTATTCATAAATTAATACAGGAGTACTCTGGGCAATGTTCTGTAAAACGAACGGTTGTGGTACCCAATCATTTCGTAGTAGTGACGCAGATTAGCTAAATTAGTCAATCAAAACTATGCAATGGTACCAACAAAAGGAAACAATACCCCAGGTGGTACACTAATATCAAATTGGTAAATCCACTCTCGGTGGAGCCTGAACCTATGGATTCTGGAGAAGGCCATCTATTGCATTATCAGGGAACACCAAATCCGTTCCAGAGAAGATTAAATTTACAAAGATCACTGATAAAGAAAAATAGAAGCAACTCGGTATGCCAAGCCGATACTTTTCCTAACGCTATACCTAGATGTATTGGACAAACATTACACGAAATACTTGATGCCACGGGAAATTTTACTTTGCAAATAGCCGAATCTAGTAAAACAACTATTGACCTAGTAAAGGAAAATATGAACCTCTTGGCGAGGCAAGAGCATATGGAGCAATTACTTGCCAAGATAAGCGAAGAAATTGAGTATCTAAAGCGAGAAAATGAAAAGGAATCTTTCACATGAAGGTGAAAATCGAACCAATGAGGAGAACCACAACATGCATACCCAACGAAAGAAATGCCAGGCATTTAATCACACTCAAAGATATTGCGGCCGGGATCCAAGATGTGTTATATGCTCAGGTAATCATTTTACCTAAGCATGTACAATAGGGAAAGATGTGCCAGCCAAGTGTGCAAATTCTAAGGGCCAACATCCGGCTAATTATCGAGGCTGTGAGGTTGCTAAACAACTACAAAAATTAAGAGATAAAACAAGAAATCAACCGAAAATCGAAAAGTTGAAATATCAAATCAGATGGATCGAAACCCACAACCAAGCAACACAGGGCAAAGAACTTTATTTGCCCAGGTAGTGAAAGGTTTGGGTTCAACCAAACATATTGGCTCTGAAAATAACCAAAATATGGAAAACATTATGAACAGCATTCCAGCTATTACAAAGCGGCTAGATTACCAAAGTAATCTGAACAACATCATACTTGATCAACTGAATAAAATGCAACTCTCTCAACGCAATCCAACAAAAAATGTTAAGTAAGAATACAACTTTCAAAATAGCAATGTGGAATGCGAATGGCATTATGCAACATATTCCAGAAATAGAAATATTTATAAATTCAGAAAAAAACGACATTTTCTTAATATCTGAGAGCCATCTAGTTAAATCTTCGTTTGTTAAAAGACGGGGTTATAACTTATATCACTCCATACATCCAGCGGAAAGAGCAAGAGGCTTGTTCGGCATTACTAATAAAAGAAAATATAAAACGCCAGTTAGAATCAAATATCGAAGAAGAAACAGTCACTACTGTAAGGATCCAAATTAAACACAGACAGCTTACTGTCTCTGCAATACATTGTCTTCCCCGGCATAACTTGAAAAGGGAGGGCTACCTTAAACTATTTAAATCGCTTGGACGTGATTTAATTATTGCAGGTGACTTTAATGCGAAAAACACCTATTGGGGATCTAAACTTACGACGTCAAAATGTAAAGAATTGCTTCAAGCAGGGCAGACATCAAAATGTGAGTTTTACTCTGGTGGTTCCCCAACATGCTTGCCCAGTGACGGAACGGGGATACCTGACCTAATAAGCTTTTATGTAGCAAGAGGTATATCCTAGAACTACATTCACATTGAAGACAGTAATTCTCTAGTATCGGGTCATTCCCCGGTTATCATGACAGTCAGTGAAATGGTAATTCAAAGGGAGCGTGCACCCATATTAACAAATTCAAAAACAAACTGGAATCTTTTTCGTGAAGCAATGGTGGGCAAAATCAATCTTCAGGTACCGATAAGATATTCTTACCAGCTGGAAGATGAATTAGGACAACTCAATGAAACAATTCACTATGCTGCTTTGGCAAGTACCCCCATGGACGGAGAAAACAATTCTTAACAATTTAGGTAACAGTCTCAAATCTCTTCTTAAAGATGTTAAAAATGCATAAATCAACAGATATCTAGTTCGCCTAACCGACGAAAAAAAATTACTTGATTACTTGCTAAATAATCAAGGCTCTACCAGATAAAGGATTTCGTAAGCTATTACACATATTCAATGCAAGCTTTCGGTTAAAATATGTTCCGTGGCAATGGAAAGTAGCAGAAGTAATCATGATAGCAAAACCTGATAAACCACCTAACGATAAAAAATCATACAGGCCAATTTCATTGCAGCCAATTATGTCAAAAATGTTTGAAAAATGATGACTAAAAAGACTTAAACCAACAATTGAGAACCGACAATTAATTCCTCCACATCGATTTGGATTCAGAGAAAAGCACTCCACAATTGAACAGGTGTATAGAATCACAAACATTATTGAAAGCTCGTTAGAACGTAAGCATTCAATAGTCTGGCACAGTGGACTGGAATTCAAGCTGCATAGAGATCCCGAGGCAATTCTATGCCATACTAAGATCTTATTTATTCAATAGACATTTTCGTGTGAAATATGAGGATGAATATCCCGAACTAAAGAAAATCTCTGCCGTCGTCCCGCAGATGAGTGTCTTAGGACCAATCCTGTATTTATTATATACAAGGGATATTCCAACAACAGATGAAGGAACCATAGCCACCATTGCACATGACACAGCAATCATGGCGGTTGGAAGTAATGTCGCTGATGCAACAAGCAAACTCCAGAAGATTACCAATGCGGTTTATAATTGGACTAAACGCTGGGAAATCAAGCTTCAACCCGAAATCGAAGTATATTAACTTTATATATCAAAAGGCCCCATCCCATCTCCCGATAGAAATTAACTCCCGACCGGTGCCATATGCAAACAAAGCTAAATATCTTGGCATGACACTCGATGCCAAGCTCAAGTGGAGAGAGCATGTCAAAAAGAAAAAAGAAGAACTTAATATTAAGTTCGAGCTTACAATACACAACAAGCTGCTATATCGGCAAATACTGTCAAACAACCGCCAAACTGATACAGATGTTTCAAAACAAGGTTCTGCACAGCCCAGAACGGTTGATTGATAGGGGTAGAACTTCATATTTAAGCTTTTCTCATAAATTTGGAGATCCGAGTGATTTTTGGCTGAAATCGGGGTACCGGAAGTGACAGCCTCGAGGATTTAAAAGATAAAAAATTAAATTTGAAACAATAGCGGACTAGATCGATTTTCCAAAATTTAAGCGGATATAACGTTTTTTTTTAACCAAGAACTGATTATTAACAAAAATTCGGCCCCTCAAATTGCTTATTTAAGCTTCTTATACAAATTGGGGATTCCAGTAAATTTTCGCTGAAATCCGCCCACCGGAAGTGACAGCTTTTTCTTTTTACAATTATTTTGAAAACTAAACGGTTCTAAATAAAATTTGCAACAATACCGGTCCAGTAGGCCATATTCTGGTAAATCCCTGGGATAATTGGAGAAATAATTTTCATAGCTTTTATCTATAAATCTGGTTTTTGGCCCACCGAGGAAAAAAATTTGATTTAAATTTTATAAATTGGGAATAATATTTCCATAGCGAAGCTGGAAAAATTATTCCCAATTTAATTTTGTTTCAAAAACTTTTTACCTTAGTATACCAGAAAAAAATTATTTAAACAGAAATGATATGTAAATTCTCTCCCAAGTTCCCTATTCCCGTGGAATTACCAGAATAGGGCCACTGGCCAGTTCTCAAAAGTGTAAGCGGAAATGACAATTTTTACCAAACAACTATTTTACTTTCTTTTACGTAGTAAAATAAAGTTACATGTTGACCCCGACATTTTTACAGATTTACGATCGCTAAATCGTCCAAGACAAAGAAATGGAGGAGAGATTTACTGATCGGGATAAAACTTCATACTTAAGTTTTTTCATAAATTGGGAGATCCCCAATATGATTTTTGTTTAAAATCGGACCACCGGAGGTAGCAGCCTCCATAGGAGCTTTTTGCAAATATTTTGCAAAGTTTATCATTTACGAGAAAAACAGTTATGAACTAAAAAATTTAAAAATAAAATTTCAACAATACCAGTCCGGATCATTTTTTCCCAAATTTAAACGAAAATGACGTTTTTGGCGAAAAAATTATTTTTTACAAAAATTTGGCCCTGTACAGTCCAGACACGGAAATAACGAGTTTTGACCAATAAATTGTTATTTCACCAAAATACGGCATCTCTACAGTCCAGACGCATTATCTATTCGAACGCTTTTTCCATAAATTGAGAGATCCATGCGAAATGTAGTGGACATAGGTGTACAGAAGTGCCAGTTCCATAGGAGCTTTTTATTTTTGCAGAGAAGATTAAATTTTCTGAAATTTAAGCAGAAGAGAGAGGGGGGGGGGATATTTTCTGAAATTTAAGCAGGAATAATGATTTTTTATATACAAGACAATTTTTATCAAAAATCCGGTAGCTTAAATTTTTTGATTTTGATTTAGAAGTTAAGTGTTAGCCACAACATATTGATTCCTCCATTTTTTTAGTTATGAGACTATTTTGGAGAAAATTTTTTTGGAAATGTGCTTATTGATTAAGTCTCTCCGCCGGACAATTATTTTGTCACAAAATGGAACAAAATTAAGTAAAATAAACATGTTGGCCGCTGCGATTGCTGTTAATGGATATCTGCAGTGCATCGAAAGTGCATCACGAGAGCCAAAAAGGTAGCTTCAAACAAATGTCCGCTATTATTAGAATTTTTCAAAATTGTTTTGCATGCAATGTAAATCTTTTATTATCATGGTGTGCTCTGTTCAATCGTGTGGAAGTCTTAAAGATTTTTTAAAACAATAAATACGGGCTTGAAGTTTGTACTAACTTGACTTAAACCCAACAACAATGTTTCCAATTTATAATAAAATTTAACAGTGTGAAATATATTATTTCCGGAAAATTGGGGCAGGTGTTTTCACTTTGTACTAGACCCAATCCAACTAGAAAACATGAGTTTTCCGGAAAAACTAGAGGAACACTGGGTTTAATATTCAAAAATTATAGAGGTAAAAATCGAAGTAAAAACCCTTTGCCCTAAGATACTTCTAAGAGGTTACAACTCTTAGGATGGGTGTTTGAATGAAAAGGGAGTATTAATTGACCTTCAAAGGATATTAAATCCATTGGACAGTAGATACTTTCTTTTACAAAAACAAAAACAAAACAAAATCAACTAAAAACATGACTTTCCCGGAAAAAATCTAGGGGAACACTGGGCTTAATATTCAAAAGTTTTAGAGGTAAAAATCAAAGTAAAAACCCTTTGCCCTAAGATACTTCTAACAGGTTACAACCCTTAGGATGGTCTTTTCATTTCGTACTAGAGTCAATTCAACTAAAACATGACATTAATTAAGTTGCGGTAAAAATGTGGTATTATAATACTATTATCCGGAATAATGGGCACTTTGGGTACAGCAAATTGCTTCCACATGGGTTATGAGATTGGTTATTTGTGTGATTTGCCTATCGATTTTGGTTAATTGTTCTTCTAAAGAGTGACTAATTAGCCAGTTTATAGGCAAATCAGAATAGTGACAGAATAATGATCGGAAGTGAAGTTCGATAAAACTAAATCTAGGATTGATGGCGACCCTCTTGAGTGATAATGAATTTGAAAACGGTTTATATTGAATTCATTATATAGGATATCGCCGGCCTTATTACTACGGTTACAACCCCAGAAACGGTGCCGACTGTTAAAATCACCACAGATGAAGTAACTGCAGCTAGAATTAGTTAATTTTCTAATATCATTTTTAAAATTATTAAGATTGTATGGATTGTTAGAATCAGGAATATACACTGACATTAAATTTATATTGGTAGTATCACAAATTACCCGAATTGATTCGATTATGGAAGTGCTTAAATTTGGTAACAGAAAGTGGTGAAGTATTTTATGGACAAAAATGGCTACACCATCGCCTTTATAATTAGAGTTGCCAACAGTCTAATATTATTTTTCAAACCAGTTTCATTCATCAAAGCCACATCTATGGAATTAATATTTAGGTAGTTATAAAACTCAGTTATCTTGTTGCGAATTCCTCGAGAATTCCAGTAAAGAATTTTTTATTTACTTGTTGGTACCAGAGACATGTTTGAAGGCCAATTGAAGAAGCGTGTTGATTTGTTCAGCACATGATTTACAGGTAGTGAGTTTTGTACATGCTTCAGTGAAGATGCTCATCATTTCGTCCATGGAAAATGAATTGTTGTTTGCAGTTGGTGTTTTGCAGGTATTTTCATAATTACTTGGTACAGATGAATTTTTCGCCCCAGAGAATTGTTCAAGCCATGGGTTTTTGGTTGATCTAAGTTCAGGGAAATGGCTCATATTAAAGTGTGATGAAGATTTCGGTGATTTATTCAGTTTACTCACGTTATTTGATTTCGTCTCTCTTTCGACATAGAGGGCAGCTGGCACTATGATTTTCACTACAATTGGTACATTTCAGTTTTTCACGACGCTCATCTTCTGAAGATAGAGATAACATTTAGGTGTCATGTTGCAATGGGCGGTTCTGTGTCCGAATATTTGGTATCTTTTGCATTGTGTTGGGCCAGAACGACGATTAATATAAAAGCTCCAATTAACCCAATAATAAAAAATTCATTTGGGCATTATACCTCTTATGCTTCATATTAAGCTTGCTTATATTGCTAGAAATAATATTGTTATCTGTTTTTAGAACATCTTTAAGCTGATCAATATATAAATCTGGTAATTCAAACTGGACTATTTTAATTGGCCGATTAAGTTTTGCCTCAAAGGTAAAAAAATTGGTGTTTTCAGTTTTTAGGAGCTCATCAAATTGGTTGTAATGAGTTATATCACTAAACAGATTTTAGTTCTTCCAACTGATTGTAATTTTATCTGAAAATCATTTTTATTGTTGCTATTGTTTTCAGCATGTTGTGTATATGACCCAATTTGTATTGGCCATGATTTATTAGGACAGGTGGTACTTTTTGATTTTTATTATTTTTGTTGATAATGACTTCGTCATTTACAGTAGCATCGTTCAAGTCAACATCTACCGCAAGGCCATCAAAAGAGTTACCGGGTTTAACTTGTGATTTTGACATTTTGGTGTTATAATCCAAATTTAGTCATCAAACTCCTCTTTGTTGGTAGATCACCACTTATTTGTGGCAGATCGCGTTTTTATCAGATATCACTTATTGAACTAATAAACATTACACAATATTTGAGATCACAAACCTTTTTTTTACTATTAACACATATTTATTTTTTATTTTTGACACAATTAAATAATTTGATGTTATCGATTGCACTGCACAATCGTCTATAGATAATTTTGATTTGTTATTGACTGATGACTAGATCTCAATTATTTCCACGCATCCGAGTACTGAAAATGGGAGGTGACATAATAATTTGCGAGGAATAATTTTGTGTGTATATAAACATTTGTGGCGAAAATGTTTACGCCGAACACGTTCGGCACAAATTTTTGTATATGTGGACCCACCTTAAGATTATAAAATTTTGAAAGTAGTGGTGAAATTAGTCCGGCGTATCATAATTTCTTCATTCCCAAAACGCGTCAAGTGTAATATTGATAAATTTGTGAAAGTTGTCGATTGATTTTAAGTCTAAAGTTTCAGGCCTTCAGCTACAGGTGGCCTGAACCCATACAAACGACTAAATATAACTAGATACCTAATACCCAAGTATAACCAATTTTTAACCAGCCGGATTGTAATTTTGTACTATGTAGTAACACCCAATATACCAAATCCTCTATTAACACACATAGTAAACGAAACATGAATTTTAATATTTAGTTTTAAATACAAAAAAAAAAAAATAATAAATAAAAATAATTTTACATCTTCCTTTCAAAGTTCGCTGGGCAATTTCAATGCGGATTATAATAATATTATTTTAATGTGCGACAAAAACATTAAGAGCCATTAACAGCACAAAAAATAAAATAAAATTCTGTTCATTTTTATTGTCTTGTGAAAATATAACTAAATCCAAAATGATTATCCCAAAAATATATATAGAAATGGTACATGAACAACAATTATTTGTGTATACGTTCAACTTGTTGTTAACTTCATGATGGTGTTATACTTAATACTTAATGATAAAATATAAATTTAATCTCTATTCGGTTTTAAACTATTATGTTCTAGAGATTTTGTATGCTTATCATATTGTTGGTATCTTACCTGCACAAAATAGTTTCTTTGCCATTTTGATATTGGCCACTTGCTCCAAATCGGCGTGGAAGTTCCAGTACCGATACACCATTACGTCCTGAATACGCAATGAAATTACATTCGGCCGATGGCAATATTTTTTCAACCGTATAATTTATTGGTCTTGTTGGCACTAGGGTCTGAAAAAAAAAACGAAATATTTATCTAGATGTAATAATAATAATGAACGGAAATTGGGAAGCTACGACAAACAATAAAGCAAACAACATTTATAATTTGTTCGAAATTTTGATAACACACAAAATTTTAATGAATACAAACAATAAAATCGCGCACAAGATTTACCCAGAATTGTTATCTTTCAATTTGAAAAGAAAATCACAAGATAATTTTATTGTCTTTTCTCTGCGTTTTTTTTTGTATTTATTTTTAATTTTTCCATAAGATGAAATATAACGAAGGCTGTTAGATGTGCGCTCGATGCACGTGGGGATGGCGAATTTTTTTTATATTATGCTCGTTTTAAAAGACAGGGCATTTTTTATTATACAATATTTTTGCTTTATTTGAAATGAGCACTCGCTGCTCCAGCTACTAGAAAACGTGTGTATATACGTTACGGTACCGTACCAAGTCGGAGTTCAGTTAATTTTTTATGTTTTATATATTTTCACCGTAAAAAAAAATTAAATATGCTTTAGGCATTTGTAATATACCATAATTTGCTAATATTTGCTTTTATTATAAAACTGAACCACGATTTTTTGTACTTTTCTTTATTATGTTTTCTTATCATTACAATCGCAAACAACAAGAAAAGAATAAAATCCAAATATATAAAAAATACCTATTAACCTGAAATTAAATGTCTGTCTGTTTTGTAATATTATATATTTTCAGATTTTTCGGGAAGAAAATGAAGAAATTTCCATTTTGCTGCCATTTTTCGTTTGAGCAGCAGCAACAGCACAAAAAATATATGACAACCAAGTATTCATATTATTTGTTTTTAATTATCTTTAAAATTCATCTCTGATAAATTTTATACATACGTACGAGTATTTATGCCTAAAGGACATTTTCACATTGTTTTTCATTCGCTAGATCTTTACAAAAAAATTTATTTGGCTCCTTTATTTCCGAATTTATATGATGCCCTCAGTTTACTAACATGAATGGTTTATTGAAAATTGACCAACATGCTTATTTCTGTACCATATAGAATTTTTTGACATTTTAACTAAAAAAATGAAATTATCGGTCAATTCCTTCTTCTAATCCAAATTTAGGATTAACACTTTTATTTTTAAGTAAAGTTTCGTTCCTTTCTGCAAAAGTAAGCTTAGTTAATATGAAAATTTTCGAGCTCGTGATTTTTGCAGATTTACCATTCGTGCACCGCCGAAGTTCGAAAAGTGCTTTTCGAGGTGATATCTATCTAACTGACTGTCCTTGTGTCCTCTCTACAGCACTCTAACTGATTTTGATGAAACTTTCGATTTAAGCTTTTTCATAAATTGGGAGGCCCAAATGAAACTTGGTGGAAATTAACCCACCGGAAGTGGCACTTTCCATTTGAGCTTTATAATTTTTTGATAATTTTACAAATATTAAAAAAATTGATAATTGATTATGAAAAAAGCGGATTCTTCTTTTTCAATTAAATTTGTAACAAAACTGGTCCAGACCATTTTCTTAATATTTAAGCGGGAATTACTGTTTTTGATAATAAACTTTTATTTCACTAAAATTGGGCCACATATAGGTTCATGATCGAAATAAAACTTCATACCTAAGGTTTTTGGACAAATTGGCAGAATTTAGAAAAATTTGACGGAAATCGGTGTACCGAGTGACGGCTTCCATAGGAACTGTTCGTTTTTTGCCAATATTTGAAAAAGTTTAGCATTTCGATAGCAGATCGATTCTAAATTAAATTAGCAGCAAAACGGTCCAGTTTATTTTACAAAATTTTAAGCGGAAATGGTAAATTTTATTAGAAATCTTTTATATACGAGTTAATTGTTGTTTGCAAATATTTCGTTCTGTTCCTTATTTACTTTCAGAGGACGCCCTACCATCAAAATCCAACAGATCAAACATCAGCGCCGAAGCTATTGATGACAATCCTTGCATTTCAGCAAGACAATTATAGTTTTCATTCGAAGAAATATTTCGCTTAAAATTCAACTTGTAAGCTTCTTGAAACCAGAAGATCCATCAACTCGACTAGAGTTCTGCCAAAAATTGTTGCGTTGTGTTGAGAGCGATTTAAATTCCATAAATTGCTTATTTATGTCTGACGAGACGCATTTTGATTTAACCGGAATTATAAACAAGCAAAATGTATATGGGCTCAAATATAATAATGAAAATCCTCAAAATATCCACCAAGCGAGGTTGTGTGCCAACTGAATTGTGCCGACGACGAATATCTTTTTAAAATGTATGGTTTCAACAAAATGCAGTCACTTGTCATGCAACAAGACAAATAAGGGTGACCCTGCGTGAAAAAGTTTGGTGAAAAAATAATCTTAATTAGGCCACGCACTAAAAACTAATTAAAAGAAGCCATAAGGGCCACTATTGAAACAATACCCCGGCCATCATTAACAGCGGCAATGAACAAAGGGGTTGGTAAGATGCAGGGTTTGCGTGCACGAAGGTGAATGGAAACCTTGCATCTTACCAACCCGCTTTAAAAAAAATAAAAAAACAAAAAAACAATTCAAAATAATAGAAATATTCACATTTGTTTTTGTGGCAACACTCGTGCCCCACCCTGTATTTACGAAAAAACTAGTGAGAACAAACATATTGTAAATAAAATTTAGAAGAGAAGTAGGTCCTCTTGATTTTCTCATACTTAAGCGAAATTACGATTTTTGATAGAAACCAGTGTTTTACAAAAATTCGGTTAAATTTTCGATTTATTTTTAGGCAAATGTGTTTGTTCTTTGTTATTTTAAAGAAAAGCTGCCAACTACGGTATGCGATTAAGAGATCATGAAACATGCGCACATAGGTACAACACATGGAATCGATTAACCGGAAGTTTGGTCAAAAATCACTGGGATCCCCTAATAATAGAGAAACAACATATACTCGTATTTAGTCTCAAAGCATAACATACACAGAGACTTTTAAAAAATGGAGGAGTGAATATGTTGTGACCAACACCACTTTCTTTTACCACAAATGTACATAGATCTCGAATACGCCACACTTCATTTTTAAATTCAAAAATTGAACCTACCGGATTTTTGATAAACACTGTCTTGTATCCCTACTAATATTCCTGCTGAAATTTCAGAAAACCAATGTTTTCGAATAGTGAATCTGCCTGGTAGAGTTGCCGAATTTTGGTGACAAGAATTTTTATTTGAACAAAACTCGTCATTTCCGGTAAAATTAAAAAAATAATAATCTGAATAAATTTTGTTTAAAACTTAATCTCCACTCCTTTTATTTTAATCATTTTTTCGTAAATGCTATATTCCTCTCAAATTAGGTATGTATTTGCAAAAAACAAAACGCTTCTATGGAAGCTGCCACTTCCGATGGATCGATTTCCGTCAAAATCACTGAGATCTCCCAATTTTTGGGGAAATATTAATGATGAAGTTTCACCCCGATCAGAAAGAATTTTTTTGTAAAAATAGTCATTTCCGCTCAAATTTTGGAAAACTGATTTGCACCGACATTGTTGAAAATTTTATTTAAAATCCTTTGCAACAATGCGACTATGAACTGTCGCTTTTCTCTTATGTACTTTTAAAAATAATTGCAAAAATCGAAAAAGCTGCCACTCTGGTGGACCAATTTCGAACAAAAATCACTAGGGTCTCTTAATTTATGGAAAAAGCTTAAGCCTGCAGTTTCATCCCGAAAAGTCGATCCGTGTGTGCTGTGGAAAAACTACATTAAGTTTGTACGGCACCACACACACATACACACATACACACCCGCACGCACGCACACACACATACATTTTTTTTAAAACTCCTTTTTTTACTTCGACGATGTAGCGAATGATAAATCTGACAAGAATCTCAGCTCACGACCTCTTGGAAATTTTAGACGTAGAAT
Source organism: Nephrotoma guestfalica (assembly GCA_963691935.1). Classification (NCBI taxonomy): domain Eukaryota; kingdom Metazoa; phylum Arthropoda; class Insecta; order Diptera; family Tipulidae; genus Nephrotoma; species Nephrotoma guestfalica. The sequence goes on along the minus strand of OY829914.1, from coordinate 35,190,435 downwards.
GTTGAATTGATCGCGATTTTAAGCGTCTACAAAAGGATATCCATCTTTAGCAAAAAATCTACAAATGACAAAACAACTTAAGGAACGCTTCAATGAATTGCTACGGTGGGTGATCAACTAAAAACCACACAATTAGTTACATCGGTCGCGTTAAATACTGCCTTGAACCTAATCAATTAACAAATAATTCAGCGGGAATTGTTAAATATTAGAAGAAAGAACAAATTGACCAGTAATTGATCCTGATATGCAAAAATATTAGGATTATTATCCATCCCTAAAATGTTGCATGATATTGCACCATGTCGCGTGGTGTTGCACGTTGTTGCGTTATGTTGAACCATGTTGTGGGATACTACACTACTTTGTGGGATGTTGTATCATGTTTGATCATATTGCACTATGTTGCATTTTGTTGAAGAATGTTCGTTAAGTAGCGTCATGTTAGCTAGGGGCCTCCTTTTAACATTTTATTTGATTTCGCTTGAATAATTTTGGGGACAGGGTATTATTTAGAAGGGTATTATTTAGAATTATTATTATTTCTGGATAATTCATTTGGATGGGCCGTCATGTTACACTATGTTGCGTAATGTTTTACAAGTTGTATGTTGTTGCACAATTATGCATGCTGTTACACCATGTTGTGTTATGCTGCATGATGCGGCACCATGTTGCATGATGTTGTGTTGCACCATGCTGATGGCTGTCGTATAATGTTGCGTCAAACTGCACTATGTTGCACCATATTGCCTAATGTTTTATCATTTTCAGAGATGTTGCTAGATATTGTACCATGTTGCGTCATCTGTACCATGTTACGTGATGTTGAACCGCGCGATGTTGTACTATTTTGCACCATGTTGTTTCGTGTCGGATCTTGTGTTTTTCGTTATCTGGCTTTAAGTTCCATCATATTGTGGAATTTTGCACCATGTTATGTTGGTTACGTTACAATGACATTATGTGGTTTCACTAATCGCGCCATTTTGAAAATGTTGGTTGTGTTGATTAAAAATATTGTATGGTCCCTTTTTCACATTTTTTTCTGCCTCAAACGTGGGGCCCCCGGTTTCTTTATTTAAATTTTTTTTCGGCTAGCACGATTTTGATAAAAACTAGTGAAGGGAATTCGAAGGAATCAAATGCAAGGAATCGATTTCGATGGGTGTTAATTTCGGGAAATTCGTTTAGGTGGTCCTTCGGTGAGATGGGGACCGTTTTTAAAATTTTTATCCGATCGAAAAATTGCGGCGACAAGGGTTTTCTAATGCCAGCGAGACGAGTTTTATGATAAAATGCTAAGAATCGATTGTGATGAGTTCTAAATTTGAGAAAATTTGTTTAGAGGATTCTCTAGAAAATTGTCAATTTAAATGAACCTAAACTATTTCTTAACCGATTGGGAAGATAGCTGTCTTTGTATGTTAAACATAGGATATAATGCTAAAATGAGTTTCAGATGGGAGTTTGAAAAATGAGTAAAATGGAACGAAGATCTCTCTCAAACGAATATTATGGAACTTGGTTACTGCTACGAAAATACCCAATTTAAATGATACAAAACACCTGGTTCTTTAAACTGATAGCCGTTGCTCAAGCAAGTGTGGCATAATTATTATTTTCAAAACTTCCAAATTTGACCGTACAAGGCTCGGGGCTCCAGCGATTTAGTTTTATTCGGTATTCGATCACAAAATTGTAGATGAGGAGTGCACGGGGATGAAAATTATTTACTAACTTTTCCACCCGCTTCATCCAAGTATCTTTATTAATCTTAAAACAAAATTAATCTATTTAGAAGACACTAAAATAATACATAACTGTAATAATAATATTTAAATATTTTTTTTTGTTTTCTTTATTCCTAAACAGTCCATTTCCAAATTGTAATGATTCCTTAAGAAGACGAATACATTTTTTTTTGTGATGTATTTTAATTTTTCACATTAGCTACGATGCGAAAAATCCCAATGGATTAAAAGTTCCCTTGTTCAATTTTTTTGTTTTCGTTTTTTGAGCGATTTGTTGGAACAAAAAAAAAATTATGTGTATTTATATTATTTCCACCCATTGCCCATCATCATTCAAATTGAAATCACTTAAATTATGTATGTGTGTGCGTCTGATGCTCTCGCTTATGGGATGGATATGAGGTGATGGAGCGGTGGTGGTGGCGAAACAGAAAAAAAATGGAAATGTACAAATTTTTTTTCTGTTTCATCACTTTGATTATAGCCCCGAGGTTAAATTATTATTATTCTTATTTTTAGAAGGGACTTTGATTTTGAATTGGGAATACAAAAATAAAACAGCGACGATTTTTAATTTTCTTTAATAATAAATCGCATGCGACGCGGAAATTTCTAAAACGTTGGAATGTTGGTAAGATTTTATTTTCTTCGTACACCTCTACACATACGTACGACGACATATATGTGTAATATATTCTTGTATATTTTTTTGGAAAATTTATGGCATTATGGGAAAATTTATTAGATTTTTTCTTTCATTGGACGTGACAAGTTTTGAATAATATAAGTGAAAAATTGACAACATTTATTTTTATTTAGATTATGCGGAAAATTACATTTTCTCTATATACATACACGTAACATTATATGGATGTGTGTAATAAACGGGGAGGTAAATATCAAGGCAGGTATTTGTTATATATTTTGCTTACAGGTTTTTTTTTGCAAAGTAACCCGGATAAGTTAAATTTAACCAAGATAAATATCAAATACTTTCGTCAGTTTTGAAAAAAACGACGTTGCCTTTTTATAATATTAACTCGTTTTGTTTTAAACGAATTTTAACCGAATTTGGATAGAATTTCAATGAGACTGATAAGAGCCTGGTGGTAACAAGATGTCGCCTTAAAATCATCAAATTCACGACCAAACCACCGAATGCTTTGCGTAAAACATTCTCACCGATTAAATTATTTTTATTAAGTAAATAAAATTTTAATTATTTACAACAACGTTGAGTTAATTAATTTAAAGTGAAAAATTCATATTTTTGCTTAAAATATTTATAATGTTGCTGTATTTTTTTATTATGCGACAAATTTTTTTATTTATTTAATTCAAGTCTATAAACTAATTCTTAAGAGAGAATATAAATATAAAAAAGAAGCAAAATAAACATCCCGAGTTACAAGGGTCTCTTTTATACCCAGGGAGGTTGGTGCGTAATAAAATTAAAGACGATGACGAAAAAATAAAAAATAACAACATAAATTAAAAGGAAATGACGACAACATCTTTTTGCCTTCGACCTAATCATATCACGATAGGATGCGTATGTTCGATCACATTTGTTCTTAAGACGTAAAATTCCGTACCTATACATACACCTTCAGGGAGTTTTATAATTTTTACTCAATAAAATATGAACGAAATGAAAATTCCGAAAAATGTGTAGTCTATAAATTGGAAATATATACCATCCCGGGTTATAAAAAAGGCAGAAAAGACGGTGAAAATTATTTGTTTTTGGATTCCGACACAGAATTTAAAAAAAAAAATCCAATAAAATTTTCAATTAAAGTGTCTCAAGTAAATTAATTTTAACATTCATTCCTTATTAACCCTCTAATAAATTTGTTGAATATTTATTTGATTATTATTACAATTATTATTGCTATTTTTTAAGGCTGTGTAGATGGTATAAGTGTATTTCGTGAAGATGATTAAAAATAACGAATTAAAAATGAAAGTTTTGTGAAATTAAACGTAAAGAAAATTGATCAAAAAAAATAAATAGAATTGTGAAGGAATTTTTATGAGATTTTCACTTGCCTTTATTTAATATGGGATTTAGTATGGTGATAACTGCTTTGCATATTTATGAAGAACTTACATTTCGCAAATACGCCGCTCGAGGATAAAGCTGTTTCGCGCCACGAACGAAACTGATTATATAGGGTGCAGCGATATTGGTTAGTTAGGGTATAGCATTGTTGGATTCCTTGTTGATCATGGAAAGACTTCCACTCGAACAACATTTACAATTTATTGAATTTTATTATCAAAACTTCTTCCTTTTTATGATCGTCATAATCGACCTACTGAGCTAGCAATTCAAGCCATTGTGATAAAATTCTCTGAAGAATTGCAAACGACTTTGTTCGGTGCTCGAATCAAAAGATCTTAGGTTTGAATCTCATCAGACGCACCACGTAAAAACGAAGTTTATCATTTTTACTACGATCGGTGATATTAACAGAGCTCGGCGATGACATATCTTACCTGTTTGTTAGCAGGTTAACATAGAGGTTGAATTTTAGGTTTTAATGTGGAGATGTTATGCTGTAATTGTTTTAGTAGTTGAATGAAAAAATAACTATTAAATTATGGGCCTTGAACGGAAATTGATGGCAAGGGCAAAAATATAAATCAGCAGTAATGTACCCGAAAAGATTTTGGATATGGAATCAGTCTCATTATGTTCAACTGTTGTTTAAGTTTGTTTCAAAAAAACTTTTTCTCCCTACTTAATTATATTTCAGCGAAGACGATAATACAAGCTATTGTAATTTAAAATAAATAAAGATTCGTTGAATAATATTCCGAATGTAATTTTGTTTATCTTTATGACGAGTATACTCGACATTATGCGAAACATTTTCGTTTCGTTCTGACGAATATACTCGACCTAAAGAGTTAAGAAGGATATCATGTTCAAGTCATTCTTAAGTGATTTTCGATAAATCGAGGATTTGAGAGAAAAACAATCTCACAGGCCTAAAGCTTCGATTGAAATTAAAAATCTTTGGTTGTTGTATTCGTCAAATATTAAGGACGAATAAAGATTTCCGTTTTTTTCTCAACAATGGACATTTCCTTCAAAATGTTTTCTAACATTTTATAAACTTATAATATATTACAAGTAGCTGTTGAGTGCAGCGTTTGTGTAAAATTAGTTTAACAAAATGCAATGGGAATTCTAGTTTCTTTTGAAGTCTCAAATTTGTCGAAAATGCCGGTTGTTGAAACTACTTACCCAAACATTTGTAATGAAAAGAACTTTGATGAAACTGGAAGAATTTAAAAACCTAATAATATTTTTCCTCACAGAATTGAAAAATTTAATGGAGAATTATCGGTTGGGAATTGGCCAGGTTCTATTCATTATGGCCGAAACCCAAAATGTTGTCCAAATTTAACTATGCACATCGAATTTGGCCACTATTTGTTGAGAGATGGCCTAGTTCCATTGAGCATTATGTTAGAGTGCAATCCAATTATTTACCATTCCTCAACCAATCACCGCCAATTCCAGTTTAACGATGATTGATTGAGGAATGATACGTTCCATTGAGCATGGCATAAATATGTCCTAAGCAGTATAATTATACTTGGTAATTAATCATAATATTGTTTGGTGATCAAATTAGTAAGGCATTTTTTGCGAAATTTATTTGAAATATCCAATTCGGTAGTTAATCTGGCAGGAATCATTGCCTTTGGGATGCCTCACTATATTTTGCAACTTTTTGAAAGATTTTTTTATTTTTTTTTTTGCTCTTTCGTGGGTTGCTCAATTCAAGGGTTAAATACCAATGGATTTTACAGTAATTTTTAATATAATTCAAATAACTATATAGTTTCAGGAAATTCTATTGTAAGTTGTGGAGTTGCAGAGGATTAAATTAATAAATGTTTATATAATTTAGGAATCCGGAAAATATTAATTCAGAAGATTTACAGATGCTTGTGAAATAATAATATATATTTGTAATATTAATTGCTAATTGTGTAGACTAGAATTGTAACCGTCAATCAATTTTCTTTAGGAAGCCGAAAAGCATTAATGCAGAATAATATTTCAGAAAATTTCCAGATGTGCGTGAAATAATAATACTTTTTTCCCAAGCTGCTGATTTAGAGAAGCAATTGTTGAAGACCAATGCCATGGTTATCCATTAAACTTATTAAGCCTTTATCCTTCCTCTAGTAGATTATAAGTAGATTATAATTGTGTTGTGCCGTATGATCGCTAGGTGTCTGAAACCGGGTCGTTGTCCCAAAAAAACTTTTCATATCTTTCCTATGGTTATGTGTAAACAGGCTGTAGGAATAGGCCCGGCGTTATCCAAGACACTTGTCCAGTACTAGCTTCTACAGTTCAATCAATCAATCACAGAATTGAAATATTTAAGACAAAAAGAAAATTAGGAAACCATTCGAAGCCCATCAGCTTGATGTGACGATTAATTTCATTTTTCATTTGATTAAACTTCTCATTTTTCAAAAGCTCCGCAAAACAATGTGTGTATTGTCGCTTTAAATCTGCGTAGAATGACGGATTTGTACGATTTCATGTGGTGTTATATCAAGTATTATCAAGAAGCAACTGTTAGTGGATTGGCAAAACCAAGTAATGGTTACTACCAATAGGATGAATTATCCCAGATAGTAAAGCAGTAGTGACGTAGAAAAATCCACTCTTCAGAGACTGTCCCGAAGATCGATTGACTGAGTGAGCCAATCATTTTAATTTATTTGCACTAAATTCCTAGAAACAGAGAATAGTATAAACAATTCTTTAAAATTAAGACAACTTTTAACAAATATACAAATATTGCCAAAAAGGCCTAAATACATTAAATGTCTTGTTAGTAAAAATATTGCCGCAAAATGCATTAACATTGCATGTAAAGTAGCTAAGGCGCTACAAAGATTAAAAAAAATATGCGAGAAGGCACACAAACGTGGATTACCAGAAAAGAGGAAGCAACAAGTAAAAACCGAGATCTAAAATTATATTAGCAAGTGACAAAGCTAAAACCAATTAGTTAGTACGTCACTGGCGAAAGTACAACACAGCTAAGAGGTAATAATTATTTTCTATTAGAATGACCAAAACAATTATTTATAAAGGAATTGATTAATGTTAGAGTGTAGAATCTAAGGAATTTCCAATAACTTTACATTATTTACGACATAGAGTAACTGGTAGATGGAATTACAGTTTATACCGAAAATTACGCAATAGCGCTTTAACCTGAAGAGATAAATAGAAACACGATTAGAAACACTTTTTAAATTTATTGTCTATTTCAATAAAGTATTAATTGTAATTGCTAATTTGTATTAACACTGGGATGGTGTGACGCATTCTCCGGTTGCATCATTGTACAAGTAGCCCGAATTGCAGAAACATCCTGGCCCGCAAGCCATTTTACATACTAATGGTCGATTTGGGTCCGCACATGTACCTTGGCATCGATTTCCGCAAACCATGTAAGTTTGATTTACGGGACAAAATGAAGTCTGGCTTGCGACCAAATGTACCAATAGTACTAGTACACAAATTAATTTAAACATGATATTCACGAGATAACGTTGCTGCTATTTAACTCAAACTCTAAATTTTTACTTAGCGACTAGCGCAAAATTAAGATCAATTTATAGGTTGAAATTTTAAGATGTGTGAATAATTTTCATACACAACAAATAAAAATGTTCTGTATAGATATTTAGTACATTTATCTGTCAATATTATAAATTCAACTCACGCCCAATAATTATAAATAATCGCTTACATAAATAATTTGAGATACGGATATACAACATTTAGTGACAAAGTTTTAATACGTATATATCACAGGTTTGTAGGTACGATGTCCAAACGCAACAAAACCATAAACCTCCGGAAGATTCGTAGCGTTAAATTTAACCATGAAAAATGCATTGCAACTTTATGGATATTATCAGTGCAAGAATATAAATAAAACTTAATTTTGTGCTGATTTCAGACCAAAAATTACCGTAATTATACCATAAATATTTATTGTTACTGGATACGCATTGATGAGTTTTTCCATTGTAAAGAAAGCCTTCATCGTAAAACCATGGGGCGCATTGAGGTCTACAAACCATTGGGAGAACTGGATTAGAGTATGTTCCGTGGAAAAGATTTCCACATTCCTGATAATTTGAATTTTCTTTACATGCACGTCTTTCGGCGGTTAATCCGTCAGTGAATTCTTCAGCTGTTTCGCTGGCAACAACAATAATTTATTTAACGGGGTTTTCAAAATATATGTTTGTGTGACTGTGACATCCGATTACAAGAAATCTAATTCGGCATTGAGCAATTTCGCGCCGATGACAGAATGCCAAAAGAATTTGGGTAACTTTTCCATTGTGAAATTTAACCAAAAAAATATTAAAAATTGTAGCTATCTGATCACAGATTACACTTTTCGTATAAATTGGATAAATGTCTTAACAAGCAGATATTCAAAAATTTAAATTTTCTTAAATTCTTACCTCAGTGTTTACCCTAACATTTATGTGCAAATACTAATTGTTATGTAATGGAAATATTTATTAGATGTTTCATCTGGCAATCTGTTCAAATATTTTGTGTTTCATTGGAATCTATTAAAAACAACATGCACAAAAAAATTTAGTTTAAATAGATTTTACTAGTTACGAGTGTGCAGAAGGCGCACGAGTCAAGGTTCTTGGAGTATATGATTTTATCACTAACAAAGACGATTAGGTGTGCTAGTTAGTTGCCTAACCATATACAAAGCAAACAAATTAAATAGCTCAGTAGCTGTTACTAACTTCTTGCTATCTAGTTATTAACGAACTCTGCTACCACTTTTCAGTTTTCGAACGTTTAATTGTGGGAATAATTAATTTGAAATGTTTAATCAAACAATTATACTCTGACACGCATTTTATGATGCACATTGCACGTGCACTACAAAATAATACAAAACTCATCACAACCGATTCTTAGCATTCGAAACCCAATCTCGAAAGAGATCATTAGAAAACTTTTAGCACCGCAATTTTTAATTATATCATTCGAGACGAACAAATTGAAAAAAAGATACCGGGTCCTACCGAAGGGCTTCCTAAACGGATTTTCCCGAAATTAGCACCCACCGAAACCGATTGCTGGCATTTACTTCATTGGCATTCACTTAATCAGTTTTTATCAAAATCGTTTTAGCCGAAAAAAATAAATTATGTAAAGAGACCCGGGCAACATCACGCAAAATGGTGCAACATCATGTAACATGACACGACATTATGCAACATAGTGAAACAATGCGTAACATAGTGAACCATTATACACAACATTTTACGTAACATATCATCCAGAAAACAAAACTCCTTGTAATCGTTTCCTTGCATTCGAAATACCTGACAGAAATAAAATATTAATACAAAGCTTCAAAGCTCCTCGGCCCCCCACTGGATGAACCCCGAAATGAATTTCCGCGAAATAAGGACAAATTACAATCGGTTTTTGGTAATTAAAAATCGCTCGTCTAACAAATTTAAAAAAAAAATCGTGGACTCCATAGAACGATCCGCTGAACGGTTTTTCCAGAAATTAGCACCCATTGCAACCGATTTCTGGCGCTCAAAACCCCCCTCACCAAATTTTATAAAAATGGTTCAAGCCAAAATTTTTTTGAAGAAATTGACCCGGGCCCACGATTCGACTCTCCGAATTTTCCCGCAATAATTCCTGGCAAATGAGAACCCCTCTTCACAAATTATTAATAAAATCGTGCGATCGTATATATATATATATATATATATATATATATATATATATATATATATATATATATATATATATATATATATATATATATATATATATATATATATATATATATATATATATATATATATATATATATATATATATATATATATATATATATATATATATATATATATATATATATATATCCTGGAAACATAATTTGGTTATTCCAGCAGTTTATAACATACCACATCTTTCTGATCCCGCCAGATACAGAGCATAACATTATTGCAATGAATATCTCGCTTTGATTGCGATGGACTAGCTTCACCACGCTTCACCCAAGATTTTTTACAATTGAGATTTTCATAATAAATCCATTTTTCATCTCCAGTAACTATCCGATGCAAAAAAAACCTTTTCTTTAATGTCTATGAAGGAGTATTTCACAAATGGTTTTTCGACGTTCGAGGTTTCTTTCTTTTTATTCATGTGGAACGCACTTGTTAGCTTTTTGAACCATTCCGATTGTTTGTAAACGCTTAGCAACAAATGGCCGATCAACATTTAATGCTACAGCCAATTCTGATTGTGTTTCATCTTCAGCCAATAATGTTTCCAATTCAGCATCTTCAAATTTCTCGGTGGTTTTCCATGCTCCTTATTTTCAATGCCAAAATCATCATTTTTAAATCGTCGACACCATTCTTTGCATGTTGTATTCGATGCAGCATGCTCGTGAGTAAATATCCAGAAGCAAACGATAAGTTATCGCTGCACTTTTTTGCCATAAATCTAATAAAACTTCCCTCAAATGATGTTTATTTGGAATAAAATTCGACATTTTCGATAAGTTACAAATACTACTTGTTTACACTTCTACCAAATGTTGCATACTGCGTTTGACATGCGTTTTACATGCAAAAAATCAAGTAAAACCAATGCAGTATGAGAAGGCGCATTATCGTGGTGCAAAAACCAAGAGTTGTCGACCCATAATTCCGGCCTCTTTTTACGAATAGCTAAGCGCAAACGACGCATAACACTCAAATATTATTACTTGTTGACAGTTTGGCCGATCGGAAGAAATTCGGAGTGCACCACACCTCCATAATCGAAGAAAACTATCAACATCACCTTGATTTTTGACTTGCTTTGACGTGGTTTTTACGGCTTCGGCTCATCTTTGTGGCACGATATTCGGCCGATTGATCGTCTGTTTCCGGGTCGTATATATATCATAGATCCAAGACTCATCGCCAGTTATAATACGTTTCATGACATCCTGGTAGTCGGAAAGCATTGTTCCACAGACGTCAACGCGACGCTGTTTTTCCAAAAAATTGAGTGGATTTGGAACCAATCGTGCTTTCATTTTTCTTAGGCCCAAATGATCTTTCAAAATGGTTTTCACTGATTCTTCAGATATTTCAACGATGCCAGTAAGGTCTCTGACTGTTAATCATCGATTCTCGAGCACCAATTCCTTGATTTTATTAACGTGTTGATCATCAGTTGATGTTAATGGCCGTCCTAGACGTGGTTCGTCGTCAACACGTTCTCGACCCTCTTTGAACAATTTATACCAATCAAAATCACATGCTCGCGACACACAATTATCACCGAAGGCCTTTTGCAACATTCTGAACGTTTCGGCACTACAAAATTGGTTCCGCACACATAATTTAATATAACTTCTTTGTTGAATAATTTCACTCATTGTAAAAATCGCCGAATGCACTTTTTGTACTTCAGAAAGACAAGCGTATACTAAACACTAATGATTATTTTGATGTGAAATTTGACACAGATGTCACTGACAGTCTTACCAACATAGATATTTCGACGAATGGTTTTCCGCGCGAAATTTAAATTAAAAAGTCTTACTACTTTTTGCCTGCGATTAAAGATTAAATAAAACCCGTTTTCATTCATGATTTTCCATTTTTGTCATTATAGATTTTCTGACTAATCCGAGGAGAAGCTATGACAGAGCGAAGATGAGCAAAGCTATTTGTTTAGTTTTTTCTCTTGTTAAACAAAACAAACCGCTTCGCTCATGTTCACTTTACCGTCGCTTCTGATTGATTTAATCGGAAAATCTATATTTATAAAAATGAAAAATCATGTAGGAAAATTGGTTTGATTTAATCTCGAATCGCGTGCATATTGCCCTTAGATATATATTTAGATGCATATTGTATGTTTTTTACGCTCTATGACTCGGAATGAAATTGTAACATATCAAGGCGTACATTTTTAGATTTATGCTGGCCGAACAATTGTAGAACCTTAGTTCATTAACGTTATTTTGAGTGGCACCAACTAAAATCATTGATATTAGTTACCATACACAAAAAAACAAAAAAAATATTTAAATATTATTAGAGCGCCCATTAATTTGAACAATATTTTATTAAACAGAGAAGATTTTTGTAATGAATTAATTTGAATTGAAGAAATGTTTCATTAAGCAAATACATTTTTATATCAAATTGAAGAACTATTTCATTAAACGAAGACAATTTTCTATCAATTTGTAGAAATATTTTATCAATTGACTAGACATTTCTATCATTTTGAGAAATTATTTAATTAAATATTTTAATAAATGAAAGTAATTGTCTATCAATTAGAAAAAATAGTTTGTCAAGTGACTTCAATTTTTTACCATTTTGAAGAAATATTTTAATAATCGAAAAGTGATCTATCAAATTTAACATCGATCGTAATTATATTAAGGATATATTTATAATTTTAACAAACTTTTGTTGAATTTTCTACAAATTGATAAAAAAGTTTGTTGGCGCTATATTGATGGTTGTTTTATCAAAGTGATTTCGATTTGCTTCAATTTCACTGCTTTTTTTGAGTGAAAAGAAAATTGATGGCTAGGGCTAATGGTAAATCATTATTATTCAAAAATTTACATGGTTTTAGAATTAAGGGCCGACAAAAACATAAATCAGCAGTAATGCTCTCGAAAAGATTTCGGATATGGAATCAGTCTCATTATGTTCAACTGTTGTTTAAGTTTGTTTCAAAAAAACTTTTTCTCCCTACTTAATTATATTTCAGCCAAGATGATAATACAAGCTATTGTAATTTAAAATAAATAAAGATTCGTTGAATAATATTCCGAATGTAATTTTGTTTATCTTTATGACGAGTACGCTCGACATTATGCGAACATTTTTCGTTTCGTTCTGACGAATATACTCGACATAAAGAGTTAAAAAGGATATGTTCAAATCATTTTTAAATGAGTGATTTTCGATAAATCGAGGATTTGAAAGAAAATCCATCTCACAGACCTAAAGCTTCAAATTTTCTAACATTTTTATAAATTTATAATATATTACAAGTAGCTGTTGAGTGCAGCATTTGTGTAAAATTAGTTTAACAAAATGCAATGGGAATTCTTTTTGAAGTCTCAAATTTGTCGAAAATGCCGGTTGTCGAAACTACTTGCCCGAACATTTGTAATGAAAAGAACTTTGATGCAACTGGAAGAATTTGGAACCTAATTAAAGTTTACCTCACAGAATTGAAATATTTAAGACAAACAAAATTAGGAAACCATTCGAAGCCTGAAAGCTTGATGGGGTGACGATTTATTTGATTAAGCGCGTCAATACAATTTCATAAACTCATCATTTTTCAAAAGCTCCGCAAAACGATGTGTGTATTGTTGCTTTAAACCTACGTAAAATGACGAATTTGTACGATTTGATGTGGTATTATATCAAGTATTATCAAGAAGCAACTGTTAGTGGATTGGCAAAACCAAGTAATGGATAATACCAATAAGATGAATTATCCCAGATAGTAAACCAGTAGTGACGTAGAAAAATTCACCTTCGGAGACTGTCCCGAAGATTGATTGACTGGAGTGAGCCAATCATTTTAATCTATTTGCACTAAATTCCTAATTACCGTAAGACTATCAATATCTACAACTGAAAATATATTTCAGTAAGGGAACTTAAGAAAAGGCAAGTCAATAAAATTGTATCATCCATACCAGTGCTAGATATATCTAATCCTGCAGTCGATGATGGCGTTGATCGTTTATAGTCTTGATTGTGCAACAATAACTCGGATCTCTAGAAACCTGTTACTTATTAAAAGCAAGTTTTTATTAGAATAACGAATTATCCCACAGTGTAATCAAAACTCGAAATCTTAAATAATTTGACCTTACCTCTGCTAAAAGGGAAATTATTGAGGAATTTCAGCTGAAAACTAAAAAAATAGTATAAATCGATAAAAGAGGACTTCCACTATTTATGGTTACCTTTAGTAACAGAGAATTGTATAAAAAATTCTTTAAAATTAAGACAACTTTTAACAAATATACAAATAGTGCCAAAAAGGCCTAAATACATTAAATGTCTTGTTAGTAAAAATATTGCCGCAAAATGCATTAACATTGCATGTAAAGTAGCTAAGGCGCTACAAAGATTAAAAACAAAATGCGAGAAGGCACACAAACGTGGATTACCAGAAGAGAGGAAGCAACAAGTAAAAACCGAGATCTAAAATTATATTAGCAAGTGACAAAGCTAAAACCAATTAGTTAGTACGTCACTGGCGATAGTACAACACAGCTAAGAGGTAATAACCATTTTCTATTAGAGTGACCAAAACAATTATTTATAAAGGAATTGGTTAATGCTAGATAACTTTACATTATTTACGACATAGGGTAATTGGTCGATGAAATTACAGTTTATACCGAAAATTACGCAATAGCGCTTTAACCTGAAGAGATAAATAGAAACACGATTAGAAACACTTTTTAAATTTATTGTCTATTTCAATAAAGTATTAATTGTAATTACTAATTTGTATTAACACTGGGATGGTGTGACACATTCTCCGGTTGCATCATTGTACAAGTAGCCCCAATTGCAGAAACATCCTGGCCCGCAAACCATTTCACATACTAATGGTTGATTTGGGTCCGCACATGTACCTTGGCATCGATTTCCGCAAACCATGTAAGTTTGATTTACGGGACAAAATGAAGTCTGGCTTGCGACCAAATGTACCAATAGTACTAGTACACAAATTAATTTAAACATGATATTCACGAGATAACGTTGCTGCTATTTAACTCAAACTCTAAATTTTTACTTAGCGACTAGCGCAAAATTAAGATCAATTTATAGCTTGAAATTTTAAGATGTGTGAATAATTTTCATACACAACAAATAAAAATGTTCTGTATAGATATTTAGTACATTTATCTGTCAATATTATAAATTCAACTCACGCACAATAATTATAAATATCGCTTACATAAATAATTTGAGATACGGATATACTACATTTAGTGACAAAGTTTTAATACGTATATATCACAGGTTTGTAGGTACGATGTCCAAACGCAACAAAACCATAAACCTCCGGAAGATTCGTAGCGTTAAATTTAACCATGAAAAATGCATTGCAACTTTATGGATATTATCAGTGCAAGAATATAAATAAAACTTAATTTTGTGCTGATTTCAGACCAAAAATTACCGTAATTATACCATAAATATTTATTGTTACTGGATACGCATTGATGAGTTTTTCCATTGTAAAGAAAGCCTTCATCGTAAAACCATGGGGCGCATTGAGGTCTACAAACCATTGGGAGAACTGGATTAGAGTATGTTCCGTGGAAAAGATTTCCACATTCCTGATAATTTGAATTTTCTTTACATGCACGTCTTTCGGCGGTTAATCCGTCAGTGAATTCTTCAGCTGTTTCGCCAGCAACAACAATAATTTATTTAACGGGGTTTTAAAAATATATGTTTGTGTGACTGTGACATCCGCTTACAAGAAATCTAATTCGGCATTGAGCAATTTCGCGCCGATGACAGAATGCCAAAAGAATTTGGGTAATTTTTTCATTGTGAAATTTAACCAAAAAAAAAATTAAAAATTGTAGCTATCTGATCACAGATTACACTTTTCGTATAAATTCGATAAATGTCTTAACAAGCGGATATTCATAAATTTAAATTTTCTTAAATTCTTACCTCAGTGTTTACCAATACTTATTGTTATGTAATGGAAATATTTATTAGATGAAACATGAAATCTGTTTAAATATTTTTGTGTTTTATTGGAATCTATTAAAAACAACATGCACAAAAAAATTTAGTTTAAATAGATTTTACTAGTTACGAGTGTGCAGAAGGCACACGTGTCAAGGTTCTTGAAGTATACATGATTTTATCACTAACAAACACGATTAGGTGTTCTAGTTAGTTGCCTAACCATACAAAGCAACAACAGCTGTTACTAACTTCTTGCTATCTAGTTATTAACGAACTCTGCTAGCACTTTTCAGTTTTCGAACTTTTAATTGTGGGAATAATTAATTTGAAATGCTTAATCAAACAATTATACTCTGACAAGCATTTTATATTGCACATTGCACGTGCACTACAAAATACTACAAAACTCATCACAACCGATTCTTAGCATTCGAAAACCAATCTCGAAACCTCTCATTAGAAAACTTTTAGCACCGCACAATTTTCATCTAAATCGTTCGAGACGAACAAATTGAAAAAAGGATACCGGGTCCCACCGAAGGGCTTCCTCACCGGATTTCCCCGAAATTAGCACTCATCGAAACCAATTCCTGGCATTTACTCCATTGGCATTCACTTAATCAGTTTTTATCAAAATCGTTCTAGCCGACAAAAATAAATTATGTAAAGAGGCAGTACCAGACAACATCAAAATCGTTTGAGCCGGAAGAAAATGTGAAAAAATGTGTGGGACCAACGACAAAAATTTAGATAATGAATGCTACAAATCAATATTGTTACTCGTAATAACCAACATTTTCAAAACGACGTGATTAGCACAACCTCACATCCATCGTAATGCAACCAACATAACACGGTGTAATATTCCGCAATATAATGCAACATAACGAAAAACACAAGATACAACACGAAACA
The DNA here is from genome assembly GCA_963691935.1 of Nephrotoma guestfalica. NCBI lineage: Eukaryota > Metazoa > Arthropoda > Insecta > Diptera > Tipulidae > Nephrotoma > Nephrotoma guestfalica. Next base: position 35,173,933 of record OY829914.1, on the reverse strand, counting down.
TCATACTACAAAATCATGGCGAACATGGTACACCTTAGTACATATGACGCAACAGAGTGCAACATCTAGCAACATCCATCACGTTGTGCGTGATGAAACATTAAGCAACATGGTGCAACAGCACGCAACTTGGTACAATATGACTTGACAAGACACAACACTAACATTGTGCAACATCTCGCAAATGATGTAGCATCATGCGACATGGCACAACATTATGCAGCATAGTGAAATATTACGCAACATCGTGAAACGTATCATTCAAAAATCAAAACTCCTTGTAAACGTTTCCTTGCATTCGAAATGCCTGTCTCGATAAATTTTATCAAAATCGTCCAAGGCAAATAAAATATTAATACAAGGCTTCAAAGCTCCCCGGCCCCCGCTGGATGAACCCCGAAATGAATTTTCCCGAAATCAGGACAAATTACAATCGGTTTTTGGTAATCAAAAACCGCTCTCCTAACAAATTTAAAAAACATTTTGCAGGTAGCCTGATCTCCCACTAAATTCTAACTGTATCCCAAATACTCTGACACTGCCTTGTCATGCTGCTTAGAAGTTATTAGCTGAGAACATCTTACAGTTTACATGATGCCCTGATACAATTACAGACATTGCCTGTGACCTGATATAAGTAGGTTCGCCCCTACGCTTTATCACCATGCCTACAAAGGAAGGCCCTTACTCACAAATGTGACCTTTTATGGGTTTGGCGCCCCGGTTTCACTTGAATAATAGAGAAATTGGTCCTGCACTGCATAATCGACAGTAATCTTGTAAAATGGTTTTGCTACATTTTGATGAGGAGCGTTGGGAAGACTTTCCTTTAGATGACTGATTTGCCACATAATACCTTATGCAGACTATAAATTTCCTCGAAACGTCCCAATGGATTTTACACCAATCAACTTATTTGTATTTGAGAAAATCAGAAATCCATATCACAACGATTGTAAAGTTTGTTCACGCAAACACATCAATAGTTTCGTTCTCGAAAGATTACATTGTTTGATTAATGAGCTGGATTATAAATAATTTAACAAACCTCTGAAACACGATCGTTGGCATTTTTATATTAGTCCCTCTTCGAGCATAATTTCTGGCGATTGCTATGATCTGCACCGACGGTTTTCAGTGAGAAAATGTTAATTTTCGTAAATTGAACCCACGCAATTTGAGAAAATGTTGAATGTTTTCTTTTAGTGAAAAAGCCTCTTTGACTGTATTGGCTCCAGTGATTAGACGGTCAACAACTACAGCTAATTATGGTGTACATGATGTACGATACGTCACCTTCTTAAGTTTAAACACCCGAGCTGTTTCCCAATCGGTAAAACGTCATAGTATTTTATGAAAATATCTGTCCGCTGATTTGAGCTAAAACTAATGACACATTTTCTAAATGACTGATCCATCGAACACCACTAGAAAGCTTTTGAGGAGCTGTGACCGTCTTGACTTTGCCTCCATAGCGTCACATTGCTCATGTAAGAATTTTAGTAACTCCTCTATCTTTGGAAATCAGCTAAGTTAATTGCCCTTCTATGGCGTAAATAGCTGGACGACTTAGGCAAAAGCCATTTTACTACCCAAGGGTCGCAGGATTTCTTGGCCCAACGCCTATAGTTCCCGCAACACCTCATATGTTTCATAACGCAATCGTCCAGTGATTCAACGACGATATGACGCTTTTATCGTATTCGTAAACGACATTTCAATTACCATTAAAGAATCCAGCGCTTTTGGTTGTCGACGAACTCTATTAGGGCTAAATTAAAACAACTAGTTTCAAAAGTTTCGGTAAATACTTCAAAGTTTTCTCTACTGTAACTTTGTTTAAGAGTGGTGTATTGGCGGGGGTTAGATACATGTCTTCAATGACGACAAATGAAGAAGGGTTTAAAAAATCTCTGTTTGTGACCTCTCTATGGTCCAAACGGAGCTAGGCGCTTTTTCCATAAATTGGGGACCCCAGTGATTTTTGGTCCACCGGAAGTGGTCATTTTCACAGGAGATTTTTCGTTTTATATAAATATATTGAAACGTATTTCTTTTACGAGAAAAACATCTATCAACTAAAAGAATTAAAAAATTTTTTAAACCACTTTACGATTTTTGACAAAAATACTTAAGCTTTTTCCATAAATTGGGAAGTCTCTGTGATGTGCCATACATCGATCCACCAGAAGTGACAGGTTCCAAAGGAGCTTTTAGGTGTATTGCAAATATTTTGAAGTGTATGAGGAAATGAGTGAAATTTATGAGGAAAACAAATATAAACTTAAAAATTTGCAGCAATATCGGTCCATGATAAAATTAGCGGAAATTACGATTTTTGACAAAACGCCATTTTTCAACAAAAATTTGACCTCTTTGTATTTTACTTAAGAAAGTAGTACATTGAAATTTTTGTTTCTCAAATATTTAATTTTTGGATATCGTTTTATCTGTAAAAATCCTTGGGAACAGAGATACACTGGCCAAAAACTGGAGGATTTTTTAATTGTACTTTCTCTCCTTTTTTCTTGCAAATTTAGAAGCAAAAATTTCTATAAATTTTTTTCGAGGATGATAATAAGTTTTTGTTTATTTCTATATAGTATTTCTCGGGCTGACAGACTGTTTATTAATTACAATAAGAGAGAGCGCAAACCATTATATTAAGTGTTCTTCGGGCGGTTGTCGTGCAAAATGCCTAAGAACAATTGAATAGAGCATTCAACCAGAGTAACAAACTAAAATACAAATGAAATATAGGACTAAGTATGACATTTTAAAACTAATGATTTCTAAATAATTCCTTGCATGTTTCGAGTGCTGTAGCTCACTAAAAATTTTAATTTTCTCTCAAGCATATCAACGATTTTGGAACCAGCTCATCACAAAATTAGAACGCGATATGTCAGTTTTAGTAACGATTTTACTAAATCAAAAGTTTATAAACAGGAGACAGGTATTGCACTTCGTAGTGATCAACTAGAGGGTTTATTAATTTTTTTTCTCTAACTATAATTCCTGCCATCTCCGTCAACCGACTAAGAATATAGGACGGCAATCTGACAAAAAAAAAACAGATAATCGGTTTTCGTGAGGATAAATACCAATTATGTCCAGATGAATCCGAAGTTTGTTTTGTAATAAGAATGAGATTTAAAAGGCCCAATCAAACTCATACGCGGTAAGAACATGATCACATGACCAAACTCATCAGCCATACATAAATTAGACCGTCCCCAAACTTTATACAAAGTCAATAGTATTTTAAAATTCGTATATGTAGGCCACTTCAAAGCTATATCTACCAAGCATTCATGTACACGATAAATAAACTCAAATTTAATTCTAATGTTTATTTAAATACTTTTCGGTAGGTGGAAAGGCTGCAAATGTAATGACTCAAGGTAAAAATATTACACAGATACAATACAACAAAGATTTATGGAATCATTATGTTACGTGTATTTGCCGCTGTTGCTACTATACACTATAACCTTCTATATAGAAATAAGCACAAAACCAAAATCATCAAAAATACAGAAAAACACTGGAAAAACTGAATGAAGAGATTAAAAGTATTTTTCCTTTTCCTCTATATCGGTATATACCTACAGTTGTTTAGTTTTCAAAATCAGAGGACACAACATATCTAGGAGTTTTTATTTTTTTCCCGTTTTTGATTAATGTCCTTTTTGTCGAGGATGTATAATATTTTCACCTTTTCATTATGGAAAATTTCCAATTGTATAATTTCTCTAACACATGAGTGTATATGTTGAAAGACTGGACCTTTGTGTATTTAAGTAAACTAAACTTTTTTGCTTCTCATCCTCCTCCCGTACAAAACGGTATACCACTCGTACATATTTCGAAATGACAAAACTTATATATCTCACGTATTATATATTGTGTATTCCATCATGACGACAACGACGAAATGATGATAAGGATGAGTTTAGTTAGCTGGTGTAGAATGATGACTTGAAATATGTTTTATTTTTGCGAAAACTCGATACATCCGCACCATCCTTATATACACTCATGATGATGATTTGGCGGTGGTGCTTGTACTCGTAGTATACATATTTTATCATGGTTATTTTACGAGGAGGTTTGGAACATTTTATTACTTTTATTCTTTATATTTTCTACTTTAAATAAACATCCAGAAACTAACAGGGACATTTATTTTTATTCAGCAAATCGCTAAACCAAATCTGTCACATTGTAAAAATATAAAATATTGTAACACGCGAGAATAAGATTCAAAATTTTAAACTAATATAATGTATAGGATATTGTGAATCAAACATTGTATCAAATTTTTTTGAGGAAGTTTTTGTTCATTGAAGGCTTTGTAAAACGGATTTTAAAGTAAACGCACTTTTCTATTCAAACCCTTCAAGTAAATTATTAAATGTTACAGGCTAGTGTTGTACCACATATCTCTGAAATGCTTGAAATATATGCTAAGCTTTGTCACAACATTCTAATAATAACTTTATTCCACTTCGTATAATTCTCAAGTTTTAAATTCGGAAACACAGGAAACCCTCCAATTCTGAGAAGAACCGAACATTTTTTTTAAGAAAAATTTTAAACTCATTTTCTGGTAATGGCACAATTAAGTGTAACTTTCAACAACAGCGGTGTTCTCAAAAGTTTTTGTAGAGCAATGAAATTTGATAATTTTTGTCTTTTGATAATGAACCGAATTTTTGTAATTTTTAATTCTCAGCATATGGCGTGGCACCTGGGCCAAATATGATACAAATTGGCTCAAAATTTGTTCGAGTTATTATGAAAAACCCGATAATTAACGAACTTGTGTTCGGGAGGTGCCCGAAGGAAACAAAATGTTGAAAAAAAACACAACTGAAATTTGTCCTCGGCATGCAAAACATGCAAGATAAAACTTTCATGACGATCGGTTGCTTGGCTGCAGTGCCCATTCGACACCAACAGATTCACGAAATTGTCTTATATACAGAAGATAGATAGATATGAGGGCCGCATGAGGGGATATCTCTGAGATCGTCGCAATATAATTTAGAAATTATTAAAATTTCGATTTCAAAATATAAAAGGAACAGTACACAAATCCCGACCAAATTTCGTAAGAATCTGCCAATTTATGGAAAGAGTTAAGTAAGAAGTTTTATTCCGAATAGTCAATCGGCCTGGCTGTAGCGAAGCAGCATTTTGGTGAAATAAAGTTTTTTTTTATCAAAATTCGTTATTTCCGGTAAAATAAATAAAATAACCTAAACAAATTTTGTTTCAAACTAAATTTACAATATTTTTTGGTTTCAATCGGTTTTTCTTAACTGTATACTTTTCTAAATATTTACAAAAAATGAAAAGGCTCCAATGAGAGCTACCGCTTCCGGTGGATTGATTTCGGCCAAAAGCCGCTTTAAATTTATGGAACCAAATTAAGTATGAAGTTTCATCCCGATTGGTCAATTGTTCTGGGCAGTAGACAGGACACAAAACATTAGTCTGCATGTAACACACTATTATGGGCGAAATATTAGTTAGCTAATAGGTCTTTAACGCATGAAGCTCTTATCGAAATCAAGGATCTCGATGGTTACAACGGCGGAAGAAGTCCAGGACGCCATTGAAAGAAGTTTCGATAACTCTAAGGTTATGTTCGAAGTTTAAAAAGTTGCAGCCGGAGACCGTGAAACACAAGTAGCTTTGATCAGCATTCTCAGTGGTTTAGTTGTAAAAGTTACATCCGAAGGTAAAATTCGAATTAAATGAGTATCCTGTTCAGTACGATCGAATATAGTCGCCACTAGGTGTTTTAAATGCTTGGACTTTAGAGTCGTTGCAAGGAAATGTACCAATAACGTAGGCACATTGCTGAGGTGCTTGAAATTTCTTGGAGAAGATGAAAAAGCTGGAGCTACCAACAATTTCACGAGTTAAAAGAGCAGGTAAACTATGATTTTGCAGACTGTGCAAGAAATAAGAGGATACGTTGCTATTGTGCAAGAACACAGTTGCTACCCTGAGCCGAGCGTGTTAAAAGTTGGTTACATCGATTGGTGAAACATGCTCGAGATCGTCAGCCTGTGATAATCGCAGGGGGCTTTAACGCTTGGTCTATTGAAGGAGGCGGCAGAATATCGAACACTCGACGAGACGCTTTATTGGAAGCTTTTGCCATACTACAGATTGTCCTGTTAAATACGTGTAACACACCAACTTCCTGCAGAAGTAATGCCACATCAATAATTAATCTAACGTGAATTAGTAGCAACATTCCTATTAAAGTACTTTCGTGGAAAGTGAGAACTTCGAATTTTGCGGTGCCACTCCTAATAGAAGACCAATTTACTATATCAATGCCAGCTGGAGGTCTAAACTTTTTGACGATAATATGTTCTTGCTAATCGGCTACAAATAAGACATCTCAAATTATAGATCATCACAAACACCTTTGATGCAGCAATCCCGAGAAGATTACCAGATAACCGTCGTAATGCTATGTATTGATGGAATGAAGAAATCGCGGCTTTACGACTGCACGTTTTCAGCAGCCAAAAGCCAGCTGAAATCTGCTATAAAGTTGAATAGTCGGAAATGTTTTAGTAAGCTATGCGAAGAAGTCGATAGAGAGCCTTGGGTGGACCTTACCAACTGGTAATGAAAAAGGTGAAAGACAGAAATTTAAACCCTCCAACTTGCCCAAATATGAAGCGCAATATAATATCTTCGATGTCCCCACAACAATATGTTTTACCCAGCGGAATGGGCTGGGCGAAGTGGTCTAGGCTATCAAGAAGTTAATAGTAGTAACACACCCGGGCCTGACAACGTACTGAATTTGGCGCTCAAAGTAGCAATTCGAACAATACTTGAAGTGTTTGCAAATGTGTTCGATTCTTATTTAACAGAAAGTGTATTTCCCGAAAGGTGGAAGAAAACAAGGTTAGTGCTGTTACCGAAAGGTACGACCACCTGAAAATTCGTCCGGTGACTTAGCCAAACAGCAATACGACTTCAGAAAGGGAGTCCAAGGAATGCTGTTAACATGGCACGATAGAAGTATATTTCTAACAGGACCCTCACATATAAAACAGACGATCGTACCGTGGAATACGCTATTAAAGGTGGTGTTATATATGATGCGTATTAACATTCCAGATTACCAAAGGAGCTAAAGTTATCGGTGGTTAAACACAAGGAAGAGGTAATTCGATTTTTTGTAAGAAACCGATCTGTAATGAAACCGATCGCACGATCTACTACTTGTTGATGGGTTTACAACTGGCTGAGTAAAAGGAGGAAGCTGTACTAATCTCTAGCTGGAAGATACAAGAGACCGTAATTCTGGATGCAGGAGAATGCACTATTATCTCACAACTGGTGACTAAGTATCTAGGTATCACCATTGACAGACTAGACTTGAGGGGACATGTGGATATTGCTGCAATATAGGTCTCCATGGTAAGTAATGCACTGCCTCGAATAATGCCTAAAAAAACTAAGAGTGCTTTTAGCTAATGTTGTTTTATCAATAATGCTATATGGAGCTCCAATTTGGGCTAACGATATAAATATCTCGTGTCGGCGAAGCCCCAACTCCATCTATCGACTAAGCGATTAATTTCAAACAGTTTCAGACGAGGCAGTATGTGCAATCGCAGGAATACCACGCTGTACCTCTTACCTAAAGTGCATGAACAGTGGTATGGAGAACGCGACGAAAATACAACCGCGTGCAAACTAGATGGAGCCAATCAAGCAAAGGCCGATGAATTCATCACTTGATTCCTAAAATTAAAGTTTAGTTGAATCGGAGAGATGGGCAAGTCAACAATATTATCAACATTATCAATTCTTAACGGGGCATGGCTGCTTCTGAGAGTATTTATTTAAGAACAAAACACAACAATAGTCCTTATCGTCCAACATGCATTGAAGTACTGGAAAATGTCGAGCATATATTTTTCGAATGTCCACGGTTTGCCGGAGTAAAACACGTGATTGACGGAAGTATTGAAGATCCTGAAAATATATTGTAGAAGATGTTAAATTGTGAGAAAACGAGGAATGATGTGAGGGGCAGCGTCTGCGGCGTGATGAAATAGCTTCGGTAATCCATCCATGCTATAACCATCGGGGGTAAAAGTGCAGTTACTAAGCGCCTAACCTCGTCTAGCGATAGTTCCGCAGGGCTGTATAGCACTGGATGTATGATGTATGATCTTACATGTCAATAGTTCACATGTAAACTCTTTAGATCTGCTAGAGTATGAGATGCAAGGGCGCTGAAAAAGGAAAACAACTCGGTCCGGAAAACGCTATGAGCCGGCGCTGTTCTAATGATAATTTAATTTAAATGGCTGATTTTATTTCTTATGCTAAACCTTTACGCTGAGAAATGAATCTTCTTTAACTACATCTTTCAGCCGTGAGGGTCAGTTTAGACGCATTTTCTTGACAGAATAGCTTTAGTAATAATTATCCAACGAAAAGAAATCAATTTCAAGAAAGCGCACCTAAACTGGTTTATTTGTCACTACCGAATCTTCATTACCGACATTTTTCGACTGCAGACTTTTGGCCAACAACTCATGAAGTCAGAGTAGAGCGAATCTGGAACGTTTGCGCTAAAATAATGACGTAGAGCGGTGAGAGCCAAGCGGACTCACCTACTACATCCAAACTGTTGTCCTGGATTACACTGCACGTCGTGTTTTTAATGTTTAACTTTATTTTATGATTGCAAGGCTGTAAAATGTTTTTCGATTTCTGTTACTGTTTAATATATTAAAGTTTTTCCATTCTTAATTTTAATTATTATTTTAACTAAGATTGGTGATGTTAAAAGAACTCGGTGATGACATATCTTCCCGTTTGTTAACAGGCTGATATAGAAGTTGAATTTACAATTTTTAAGAATTAAGGGACGACAAAAATATAAATTAGGCAGTAATGCGCCTAAAAAGATTTCGGGTCCGGAATCAGTCTCAGTATATTCAACTGATGGAGGATAACATTTCTAACATTTTTATTAATTTTTGCCCAAACATTTGAACTCGAAAGAACTATCATGAAACTAAAAGAGGCCAAAAATATTTTGCCTGACAAACATGAAATATTTAAGACAATAAAAAGAAAATTAGAATACCATTCGAAGCTCAATAACATGATTTTGTGGCGGTTGATTTGTTTAAGTGTTACAATGGAATTTAATAGGTTCTTCATTTTCCAAATGCTCCGCAATACATTGTGTGCATTGCTGCTTTTTACCTGGATGAAATGACAAATTTAAGTTTAGTCATTAATTGTAAAGTGGAATTCGACATTGAAAGCCTTTTGGATACAATTTAAGCATCGTTAAATTTTTGTTATACTGTTCCACATATTTCATAGCGGCCAACCACGGCGAGTTCTATCGAGAAATCCTGCCCCAAGAATTTATCTTGAATTTATGATTAATAATATATTATCCACGACGCAGGGATGGATGATTTTTAAACAATAGCCAACCGAGGAACAATTGTTAGTGGACAGGGGAGAGCACGCAATGGATACTACTAATATAATATATTAGTGACGTATACAAATTCATTATTCGAAGACTGTCCCAAAGACTGATTGACTGGAGTGAGCCATTCATTTTAACCTATTTGCACTCAATTTCTAATTACTATAAGACTATAAATATCTACAGCTGAAAGTATCTTTCAGTAAGGAAACTCAAATTAAAAAAATGTACGTACACAAAAACAAGTGGCAACATATAAGTGAAAAAGGTTTTATGATCCTGACGATAAAAAGTGTAGGTTTGAACAAATTGCCAAAATCTGGAGATGTGTCGGCATGGTGACTATTAGTATTTAAAGGGGATAAAGTGCCACAGTCTATTTTATAAAATGGAAAAAACAAATTAAGAAACCCACTTCATTTCCTTTGAATACCACATAGCCACCCTGCGAGCACATTTCCAGATTTTGGAATAATTGCCATAGTGTTACATTACTTCAAGAGCCACGGTCCAATTTATGCGAGCACATCTACAAATATTGCGATAATTGCCATTCAGTATTACTTTCGCTGATTTTGGTGGTTAACACTACATTTATATCAAGAGCCACCCTCTATTTTATGAAACAAGACAAACTTATTTTGATTACCCACTTTATTCTAGGATTTATTCTAAGATTTTGCGATAATTGCCAGTATACCACTGCTTCCGTCGATTTTGGTGTTGAAACCCAATTCATTCACTGCGATTAACAAATAGTCATCGTGTGAGCATACCTCAAGTTTGCTATTTTCACTATACTAAAGTTTATAAGGTCAGGATCGTAAAACCTTTTAAATTTATATGTGGCCACTTTTTTCTGTACCTACATTTTTTTAACGTTAGAAATTTCACACCGGTCCTAGCTGTGCCAAAAGGGTAATTATTGAGGAACTTCAGTTGAATGGGATTCCGAATCGGTAACAGCGAATACTATAGAGAATTCTTTAAAATTAAGACAATTTTTAACAGGAGATATAAATATTGCCAAAAAAGCCTAAATAAATTGAATGTGCTAGGTGGCTTAAGCAAAAATATTTCTGCAAAATACTATAACAGTAGATGTAAAGCAGCTAAGGCACTACAAAGATTAAAAACAAGACACGAGACGCATACAAAGGTGAGAGAATACCAGAAGAGAGAAAACCACATTAATTTAATGAAGTATTAACTATAACTGGTACCTTGTACCAGTTTACATACTAATGGTCGATTTAGGTCTGCAAATGTACCTTGGCATCGATTTCCACATTCTATGTAAGTTTGATAACCTGGACAAATTAGACTTTGGCTTGTGGCCAAATGTATCACTAGTACGAGTACACAAATTAATTTAAACATGAAATTCACGAGATAACGTTGCTGATATCTATCTGAAACTCTAAATTTTTATAATTTTCATACACAAAGAACAAAAATTTTCTGTACATATTTAGCACATTTAACTTTCCACTCACGCACATTAATTATAAATAGTCGCTTACGTATTTTGAGATACTGGATAAACCACACTTAGTGACATATCACAAAGTTTTAATACGTATATATCACAAGTGTGTAGGTACGATGACCAAACTCAACTAAAAGCAAAACCATAAACTTCCGGGAGATTCGCAGCGTTAAATTTGCCCTTGAAAAATGCATTGCCACTTTATCGATATTATCATAAATAAAACTTAATGGTGTGTTAATTTCAGACCATAAACCATTTCATTAAACCTTGAAGGCAGGTTTACAACATTTATTACTTGATTACAAAAATATTTTAGCACTCAGATGGTGCCACACATTTATGAGTTTGTTCATTGTATAGAAAACCTTCATCGCAAAAACATCCGGGGGCGCATGGAGCTCTGCAAACCATTGGAAGATTTGGATTATAGCATGTGCCTTGGCAAACATTTCCACATTCCTGGTAATTTGAATTATTTTTACACGCACGTCTTTCGGCGGTTGCTCCATCAGTGATTTCTTCAGCTGTTTGGCTGGCGACTAGATGAACTCCCAAAACAAGTACACAAAGTAATTTAAACATTTTTATTTAAGTGAGGCAACCGTTCAATTCAAAATCGAAATTTGAACTTAATGTAGATTTCAAAACTGAGTACTCTTTTATACCCCAGAAAATTAGTCGTGCGATAATTTATCAGTAGTAAGTATTACAGTACTACATTTTTTTTTAAATTGAGCCATAGATTACACTTTTCGTATAAACTCGATAAATGTCTTAACATTTATAAATTTGGATCTACTAAAATTCTTACCTTAGTGATTACCGCAAAATTTTTGATCATATACTTGCTGTTATATAATGCCATAATATTTATTGTTTGAAAAATGAAATCTGTTTAAATATTATTGTGTTTCATTGGGATCTATTGAAAACTACATGCACAAAAAAATTTAGTTTAAACAGATGTTACGAGTGTGCAGAAGACGCACGTGTCAAGGTTCTTGGAATATGCATGATTTGATCACTAACAGTGATCGCGATAATTGGTAGTTTGGAAGAAAAATAGTGTTCGAGCCATTTGTGCACATTTTCAACTTTCGTGAATCACTGATCTTTCAAATATCATCACAACAATCTCAATAAGTCGTAATCAGAGGGCGCCAAGTCTGGAGAATACGCCGCATGCTGTAAAACTTCCCAGCCTAAGGAGAAGATGTGTTCCTGGGTTAGCCGATATACTTTCACGATCTATCCAGCTGCAATAATGTCCCTCCAGACTAATTTGAATCTTAGTAAATTATAAAGAAAAATTATCCACATTTTCAGGTATAATCATTTTTTATTATTTCAAGTGATTTTATCACGACTTGTTTGCTTGCCATACACGACGAACGAATGAAAACCAAAAATTGCAATCATCATGTTTATAAATCATACAGGGTGTGTAACAATTTCAACACTTCCACTTTTGATTCTAATTTTTAATAACAATAACTATTAAATTGGCTGAAGGCCTAAACTACTACAAAACATTTCATGCTTAGTCCTTGCCAACGATTTGGTTAAAATATCTGACGCTTCTTCATCAATTGACTCTAATTTAAAAATTCTAGATTCAAATTTCTCCCTGATAAAATGGCATCAAACATCTATGTGTTTCGGTCTTTTATGAAACTCTGGATTTTTAATCAATCGTATCGCAGATTGGTTATCCAACAAACAGTATTGCTGAACTCATTTCATTTGGTTTTAATTCCGACGTTAATCGCTTCAACCAAACCACCTCCTTCACTGCTTGTGAGGCTGCAATGTTTTCGCTTCCTGTTGTTGACAGACTAACTGACTTTTGTCTTTCAGAATACCAGCTCACATCACCTTGGCCAAGAAAAAACCGTATCCGGAAGTTGATTGTCTTCTGTAACCATACCACTTCGATGTCTCACCACCTTGGTACCAGCTGCCCATGTTGATCTTCTCTTTGACATATTTAAATATTCTTTTGACTGCGTTGACATGAATACTCGTAGGTTTTTCCATATATAGGACTGCTGGAGACTTTTTTTGATGATATAATGCAAAACAAAGTAGTCTACAAACACAACCCTGCCAAATGAATTTTGAGCGGAAATAATGAGTGATAATCTGACGTTTCGTGTTATGAATGTTTTCTTACGAAGTGGTTGTTACGTAGTGATATAAAAATAAAAATCATTTTTCTAGTATTAAATCGGTTCCAACAGCGAAAAGCTTGCGTGAAACCATATAAGCTCTTTGATAACTTGCAAACTCGAACACTACCATCTTCATATCCAATTTGCTATTTCATTCTGATCACCATAAAGAAAAACCGTTTTTACGTCCAACTGCTTAGTTTGAATTTCTTTTCTGCCACTACTGTCAGAATTACTCGAATAGATGCAAATTTTACTACAGGACTAAATGTTTCTTGATAGTCCACCCCATATTCTTGCGTGAAACTTCGTCCTTCCAAACGAGCCTTATAGCGATCAATGGAACCATCAGATTTGTATTTCATTTTGAACACCCATAACCTTTTTATCATCGGATTTAACAATCAAGCACCAAGTACGATTTGACATTAACGATTCGTACTCATCGTCCAGTCACTAGTTTGGATTGCTTCTTCATATGTATCAGGTTGAATATGCAATGAAAGCCTCGCCACTTGTTCCACAGTCGGAACAACACCGAATGCTTATGTTTATGAATATTTTCAATATTTAAATCACACAATGATCCTTTTGGTTTTGGACTTTCTCATATCGATTTGTTAACACATTCATTGTTCAGCTGTAAATTGTCGACCTCATTGATTAGATCATCATGATTATCAACCATCTCCGGAAAGATTTTCTCAATCTTGTTATCTCGTTATCTTCTTACGAGAAAATTACATCAGGCCCTTTTTCAACCTTTTTATTGTTTGGATTCCAGACTCTGTATCCTTTTGCATTTTCAGTATAACCAACAAAAGTACATTTAGTTGATTTTGAATCAATTTTATTTCGCTTTTCATTTGGAACATGAACAAATACGTCGCATCCAAACTCATGTAAGTTCTCAATGCCTGCCATCTTGCTAAACCACCGGCTCGATTATTTACATTAATAAAAGTATTAATAGCTTCGGCCCAAACACGTTCATCCATATCTCTTGAAATCAGCATGGTCCTAGCTGCTTCGACTGAAATATGATTGTCTCTCTCTGCTCAGGCGTGTATGGTACGGTTCTTTGATGACGTATATCTTTTTGCTCCATAAACCGTTTCATATCCTCATTATCAAAATCCAGGCCATTATCCGACCGGAAATATTTTAACTCATGACCACAATCTTTTTTCATCAACCACAAACACTTTGAATTTCTCAAATACATCCGATTTATTTTTCATCGGATACACATACCGATATTTGGAATAATCATCTCGGAGCAGTACAACATATTTAGCACCACCAAATGATTCAACGGGCATAGTACATACATCACTATGAATAATTTCACCGCATCGTGTCGCCTTCTCTTTGCTATGTTCATAATTTAAACGATGCGGTTTACCCTGAACACAGGCTTCACAAATATAGTTTTCATCCATAAAATCGATGTTATTTTTCTTTAGAAAATTTATGACGTATAACAAATTTTGGTGCCCAAGTCACACATGCCAAACGCGAATGGACAGTCTTTTGTTCGTTGAAAGCACATTTGCCCTAATGTCCTCATCAACTGAAATCACTCTGAATAGCATTCTATCCATTCAATCTTGTTTGACTCCCACTGCCACTTCCATTGTTCAATATACGACATCCATCCTTGTTTTCAACAATAACCATTTTTCGCAATGTTACCACACCAGTTGAAAATAAATTTGTACACAATGTTGGAACATACAAAACATTTGCTAAATACGAGCTTCTTGTACCAGTTTCTCCTTTAATAATTTTCCATCTCTTATTTTGACAGATGAAAAACCTTCTACAAAACTGGTGCACCATTCTCGTTGGTTACTCATATGGTGAGTCGCGCCAGAATCCAACCACCATAATTTACTGTGACACTGTGACTCACCGCCATCACAAATCAAAGCATTGCCATTTTGTTATTTAACTTTTGTGTAATAATTCTGGGGGTTTCGCAATCTTTTTGCCAATGATCACAGCATCCACACTTAAAACATCCTCCATTTTTATTGGTTTTTCGCCATTTGTTTTTTTCGAATTGGAATAGCCTTTCTTTTTAACCATTAATGCCTCAACTTTTCAATATTGCCACCTTGTATTTTAATTCTAGCTTCTTCAATTAATAACCTCGACTTCATATTTTCTAATGTTCGATCAACATTTGACACTGAATCCCATGTGTTATGAAAATAATTGTATTCAGTTGGTAAGCCATTTGAATTTTTGCCATCACCATGGATGCCGATACTAACTCATCACGTTCCTTAAGCTGATGCACAATATCGAGAAGTTTCGAGAAAAAACGGGTGCACCGTTGTTGCAAAAAGAAAATGCTTGATGAGGAATTCGGTTCGTACACTTTCTTCAACGCATTCCACATTTCGTTCGAAGTCTAACAATTCAATATATGCAACACCGGTTCCTTTTCACATGCTATTAAAATATACCGATGAGCTTTTGCATCTGATTTTCGCCATTCTTTCAACCTTTGATTATGACGACCTGCATCATTCTGTGTTGGCGGTAAGTCAATACCCGTTACAACATCGTACAAATTGAGCGATTGCAAAATCGGAGTAATTTGGAATTTCCACGTTGTCCATCTTTCAAGACTTATCAATTTTACAAAATCGTTTTCCATAATTTAATTTTCTTTAGTCAACACTAAAGCAAAATAAACTCGCATCAAATTTTGTATAGGTTAAGAGTGTTTTCGTTGGATACCGTAACACTTAGCACCCACACGTATAAAAATTACCCACGTTCTCGTGGGAACGAACGAACGAAAAACTATACAAAATTATAGTCATGATATTTCACAATTTCAACAATTCAACAATTTCAACATGGACGAGCGTTGTCATGCAGCAATATCACCTTCCGCTTTCCTTGGCGAGTAAATGGTCTTTTTTCCTCCGGAGCATCACTTAATTTGATCAATTGGGCCTGGTAACGTTCAGCTGTATCAGTTTGACCAGGTTCCAGAAGCTCGTAGTAAATGACTCCTTTCCACTAACACCAGACACCCAGTAACACTTTCTGGGCAGGAATATTCATTTTTGCAACTGATATTGATGGCTGTCCTGGATCAACCCATGATTTTCTGCGATTAGGATCAAAATCCACTTTTGCAAAAAAATCTTTCTTTTGTACCGAGAAAGCAAATGAATGCAGATGCCAACTCTTCGGTTTTTGTTTTCTTCAGTTATGAGGAGCCCATTTTCGTTCCTTCTGTACTTTTTCCCATTGCATGCAATCGAAGTGATATTACTTGGGAAGTAACTTCTAACTGTTCGGCAAGCACCTTTTCAATTTGACACGGATTTTCATTCAGTAAAACTTTAAGGTCTTCGTTTTCAAATTCTTTTACTGCACCTGGACGTGGATTGTCCGCAAGCCTAAAATTGCCGCCATCACGAAATCTTGCAAACCACGTGTTTACTGTTGATTGACTAACAGAATGTTCACTCAAAGTCGAATTAATCAATTCCATAGCTTGAGCAGCATTTTTTTTCATTTGAAAACAGAATATAATGATATGACGTAAATGTTGCTTATTGACATCCATATTTTAAAATTGATGCACACGGAACGAAAGCTTGTAAATGACTGAGACTTATGTCAGAAAAACAGCTATGGCCAAGCTACATATATCCAAAATGGCGGGCGTTTTGAATTGTGGAACTTATTCTAATGATTAAAAACATTATATAAATATTTGAAAATGTTTGTATTTGATTGTTTTATGAACCGGAACTTCGAAAGAATTATGTTCACTAAATGAACCTCACATTACTATTAAACTAACTTTGAAGCAGTAGCAGTACTATTGGCGAATTTTGCTAAAAACTTTAAACTAAAGCAATTTCCACACTTCGAACTTTAAATTATGAGTCATAACTAATTTGAATAGTTTAATCAAACAATATTACGAGTAGTTTCACTAACATTTCGGACTAATCTCGGACTATAAGTAATAACACGAACGAGTAATATTGCAGCACGACAACGCTCCATACCATCGCACTCCCATCATCCAGGGAACCTTCAAAACGCTGAGATGGGATCTGCAACCCGCCTTATTCACCAGACCTGGCTCCCTCGGATTATCACTTGTTCCAGCTTGGCACTTGGCCCGTTTCAAATAACTGCAAAATTTGTTGGATGAATGGTTTCGATCCAAAGACGCGTCGTTTTATCGTCGTGGTATTAGGATGTATTACCAGAGAGATGGCAAAAATGTGTAGATAGCGAAGGACAATACTTTGAATAAACTATTTTTTATATTACTATTGAAATTTTCCATTTTTCAAAAACACCCACAGATTCAGTATGCAAATATTTTCTTTTCATTTTGCACAATGAACTGAGACAAAACCAAAAATATATTAAAAAACGAAATAGTCACTTTATGGATACTATCATAAATAAGACTTAATGGTGTGTTAATTTCAGGCCATAAACTACCGTTTAATTAAACCATTAATGTAGGTTTACAACATTTATTACTTGATTACAAAAATATTTTAGCACTGAGATGGTGGTACGCATTCATCAGTATTTTCATTATATAGAAAGCCTTCACGGCAAAAACATCCGGGGGCGCATGGAGCTCTACAAACCATTGGAAAATCTGGATTAGAGCATGTGCCTTGGCAAACATTTCCACATTCATAATAATTTGAATGTTGTTTACAAGCACGTCTTTCGGCGGTTGATCCATCATTGAATTCTTCAGCTGTTTGGCTGGCAACAAGATGAACTACTAAAACAAGTACACAAAGTAATTTAAACATTTTTATTTAAGTGAGGCAACTTTTCAATTCAAAATCGAAATTTTAACTTAATGTAGATTTCAAAACTGAGTTCTCTTTTATACCCCAGAAAATTAGTCGTGCGATAATTTATCGGTAATACATTTATGACAAATTGAAGTATTACAGTTAGTACATTTATTTAACGGGGTTCTCATATTATATGTTTAACCGTATTTTCGGATTGCGACTTCCGTTTACAAGCAATCTAATTTGGCGTTGCGCAATTGTGCGCCAATGATTAAACTACCAGAGAATTTGGGTAATTGCTTCATTATGAAATTTAGATTCCACTTTTCGTATAAATTCGATAAATGTCTTAACAAGCGAATATTCATAAATTTAAATCTTCTAAAATTCTTACCCCAGTGTTTACATTTTTGCACAAATACTTATTGTTATATAATGGCAATATTTATTGGATGGAATATGAAATCTGTTTAAATATTTTTGTGTCATTGGAATCTATAAAAACAACATGCACAAAATTTTTTTGTTTAAATAGATTTTACTAGTTACAGTGTGCAGAAGACGCACGTGTCAAGGTTCTTAGAGTATAGAAGTTCTATAGAAGTTAGTTCCCTAACCATACAAAGCAAAGAAATTACATAATTCAAAGGGCAATGAATAATTTTAATTGAAAAATAAAAATATTTAGAAAGAAAAGTACACTAGAAACGAATCTGGGACTCCCAACAACAAAGCAAGTTTTCTACAGCAAGTATACTAGCAAGCAAGCAGCTTTCTACAGGCATGTTTCATTCAATTCTGAAATTAGGTTCCACATATCACTCAGTTGTCATTAAACAAATTAATGCACGACTACGATTGGTACATTTCACACAGATTACCTTAAAATGTTTCTGCAGAATGTGAAGACCTATCAAATTTCTACGTCCAATATTTTATGATAAATTATGGAACTTATTCGCAAAATTATAAAATATTTAGTACAATACACACAAAAAGGTTCAAAAATGTGGAACATAAATTAGAAAAATTGAAGTTGAATAAATTCAGATAATTTCGCTCCGCCATTGCTAATCTCACTTTAGTTCACATTGTGGAACTTATTGTGATGCTTGTTTGATGTAAATATTTGAAAAGGTTTGTCTTTGGTTTTGTGGAACGTAAGTTAAAGAGAACTATGTTCGCTAAATTAAACCACACATTATTATTAATCTAACTTTGGAGCAGCATTTTACTAAAAAATTTAAACTAAAGCACTTTTAATACTTAGAACTTTAAATTGTGGGAGTCATAACTACTAACTAGCATTTCGGACTAATAAACTAAAACTAATTTATACTACAGTAATAAGACAAAATGTCAAAAGGCAAGGAATAATTTTGAGCGATCATGTAACATATTGAACAAATTATTTAGAGGGAAATACCGATAACCGTAACTAGAAACTAACCTAAAGCCTCGAATAACAGTTAAAATGCTTTGCTTATTCTGCTGATAGAGGTGGCAATATATCGATAATCTCCATAGCAATAGTCAATTTTCAAATTAGCACAGATCTCAGACATCCTCAAATTTTATTAATAAGGATAATGCAAGGCGATCTATTTGACGCAGTCTAGTTTAAAATATTATCTCTTCAAAATGTAAAGCCCCATCAAATTTGTGGAACTTATTGTAAGTAAACAGGCACAAAACAATTTAAAAATGATAGTGTCGTAGGTACATTCATCAAAAAACGGGAATTGGTCAATAAAATATAAAATATTTATTTTTCATTCAAATTTATTGCAGCCCCTTCCAAAATAATACACTTATGCCAACGAATAATCCAATCATCAAAACATTTTTCAAACGAATTTTCCGGAATCGACTTCAGTTCTCGCCGCGGATTCTCTTTTATGTCTTCTATCGATCGAAAACAGATGCCTCGAAGTGGTAATTTGAGTTTTGAAAAGAGAAAAAAAATCAGCCAAAGCCATATTAGGTGAGTACGGTGGTTCTTCGATGATATTTGCTGAATTTTTGGCTAGTAACTCGTTCACAATGGTAGCCTTGTGAGATGGTGCGTTGTCGTGGTGTACAATTCATTCAATTCAATTTATTTACCGTCTGACCTTTTGGCAAGAACTCCGAGTGTACAAGACTGCGATAATCAAAGAAAAATCAATATTACCTTGACTTTTGATCGACTTTGATGTGGCCATTTTCGGTTTCGGCTCAGTTGGAAGGCGCCATTCCGAAGCTTGTTGACTGGTTTGCATGTCAAACTCGTAAACCTCTGTCTCATCACCAGTTATAATCCGTTTTATGAGTGTGGGATCGGAATTGACCCGTTCTAGCATGTCTTCATACAGCGTCCTTTACGCGATTGAGTTTTTGAAGAAAATTCAGGTCTTTCGAAACTAGTCGAGCAGCAACGTATTTCGTGCTCAAACAATCGAACAAATGATTCGTGAGACACATAAAGTTCAGCGGCTATCTCTCCTAACCCTAAATTACGATTTTCCGTCACCATTTTCTTCACTTTATTGATGTTAACTTCAATTGAAGACGTTGATGGCCGACCAGAGCGAGACAAATCTTCCACCACATATCGACCGGCCAACATTGTCAGCGATTCGGCACACGAAATTCCATTCCAACTGACAAAATAGAGCACTGTAAACAAACTAAATGGCAGATCGTGCTCAATCTTCACGTCCGGATAGAAGACAGTTGTGTCAACTTTACGATAAAAAAATTTTTACAATCCCTTTAAACGGGCTTTAAAAATGATTATTTACCGTATTTTTTGACAGAATATATGCTATGAAAAACTGGCAGGAGGTGCTAAACATAACCCTCGCCTATGATACTATATTTTGTATGATCGCGTACCGATACTCGAAGCAACGAAATTAGGAACTTATCAGAAAATATGTAGAAGAGCCGTCAGTAAAGCTAAAGAACTTGGGAGGCACAAATGAAATGAACCATCCCCATTCGTTTGAATAAACCGGCTATACTTACACGGCATATCATCAAAGGCTTTTATTATTTGATTTAAATCAAATTTATCTCAAAAATGGAAAAGTTGACAAGGCTATCCAAAATTCCTAAACCGAAAGGTTGTACCATGGGAAGTATGAAGGTGCAGCTTTACATTCCATACTGCGTATGATAGAAAAATTCGCAAAACTAGCAAGAACAATGCTTAATAGTATTTCTCGATATTGAGGGTGCTTTAAACAATGTAAAGACTGAAGCACTCTTGGAAGGAATGTCTCGAATATGGTGGTGGATCACACTGTAGGCAGACTAATTAATTGTATGCAACTAAGCAGGATCACTAGGTGGCTAGTAATGGATATATGTAGACTATGCAGAGTTGTTACTGGAAAATACTTATACGAAGTTAACGAGGTAACGCAAAATTACCTTAATAGTCACAAAAAGGCCAGCATATGTGAATTGGTGGGCAATCCTTCCAAGACAGAGCTGATTTTATATATTGGGAAATACAAAATTTCGGTTGCTGTCCCTTCTTCTGTATACGCCTTTAATTTCATCTTTACTGATACAGCGGATTTCTCGGTATTATCTTGGACAGTAAACTGAGCGAACTTCTATGGGCGATTTAGGAGGCCTGACTTGGTTGAGGCATAATAAAATATCCTCGATTGATATCTTTCTAATATATTAATACGGCCGTCCTCGTTAGCTTAGTAGTTAGAGTGGTTGCTCTATTATTCGGGGTCCCGGGTTCGATTCCGGGCGATAACCAGTAAAAAAGTTTGCGATTGCATGTTATATCTTCGTTCATTTTCTAATTTCAAGCCATAGTAGTTACAGCCTTTGTCGTAAAATTTTGTTTATTATAAGTTTGTACCAGAAATGGCTCGAAAGATGATCTTGCAAATTACTGAAAGAGGTGTTCGAGTAACCAAAATTGTGGGAAATGAGTCTTGATTTCGGTTAAATTCATTTAATAAGTTCTTCGATGGGACCTGGACTCTTTTTTGATTTTTTTTAAGAATAAACGACTTTGATGTAAATTACCGAAAGGAAATTTTTGACTACCAGGGGTTGCTGTGGATGGTCCTTCTATTGGACAAATCCATTTAGGCGGCTGTCAGGTGGAACCCGGGATCATTTTAATAATTTTTTCCCTAGCTCAAACAATTTTGATGTAAATTTCTGAAAGATAATTTTTAATCGGATTTTGTTTTTTTATTTCGGAAAAATTCATTCAGCAGACCTTCGGAGGAATCCGGGTGCTTGTTTTGAAAAAAATTCTCAGCTCAAACGACCTTGGTGGAAATTGCTGAAAAGGGGTTTTCGAGTACCAGAACTCGATTGAAATGGCTTCCGGTTTCAGAAAAATTCGTTTAGAGGGTTCTCCGAAGGAGCCTCGGTTCCTTTTTAAACATCGTTAACTAGAAATCGACTGCGTTTTCGGGAAAATTCGTTTAGGAGATCTTCCAGTGGAGCTGGACTCGTTTTTTATTTTCTTCAGCTCAAACGACTTCGACTAATATTATTGAACGGGGATTTTTGGTGACGGACGGGAGCATTTCTATTGTTTTTTTCTATTGGAATAGATTGTGATGAGCCTAAATTTTGAGAAAATTTGATTAGGAATACCTTGATAGAGCTAGTGTTCCTTTATTAATTTTTTCCGCTCGAACGGTTCGCAAGATTTTGTTAAAAATTGGTTGGTGAGATGGGTTTTTGTCCGAAATTATTGTAATGAGTTCTGATTTCGGAAAAATTTATTTACAGGGTTCTTAGTGGCGGTCTATTTTATAAAGTTTTTAGGTGGCTTGAATATTTTTAGAAATAGTGATGGCGTCTCGAGTTCCAGGGAGCGGTACGATTGTGGTGTGTTCTATCATGTTGCGCAACGTTTAGTCAAGCGCCTGAATCTGTTGCATCATGCTGAATCATATTTCATCATGTTGTGATATGCGTCATATTGCGTAATTAGGTGTCTGGTTATAACGGGTTATCCAATTCGAGGTTGATAAAGTAGAAATCTGTATACCGACATCTGTCAAAGATAAACGTCAAGTACGCTGTCATTTATTTAGTTGACATTCTGCCATTTAAGAATATGGAGACACATTTCGCGCTTTACGAGCAGATTATGGTCGTCATAATCGTCCTACAAAGCAAACCATATTGAATACAGTGAATAAATTTGAACAAACTGGATCTGTTACTGATATTGTAAGGTCTGTGCATCATCGAAACATTCGCAATGCTGAAAATATCGCTTCTGTAGCTGAAAGTGTGGAAGAAGATCCAAATTTGTCAATTCCTCGTCGAGCTCAACATTTAGGCCTATCTTATGGCTCATTATGGCGCATTTTGCATCTGGATTTGCATCTTCATCCGTATAAAGTCCATTTGACACAAGAGCTAAAGCCTGCTGACCATGGACAACGAAGAACATACGCAAATTGGGTGTTGGAAAAACAGGCCGTCGATGCTGATTTTTCGAACAAAATTTTCTTCAGTGATGAAGCTCATTTTTCGCTTGGTGGATACGTTAATAAGAAAAACTGTAGAATTTGGGGCTCAGAAAATCCACAATTGATTGTAGAGAAGCCATTACACCCGGAAAAAGTCACTGTTTGGTGCGCATTGTGGTCTGGTGGTGTGATTGGGCCGTATTTTTTTGAGAACAACCATGGACGAACCGTTACCGTCAATTCTGAGCGCTATGGCCGCATGTTAACCGATTATTTTTTTACGAAAATCGAAGATTATGATCTTGACGATATGTGGTTCCAGCAGGATGGAGCAACCAGTCACGTAACACGAGCAAATCGAGATCTTTTGCAAGAGAAATTTCCTGGACGTTTGATTTCGCGATTGGCTGATGTCAATTGGCCTCCAAGATCCTGTGATTTAACGCCTTTGGATTTCTTTTTGTGGGGCTACGCGAAAGATCGTGTTTACGCAAACAATCCTCAAACTCTTGACGAATTGAAAACTAATATTCGTAAGGTAATGGCCGAGATACCGCCCGAAATGTGCCGAAAAGTCATTGAAAATTACCGCAAAAGAATCAAGGCCTGTAAGAAGTCCCGTGGAGGACATTTGAATGATATCTTGTTTAACTAAAAATGGCAAGGATCAATCTGTAAAATGAAATAAAAATTACAATACATTCCGAATATTTTGTGTGTTTTTTTTAAGTTTACTTTATCAAGCTTGAATTGGATAACCTTGTATATGGCATCAAGTTGCGCAATGTTGCATTGATTGTTATTAGTTTGTACTACTCAAAATTGGGTAATAAGGCCAATGGTGACGATGCGGGGAATTTTTTTTTACCGATTGATGAAAGGTGGTTGGTGGATGGAACCAAGATTCTAAAATTAATTTTGGAGGAAGTTTCGGACTAGGCTATTTTTAACCGATCACGATGAAATTAGGTGTGGTGCATGAAAATTAAATCCAATTTTTTTAAGGATAATATACCACAGTACTCTTGAAATTGAATGTTGGAATGATGGCTTCTTTGGTGAAGTGCGGTTGCTGAGAGTTAAACCTAGATAAGATTTAAGTACTATGAAATATGTTTGAGTCAAGGGGAAACGATCGATTAATTTTGATGAGAATACAACTCTTGACAACACAAAATTTGTTATGAATTTTAAACAAACATATACAGGAAAATATTTTTACTTCTGATGCTACAATTTATTGCAATTGCTTAGAAACAACACACACAGTAAAAATATTTTAAATTTCATACTATAATGCGGTCATAATCTAGGTTGTTTGAAAATTTATGTAAAAATTAATTGAAAAATGCCAAAAATAATTTAAAAATATTTTGTATAAATATACTCACTAACAAATCGAAGCAGCATTGTCAATCTACCGCTCTGTTTTAACTCGTAATAAATCATAGAGAGTAAGGTTACTAGAGGGTATTTTTTTATTTCAAACCTTAGACTTTGGAGATTTTAATATGGAACAGTACATCATTGCAGAGCAAACTAAAAGTCTTATTAATTTAAAAAAAATGGCCGGCCAGTAATTGTCATTTGCAACTTGCATACCGGCAATTTTATGGATGTCGCAATGTTCCAACAGTTCCCACTATTCGGAACGTTGGAGATGAGAGACTCGCGGACAGACCTAGTTCTGGACGATCGGCCGAAAACATCAAGCTCGTTAGACACGATTTTGCAGATAGCCCTGCAACATCAAAACGACGATGTTCAATGCAGTTGGCTATACCGCCTGCGTCTAGCCACGATTCGTCAGATTTTGAAAAAAAAAAAAAAAAATTCATCTCGTCCCCAGCAAAATCCAGTTGGTCCAACAGCTCCATTCGGGTGACCTCGCATTGCGTTACTTCAGAGCTGTCCTGAATCTAGCCGAGAATGGCCAATTTTGAGCGGGTTTGTGAACAAGTAAAACTGCAGATTATGGGGCACACATAATCCTGAAAATCTCCTCGCGCAAGATTTATGGACCATATTTCATTGAAAATACTGCAGGTGCAAGGAAGTTGTTTTTGTTGCGGGAAGAATTTCCAAACCTTTCCTCCATCGCTTGATCTGACGGCCCAGATTTTTTTCTTTGGGGCTATCTGAAGGAGAAGGTTTATATCAACAAACAACTGACTTTATGGTAGCTGAAAGACAATAATCAAGCAGAAAAATAATGCAAAATGCCATGAGGGGCCAATGAGTGTGTGGGTTCTAATGGTGTACATTCTTCTATTTCTTCTCACCCACCCTGTAATTGTATTATGAAATGGCTTAAAAATCGTTTAGATGCCCCTGGTTTCGTGTTAGTTTTTCAATTTATGTTTCCTATTGCGTGGTGTTCAGTTACCCATTTGTTTTGTGATTTTTTTTTATTTTATGGGGTTCCAGAAACTGTAAATGATATTAAAAAAATTGGAATTGAAGAATGAATTCTGCAAAATAGCAAATTGGTAGGGAACAATTTTGTGCGATATGTACAGTGTGCAGTTTGAATGGAACTCTACACTTTCTAATCAAATCGGAATAAATCGTGGCTTGTAACATTAGCATTCCAATGTGGGTTTGGGATGAGATACTGGCAAATTACCTACTTTAATGGAACTAAGCCATTTATCAACAGTTTCAAATTAACCGCGGTTTTTATGATGAATTTTAAAAATTCTGTATGAAATTCAATGCCGCATATATTCGTGAGAATCCATTAATCTCAAATATTAATTAATCGGATACATTAGTAACAAGCAAACATATTAGATACAATCTCACTCTCCGTATTCGGGAATCGGTACATGGAGGTCAAAATCTCCTTTTTATAAATAGTTGGATTAATAATATAAGAACGAGCGCTGAGAAAAAAAAGGAAATATATTAAATAAATAAAAAGGACTTTTATTAATTCTAACTCATTTTGAGTTAATAATAAAATCCGAAGAACAACAACAACAAAAATTAAGTCGAATGATGAATAATAATTTATAGAGAATGATGATAGAGGGGTATCGTATGTATGTGTGATCAGAGAATTTTTCTTAATGGTCTTTAGAAACCATAATACATTGGTTTTGGCCTCCAGGATTCATTATGCGGTAATTAAATAATGTCTTGTGAATTTAATTTTTCATTTTAGTCTTCTTCGGGTTATTTCTTTTATACTCGTACGTATAGAGGATATAGGATATATAAGATACTAAGGATATAAATCATATATAAAATATTTTTCTTTGGTTTACTATAAGACTAATAAAATAAACGAGATAGATGTGATGCGAAGTAGGATGTCCGTCCCTGTGTATGTATAGGACAGATATTATTATATTTCTTATGATATTGTCCAGATAAGGATAATGAGGATTAATTTTTGTGATATTTTTTTTCTATAAAGAGATTGAATTTTATTGAATGGAAGTGATTTATGGTTTTTCAGAATTTAATTGAGGGTTTTCTTTATTATTTTATATTAATGTTAGATATACAAACACATTAGATGGACAATTGATGTTAGTGGTTACCAATCGCCATGGTAATTTAAAATAATGAAGAAATTGTAATCTATACTCCTAGAAGATGTGTAATAGTAGAAAACGGGCACAATAAGATTAAAAACATGTAATTAAATTTATTTTTTTTAAATGTCCTTTCTTAGGCTGTTGTTGCTGTTTGTTTCGCACCCCGTTTGAGTGATTCTCCCAATTGAATTATTTTTTTTTTGTAAAGTCCCATCATTAAATTTAGAATGAAAAAAATATACATAAAATTCTGATAACAGATACTTCGTGTATCATTCATGCAAATTAAAAAAAGGATAAAAGGAACCAGTTATTGTACCAGCATATAATAAATTACTAACAATTTTTTCGATATACCCCTTTCGCGCAGCGAATTTTTTTTTAATGTTCATTGAAAGTCCCGTCCATATTACAATGAAATAAATTGCTTTGTTTAATTTAGAAAGTGTCTGAAATTTTAATAGTTTTCAATTAAGGAAACGTTGAATTGCTGGACATTAATAACAAAGTCACGATTTTTTATTGTTGTATTTCGTTAATTTTAATTGGATGTTTTTTATGTATTACTGATACTGGAGGGTGGTGAAGCGTGTGGAACATTAGGCCTTGAAATATTCCGGAATTGGAATAGAAAATTTAGGGAATTCTAATCAAAGGCTGAAAATAGGTAGCAATATATTTTCTAGAAAGTCGGCTTGCTTATGCCTAATTTCCTTAATTTAAAAATTTGCCACAACTTGCATATGCATGCAAAAAATTGCATTGTAAGCTTCCGACAACACGATTGGCACCAAATTATTTCATAAAATTCGCTTAAAATACTTTTGACACATTCCACATGTCATGATATTTAAAAAGTTTTCTGCACGTAGACATTAAGAAACCTATTAACTTCTAGTTTTCCACCCATAGTCCCTTATACATTTGGAAATAGGAGAAATAAGCCTGTCTAAATTGAACCTGTTAAAATAAAATGGGTTGGGCATTTCTGGCAAAATTCGAAACTTAATCAGATGTTTGTTCGATTTATTGTGCTTGTTAATAACTTACGAAGTCCACCGACGCAGCTGAATCGTTTTATGTTAATGACATGTACTAATTTGGATAGCTTATGTTAGCGAGCCTTAATCACGCGTCACATTGATGTGAGTATCCCGTCATGGGATCAAAGGGTCACACCGCACATCCAGGAAGAAGCAACAGTGAATACCTGGTTGTGCCCTAGATGCAGGCGGCGTAACCCTTTATATGGAACATGTCTGAGTATGTAAAATTCATATCTGGGCAGCCACCTCACAACGATAGGGCACGCAGTAAAGAAAAAGGGATATAATATCAAAGATGAAAGCGGCAACGGAAAGACAAAGAATAAATATAACTATATAAAGTTAGGCCAAAAGCGTTAAAAACATGACTAGTAGTACAACCACTGACGGTCTCTAGTAACAACTGGCAACGAGAATGGCGGAAGTTGTACTGATAGCGTGCATGAACAAGCAGTCGCCTATCATAATTTAGAACCTCATAGGAACGAAGGCTATCTGGAGTAAAACTGACGTTACGAATGATCAAAACCACAAAGCAGGCAGGGGTTTTGTATGGTTGCGGGGAATTAGCAAAATTTTTTAGTTGTTTTTACATCTGATTGGAAAATCAAATCCTAAGAATGGGGAAATGGAAATAACCGGAAAATTCAACACAAGCTCTTAAGTGAGGCTCGAACACACGAGGCAGAATCATTCTAGAGATGTTAGGCAGAACAGCATTTCTGGTCTTCAGTTTATTGAAGAGAGTTCATTGAGCATAATTACATACACTTCGAGGCTGGCAACAGGCCACAGCAGAGCTCACAGTATAAACCGACAAGATGGAAGCTGGAAATGTTAATAAAGAACCGATTCTCAGACGAACTCGCAAAAGGAGTTCAATAAGGAAGGCAGCGAAATGGAAGGGAGCCGTTTTACGATAGAGACATAACATGCCTTTAGCTGGAGACATGCCATATGCACCAAACGTGGCAACTTTGACGGTGTATCAAAGTATAGCCCGCTGCTAGAACAAATGGGTATATGATAACGACAATGATACTTCAGAACTAAAAAATATCACACAGAAGATCGAGGCGCAAAATCCGATACGGATGATGGGTCCTACCACAAAATAATGATAATTAGAATTATTTTTTCCATCATCCTGAGAGAACGAAAATATTTTCGCGCAATGAGTAGAGGTTAAGGCGTTCACTGAAGAACTGAGGAAAGCCATCCCGTCGCTAAATAATACAAAAGTCTCTGGATCAGATGGAATATCCAGCGAGGTACTAAAAGTAGTATCCAACCAAGGTTCAAAGTTATGTATCGAATGTTTAACCATTGTCTACAGAATGGCGTCTTCAGCAAGTGGGAAGTAAGCGAGCGTGATACTAATTTTTAAACTTAATCCGAAACTTGCATCACGGTATCCACCCATGCGCACGCTTGACACTGCGAACAAGGTACTTGAGAAACTTATTAGAGGCAGATTAAAGGTCGAAATCCTAACCGCCAGCCTCTCAACCAAACAGTATGAGCCATCAGAGCCAGACTATCAACGATAAACGCGACCTTCGAAGTAAAAAAGGCGGTAAGTAGGGCGGAAGATCACAATCACTTCTGACAGCGCCTTGCCCCTTTTGGGGACATTTCGCCGAGCAATACGCTTGATGTACTTGAGCACAGGTTAAACATACCTACAACAAATTTTAAACGACACCGATGACGAACAACTAAGAACGGTGGTTACAGCTGTAGCGTTCCCGAAATCGTATGACCCAACCTCTGGAATGGTTTCTACGACAGCCGACTAAATAGCGAAACGCCAAACGAGACAAGACTGACAGGATATGTGAACGATGACGTTGCGATAGTACGCTCGCGCAAGCGCTAGCAATAAATCTGAACAAAACACAAAGAGCCGTCCTCACAAAAAGAAAACCAAGCCTGCTATCACAATGTAGGTCGCTGAGGAAGTTATCAACATGAACCCAGCGGAGTAAGGTCGTAATATAATCCTTCCTTTTATATATGGCAGGGATATGAGACGACTTACTTGAAAAAAATACAGGAAAACTCCGCATAGTACAGGGATGCAGATCCTAAAGCACGGTATCCGAAGCAACCATCACGGAAATATTTGGTTATATCGCTATAGATATAGAACTTCTGGCGAAGGAGCGAAATGCCATTTATATTTTAAAATCTACCATCAGATGAGATATTGCAAGCTTGAAGTAAAGGTCACGCACCATAAAAAGTTGGCGGACATCCTCTTGGGAGGAAGGTGACAGCGAAAATAATTGAATAAGTGAGCCCATGATTCAAGAGTCAGCATGGTAAAGTGGATTTATATATATATATTACGGTTTTTAAGTGGACGTGGATATTTCAGGAAATAACTCTAACAATGAGTAACGCGGCAACACACGAATGTTTGAATTGTGCAGTGCAAGATTCATTGAAAATGTGGAGCACTCGTTTTTGTATGAGGTAATTGGTTCGAACGGGAAAGATTAGTGGACGAGGTGGGAGCTGGTCTCCACCTACAGCAGCGAAAATCGTGCGGAGAAAATACATGAAGAAAATTCGAAGAATATACAGAAAGAAGAAAATTAAAACAAATATGACCCCCTGTCGAAGTGCAGAACTCATGGGCCGATCCATCTTCTATGCCAGTACTATATGCTAGCATGGAGCAATGCAATGTGCAGATGGTTCTACGAAAACCGGACCTATAGACGTACGCCCTCAAAATGGCTGGGAAACGGCGTAAAAATAAGCACGGGGAAAGTGAACCGCGAAAGAGTTGGGGATGCCTAGGCCCCAGAATAGATTTAAAGATAAATAAAAAAAAAATATTTCCAGGCTAGCCCATGCGAATGTGGAGGTATTTGTAGTTGGTAATCTGAAAATAGGAGTCCAATTCTGCGTGCTAGCCACCGTAAACAAAATTCTGTTAATTTAAGTAAAACATATAAATTTTAACAGGTTTCCACATTTCCCTATCGTGTGAAATATGTCGGGACCGGACAAGTGGTGCAGTGGTTAAAGATTCGTCACTTGGACCTGGAGGTACTGAGTTCGAGTCCCACCAGAAGCTAATAAACACAACAAGGACGCTGTTGGATTGCAGAATTCAGCCTTATCGTCTATTTCAGTGTACAGGTTCCCATGGAGCTTGCAATGTTTCTAAAATATTAAATTTTATGAAATTATTTATGAAGTTGGAATTAATAATAAATTTTGAAATTACTAGTATACTAGAATTTGTGCTAATTAAATTAACTTCGGAAAAATAATATAAATAAAGCGATACGAGATTCGAACTCTAAACCTTTCATACTGTAAACGTTCATCCCTCATGTGTTCAGCAAATAAATGGCGACTGAATAAAGAATTATATAATTTTATTTTATAAAAAGTGGGGTTTGTTCGAAACGTACACGTTAACTTATTGCAAATCGAACTAGATATATCCGCTTAGATTTGAATTAATCCAATTCGTTAATTGTGCCATATTTGTTCAATCGATTGAACGCTTTAGTTTTTCTAGCGAAAAAATATCGACATGCTTTCTCTTTTATAAATATGAAGTAAATGAGTGCGTTTTGTGACTGGCCTGATCCATAATGGAAATTTATTTTGTTTTGTTTATTTTTCGAACCAAATGTAAATAAATTCGGCTTAAATAGTGAAACGAATGTCACAAAATGATTGAATGTTATGAATTTATTTGTGAACTTGGACTAAATAATTAGTTTTGGAAGTTAGTTAGTTAAACAATATAGAAAACAATCGTGCTGCTACCGCGCGATTGGAACTATAAACCTTTTGTACCGTAAATGTACATCTGCATGGAAATGTCGTCTGGAAAAATAATTATAAAAAAATGATAAATTTGCGTTTTGTTCGAAAAGTTATCAGTTTATTGCAAATCGAATCAAATATTCCCACTTAGATTCGAATTCGAACAATTCAATAATTGTGCCATATTTGGTTCAGATCGGGTTATAATTGCAAAGCGAACAAACCTCAACATGCTTTCTCTTTCATATATAATATATAGAGGTAGATGAGTGTGTTTTGAGACTGACCTGATCCATAAGGGAACATTAATTTTTTGTTTTATGAAATAATAAATTTTATTTATTTGCTAATTTGTGTACCTACATAATTAAGTGACGTAATTACCAAAACGTATAAAGAAAGCTTTGCAAATGTGAGGAGTGCCACATTAGATAAAAGTTGCTCTTTCACACAGACAAATCAAAAAGTGATGGTCGGAACTTGTATATTATTGTAGGAGTTTGGTAGTACTTGTTAATAAATGATGCAGTTTTAATCTTCACGCCATGCGTCAAGTCTAATTTATTATGTCAGCACAATATCAATTTCGGCCTGCATACAATTTTCTCTCTCTCAATGGTACCGGTATTCTAAGATTTAAGGTTCAACTTTATAAGTTACACCATTCTCAGTCAAAACATAATTTAATCAATTTACATCTCCACCAAAATTTCCACAATTCCCGCGCAATATTAAAATAATAATATTCAATTTACACAAATCCATTCGCATTGTTCGACCAATAAATCAACCCATCTGTTTTATCCAGATTCTAGCGTTTAAATACGTTTACAAAAAATCACATATTTTCATCTGTATATCTACATCTCCAATTTTCTCCAGCCCTCCCAGTATACCACTAACTACTGTACAATACTATTTTGTGTTAATGTTACATGAATATCCCCCTTAATTGAATTTCGATTACATTTTGTATACATTTCTAATGGCAGGCGAACAAGAAATACCCGAAATACGGAAAATCTGCTGGAAAACAGCACAACATTTATATCTCGAAATATAGAAAAGATTATGATGATGATTGTTTTGTGTGTGTGTGTAGATATAGATTTGGTATATTATCATTATGCCCAAATGGTTTGGGTGAAGTGATATTATCCATTTTTTTTAAAAATCTAGTGGTTGGATACATACACAGCAACCAAAAGTCCTCTTCATCGCTACATCGAGAAACACACAGGCAGAGGTATTAAGATATTATTTTTAAATTTTTTTGTACACATCTTAATGGTTTTTGATAGGAAACTTATTTTTTATTTTTTATGCGCTTTGGTTTCAAGCAATAAAAATCTGGAAAATTAATTGAAAACTAATTTGCTTGGGTATAGGGAAATATAAATTCAATTAGAGATTTTTGGATATTTTAAATCGCCCTCACCAATAAATTTAAACTTAATATACAGATAAGAGTTTTTGGAGCAGTATGAGCTAACAAATATCATATGCGTTACACAATATAATTAATTCAATTCAAATACAACGCAATTCGAATTCCCATTGCAAAACTTGAGTTCATTATTGAAAGGGGCGAAATGAACCCTTAGTAGGTCAGAAAAATACAATTGAAACAAAAATACTTCGAAAATATTCAGGGAAATTCAGAATAACACCACAATAATGTAAAAGCAGGCTCATATCCGCCAAATTGCAGCGATTGCTGTGATGCAAGAACTGTGGCGAACGTTAACCGTTTAAATAAGGATGAGAAGGAAAATGCCTTTAAGAAGCAGTTACAACCAACCTTAGCCAGGAAACATTCCAACACAGTGGACCGTCAAGTTTGGCGGTCACTAACTTCTAAACCTTATAACTGTCTTGTCCAGAAACCATCGATGAACTATCAGAGTTTATAACCAGAAAAGCTAACGTTAACCACGAAATAAAGAGAATAATTGGCTTTTTAATATCGACATTCCAGCAGGACATTCTCAAGCTAAATAAAGATTCTCACGTAAATAAACCGTTAACAGGAAACATAGAAAGTACAGTGGAAGCTCATTCAGGTCCGGTTACTGATGATAAAATAACAAGTTCATCTTCCTTTCTAGATGTCTGAAAGCAACACATTAAAGACTCTTTGAGAACGCGTGGCTCATATCAAGGAAACTCAAAGAGGCACTATTGAAAATATAAAGGTCCGTAAGTGGAAGTATCAACCTTGATTCAATGCACTCGAGCGCAAACTAAAGGTTTTCACTGTAAATATTTTTGAAATCGATGAAGCCACAACAAAGGAGGAACTCTTTAAAATTCCAGTCGTAATTTAAAAAAAAACTGATGTTGGTAGAATTCATATATATTGGATGTTGCATCGGTAAAATAGTAAGTCCAGTGAGCTGCTATAAATGGTTAGAGCATGGTCATAGATTAGCCTCGTTCAAAAGTGAGGATGGTCTATCAAATTTTTGCTTCAGGTGGGGCAATATCGACGACACTGCAGCGTGGAATCAAAAATCAATCGAATTCGTATCTACACTAGTTTTGCCCCTTCAAAGGAGGCAATCAAGCAATTAATCCCCTTCCGAGAGTGTTTGGTTTTCAATGTGAAAAATCAAAATTCCACGGTAATTTTCGAAGAGTTCAATGCGGGGACTACTAAGTGAGGTGTTGTTGAGTGTTACAAAGACAAAAGTTAAAGCTCTACTGCGCGCCTCACATTCAGAAGGGACAATTCTAATTATGTGAAAGATCTAATATTTGTTAGCGAATCCCTCTCAAGAAAAAGAATAAATTGGATAGTCTGCGATTCCTAAATGCAGAGCGCCACCAAACCATTTTGTGTGAATTTCAAGGAATATATACTAGAAATAATCTCAAGAGGCGGGATGGAAGACATACTTTTGGACAAGGATATCTTCAGGTTTATGCTCCAAGAGACCAACATCACGGCCATCACGCACACAATACAAACCATTATTACAATAATGGTTTGTATTGTGTGCGTGATGGCCGTTGGGATGCAGGAAAAGTTCTGAAAAAAAAAATACTGAAGCAAATGCTTTGGAAATTACTCAAGCGATGTCAGATTGTATTTTAAGGAGTGCACAAAATATGTCAGCAAAAAATCTAAAACTAACAAGGTACTCTCTAGAGTGATACCAAACGTTGTTGTACGACCAAAGAAATAATGAAAGAGACTACTAGTTTGGGTTGTCACTTCTATAATTCTTTAAGCATCTCCTAAAACGTCAACAACACAAGCCGTACGATAATCTCCATGATCAGAAAAGAGTCACTGGATGGGGCGATTTAATTGAAAACAGCCGTCTGAATAAACAGCATGCATCAGCATGCATGGAGAAATCGACTCTTCTTATCTGACGCAGTTCTTCGGTTTTTTCAGGTACGGATGCTTTCGATCGTACCTTAAACGATTCGGATACGATGATTCACTGATTTCACTGAACATTCTGTGGTGATATCGTATAGGATGCTCAACACCTGTTTTCATAAGTTTTAATGATGTTCTGATTTGCTTGAATTTGGTAGGTAATCAGAGCAGGAAAACTTTTCTAAGAATATTATGTTACAAAACGATTCGAAAAATAAGCTGATTCTAGAGAGCACCACTAACGCCACAGCGGCGAATTTGTGAACTTTTACTGGTAACATAATTGCTGCTTGATCCACGCCATTTTAATTGATATGATAATATTGGAATTAGAAAAAAATGTATCTCCCGCCTGCATTATAACGGCAGTTTTGTGCACTAAGTCGCTTCAGATAAACTTGTGAAATTCTTCAAAGTCTTTTCAATCAATAATACGCAGCACGATTTATCAACTGAAGCGCGGATGACGAAATTGTAGTTTTACCAAGAATGAGTAAAATATAACTGCTTCCAACACCACAATAGTTCTGAGTACTGGGCTGCTTCAACTAATTTGGTAGTGTTCTTTAATATCGGTATTAATGAACTAAGGCGCTTATTACAAAATTATTTTTTTTTCCAAGACCTTTCCGCTTCCGTCATAATGATAGGTTTTAGAATTAAGACTTTCAGCTAATTTTGTGGTAAGTAGTACTTACTAGCTTAAAACGGTGGCTGTGTTAACTAGCGATGGAAGTGTTGGTAACAAAATGGTTGCTTCTTCGAAGATGAAACGGACAATCAGATAATTTTTGAAACAATAGACGGCGGTGGGATTGTGAAAACAAACATATTATTGGACCAGTTAGCAAATAAACAGTTAAAGGTCGAGTTAAGCAATCGAGGATCGCCATTAAGTGGTAGTAAATGTGAATTGCAATTTCAAATTTGCATCACTCCGAGATGCCTTGTTAAGAGATGGTTCGGACCTGGAGCATTGTGAGTTTGGTGGGAACAAGGCTGGCACGACCTAAATGGAAGATTGAAAATGTTAAACAATGTGTTGATGGATCATTGATAGAGGGCACAAATAGGAACGTCGGCACGATTTAGTAATTATCGAGAATAAAGTGGACAATAAATTTCTGAGGGTGCACGACAAGCTGGAGGAGGCATTTCGAGAAGGCTGACGAAAAACTACAGATGGAAATTTAGCGTCTTGAAAAGGAGCTTCGGGAAGTTAAAATCGATAGGACATCATCCCAAGTAATCAAGATAGTACAAACATGAAAGTTAAAGCTACCAACATTCGATGGAACAGTGCTATTCAAGATATTCAAATTTCAATTTGAGACGGCGGATAACTAAAATTCATTGGACGAATCTAACCGGGTCACAACATTAATAGGGGCCCTTAACAAAGGAGCAGCTAAGATAAAATTATGTTGGAATTGGAACGCAAGTATAGGGCTGATCATAAACGAGACATATGACGTATCGAACTAAAAAGCAGATTGCAAAACGAAAGGGAATATTCGAAAAAAATTGCAATAGACATCGAGCGGTTAGTGCATCTAACCATGGCCATTATGGCATGGTTTCGGAATATACAGAACGGGTTAAAATAGATTCAATCGCGGACGATATCAAAGATAAGGACACAAGAAAAGCAGTAGTGCTGTGCATTAACTTGTGAGACTGAATATAATACATTTAAGCCAGCATTCAAGATATGGCGAGCTGGGTTAGCAACCAACGAAGTACTGCGAATACAATAAGAAAATCTCAGAGGATTGTTAAAGCGGAAGTTAAAGTATTGTGGTCGAGTAGAAAACAAGGAAAATATCATTGACGTTAGACTCGTGCAAGTGGTACAAGCTGAGGAATGGACCAAGGATAAAATCAGGGAAGAACAACTTGATCACCCAGACTTGAAAAAGAACTCCGTCCAAAAACCCAACATAAACTTACTGGTCTCAATGAAGAAATATTGAGATGTACCATGGAGGAACAAGTGGCGGTCATCTAATAATCAACAAAACCTTAGCCAAAGTAGCACCATTTGAAAGGATTGCTATGGATGTTGGAGGGCCATTCCCAACTAGGCAAAGTGGTAACCAATTTGTACTAGTGGTTATGGCAAGTGACCAGAGGTTTATCCAATGCCAAATCAGTAAACAACAACAATTGCCCACGCCGTGATACATAATTGGATTAGACGTCAAGGGTTACCAATGGAACTTCATTC
This sequence comes from Nephrotoma guestfalica, assembly GCA_963691935.1. Taxonomy (NCBI): domain Eukaryota; kingdom Metazoa; phylum Arthropoda; class Insecta; order Diptera; family Tipulidae; genus Nephrotoma; species Nephrotoma guestfalica. The sequence continues at coordinate 35,136,494 of OY829914.1, read as the reverse complement.
CGATCAGATGCAGAACTTTGAATCAGTAGTTTTTCAGAAGATGTGGCAATCGTTGGTAATAAATAAAACACGAACAACACCTTTGTGTTGCGGCATTATATTGGAGGAATTTATAGCAAAGCCAGTAGATAAAAATCAACGTAATTGGGATCAGAATATTCCCTTATTCCTGATGGCATACTGACCGACGGTGCATTACACAACAGGAGTAACACCAGCTACGCGATATTCAGTAATACTTTAAGACTGTCACGAGATCTGAAGTTTAGTGCATTTCCATCAGCAGTTTTATGTTAACAAGGCATATCCTTGTGCAATCTGAAAGAAGAGATCAACACCATACACAGGTTTCGCTTGAAGGCAAAGCTTTCTAGTGGTGATTGAGCAAAGGCTCGATATGAGATTCGAGCGAATAATAGAGGATTTGAAGAAGGGTAGTTAATTTGGCTTCAACACCCACAATAAAAGAGATTATTACCAAAGAAATTGCAACCAGAATGGGAGGTGCCCTGCAAGAACATTTCGAGGACAAATGATGTCATGTTTAGAATTTAAAAAAGGCCCCATGGGCGGCAGAACATTTCGAGGACAAATGATGTCATGTTTAGAATTTAAAGAAGGCCCCATGGGCGGTTGGGGTGGAGGTAGTGTTACGGACCAGGGTGATGACGAACTCGCGATGGCAGCACAAATCAGATGAAAATGAATTAAAAAAATAATAAATATAGGTCGTTTTTGTTTTTGGGTTTTTCGGTTGTGGGAAGTAATAAATGAGTAATTTATAAAGTTATAACCTCGGCTAAAACGTAACTATTAGTTACTAACGCAAAAACGGTAAAATTTTTGAACTAAATCAGTATTATCCAAAATGTTGTGTGATTCAAGACCTTTCAAACGAAATACCCACGAATATAATGGAATAATGTAAAGCATTATCGTGATGTTGAATGTCTTTTGGTGACTTCCAACCCCATGAGGTAGACACGCCAAAACCTTTTTAATTTTTTTTGCCTTTTGGAGATCAGAGACTTCATAACGTACAGAGAAATGAATTTGAACGAGCTGGACGGTGACAACTTTTGATAAACAAATTTTTTTAATACCTTTAGATGAGTTGAAATGTTTGGGTCAACAGAATTTAGAACTAGTTAGGTTATGGAGCAGCTGATAGACTTTTGCACATCTCTATGATGCAAAAACCCTTTTAGAGACACTAAAAGTAATTCTACTAGAGGAACGGTAAAATTGGCCACTTATGTATCCAATAAAATCGGACAAGAAGGAAGTACCAGGATGCTAGGGACAATGGAAACAACAAACGCTTATGTTTCCTAAAATTATATAACAAAGGTGACGAAAAAGATTGAGGGTCAACTTGTTGACTGGTCATTACGGTAATCACAGTGGATGCCAGGCTAACTTTTAAGAGATAAAGCCGCTGGTAATTTTTAGTTGGGAGTACAAAATCCGTTCTACTATAAGGAACACCAATCGGCGCCAATGTAATGCGACTGAAATCATACTGTGAAATAAACTCCGTGCATTAAGAGTTTATAGCGCTTTTCGGATAGTATTGAAAATACTGAATTATTGATTGCAACATCGGGAACATGAGTAATCTACAGCACGATGATATAGATTACTATATAACTCAACTGGTAACTGATCACTTACCTACATAGATTTGGGCTCAGCAGAAGATGCAACAAGTAGTATTTAGTCTGTTAACCATTTATGAAGTAATAAGAGTTCAACCTTCAGTAATGGTGATCACATAGAGTGGTTAAGTTCGTGATAAATGGTTTGAGTTAGTAAAAATCTGACATGTTGTCGGCATCATTTAGAATCTTCAATATCTTCTATCAATTTAATACTTATACGAACCTAAAATTACTACAACCTACAAATTTATGTGAGAAATTTGTCAACAATATCTGTGCCATTTATCGACAGTTTTTTTGTGAGGGATATGCTAATATAGAGTATGTGAGAAAGAAAAAAATGTCAGTTATAATTTTGAGAACTGTTTGGTATTTTGGGATACCTCAGGATGCATTATGCAAGTAATGCAAGTAATTTTTACGTGATATGCAGAGGTCGATTAAGAAAATTTTTAACTTGGAGATCTTCGCAGATTTACTATTCACACATCGCAAAGGGAGGAAACTACTTGAAATATCATATTTATCTCAGCTAACTCTTCTCTGCCCAGCTTACTTAAAACTTCTAATTCCCTTGTAGCGTTGCGTTCTTTATAGTGGAGGAATAATTCTTAAATGCACTGTAAATAACGATTCCGGCTTGCAATCTCGTAATTTGAGAAGGGTTAAGCAATACGAAAAGGTCATTATATACGATGAACTTTGCAAATTGCCATTTATAAAAATAATTTCCCTTTTTAATAAAAAGTTCCATTGCCAAAGGTGCCATTAATTTTTGTTACTGTAAAGCATAACGTTAATAGAAGGACAAATACAATAATTTTTATTGTGTGTATATAAAATTTTCTTTTAAGATTTTATAGATATTTTCCGCCATTTTCTTTTTATTGTGTGTTGGTATATATTATTACTGTGTCCCCGAGAAAAAAAATATATAAATTCAAGATAGAAAATGATAATTCATCAGTCGTTCATAAATTTTAAATTACTCTTTCAACTTTTAATATAATTTTTTTTTTTCGGAAAATTATATTTAAAAAAGAAAATTTATATAATTTTATTTTATATTTTTTATTCTATTCATTTTCTCTCTTGAGATATTAATTTCGATTTAGTTCGAAAACTGGCAATAAACAATATAAATAATAAGAAGACGAAAATAAAGTTTTTAAATAAAAAAAAAAAAAAATAAAGATCCATAATTTAAGATTATGGCCATAAAGGCTAATTAGACCGATAAATATCCCATTATTATTTGATGTATTGCGAAACGAACGAAACGGCAGCATACAACAAAATTTCCCTTATCGTCTTTTAGCATATTTCGGTATTGTTGTTGTTGCGAAGAAAATTATTATTATTCTGGGAAATTTATGTGAATTTTATTTTTTTCGGGTGCTTATATTTTCCAATTTTTATGGTTTTTGATGGAAAATTATAATTTTCGCGTATTCTGTTTCGTGGGTTTTATTAAGACTTTGGGAAAATTGTTTTTGTTGTGGTTCGCGCGTATGCTTTTATTATTTATAGACAATTTTTTTGTGCTTTTAGAAAGAAAATTAAACCACAAACTTATTGGTAACCATAAATTTTGGAATTATTACAAAAAATTGATTACGATTTAAATTCTATATAATTGAGAGGAGGGAATTAAGTAGTAGAAAATGTTGGGAACAGGTTTGCTAAATCGATTTTTTGTGATGTACTCAGACGAATTTTTCATTATTTTTCGTGACAAACTCGTTTAAAACATTTCGCACTGTTCGAGTAACAACTGTGGTAATGAAATTCACCTCACCTTTTTCTGCAAATTTTGTTAGGATATCTTGCTTCATTACCGTCGATCATGTTAAATCGAATATAAAATTATAAAGTTGGAGATCAACCAAGGCCTAGTGTTTTTTTTAATTTGGAGTAATAATCGGAATTTTAGATTTATCTTCTTTCGTCCTCAAGCGGTTGAGACAAAAATGCTTACCCTCGCAATTTTCGTTGGTGACAGAAGTGAGATCTCGAATCATCTAAAACCATTAAATTTCTTCGATTGGATTTGAAGCATCCGATTTAATTACCGCCTCATTTGTGCTTACATTTTTTTGGAATTGTTGTTCTGCTGTTGCAGTATTGGTCAGTTGTGCTATTTAATTTATATGCAATAAGGTGTATGTGTGTCAGTTCACGAATTAGAAGTGAAAGTGATATTGTGTGAATTTTGAAACGATTTCTAAGTGATTGTGATATGGCTCAGCTAAAACGAGCAATGACTGATGTTGCTGTATATTTAGTCCCGAATAGAGGAAAAATTCTCATAAGTGCGTTTTCGCTTGGACCAAGTTGTCAGCAATTACGCGCTGTATGAAAAAAAACCAAGGTGTCATTGAAATATAAAAGGCCAAAGAAGCTGCTACCAACCGACCTAGTATCGAAGAGCTATATTTCTCGGTTCACACAATTCTCGAAGGCAAATTCGAAGAACTTTCATCTAACCGCACTCCAAAGACTGAAGTGGATAAAACGGCTCCAGCATTATATTCCAAAATACCAGAAATCGCCTTGACAACGTTTCTGGAACCATCATGCAATGGTCCGAATTCATGGAATGCTTTAACTCGCTTGTCCACTCCAAACGCACACTAAATATTATCGCGAAGTTGCAGTATTTGAAACAAGCATCGAACGATGCTGCAGTCTATGCAATTGAGTCGTTCGACTTTAAGGAAGAAAAATATGAGTTTGCAAGAAATATTCTTATGAACATCACATCAAAGGAATATTTAATGCCAAGGCCATAGATAGGCCATATCCACGCCGTGTAATGGAATTTCTAAATGTTTTCAACTCCCATTTCCATTCTTTACGAGCACTACATCAGCCAACTGAGCAGTGGGATGACTTACTCGTAATTACCAGTAAGTTCGATTTGTAAACTAAAGGAAAGTGTTGTGTATGCAGTTCCTGTGGATAAATTGGCGACATACAAAGACATTACAAATTTTATAAAAATACGTTGTACGAGAAAGTACGAGTTATTACCACATCTTCGACTTCAACTGCTTCTATCAAATCTACTTCTTCAACTACGCCAAATAACATACAGCCAAATTATTCACAATCAAAACCCGACGATCTCACAATTCATCTAACTCGTATCACGCGCCATCGAATGTTTGTCACTGCGTGTTTCGCAATAAATCTTAGCACTTCATTTTACGTTGTTTCGAATTCTTGAAACTATCGACCTAAATTCGTGTAAAGTTTGTCATAATAAACACCACGCTTTATTACAGTTGAGCACAGATTCTCTTAATTTGCCACGTCCGAAAATCAATAAATCGACGTCGGCATCGCTAACTAAAATTAACCCAGCTGCGATCTCGCAGCCTACAACACTTCCGTTTAGTGATCCTTTTTATGGGTCATTACATGTATTTCTGGCCACGACTATAGTGGTAGTATTAGATAAATTGAACTGCCAGTTGTTCGCGCTGTTCGATTCTGGCTCGACTGAGCCTCATTAGAAACCTAAAAAAATAATGCAGAAATTAGAGGAATTAGTTCGTCGGTGGTGCATGCGTCCTCGAGCACTTGGATGCTATACGTCGATGGTGTCAAAATAGTGCACGGGGCTAGAAGTATTACCTAAATCAACTCTCTATCACACGACATTTATTTGTAGATATTGTCCCGAGTGGTTTAATTGAACTCCACGATTTCGCAGATGCTAGAGAACGTGCCTACGGTGCTGCACTTTAAACGAGGCTAGCAAATTTTACGAACAGTGATATCATATATTAATCTGACTAATGAAGTCTGACTCTCGTTACCATCAAAATTTGAAAATGTTTGTGACCAACAGAGAGTTGACACATCCACAATCCTGCCAATGATGTCTAATGCCTTGATTAATTGCAAACTATGATTTGCTGGACCATCAATCTTATAATATTCAGGGTCACTATGGCTTACCACGAAAATAGCACTGAACATATCAAGCAATATCGCTCAAGAATACTGCGAATACAAAAAGGGTACAACTATGATGGTCACTACTCCAATAGAAAACAGTTATTTCACGAACATGAAGTATGTTAGTAGTTAATACATGTTGCCAGATTCGTGCACAATATTCGCAACAAAAAAATAAATTGTCGAGTGCTCTAACGTGCCCTGATTTCAAATAATATCGGCCCTCAGGCACTATTGGCTAATGTGTATGAGCGCTTTTGGCACATTGCTGGTGGAAAAGTATAGCAAGCGACTCGACCCTACTGTAGTAGTCTAGAGTTGAGCCAGCACCCCCATTTACTGTGTTGTTTCGGATCATTCCACATCACGTAACGAATTTGTATCAGAGCACCAATTAAAAACCTACCTGTGCATCTCCGTCTGCTTTGGAATAAAGGTTGTCCATTTGGAATTTGTCGTGAGGCTCTCTTTAGCTGCATTTCTTGGTGCTTCTCGACTTTCTGTGTTACTCGAGGTTTATGCAAAAAGGTAGTCTCCGACAACGGTACAAACTTTATGGGTGCGAATTTGCATTAGTTGTATCGCCTTCTGCAAGAGCCAAGCTTGCAAAATGCCTGTAAATTTTATATGTGATTGTGTTGTGAAGTGTGTTTTGGTTATGAAACAAACATCAATTTTTTTAAAAATCAATAGCATTTGCAATTCCTGCTGATGTTGTAATAGCCCAATGGGATTCCTTGTTAAAATTCGAATGTCATTCATTTTTATGGTATTTTTACGGGAGTTCTACTGACGCTGTTTGCAGATTTGTAAGTCTTTGGATAATTGATTCAATAACTTTGTCTTGTTTCAGCTCTTGTTCATCCATTCTGTCTAAAACTGTTTGCAACATTTGACTATAGCGCTCAGTGCCGTTATTTATTTGTGTCCCATTTTTAGCAACTTCGGCATATTGAAAGCCTGTATTTTAATATCTTTGGTATGGAAGTCTAATTTCCGTAACACAGCAGCCGGACATCGAGTTTTATACGCGCGATCAAGATTGTTGCGATCAAAATAACTTTCGCAGCCGTGTAAGGTTGCACTTTACAAAGCAATTATAAAACCTATGCAGTTAGCACGTTAGCACAAGTACAGTTTGGAAGCAAAAGTTTGACCTTAACCACTACCAATTGTATAATATATCTACCTTTGAAAGGAAGGTCATTCAATCCATATACTCGAGCTAAGATTACGAAAAACGAATATCGAATACGAATGAATTTCGAAATCTAACACCTCCTTGGAAATTGTGGCTTTATCAGATTCATTAAATCCAACCGAATTAGATGGTTGCGTCACATTGAACGACCCGCATCACAACGAATGATAAGAAAAGTTTCAGATCAACAATCAGTCTGCGTACGTCGCAGGGAAAGGCCAAGACTGCAATTGTTAATACCGGCAATATTTCTGTTTTCATTAAGAGGATTTTCTGCAACTTCCTCAGTCATTAGTCTGGTCTTCTTTAGCTGTCCATTGTCTTTCTTTAATTTAGCGATTTTATTAGCAAGTTTTTATAGGAGGTGCTCTAAACATTTTTGAACTTGGGATCCAAAAATTGACTTTAAAAAATCCTTCCTAATATCAAAACCAATTTAGGCCTAACAAGTCCTCATACGGCCCTAGATGATAGATGATTATGGAAGGTGGCAATAATCCAAGAATATAGAACAGTTTTGAGAACTCTGAAAAGAAATGCCGTTATATTGCTGTAAAAAAATTTCTTGTAAAATATATTAAATTTAAAACAGCCATCGGAGTGCGTTGTAGTCCCAGAACCCGCTTATACCTTGTATACCTCAACAGGAATTAAAGATCTTATTTTTTATTGTTGTATATGATTATGTCTTCTAATAATATAGGATAACTAAGGTTCCAAACCTGCTTCAAGGAATGAAAACGCTGGCCTCGATTTTCGATTACCTTTGCAGCTCCTCCCAATATTGGCTTTGAATTTAGTTCTTATTAAAATTACTGTTTTGAACGAAGTAACTACGTGATAAAAAGTGTGCATTTCGTTAGTGATATGTTTTCATATCACCTGCATTTCGTTTCTGATTCCAACAAACATTTCGTAAATGAATCGAATATGAAGAGAAATGTGAACTACTAATACATACAAATCAGTTCGCTTTCATTAAAACTTTCATACGCCAAACGAAATACTAATGAGTCGCTTTTGCTTCGCTAAGGCGATACGTTTGCGAAGTGTTTCATATTTAAATTTTCTTGCTTGCGATTCGTTTACGATTCGCCAAGTTTAGAGGGTAGTAGTTTGTATTTTCAAATCTAGTGGCAATGACCAACATGTCAAAAACAAATGTTTCTTCCATGTAATAGAAATTGCGTTTTGTTACTTATTTTTACGTCACAAATAAGTCGGTACAATGAATTGGAATGACTTGACCGGCTTATTCAAGATGGTGTCAAATAAGTCAATAAGTCTGTAATTAGTCGGTATTTAACATTATCCCAATCTCCTAAAGTACAATCGCGAACAAGTTTAGGTATCCTAATCAAAGTTTCTTGTGCCGTTCCCTTAAAAAAGGTTTTCACTATGACTCTCAATCATTCCTTGCGCAGGCTATTACGAACTGTTCCGATACTTCCACAAAATTATTGAGTTTCCGCAAAATGATTGTGAACATGTACATCAGTGTGCAGCTGACCCGACTGAATTCTGTTTCTTATTCGTCGGTTTTGTTTAGGTGAAATAAGAGCTTTACGGCAAAGGAAACCAAAAAGCAACCGTTTCATGGAAACATTTTAAAACAATAAATTATTCCAGTGTTAATTCCATTAACAAATAAAAAAGGGAAAGAATAACACAAATCGAACGGTATCACTTCCTCTCCTTTTCTTTTCTGTACTATGATTTTTATCTTCCAAGTAAAGAAAATGAGAAATAAATTACCTTGTTGAGGTAAGAAAACTAAATAAAAACAATAATATCTATATGAAGGTACCTCCGCCCCCTTTATAAACTGGTACTATAGTCTGGACGAATATTGACGAATAAAATTGAAATCGCACAGCCGGTTCCTGAGGGATCATCGGTACAGCCCATCGGAACAGACGGTTTTTTTTTAAATTTTTGTGCTCAGTGGCCTTTATGCAATTTTTCCGAGGATTTCAATAACGTGGTCTTTCAGCCCAAAAATTGTTATGAAATTTCAGCATTCATAGCGCAGGTGAAAATCTTGGAGTAAATAAAATTTGAACTATAACTGAACTATAATTTTAAAAATTTATTTGCTGAGTATCTACTCCTTTTGATTGAGGGCTCCTCTCTAGAATTGCTTGAGTTGCGCTCAGATTGCACAGAGGCGTTGTGGTAAGGTCTTGACTGTCTGAATTAATAAATAAATAATGGGTTGATCAAAATGACAATGATTTTTTGAACGAATTTTCAGAAAGATTTAAAGATAAAGAGGCCACTTAGTGCTTACAAAAGCCGTTTTAGTAATAAAATTTTATGGAATTTAGAGAATCTTATTTGATGTAAAAACCTTAATACTCAATCCATAAATATACTTAATTTCGTGATTGATTAAACCGCACACATAAAAGCAGTCGAAGACTAATCTAATCACCTACCAATATTATTTAAGGGGAGGCAGGAGGTTAATCATCATCAAAAAAGGAAACGCACAACATTTAAAGACACATGAAAAATGGCATGTCGTTTAAAAATATTCAACTGTCGGTTAAACTTTCCTATAAGATTTATATAAATACGTTGTTGTTGTAGTCTTAATAGATTGGAAAAATTCGTATACCCAAAAGAAAATTCAATAATTTTAATGAAGTTTTTGTGTCATCTTAATCGATGTATTTTATGATGAAAAATGATGATTACATCAAACTGAAAACCTATGCTTAAATAGAAATACGGAACATCCCCACCATACGTATCTAAACAGCTCGACATGACATTATGTAGTATGTTGGTATTATTACTAAGGAGGAAATGTTGATAGATATATTATTTTCTATTTGATTTATATATCGTAAAAGTATAATGTGCGGTTAGTATTTCCGCTCTCAACTCGACTCGACGTAAAATTTATCAAATCATTAAAAAAAAATTCACTTCATTAAATTAAAAAATATTAAAAATACAAATTTGTGCTGAACTGACAAGTTTTGGTACTCGTACCATTACACGATGATGGTGGTGTCGCAGATTATTAATTTGAATATGAACATTTGTTTCATGATGCCAATAAATCAATCCCCTATCAAACGAAACGTAATAAAATTGTGTGATGTTAAAATAAACACAAGAGTAAAAATTGGAATTGAAAACCCCTCTGGATATAATATATAGAAACGTAATAATATCAACAAAATTATGAAAAATTATACCCCTTGCCGAACGATACTTTTTGTTACGAGATTCTCGGGAGTCTATACGCGGAAAGGAATATTGAAGGATATTAAAATTAATGCGACAGGAAAGTCACAAAATATTAACCGAACCGCGCGTTATAATCAAAATATCGTTTTGGTGTTTTTTCTCCTCGTGAAATATGTTTTTGATATGGGGTTTCCGATCTATAAATCAATCGGTATATACGCGGTGTTTCAATTAAATATCGGTGCTTTAGAGGTGGGATTTTGCAAATATTTTGTACTCTCGTGCAAGGGTGTATCAATCAATAATTCAGTTCTTGCTCATAAATATAATTTTTTTGTTTTAATTATATTTTATTTGCATATTCCATGAAGAGGTACACACAGATCGGGCAGTGTGAAGTTTCTGACAAATTGACAAAATACCTTATAACAGTCAAAAAGTGTAAAAGAAAATCTTACACTTTAAATTTTCTTAATTTACACTTTTTAAACATAATTTGTAATTAAGATCTATTTATTTAAATTTATTTTACGTCATTAAAATCAAAAATAAAAAATATATAATTATGTTTTGAATTACAAAAATTTGAAAAATTCAACCATGGCCAATGGCCTTCGACATTGACAAGACATGGTAGAGATGTCTAAATAAATCGAAGTATGCTTCGATCTTAAGTAGTTAAATTGGCTTCTACAAAAGATGCCATAACGTCAATACTACACGATAACATACTTCGATTTACTTAAACATCTCTACGATGCCTTGTCAATAGCCTTCGAATGGTTGAATTTTTCGAATTTTTATGATTCCGACATAGACAATTTATGCTTCGACGGGTCGCATAATTATGTTAGTTTCTACAAAAGATGTAATAGGATCAGTACTACACGATAGCATACTTCGATTACTTAGACATTTCTGACATCTGCCTTGTCAACGCCCTCGAATGGTTGAATTTCTCGTTTTTTTATGATTCCAGAAAATGTATGCTTCGACGAGTCGCATAATTATGCTGGCTTCTACAAAAGATGCGATAGGGTCAGTACTACTGACTCTACTGACTAATAGCATACTTCGATTTACTTAGACATCTCTACGATGCGATGCCTTGTCATTGACAATCAAAGCGCCTTTACACTTTCTACTAGAGCAATTTTAAAATTAAAAAAAAATCTATGACTGCTCCACCGCATAAATAAGTTAGCTCCTAGAAATCATAAAAAATGGTTATGGCACATGATTCCAGTAGCTTGCCATTGTCACCTTATTTTTTAACAATTTATTTCGTTTTGCATAACACGTTTTTTTTGATAGTGTAGATTTACTTTTTGTGAGCTGTTGTCAAGTTTTTTGTCATTTTTAGGTTGTCAGAAACTTCACTATAGTAGACGATCATCCAAGCACGTGTACCACAATATAATATTAGTTTTGCATTAGCTTAAATAGAATTTACATTAGTTACGGGCAATGTAAGTAAATTGTTAATTTCTTACATGTAAATAGTTGCATTCGCGATTAACGCCGATGTTAATTAGATGAGTTAGTTATATGATGTCTATAACATTTCGTCCATCTTCAAGGTTTATTTTTATTCGATACACATCGTCGCTGGTTTATCTTTCTCTTTTGCGATTGACTCCACCGCCGGATTCACCCTTATCAAATGTACTGGAATCTTGGGCTACGCCTCCCCCAAGGATCTTTCCTCCACTCGGTTCTCATCTCACAGTCTCTGACTTGTTGATATTTGCATTTGCCTCTAGTCTTGCTCGTTTCTTTAACTATTTGTGGTTTTCTGTATACCGCTCTCTGCTCTTCTCACTATTTTTCTTGTAGTCAGGCTGCGTCATTTAAAACGATCAATTCATTTCTACCAACACTCTCAAACGTAGTCACCTAACTCCCCGCATCTGAAGCATCTTCTTAAATGTTTTATGTTGCTCGACTCTGCGTTTGATGAACACAATTCTTTGTTCGCTTGTTCGAGCCTATGTCTGACTTTATTTTTAAACCGGACATCTCAGTTCTCTCATATGTTTTCAACTTTTTGAACTTTCGCCAATCACATGTCTCAATTCTTGAATTTTCTGTTCTTGGGCCGATATAAGTTGACCCAGTTTCTAGTTCCATTTCGGCTGATTGAATAATCAATTTATTAACATTCCAAATGTTATTGGACCTTGTGTCTAAATCTGTGGGAATTTGTGATATAGACAGTTTACCAATTTCACTCAAACTCATCATTCAAATAAAAATAATTGTATCAAATTGCCTTCCTGGTTCGGAAATTCCATTTGATCTGGTTGGATGTGCAATTAATCGGTCTATTTCAGAACCTATCAGACCCTGAGTCCAATTCTCCCTTTGCTATTTTGAATTAAATATTTAATTCAAACACAGAATTTGCCATCAAATTTTTATCCTGATGAGAAGTATTTATGATACTATTGGTCTTTCGGTCATTCTCATAACTCAAATACAACATTTGGTAAGAAATTTGCTGTCCTGGTAAGGAAGTTCCGTAACAAGCTGTTTCAGGTACTATATGATACCTAAGTCCCAATCTCTGGAATGGTACGCTAATAGCCGGTTATCAATTTCGCTCAAACTCACAATTCAAAAACAAAAGATCGTTTCAAATTTTGCTGTCTTGGTTAGGAAGTTCCATTTGCGCTGGTTAGATGAACAATTTATCGACCTATTTAAGATGCTTTAGGAACGTGTGGTAATGGCTATTGGCCATTTTCACTCCAACTCATAATTCAGTTTAATTTTGTTTAATGAAATTTGCTACCCTGGTTGGGAAGTTACATTTAAGCTATTTAAGAGGTTGTTGGAATTTGAACTCAGATCTCGGAGAACCTGTCCAGGTTAGGAAGTTCCATTTGTGCTTTTTAGATGAGCAATTTATCGACATATTTCGGATGCTATCGGACCCTGAGTCCAAATCTCTACTCATTATTCAAATATATAATTTGGTATCAAATTTTTTGGCTTGGTCAGAAAGTTTCATTTAGGCTGGTTAGATAAATAATTTACCGATCTATTTATTTATTTCTAAAGAAATCTAGTCTGTGAGTTGCATATCTGACTTCAGATTAAAACCGAACATTCAGTTAAAGAAATACAAAACAAAAAATAAAAATAAAATTTTGTTTAAACATTTAAAACTTTAAAAAATAATTCTTCAGGATTTTTGCGAAGTTATCCTTTGATAAATTAAAGTCAAATAGGTCATCGATGATGTTGAATGATTTAGACAACCTATTAATGGGGTTGTTTACTCCATAGCTTATGGAATGGTGTTCTAGTGCTAAAAAATCATGTTCTGCGCAAAACGTTACCAATGAAAGCCGCGCCCGAGGGAAGTCGTCTATTTTCAAGGGTGCATATTTTGTATGTGAATCTTGTTGAGTACGGAGGTAACCGAGCTACATTTTCATGGAATGGTACATTTTGAAACTTCTTTTGAATGCTTTCAATTCTTTTCATGAGTACAGCTTAGTATGGATTCCAAACTGTTACAGCATACTTCAAATTCACCTGTCCATCGTTTAATAAATAAAAACACGTCAACATGTATTCGCCTTCGCAATACAATTTTCAATATGCCAATGGAAACCGGCATTTACGTCAAATGTAACACCTAAATCTCAATGACTCTTTGCAATACTTCACTGTTGACTTTGTATAAAGTAATTAATGGATTCATTTTACGATGAAAAGACATTATTTTGCATTTCTTAATATTTAAGTATAGCGAGTTTCATTTCTTGAAGTTTCTCCGTTTTTAGCATTCTATTAATGGGTTGAAATTTTTTCACGTCATCGGTAAATATGAGCACGTCTGAGTTTGTGATTATCTCGGTTATTCGGTCTATAAAAACAATAAAAATTCAGGGCCCGATGTGTAATCCTTGGGGAATACAAGACGTAACTTTGATAACGTTTGATTTCTTATGTCCCATTATTCCAAATTATTGCCGGTTTGATAGGTATGACTTAAACCAATTTATGTAATCGGGTAAAAAACCACGGCAAACCCCGGTATATTTCAGATACCACCATACTTTCGAGCTCGTAATTCAAATACAAAATTTGGTATCAAGATTGCTGTCCTGGTTCGGAGTTTCCATAACAAGCTTTTCAGGTGCTATGTGAACCTCAGTCCAAATCTCTGCGATGGTATGCTTATTAAGCGATCTTGATTATAAAGTTCCAGATTGAGGGCTTTATCGGCCTATTAGATGCTATCGGGTCCTGAGTCCAATTCTCAGGAAAGGTGTATTAATGGCCCTTTACAAGTTTCACTTAAACTTATAACTAAATTACCGGACAAGTGGTGCAGTGGTTAAAGCTTCGGCACTTGGACCGGGAGGTGCTGGGTTCGAATCCCATCAGAGGCTAGATGCAAATCGAATTTTCATCATCGATTACGATCGGTGATGCTAATAAATACAATTAAGACCCTCTGATGGAGTGCAGAATTCCGTGTCACGCGCCGACCCACCTTCCATGTCAATGTACAGGTTGACATGAAGCTTGCAATGTGCAGGTGGTATACTGTAGTTGTGTGAGTAGGTGAAGTAGGTGGGTTAATGATGTGGAGTGAATGAGTGGTATCACAATGGGCCTAAAAATTGGCCTAAGTGTGCAGTAAGCAACCACTGAAACCTAACCTATAATTAAATTACAAAATGCTTGTCCTGGTGAGGAAGTTTCATTAGAAGCTGATTAGATAAGTAACTTATCGACCTAGATACTGTCTGGTTTTCAATCAAACTCATAACTTAAATAGAAAATTTGGTTCCTGGTTAGGAAGTTTCATAAACAGCTGTTTCACGTGTTATGGGAACCTGAGTCCCAATCTCTGAAATGGTGTTGCTAATAGCCACATCAATTTCACTCAAACACACAAGAAAACTTCTTGTCTTTGAAACAAGAATCGTATCAAATTTTGTTGTCCTGACTAGTAAGCTCTATTTTGGTTGGTTGGATGTGCAATGTATCGACCTATTTAAGATGCTATCGAACGCTGAGTCTAAATCTCTAGGAATCTGTGTAAATGGCCGTTTGTTACTTCCAGTAATATATTTTACCAATTTCACTCAAACGTATTTGCTGTTTTTGTGAGAAAGTTTCATTTTGGCTGGTTCGAATACGTACCATTTTCACTTAAACTCATAATTCGCAGAAAATTTGGTGTCAGATTTGCTGTCTTGGTTAAGAAGTTCTATTTGTGCTGGTTGGATGAGCAATTTATCGTTATATTTCAAACACTATCGAACTTTAACTCAAACCCATAATTCAAATAAGATTTTTCTTATTAAATTTGCTGTCCTGATTAGGAAGTTCCATTTTTTGCTGAGTGAGTAATTTAAAAAGCAGTGTCAGATACTATCGGAACCTGTGTGCATATCTTTAGAATGGGATAATAATGGCCGTTTACCAAATTCACTTAAAATCATAATTTAAATACAAAAATGCATCCAAATTTACTGATTTGGTTCCACTTGGACTGGGTAGATGAGAAATTTATCGACCTGTTTCAAATGCCATTCAATTGAGAGTTTAAATCTCTGAGAACAAGTGTTAACCACTTTCATTCATACTTATATAAAATTTCGTATACAATTTACAGTCCGGGTTAAGAAGTTCAGCATTTTTATGGTTAGATGAGCAATTTTAGAAACTATTTCTGCAGCTATCGGAACGTGAGTTAAAATCTCTGGGAAGGTGTGTTAATGGCTGCTGACGATTTTCATTTAAAATCACAATTGAAGAACAAAGAATTTGTATCAAATTAGCTGTTTTGGTTAGGAAGTTCTATTTGGGCTGGTTGCGGATGAGCAATTTATCGACCTAATTCAGACACTATTGGACTGTTGAGTCCAAACCTCTGGGAAGGTTTGTTTGTGGCTGCTGACGATTTTCACTCAAAGTCACAATTCAAAAATAAAGAATTTGTATCAAATTTGCTGTATTGGTTAGGAAGTTCTACTTGGGCTCGTTGGATGAGCAATAGCCAGGTACAAAAGTGTATTAATACCCGTTTACCATTTTCACTCAAACTCGCATTTCAAAAATACAAATTCGTATCAAATTTGCTGTCTTGATTAAGAAATTCCAACCTATGATTAATAGAGACGAAGACTCTATAATTAATTCTGGGTGAAAAAGGTCTTAAAAGAATATTACCAAATATTTTGTTTTTGGTAGGATTTCGAGTTATACTAGAATCTCCTTGATATCTTAATTTTCAAAAGCTAAAGGCTTTTAAAATTCATGTTAGAATCTTAATCTCACCACAATGCTGCACTCTTCCTTTTAAACGGACCATGTCTTAAAACTATCGTCAAAACTAATACTAATGAATGAAATTAATTAAACAAAATTTAATGATCGAATCAAATTCTGAACTTCGCCCGAAATTCATGCAAAAGCAGAGGTTTTATAAATTTGCTTAAAATTAATGTAAGAATCGTCATCTTTAAGCCTATTTAAAGCATAATCAACAAAAAATTTACTGAGCTTAAATTTCGAATTTGAATATTCGGGAGCCCTTTTCATAATACGGATTCCGAGATTTTAAGCCATTCCCAAATATAATGGCAACAAATCAAAATGAGGCTAAAACCGAAACCACAAAACTAAAAAAATCACAAATATTTACTCGCATGTATTACTTTGTTCCTGTTTTTATTTGCTTCAGATTACTTTCTGAATATGGCAAGATCATCGGAAGCGGATCAACTCGAAAGGATTTTTTTAAGCTTGCTTTTTCGACCAAATGGTTGTAATGTAATTTGGAATATTCTAAGAGATTTTCTAAGAGCGAAGCGACCTGTATATTTAAAACAAAAATTGTGAACCGAGAAGGTGGCGTAAACCTCTCTTTCCCTGTCTAAGCACTAGTCTACCCATATTAAATAAAAAATGCTAGGGGCAGACAAATTTTAAAAAGAGCTGACAGAGATTCGACTGACATGTTGGTGTATTCTTAAGACCATCAGTGGTGGGCCATTACGCCCAGATAAAAAAATCATCTTTCAGATCGCAAATTATCCCAACCAGCGTGTCACTACTGATCTCAATGAAGACTAGTGATTTTTGAAATAAGTTAGATTACATTACACATAAAACTTCGCTGTTTCATGAAGATAGATCAAAGATCCTCGTTTCAGAAATGTGAAACAAAAGCATGATAAAAATGCATTTTCTTTCATTTGCAGTAAATGCAATAATTTTAAAGTTTGTACTAAACCCAATGTTTAAACTTCTTAAACATGCATAAAGTGAAATACAACGAAACCAACGAACATGTGTAACATTATAGCCTCAACGTGTTCGGTTGATAGGAAATAGCAGTTAAAACATTGAGAGTAAATCAACTAATGGCAGCACATCTAAGGCCGGACAAACATTGGGCCTTCGAGCGAAGTAAAACGAATCAGCAACTACATTTCTGAACTTCGAAAATAAATTATTATCGAAAATAAGTGTGTAATAATTGTAAGTGTAAAAAAATAAATACACCACGACTAGAGCAATGCGGGGCAATTTTGTTGTCAAGATTAATGAACAGCGTAAGGCAGATATTAGAGCCGCCAACATCAATATACACTTACACAGATTCAACCATTACTCTTACATAAATTCAAGGTCCTTCACACAAACGGAAGGTATTCGTAGGAAATCGTGTAGCTGAAATACAAAACAACATCAGTCCAGCATATTGTTTCCACATAAAATCAGAAGATAACCCCGCTGACGCGGCTTCACGAAGCCTTATGCCTAAGGAAATCCCACACAACGACCTGTGGTGGTCTGAGCCCAAGTGACTTCAAAGGATGAATCTGTGATCATCAAAACATCAAATTTTCAGCACTCAGGAGAAGTGAAGAAAATCATAATCACCACGCAACCAGCAATACGTCAATGTCGCATTCGTCAAAATTGATAAGAATCATTACTTACCACTGTCGACCGACGAACTAAGGAGCAGTCGCAACTTAATAATCAACAACATTCAAAAGGCTGAATTTCATGAAGAAATCAGAATGTTAGAAAGGAGCTTAAATTTAAGCAACAAAAGTTCTGTGTGGCAATTACATCCATTTGTCGACAAAGTAGGTATTCTACGAATAGGCGGATGAATTAGAAACTCGATAGTATCATTCGTTACTAAACATCCAATTATTCTGCCGAAAAATGATCATTTTGCTAAATTAATTATTGAAGAAACACATGCTACGACGTTACATGGAGGATGTCAATTAGTTTCAAGCCGAATCAGGAGCCAATTTTCGATTATAAATTGCCAAACAAATAATTCAAAAAATAATTAACAAGTGTGTTCGTTTTTACCGGTACAAGACAAAGGAACCTACTCAGTTAATGGGATAATTGCCAGCATCGCGTGTTAGACCATCTCGTCCTTTTACACACACAGTAATTAATTATGCCGGTCCAATCAAACTAAAATCTTCAGTGGACCGCAGTAAAAAAAATACATCGCTTACAAGGCAGTACATCTAGAAGTTGTTATGATTTAACAACAAATGCCTTCATACCTGCCTCGCCACATCTACAGCGATTGCGGTACAACATTTAAAGGCGCAGATAAACAATTGAAGACTGCCATAAATTGGCATTTTAATGCCTCGGCAAGTCCCCACTTCGGTGGATTATGGGAGGCAGCCGTAAACTCAGCTAAATACCACCTTAAAAGGCAGTTTTAGGTGAAACCGTATTGAGATACGAAGAAATGTCAACAGTGTTAAGCCAAATAGAAGCATGTCTTAATTCTAGACCAATGTGTTCCACGTCTTCAGACATCTAATACACATCTTATCCCCCGAATATTTTATATATTATCGGGGAATCATTTATCGCAGCACCTGATGAAGATATTAGTGAAGGAGTCTGAACCTTAAGCAATCGTTGGAAGTTAACTCAGAATCTGGTACAAGATTTCTGGAGAATATGGTCGTGTGAATATTCAACATCATTAGAACGTAGATTAAAATGGAGCGAAGAAAGGCCAATTATAGAAATTGGAAACATCGTTATAATCAAAGAACCGAATCTACCGCCATCTCAGTGGGCTCTAGTCAAAATTGAGGAACTACATCCGGATACAGACGGCAAGGTCCGTGTGGTTACGGTTCGTTGCAAGGGAAATAACTTCCTAAAAAGACCAATCCAAAAAATATGCATTTTGTCCATAGACGACAATTTCAAGGTTGACAAACCTATCGGCACTGAACACCAACCAAATACACAACCAGAAAAGCTAACTACCAACCTTAGAAGATCACCAAGGTTTGTTAAGGGACCTCTGAGCATGTTGCCAATCTACCTAATGTGCATAGGAATGGTGACTGCGTTCCCGAACACCTCAAACCAGTCAAATAGAATAGGTTGCACATTGCAGTTACAACTTTAGCCCAGGAGGAATGGAAGATTGTTGTTCGTTTTAAGTTGGAAAATTATCGGTTAGAGTTGCAGCAATTAACAAACAATGTACGACACTTAACACAATTATGCTCACATCAAAAGGAAATTGTGATTGATGCCCACCTCTGTCAAAATACGGTGGCATATCTGGTAGACCATTTGCGGCACATCGATGATACAAATAACATCTTGAAAACTAATAAAAAATTATCCGGTTCAAGAAGACGTACACTTGTCAGTTTTGTTGGCACATTAGCTCACGATCTCTTTGGCGTATTAGATGAAAAATGGACAAAGAAATACGAGTCTAAAATACAAAGTGTAGAAGAAAATGAAATACACCTATTGACCTTACTAAAGGAACACACATTTATAGCTGAATAAACGTTAAACGTATACAAAAAGGAAATTTCAAGTATAAATTCACAAATCGCAACCTTCTCAAACGGACTGCACAACTTAGCAAAGACAGCAATCGTGTTACACGTAGATACACTAATTCTTCACCACGGTTACGTTAAGTACTGCCTTGGATCTAATTAATTATCAAAATATTCAGAGGGAACTACTAAACATTGTTGTTGACACACATCAAGGAAAGAAAAAATCCGCTCATTCTAACCAGGGAGCAACTTGACATATCTAAATAGTCCTAGATCATAAGCCATGTTTAAGTTTATGACCGCGAAGTCACGAGTAACAACATTAAATTTACTAATCGAATTAGGAATTCCACTTGTCGATGAGCAAAGGTATATCAAGTATATAAGGTTTTTCTATTACCAACAAGAAATGGAGATGAGCATATTTACATCAAACCTTCAACAGAGTATCTAGCAATTAATGTCCATGAGGACAAATTCTACTCAATGATTGAAGCAAACTTCGATAAATGCCACAACATTGACGAACTTGAATATTGGTGTGCAAATCAATATATCATTTACACAGCGAAAACAAATTTATACGAGTGTGAACTAAGCATACTAAACCGTTTATCGAACCTTTCATTATGCAAAATACAAAGGACAAAAACTCCTTTAAAATAGGTAAAATTAAATGAGCCAAATTTCTGGATTTACTTCATGGAAGAAGTACGAGTAAATAACATGGATGTTTTTTGCGGAATAACTACGACTACGATCCAAATCAAGGGGACTGCGATTTTAAAACTATACAATCACGGTGTCTTATCAAACCTCAGGGAATTATTCAAGCCGGATTCAAGACGTCAGTTAGTACGCTAAATAATTCTGTCTTACCAGCAATAAACATCACCGAGCACCTGTTAGAAGTTCAACATTCCAATCCATTGCGAATATCTCAAGATCTTGGATTAAAAAGAGATGATACCCTGAAGTGGGATGACATACAGGTGGCCATCAACCAACTAAGAGCAAGATAAATATTGCCATCTACTCAAGTCCCTCAACATGACGTACCTCAATATATTGTATCTTGTGAAAGTATTGTAGCCATACTTATCCTAGCCGTCATATACATCATAGGGGCTAAGAAGAAATTGCCAAACGCAGTTGAACAACCAACACCGTTAAATTGACCATTGTTAACTTGATCATTTTGCCATTCCATCAAGGCCGGGAGTATGTTTAAACATCATAAACATGCATAAAGTGAAATACAACAAAACCAACGAACATGTGCAACATTGTAGCCTCAACGTGTTTGCTTGATAGGAAATGGCAGGTCTTATTTCCCTAGCACAAAATAACTATTTGTGTAAATTATTATAAGTGCTGAACAATCTAATTGTATAATTGTGTAAGCCCTCAGCCGTGGTAAGTGCACTATTCCTAATTAAAAAGATTGAGAGTAAATGAACTAATTACCCGGCAGCACATTTAACGCCGGGCAAACACCCACTGTTTACCACAATAAACCATTTAACCGACTTTTAGCTCACACCACTAAGTATTCGCCGTATTATAAAATAATTTATTCCATCACTATATCTCAAATTGGTATTATCTTCAACAATATAATGTAAATAGAAAATTGTTTTACATTTTTCCTAAAACAACAAAAATACCAGGAAAATTTATTTCAATAGATTTTCCATGTTTAGAAAGCATTTTCCTAAAACACAATTATACATAATTCGCGCTAATTTTTTGTCTTCATTTTCACTAAATTAACTCTATGTACCATAAACTACCGCAAACTATACCCTATGAAGTTGAAGACAACAACGGTGCCCAAAACAATAAAAATACTATGTACGAGTATGCACCATGGTATTTAGAAGTTTAGAGAATTTAGGAAAAACTTTTCTATTAAGTTTGAACTGAAATATAAATATTCTTGCATATCATCATCATTATTTAAGATTTAAGAATATCATATATAAGACAACATGTAGGTAGATAGCGGATATAGGACGAGACTCTTTTCGGGTAGGATCTTATTTAGTATAATATTGAGAAGGAAAACTTTTTAATTTCATATATGGAAGATGAACAGTAAAAATTATAGTTTTTCTCGAGAATCTGATATATCTTTCTATTATTTTGTGTTGTGAGTTTAAAAATTTTCATTGTTTTCCGGAAATAACATCCAATCTACATATAATAAAATAATAATTAAAAAAAATATAAATTATTTTAAGACTTTCCATCCTATAACAAAATAAATTGTATGTGTTTAGATTTAGAGAGCAGAGGCTCCTGATCACTCATCGCAAACTATTTGCGCACAATATAGAATGGCACATAGACAAAAGAAAATTTACGGCCGGGGTATGAGAAAAATAAAAATTGCCCGCACTAAATTATCTCGAGAAGCGGAAGGAAAACAAAAAATAAAAACACACGAACGGATATAATTTATATAAGACGTTAGGGTTACACACTCCGGTTAGTGTTGTTTGTGATAATTGACAATTTTCAATTAAATTTATTTAAATTTTCGTAAATGGACATTTTCTATCTTCAGTTTAAATTAATTTCTGCCATCAAACAATTTAATGTTGATAATCAATTTACTGCTTTTTTCTTCCTATGTAACTCCAAACCATGTCATCCATCTATCTATCCATTCAATTTTTCCGTTTTGCCTTTGAACAAAATGAATAAAAAAAATTGTTAAGCAAAAAAAAAAAAAAAGAAATGTATTTTCTTGGGTTTCCTCATTCTTCATCTTAATTGTTTTTCTTGTGCTTTGCTGTAAGACGAACAAAAACGTAAAAATAAAAAAAATCGAATCGAGAAGAGAGGAAAATGGAAAATGTTCCAGGGTAATAAAAATAAGATTAAATTCTTAGACAACTTTTTTATGCGTTCGTTTTTGCTCTCCTTTCAAGAAAGTACTCGGTTTCGATTATCCGTAACGGATATTTTAATTTAAATGGGAAAATTGTAAAAAGAAAATTGTATATTGAAAATAAGAAATAATAATAATAATTTAAAAAGAAATTTAAATTAAGATCGTATTAACTACGTGGAACGTTAGAAAAAAAAGTTTGATGGAAAAATTGAAAATTAGAACGGAAAATAGTATTAAAAATTAAATTAAATTCGAAAAAAATTATTGAAATACAATTTTAGATTACGCGAAATTTTAAATAGGGAATTATTAGAGGTGAGTTTGGGTCTACAGCGTATTTGTGCTTTTCATATTCGATTTCGGGATGATTAGGGGTTATCAAACTTTTATAGCAGAATTTTTTTTATATAAATTGGAATAAAAAGTTCGAAAAGTGCTAATTTCCAGCTTCTTCAGTTTTTACTACCAAATAAAATTTTTCTTTCTGCATTTAGTGGGGCATGAAAAGATAAACATTTTCAGCGATATATTAATTCAACTGCAACTTGATATTTTGGTCTCATTCAATATTATAATTTTAGGTATGAACTACTTATAATCTTGAAATCATAAAAAACCTTCTTTATTTGTGATCTAATTTTAGATGTTCCTTATTATGATCAAAAGATAAAACGGGAGATCTGCCAAAATATGTAGATACTTTGCTTTCCTCTAATAGTGATGGTCATACTTATAAGACCCTGGGTAACTATTGGGTAACTAACTAAACTATTATATTATTACATGCAGGGTGTTTGGCGCGTGGACCGTCAAAATTGTTTGGCAGATTGGGGGGTCATTTGAGAGCTTTCATCCCATTGAACTGATGTCCTAAGTGAGATATGATGTTTTTAAGTTCCTTGTAATTATCCAAAATCTCGCCATTAAATGGTCATAACTTTTGTGTTTGTAGTCGTAAAGGCACCAAATAACTTTTATTGTATTCTGCAATGTAATTTTATTCTAAATAACTAGTATACCATTGGAAAGGGCATGAACCAGGATTTTTTTTAAAACTTTCATACATTTTTAGGATTTGGAAGTTCATAAGTCATTTTTCTTAAACCAACTGCATTAAATAATGATTTAATTAGAATAAAATCACATTGCAGAATAAATAAAAGTTATTTGGTGCCTTTATGACGACAAACGCTTAAGTTATAACCATTTAATAGCGAGATTTTGAATAATTAAAAGAAATTTAAACATATCATATCTCAGTTACCGTGGCACTTAGAACATCAGTTCTATGGGATGAAAGCTTCTAAATGACCCCCACTCCAATCTGCCAAAAAATTATAAATTACAATTTCTAATTACGTTAATTTATTTATTGAGATGAGCAGGAACAAACAATAGTGGCACCAAGTCAAAACTCCAGACCCGTATTGTGAGAAATGTGAAAATCAAAATACTCAGCAACCGTGTTAAGATCTCATTGGATGCGCGTTTCAGGACCATGGTAGCTGTAGTTACTGTCGGCAGTTGGAGTACGAAGAAACTCACGTGAGCGTAAAGTGCGTTGAGGAGCGTAAATATTAA
This sequence comes from Nephrotoma guestfalica, assembly GCA_963691935.1. Classification (NCBI taxonomy): domain Eukaryota; kingdom Metazoa; phylum Arthropoda; class Insecta; order Diptera; family Tipulidae; genus Nephrotoma; species Nephrotoma guestfalica. The sequence continues at coordinate 35,112,143 of OY829914.1, read as the reverse complement.
AGAGTAAAAGTATGTCAGCACAATCAACTTTACCATAAATAGTATCACGTGCAAAGGTAGCATTGGCACATGTACGCCTAGAAGCCAATAGCTGAAGGCCCAGGAAACGACAACGGTCAAGGTAAGGCGAGATACTATAACCGTCGCACTGTAAAGAAGGTAATTTTTTGAGAACAAATAACAGAAACTGCTTTTGTATACTTACAATTCTCTTAGAGTGACAGTCATAGAACGGGGACTATATGACACTTATGCCGCGTATTCAAGCTGAGAACGAACGAAAGAAGTGTACAGTGACTTAAAAGTCAGTGAGTCGTGAACATTTTTAGAATTTCGCTTAATAAATCCCAACATTGAATAGGCTTTATTAACTTCGCATCGATGCGCGAGTTAAACGTTAAATCAGATCTAAAAATAACCCCCAAATCGTTAATCAAGAATAAGGAAAGACTATTGGAGACTTGAATCTACAATATATGATTACTTGGCTTTTATCCACATTCAGAAACATGTTCAAGTCGCGTTAGAATAGAACACGGTCTAATTCGAATGAAATGTTAGCAAATATTTTCATGTCGTCTGCAAATAAAATACAATGAGCGAATGTCAAACAGTCCACAACATCGTTAATAAATAATAAAAATAACAGTGGGCCCAAGTGGCTACCTTGAGGCACACCATACGAAGGAATGAAATACTCTGGGTACGTAATATCAATCTTGACACACATTTTACGATTTGATAAGTAAGACATTAGCCAACCTAAAGAAGTAATGTCGCAATTAAGATCGCTAAGGTAATAATGCCACAATAATTAGTTACATCACTGTGGGCTCCATTTTTCAGTCCATTTTTCTCCATTTTTCCAAACTTCAGGGAAAACGCTTTGTCTGAGACTCATGTTAAACAATTGGCATAAACGGGCGGCAAAACCAACTGCGGAGAGCTTCAACAGAGACGCTGGTAATCCATCAGGCCCGGATCCTTTGACGCGTCTATATTCATCAATGCATGCAACACATTCAGCTCAGAAAAAAACATTTTTTGTTTATTAGAGATAGGTATCATTGGAGTTTGTGAAATATCCTTAACAAAAATGCTACAGTTTCACGTGTTTCACATGTAATTATTGTACAGGAATCGATTAAGACAGGAGAACGCCTGCGCTGAAACTGACTAAAATCGAAAGCCAGACTAGTATACGCCTATATCTCCTGTGAGCTTTATTACGCAGGGCCCCTAGTTTCTTCAGCTCTTGAGGGAACCATGGCCAATGACGAGTGAGGCTTTTTTATTACCTTTTTAGGGACTAAATTTCGTGTATCAATATTTAACAACTCATTGAAGGTGTCTACTGCACCATTGATATCCATGTTTGATAGAACAACTGTCCAATCAACTTCAACTAAGAAATTGTTTATAGAACCGTGGTCGGCATTCGCATAATCAAATGCAGAGCAATACTTAATGAAATTCAAGTTATTTGAAAATCCGCTGGAAACCTGGATTGAAACTGGAGTGTGATAAATACTCGGAGACCCAACAAGATCATCGCGGGGCTCAAGTTTGTAAGATCGATTATTGTTGGTGTAAAAAATTAAGTTAAGATAAATTCCGCAACTGTTTGGTATAGTTATTCTGAGAAGCGCCTATGTTTGCCATAAAATCACAAATTAAGTCGGAATGATCGTTAGTATTAGCTGTAATGAAGACATTGTCGTCCATCATCCAGACTTACTCTGGAAAGTTGGAATCGCCAAAAATTATGAAGTCAGTGTTCTTCTTCATAAATGGTAATAAATTACTAGAAACGCTGTCAAGAGAATCGGGACAAAAAGCCATAGTCGGATTAAGTGGAAAGTAAACTGTGCACGCCGCCACCTTTACGATTTGTACTAAAGCTATACCGATCACGACGAAAAACGCAAAAGTCCGGAGGAAAAAACTCCGCATTAATAAAATCGGCTGTAAGCCATGTTTCCGTTATAATTATTATAACGTAATTGGATTCTAAAATTTCAAGGTACAATTTTTTAGATTTAGACCGTATGAAATTGTTGCCACCAATGATGTTATTGCCAGAATTAGATATACAGGAATTAAAATTATTAGTAGTCAACGTGTTTGTATTTGAAATGATAGACGTTAATTTGGAAATGCAATTTAAAATGGTCGGTTGACACGGCTGCACTACAGATGTACAGAACAAATTTATATCATTAGAGATGAGCGAGGCACTAAAAAATGCTTCGAAGTTTGTCGACAATAATTTAAAAATTTATAAAAATTTGAGCGAAAGAAATCAAATAAGTAACACAAACTGGTAGGTAACATAATGTAGCAACTCAAGATAAACTTAACCCTATAAAGTAAGAATATTGAAAAATTTCAATTGAAGTAGGAATTATATACTCGGAAAATTCGAGTCGTACTTGTATTTAAACCAATTAAATTTTTTGACCTTGTCAATGCCACGGCATCATCAAATCATAATTTATTTTCACGATTCATCTCATTAAAGAATCTAAGTCTAGTGAAACCATATCCTAATACCTGAATCTCCTGGGTAAATTTATTCAAAAGCTGTTAAGCCCTGCTGGTTGTATACTCAACCAAAAATAAAATCTATACATAATTTACACGTGTATTTCGAAATCCCAAACCTTCTACCTTGAATACTTACATACAAATATACATACATACACATAACCAACTCAAATCATTTCTCGTATTTCATCTTTTTATATTACCAAAAAAAAAATAATTTTCCTAAAATCCCATATTTCAAATTGGCAAATTTTCCTCTTTGCTGTGTATTATAAATAATTCTTTTTTGTTGTTGTGTTGTGCTAAACAACCCATCATGTAATATATTTTTTGAGAAAAGCACCTTTCTCGGTTTACAAATAATTTTCCATTTTTTATTTTCTTATTTGTTTAAATTAAATAATAAAAAATGAAAATAACTGATTTTTGGTTTTATTTATTTAGTTGGGAAAAATCATTTTTATTTTTGTTTTTCCTCTCCAAAAGATAATATGGTTTGTACATGAAAAATGATTTTGAATGGACTTCGAGAAATAAAAAAAAAAAATCAAATATTTTTTTAGAGCCTTGTGTTTTATGTAATAAAACATATTTTTTAAACAACATAAATTTATGTTTGAAGTAATAAAAAAAAATGGATGGATGAGTGTTGTACACCGGTGCTTGGAGGTGGGTGGACCAAAAATAAAATCTCAAGAGGCATCATTCGAATATTATTATTTTTTGTTGTAATTTAGACTCCTCCAAACTTTTATTGTGATAAAAGCTTTTTGTTCAATTATTGACGCGGTGGATTTTATTTATTTCTGCTGTTGTTTTGTTTTAAATTAGATTTGAAATACCAAATACAACAAAATAGGAATAAAAAAAAATTCAATTATTTGTTTAGAGCAGCTTCCACCGCTCACCACACTATAAAAAAAATCCCAATTTTCTACCCTCCTTCGAATATTTTTATTTTTTTCTAGATAATTCACTCTGTGGTCTTTGCTTTATTTTCCTAAGAAAATTACATTTTGGGACGACTGGTAATTCCCTTAATTCATTCTCATTTAGATCACATAAACTTACTTGGGTTGAATATTTGAAGCATTTGAAGAATGTGTTCTTACCTGAAACGAAATAAAAAAATTGTAAGTGGTATAGTCAAAATATTTAATTAGTGATTATACGAGAGGTCTAATAACAATATATAAATGGGGGTTCAATAAGTTAAATAAATCTACATGAATCAACGGTATTAGCAATTTTTTCGTTTTATTTTTCTACCGACAAAATAAAATTTAACGAACTCGTGCTTTAAAAAGAACAGAATAGAATTTACTCCGTCTTATAAAATAATAACGAAGTGGGTCCGTTTATTAACACAAATTAGAGAGTCACTAGTAGATGACCACGCAGTGGGAGAGCCACAGACAATCTGTCAAAAGTTAGTCCAAGATGAATTTCTCGAATGTTGTTTATGGAACAATAAAAATATCGAGTGGAAACTTCAAACACAATTTTAGAAGTGAGTGAAGACGATTTGGTTACATTTATAAAGCAGTGTAAGTGATGAAACTTGGATTTATCATTATGATCCTGTGTCGAAACAGGATTCCATGCAATGAATAGTGCAGGGAAAATAGTTTCAAGTTCAACCATCTGTGGATAAAAAATTTTCTTCCAATTTCATTAAACCTTCCTTAAAATATGATTTATCAAACTCCTCAAAATAAGCGTTTGGTTCAGCTATTATTTTATCATTTGACCCAAATCTCTTTTAACCGTGCCATTTCTTCATGTTTGGAACCTATTCGAAGCCCAATTTATCCAATTTTTGCTGTATTTTCCACGTTGAATGTGATGATGCATTGTCATAATGGAAGAACACTTTTTTCTTTTTCATATTTGGCCGTTTTTCTTAATTTTTAAAGTGCTTAATAATGATGCATAATATTCACCTGTGATGGGTCTGCCCCTCTAAAGTAAGCCCATGAATATTATGCCTTGTGTATCCAAAAAGACAGTGGCGATAACCTTACCAGCTGATGCAAAAACTTTTGCAATCTTTGGAGCACTTGAACCAGATTCTACCCATTGTTTTAACTGTTGTTTTTCTTTAACTGTTGTTATTCTGGCGTATGAATCGATGCAAAAATTCAGTTGAATTACGCTGAAACATCTCCATACATTGCTTAGAAATGGTCATTCGATTCACTTTTTGAACATTTGTTAACAAACTCGGCACCCATCTTGCTGGCAGCTTTTTACCACGCGCAACTTTATACGACAGTCACTCATAATAATTTCATAGACTTCCATTTCTGGTGTTGTTGTCAAAAAAATCTTAATTAACTTTTGAGTAATCTGTTGGTCATTTTAAGATTGAATTCTACCATTTAATGCTCTCTCCATATAATGATCGTAGTAATTTATTAGAAATCGTCACCTATTTGGTATTTAGAAAAACTAATTCAATTTTATATAATTCAAACTTATATAAAACATTTTTATAACCCTTTTAAATTCGTCTCTAAACAAATTAAAAACGAATAAAATCGGGCATGCCATATTAAAGTTCAACCCATGTCGCGCACGAAAACTGCACAAGATTTTTGTCTTCGGACGGACAATGGTTAAATATTCAATAGCAAACAACGGCCTAAATACGGCAGTACCACATACTTATAGGAGCGTCTACCACTCAAAGGAGTCGCTTTAGGGCAAATAACAGAAATCGCTTCTGAACTGATTCTATACGACTAGAGCATAAGTAATAGAACGGATTCCAGACAATTGAGGCATTTCCAAGGCGAACGAACATATGTATCAAGAACAACATATCTTCTAGAATCGTTTATAACTTAACATTTAGCAACGTTGAGACGAAGCTTAGTCAAGGTACACCATTCACAGAAAATATTTAATTCCTGGTGTAGATTAAACAGATCGCCATAATTTCGAAACTTTAGATATCTATAGATAGATTTTAACGTCATCAGCATAAATCAAAACTCACTACATTTGAAGCGCCGTTTTACATCATCTATGAATGTAATAAATAAGAAAGATCCAAGATGGCTACTTTGTGGGACGCCAGACAAAGAAAACATTTATATCTCTAGATAAAAACCTATTTAAAAAAAAATTGAGTTCGGTTCAGCAAATAAGACCAGGTCCACTTTAAAGGAATATCATCACACTTGAGCTATCCCAGTTTCTTTGCAAGTAAGACATGATGAATTTTATCGAATGCTTTACTAAAATCAGTAAATACTACTTCAACAGTATCACCACCTTCTGCGAAGGTCAATTAATAAGTACCTGTGTTAGGAATGAAGACGCAAGTTTTTTAATTTTTATTTTATTTTTAAGCGTAATCTCCTTTTAGTTCGGTACACTTTCCCAACGTTTCCGCCATTTCTTTAACCCCTCCAAAAAATACGATTTCTCAAACTCCTCTCAGGGAGTTTGGTTAGGCAAGTACCGTGGGTGCGGCAGTAAGTCTTAGCGAAGTTCATGCAATTTGGCCCCGACAGCCATATCCGCCGTACCTTATAATTTAAAATATTAATTGCCATTTCCTCCGTAACAACGTCTGCCGGGCGGCCTGGTCGCTCATAACTAAAAACAGATGTACGGCCACGTTTAAATTTGTTGAACCAATATCTCACGGTTGTCATAGATGGTGAAGAGTCCCCATAGACAGCATCCAACTTCTCTTCTATATATTCCTTCGCATGTTTTTCCATCAAAAAATAAAAAGCGAATCACGGATCACGAAACACGAAACACGTGTGATACAACTAGCTGTCAAATAAAAACAACCTATGAACTATGCTGAAATTTAGTATGGTGTCGTTTGACAGATGATAGTATATGATGGTAATATCAACTTCCCCCAGCAATGCCATCTGTTTGCAAACACATGTACTTTCTGTCGATCCTCCTAATGCTACAGTCAACAAATTTGAGAACAAAACAAGATTTGTCACAGTTGGCTGGCCGTGGTAAAATTCACGCTGCTATACAGAGATAGAATTTGGTTAATAAAACTGGATTTACAAATTGAAGAAAATACTCCACTCGCCATACTATAATTGAAGAGATACGGTGGCCGTTGAACCAAGGTACAAGCACGCTCTTTTAACACAAGAGGGTGAATTTTGTCCGGGTGACAATTCATATTCACATTTACATTCAACAGAGCATGACGTCATCGGTAGTAAATTAAAATGTAATGTTTGAATTTTTACTAAAATTAAAATCGTCATACTCCCTTGAAACACATTTTCAAAAATTGCTGCAAACATGTCAGTGATTCTGAATGAGGAACACATTGTTCAATTGACAAATGAAAATTATGTCTTTAAATTTATTAGAACCTTTTAATTGTTAGTCGTAAATACTATAATGTTCAACATGATTACAAAAATTTAAAAAATAGTTAGTTCCCAAAAAACTTCGACCTCGATAGCTCAGCTGGTATGACTCTTCAACTTAAGCGTTTTCCATAAATTGAGAGGTCCTAATGAAATTTGGCGGAAGTTCGCAAACCAAAAGTAGCGGCTTTCATCTGAGCTCTGTCGTATTTTACAAAAATTTTAAAAACCATTGCATTTACGAAATATGATTCGGACGAGAAAAATTTTAAATTAATTTTGGTACAAAATAGGTCTAAAACCGTTTAATCTAAGATATAAATGTATATAATAAGAAATTTTTTTGACAAAAAGATAATCTTAGAGATTGACATCGCGATAAATATTCATACGTTATGTTTTTGCAAATATGTTGGAAAGTATTGTTCATATTTACTAAGTACGAATTATATACACGCGGATTATGTCGCAGATAACCCGTTGCACGGCCGACGAAACCAGCAAAACCTTAAAAGTATAGGCAAACAATACTTTTAAGGCCCTCGCGGAAAACGGAAAATTAAAATACAAATCTCTCATATATAGGGTTTTCCAATAAGAGTGATATGACCCAATGTTTCACTCTAGCCCCGTCTTCAAAATACGATGATTCCACCAGACCAAAAACCACACCAAACTGTCAATTTAGATGAATGTAATGGTTTTTCCTGAATAATTTGTGGATTTTCTTCGCACCAGAATCGACAGTTTTGTGAGAGTGAGCCTCATAGGAGAAGATGATTTTCTTAAAAAAATCGTTATCGTTTGTAGTTGCAATTTGTAAACGTTGTTCTTGCGTATATCTCACCATTATGAAATTGTAAACATTACTGAATACAATGAAACAAAAAATGTCAGATAATGACATATTACAAATGGCCGAAACGTCACTTAAAAATCATATCATTCCTATTGGAAATCCCTATACAATTAAAATCCGTCTATTAAGGTTTGCACATTAAAAGAAAAAACTAAATACATGATTTCATCGCACGCTATGGACAAACCGCAATCACATATCAGATCAAAATCTGGTCGGTCCATCTCCGCCTGCAGAACAGACCCCACCATCTCCCCTCCAAAACCAAACCAGCCACCAGATTAACGAAACCGAAACCCCATTTCACTCGGACCCGATTGCATACCCTAACGCTTTCTCAAACGTGACAATATGGCTCTGCAATTCCTATCCAATACAATTCCACAGATGTTAAATCGGACCCAAATTCTGACCCCGCGAAGGCGATTGAATTCGCCTTCAAAGCATCCATACATTTAAACCCGCGTGGCCCCCAGAAAATACCAAATCACTGACACCAGCACAGAACATACAGCCTCAAACCATTACTCTTCTTCCATCCAAAATTTTGGAGAGATTGTTGAATAGTTATTTTGCTAGGATGACCAGGAAAAACCACTTATAAGTAAAAAGCATTAAAACGAAGAAAGTTAACCTTTTGGGAATCGGTTGTTTTTAGCGATGAAAGCAAATTCAACATTTTTGGACATAACGGCCCTCCAAAAGTGTGGCGATAAAAAAGGCAAACCGCTTGAAATAAACAATGTAACGAAAACAGTAAAACACGATAGAGGAGGAATAATGGTTTGGGCTGCACGCCTTTGCAGGCGTCGGCCATCTAGCATCTATCGATGGTCACTTGGACAGGCTTAAAGCAAACACGGACAGCAAACACATATGGATCCTCCAGCAGAACAACGCTCCTAACCGCACGACGCATACTATTTGCGGTTTGACAATCACACTCACCTCCGCAAAGTCCGCACGCAAATGCAATAGCACATCTCTGGCACTATCCCGAGAAAAGGCTGCAGAACCATACGATCACGTCCAAAACAACAGAAAGGATGCAATCACATCCGAATAGAACAAAGTTCCAGTCTAATTCACCTAAAAACTAGACCTATCCATGGAAATACAGAGTCCATTCTGCAAGCAAAAGGCGGACCGACCAGATACTAATCCGATACAAAATCGCAGTGCATCCAAAGCGCGCGATGAATTATGGCGGGCGCAACAGAGAGTGAAACACATCTTTCATCTCCGAAAATACACAAATCTTAAACCCAACTACAACATACAAATGATTTTCATTCCAACGCTTTACTCTGCCAGTATCAAACTCTGCCAGTACCCTCATCCGTACGATAAGTTATGTCGCGCAGTGTATATAACAATAAATGTTAATTTATTATATGGAAGGACATTTGATCTGTAAAATTAACAATTTGAGTGGAATAAAGCCAAGTTGTATTCGATTGGATGAAAATTGAGACTGCTTGTCGGGAGCATTGCTATCGAAATAAAAGTTATTAAGATAGGTATAGGTTTTCAGAACGAACGTTATGTCAAATCGACACGAAACTCAGATGACGCAAATCGAATTTCCATATAATCTATTTTACTTCCCAATGAATCAAACAATGTACAAATGTTAAATTCAATGAAACTATAAACATTTCTGTGTATAAGGTTAAATCCCACAAGAGGGAATAAAATGAATATTCAAAACTATATGCCAGATAGTGCGAAGAAGAATTCATACATAACCATAATAATTTACGATCACCCCTCTCTACGACACAGACATAAACATACACACAATTCAAATATAATCAACTAACCTATTGCACCATATGGTCGTTATTAACTTCAACTTCATATTAACACTAATAACTCATCGCAACGAAAATCCCTTTCCACACAGTAAGATTATTATCCAATATTTATTTATTTTTTTGAAAACCCCGAAAAACTATTTCTGTCATAATAATAAATTAGGCCGCATATTTCACGATTTGAAAGCGTTTCATTGGAAATTCCTATATCCTAGTAGGAACCACCCACACCATGGTTAGTTTTTTTTTCTTTTTATATCAATGACATCAATTCTCAAGGAAAATCTCATTCCGAATATCGAATTGTTAATATCGTATCTCGTCTCAAGTGTATGTTATTGTCAGATGATTTATATTTATTTAAGATAAAAACAAAGAAAAAAAATATTTGGACGAAGGGATGTTTAATAAGAATTGATCGAAAGAAATGTTTATTTTCTTTCGATTCGTATTCTTATATACAACAAGATTAAAAATCTTTCTTGTCTGCGGTGTAATGAAGAGCAGGAACGAGATTTGAAGGCACACAATATATACGAAAATCTCTTGCGTGATTTTAACCCGTAATTCATAACCACATTGTATACAATCCCGAAAGCATCAGCGTTTTATGCGTATATATCAAAGTGTAATAGAATCCTAATTTTATATGTCCTTTTGAGTCAATAGATTTGTGTGTGTGTATGTATACGTAATTTAATTTATGTGTGCGAGGACAAAATTTAATTGTCCCCCAAATTATATAAAGGCCTGCACATATAGAACAAAATAACGCGCGCAAACAGGCGACATATTTGTGTCGTGTCATCTACATTTTTGTTATTATGGTATGTCGTGTAACGTGCGTGAGTATAAAACATAATTTTCAAGATTTTTTTGGTTTATTGTACATAATCAGTCCATCCAATCCAAAAACGACAATGCAAAAAGTGTGAAAATGGAATTTTCATTGCCTTTATAAAAATACATTGTATATATTGATATCGTCTTTCATCCTGAATGTATACACCAAAATAATCTTCAATGCTTTTCATTAGATATGACATAGTGGTAAACAGAATTAGGGCGCACTAGCATATAAACATATGATTTATGATTATATCAATAGAATTAGAAAATATTATTATTATTATTACTGTTACTCTATTATTTGATGGTTATCGTCGCATCGCATCTTTGAAGCCAGCAACGTCTTAAAGACATACAACAATAACAATGTATCGTTTCTAATAATAAAAGATAAAAATGGATATAATTTTATTATTATTTGATTTAATATTGTGTCTGTAAGTAGATAAATGGATGAATGTTGATAATGATGATGCTTCTGGTGATATTTGTTTGATGATTTATGGATTGAATTTGGTTTAATATGCTTTTGGAATTATTAAATAATGGGAAATTGAGGTCATAAAGAGCAGGGTGCAAAGGAGATGATAATCATATGTTCATTCAATTTGCAAATACAAGAGTAGATAGGACGGTTTGAAAGCTCAAAATCGCTGAAAATATAAACGGTCTTTCAATAGAAACGCTCGAACTTGGTTCTGTTAAAATTATTGTGAATTGTTGAGTACCTTACCATGGACGAGAGTGGTGGGTGTTCGAGCAAGCTCTCTTAAAATTGCGACCACCGAATCAGAATTGCGGTAGTAATTTTTAATAATTTCCAAACTTTGCTCGTTCGTGAACTTGGCCATGATACAAATATTAATCTTGACTGACATTTTGACGTTGATATATCATGAAAAACGTTCAAGAGTCCGTTTGTATTAGAATACAAAATCGTTATGTTCCTAATCAAAACCCGTAATTATATTGTAATGGTACTTTGTAAATTATTTTCTTAGCTGAAGTAGCTTTGCAATTTTTGAAAGTCATGCCATTACAATTACAATTTTAGTTTTAGTTCATTCAGATTTATATTTTATTTTTAAGGAGTTGGCGCTGTTATACGGAATCCGACGAAATTAGCGGGTTTTAGTAATCACTTTTGATATAACCTCTATATACAAATACTTTCTATTTAAATTTTACTGAATTATAACTTTTTATTACTTTCTTTTACTTAGTCAAATAAAGTTTAGTAATCATGAAAAATTTTGACATCGAGATTTTTGCAGATTTATCGCCGAACAATAAACTATAGTAAGTAAAAAAAGTCTCGGTGTGATGCCATGCAAACTGAGACACGTTTATGTCCTCTCTACAGTCCAGACGGATTCCCCGATCGAGGTAAAACTTAAGAAAGGAGAGGGATTTCTCAGGAATTGGCAGATCCTCGGTCCACCGTAAATGGCAGCTTCCGTAAGAGCTTTTCCGTTTTTTGTAAATATTTTGAAAAATATATCATTTACAAGAAAAATAGTTATGAAATAAATCATTCTAAATTAAATTCGCAACAATATATGCCTAGATGAGTTTCCCAAAATTTAAGTGGAAATGACGTTTTGTGCCAAAAAAACTGTTTTCCAACAAAAATTTGGCCCTGTAGTGCCCAGATGATTGATTAATCGGGATGAAACATCATACTGCCTGTTTTTTCCCAAATTATTAAATTCCAGTGAATTTTAATCGGAATTTTTTAGGTCCACCGGAAGTGACAGCTCCCATACGAGCTTTTTCGTTTTTGCAACTATTTTGAAAAATATTTCATTTACGAGAATAACGAGTATGAACTAAAAGATTGTACGAGTAAATTAAATCTTCAATAATATCGGTTCAAACCAGTTTTCCAAAATTTAATCGAGAATTACGATTTTTTGCAGAAAACTGTCCTTTGTACAGTAATCAAGAAAAATGTGGAAGTCGTGTGTGTGTGGTGTTGTATAGACTAAATGTTGTTGGTTCCCTACAGCCAAGATGAATTGACTGATTAAGGTGTAACTTCAGACTTAAGCTTTTTCCATAAATCGGGAGGTTAAAGCGATTTTGAGACGAAATCGGTCAACCGGAAGTGGCAGCTCCCATAAAATCACTTTCGTTTTTTGCAAATACACATTATTGAAAAATAAAAAAGCATTTACGAAAAACCAATGCAAACAAAAAATTTTAGAATAAATTTCACACAAACTATGTTCAGTTTTGATAAAAAAAAATTAAGTTCACCAAAATAATAATTTGGGAGATCCATTCGACATGTGTTGGACATCTGTGTACCGAAAGTGGCAGCCTCAGCAAGCGTAGGAGCTTTTTCAAATTTTGCAGTGAAGATAAAATTTTCAACAAGGGTTGATCTTGTTGGTTTTCTAAAATTTAAGCAGAAATAATGATTTTTATTATACAAGACCGTTTTTATCAAGAATCCGATACTTAGGGTAAAATTTTTCGATTTACAAATTAAGTGTGGTGTATACGAGATCTGATAAATGTTCGTAAAGAAAATCGGGTGCTGGCCACGACATATTCACCCCTCCGGTTTTATTTTAGTTTTAGCACATTTACTAATTCTATTTTAATGAGTGTTTTGTTCAATCATTTTACATATTAAAATCTTTTGAAATTTTTAAGTGATATTGTAAAGGGTTATCCAATTGAGACGCAGGAAAATATACGAAAACTACAACTACAAATATTTAGTTATGAATCAAGTTGCGGACTTTATTTTAAAGGTTTATCGATACCATTTATGCATGAAAAATGATATTACACAAATGTTTATCACGGCTGGATTTACAGACGTCGATCCAATAGCCAAAATTTTTGATGACATTTTCCACTAGGGACGTCTCTATGACATTTATCTTGGCAATGATGTTGTATTTTAGGTCTTGGATGGTGGCTGGACTATCAACGTACTATAAAAAATAATCTAATGGCGTTAAATTACATGAACTTGCGGGCCAATTCACATTAAACCTTTGTAATTCTGTTTCGTTGACAATAAACATCATTCAAGTCTGGGCGGGTCCTTGAAATGCCCAATTCCAGTGATCGACCCGTTGTTGATTCTTTCGGATTATCTCTCACACTTTACCTCACAACAGCGATATAATATGGTGTGCAAACCTTTTTGGGCCTGCCAGGCTTTGGTTCATCTACCACAGAACCCGTAGCCTTTAATTTACGCACCGAACGACCGATGGTTGTTTCATTTTGCGGTTATGGCAACCAAAATATTCACAAATTGCGCGAAACTTGTTTTTGAGTTTTTAACCATTTTTGTAGTGCTCTTAAATAACTTTAACACGGGTTTCAATCGAATACGACTCCATAGAGATAAATGGCAAACATTCGACTAAAAAAATGACACCAAATGACAGAAAAAAACATGGCGTCTTTACAAAATTTTTATTTTTATTTTCCTTCGTCTCATTTGGACAACTCTTCACTGTCACAATATTATATTTATGTCATGCGCAGGTGTTGTTTGAATATTGTAAAACTACGAATACTTGTCGAAGGACTCCTTAAGAGGTTTTCTAACAGTGCTATGTAAAATCACCAAACGGTTAGGCATTAATAGAGAATCTACGTCTTCAGACAAAGAGTAACTTCCCGCAGAATTTGATAAAACGATCGGTTTACTAGCTTCGAGGAGTTCACCTTTGGTGAATATAAAGAGGTTTTGCAGTGTCGTTAAATTCGACTAATAACTCTTGGAAAAATTTGCTAATAAACTGAGGAAAATTATCGGAGTGTACCTGTCAAAGGAACGTTAAATAATAGGAACACTACGTTTCTCAAGTGTGAGGCGATCTTGTTCGTAGTGCTGGTACTGAGTGGTGTAAGAAGTACGAATTAATAATTTAATCGAGGATTACCAATACAAAAGTCTATTCAGTGCGGGATCGAGGATAGGGACCCTATATAAACTCGTTCCCATGGCTAGTGGGCAAATACTATTGGAGTAAAGGTGGTTTTAAGAGGGTATTTTGGCTTTCAAATATTTTGCAAATTTTACTGTTAATACTGTGTTACTGTACCCTTAATTTTTACTATCTGGAATATCCGTTAAGGTGGGATCATTATTAGCTCCAACCTTTAGCTAAATTCTATTGTCGTTTACCAGAAAAGCAGATGAACGTACCGCGCCGTCAATATTTTATTTCGAAAATTAACATAATCTGAATCGTGAAAAGGGAGTTAAGATCGATTGAGGCTTAAGAGGCTCCACCGAGCAAGCATTTCATTTAGTAGATTGGTCTGTGACATCAACCACTGGTCCCTTATAATTGTAAAATGGTATCCTCCTAGGTATAGGCGGAATTCCTTTACCGAGAGGAGAGCAACTAAGCACTCCAGCTCCGTGGTTGAATAGTTCGACTGGGCTTTGTTAAGCTTCTTAGACATGGCCGTCCAATGCCTCTGTCATCTTTCCCCACAGTAGCGACAGACCACCGTTAAAAGATATTTTAGTATTTCGAACGCAAGCTGAGCTTCGTTAATCCAGACGAATTATGCATTTTTTTGTAATAGGGCTGATAATGTTGACGTTCTTTGGGATTAAATGTTGATACCATCTGGACATACCTAAAAGTTGTCGTGTCTAGCTTAAGGAGATTGGAGATGGAAAATTGCTAATTGTCTCTAACTTATCGGGATCCGTTTTAAGTCCTCTACTTCCTACCATAACACCTAAATATTCCGCATTCTTCATGAAAAATTTGCTTTTTAAAATGTTGATCGTTAATTTAGCGATTTTCAGTCGTTCCCTGTAAGTTTCAACAACGGCAAATGATCCTTTGGGGCGGCAGCACTTTATTCATGAATCAGCATAGCATTTAGGACGAGTTGCATAGCCCAAACGGTATGACTTTCAGTTTAACGAAATTTGTCAAAATGCATCCACATTGAAGGGAGCGGGTAAGCATCATTAATCGTCCTACCTTGAGTCCAAGCAGAGTAGCATTTTATTGGGTTTGCGCATTAACCCCATGGGAGAAAGCCGGGCGCTAGTACTTTCTTCTATCACATTCTTCACCACATTGGACTCCATCTGCCATTATTACTTGGGTCGTTATTTTTGTAGGAGATACCCAAATCAGCTCAAAATTTCAAGGAATCACACTAGCAAACATCGAATATAGGAGCCTAATAACGACATTAAGGACGACGGTCCTTCATATCTTATAGTAAAGTTTTTGTGCAAGCGCGTTTTAGTGATCTTCATAATTTAAAGCATTGAACGATGTGCAATTTCTGTTGAATTTGCGAGGCTTATGGTCGAGAATCAAATAAGAAATAGTTTTTTGGCGCCATTTCCGAATTTGATGTATTGATTGATCGGTCTGCATTAATTTTGTCTACGAAATTCGGAGTTCGTGCCCGAATGTGCTTTTTAGGCAACTCCTCGTTTGTTTGAGTGTGTTATATGGGACATGATTTGTACCGAACGTGTCCGGTAACGGTTTCCTGGCATACATTTTGCAATGAACACACTGGGGCTTAATCGTGCCACTTTTACTTTACTTTAACAAAAGAGATTTAAAAATTACTGCAACCGCTCATTACGCGGTTAGTGTGTCGAATTGGTCGATTTTGTGACGGTTGCAAGATGCATCTCGTTTGAAAGATCCTGACCTAATTGTTGGCGGGATGAAAGGTCGGGGTTAACCAAATATACCGCTATTTATGGTATTTCTGGTTTATTTTTCTTTTCATCCCACGATTTCTTGAAACGCTCGCAACCCACACGTAGTTCATCAGCAGTGAACGAAGATGTACCCGATGGAACCTCTGGATAAAGTACCCACATATTGTCTTAATTTCTATCAAACCATCAATACAGAAATAATTTTTAATCCTGCCGCTCAAACTCTCCATTTTATTATGTATAACTCTACGTACAGCTCAATCTGAGTGTTGCTGAACCTATCAATAATCAATTGCCTTAATTGAAAGTAAGAAACATTTCGAAAATTGCGAACGAATACATAAAACCATTTTTCCGCAGTATTTCCGGGTTTTCCAATAGAAATGATACAATTTAAAATGATTATAATGGCAACACTGCGTATTATTTTTTGACATTTCTTATGTCATTTGTGTTCAGTAGGTAATGCCATTTAATCATGGAAAGATACACGCTTCAACAACGTTCAGCAATTGTTAAATAGTTTTATCAAAATCAGTGCTCATTTGTGAATACTGAGAGAAAATTAAGAAGAATTCATGGACGATATTATTCAGTTAATCGACTCACTATTCGTCGTATTGTAAACAAATTTGAAAGTAAATTTTCTTTACACGATACAGGAGTACCAGTACGTAAGAGAAAATCTAAATTTATCGGTTCCACGTCATTCTCAACAATTAAACCTTTCTCAAACAACAACATGGAGAATTTTAAGAAAAGATTTGGGTTTACATCCTTACCAAATTCAACTGGTTCAAGAACTGAAGCCATTCAGCCATTGAAAATGATGATCGAAAATTTTTATTCAGTGATGAAGCTCATTTTTGGTTAAATGGTTATGTAAACAAACAGAATTGCAGAATTTGGAGTGATGAAAATAAGCACGAAACTGTTCAGACACCATTACATCCAGACTCACTGGATGTCATCGAAGTCACTGTGTGGTGTGCAATTCATGCTGGTGGAGTGATTGGTTCATATTTCTTTGAAGAAATTGACCGAAGAGTGACAGTCAATAGAGAACGATACAAAACAATGTTAAATGATTTTTTTTCCATACATAATGGCATAATGTAACGTTTCAATTAAAAAAAATGTTGGTCTCACTGAAAAATTTGTGTTTTTTTTTAAATTTTTAATTGTATCATTCCTATTGGAAAACGCTGTAGTAAGGTGGTAAGGTATAAGTGCTTCCAAGCGGATTATATTACTATCTTCTCGCCCATAACGAGAACCAAGTATGGTTCTCCTACTATCCACTTCGGCTCATATACTTTACTGCATTACTGTAACCGTAAGAAATTTAATTTTCATTACATTAACACATTCAAATTATATTTTTAATGTCAAGTGCTCGTAACGTGAATAATTGATTTTTCTTTTAAATTAATAAAAAATTTTTCATGATTATTACTATTATTATTTCTAATTTTCTTCAATTTCCATTTAATGAAAATATGTATAATAAGATGAGCAACTGAAAAAATGCCAAATTTATAGAAATAAATTTTTATTATTTCGACAAGAAAATGACAAACAATTATAATTATTCGTTAACTCGTTCATTAATTTTAAAGGTTTTTGCGTGTTAAATGGATTTTTTTTTTGTTTTGTTCGTCGTCACGATGTTAAGAAGAAAATTAATAATTTATGGAATGAAAATAATCATAATAATTTTCATTTATTTATGTTGGTGGCGGGCGGCAGTATTTCTCCTTTTATATTTACAACATTTTATTTATTATTTATTTCTCTTAATAATTTTTAATTAATTAATTAATTATTTAATCTTTATTTATTTAGAATATTTATTTTTGACATTTTAAGTGTTTTTAAGATACCTTTTCGTAATAACAATACGAAGATTTAATGAATCGTCAAAATATTTACTTTAACATGGGTACTGTGTGTATTCTGGGGTGGTCGCCTTTTATAGACTTTACATACCAATCTCGTAAACGAGTATTATTGAAAGTAGTTACACGAGAGTAAAGCGCGCGGTAAAGACGTGGAACGGGTTAAAAAAATATAAAAAATAATAATAAACGGGTTGATAATTTGGTAATTTTTTCTTTCGTTTTTCCGTAATTTTTTATTGTTTTTTTTTCGTTCTGTTCAATTTTACTAAATAGGTGTGAAAGGTAATATAAATGACAGAAAAATGGGTGTAATTAATTAGTTTCGCCAACTTATTTTTTTAATTTTATATTCTTTCCCTATCACCTCTTATTTTATTATTATAAAAAAATGAAAACAAGAAAAATAGGAAAATTATTTTATTTTATCAATGTTTCACTTTTGACACTTTTTATTTTAATTTTTAATTAAAGATGGGGTTGACGTATTTTTTTTTTTTTGAGACATAATTCAATCCACCTTTTTTGGTGTTTAGTTGGAAACAACATAATTTCCACGTGCGTAACCAATTAGAAAATTGGAAATTTTGATAATTTTTATGTCATTATGTGGTAGTATGCAATAATTTCTTTTGCTGCTTATATCTGTACAGTTTAAATTACTTCAAACCCCTAAAATACTAATAACGAAACCTTTAGTACTATCATCTTAATTTGATCACCTTTTACGATAACAAAACCAATTTTTTTGTTTCTTAACACATATTAATCCTGCCCCGTCGCCGTTGTGGCCCGTAACACCACGCGCTTACATTTCAATCAACATAAATGAATATTTTATCTAATATCCATTAGCTAATAATTTTCTAATGTAATTTGAGATTTTTTTTCTAATTTTCAATTTTCCAAATAGCAATTTTTTTTATTCATTTAACAAGGACTCGGGTGATTAAACCTATCTACTCATTTTTTGTTTTTAATTTCACCTCTTAAGATAAAATAAAAAAAAAAAAATTAAAAACTCACCCTTAGTACTCTATGTATATATACATAATAATGATTCACATTTTTTTTATTTTACTTTTCATCTCAAACTTTAACTTGGGGTTTATTTATAAAAAAAAATGTTTACAGGAAAAGCAGGGAAAAATAATTGTAAAGTGCAAATGACATTGTTTTCCAAAGATAAAAAATAAAATAAAAAATTTTAAATCTTACATTTGCTGGATAATTTTTATATTTTTCTGTGTAGTGGAACCCAACGAAAATTATTTAAGAAAAGACAATTAAATGGTTGTCATTTGGTCCATTAAATATGCTTTTTTATCTGTTTGTCTTATATTTTTTTATTGTCGTATGTTTTACAACAAGAAGTTGTGTATAAATTCGATGATAACTTTTTTTTTTGTATTTTCAATAAGATTAAATTAAGATAACACAAAAAAAAGCATCTTCATGTATTTGATTTCATGTTTATTAAAAAACAAAGTTAATTATACTTTTAAGTTGGACGATTGCCCTCTTTCTCTCCATCAGAATTATCATTTTAATTTTATGCTTCGATAGTATTCAAATTTATTGCGCTTGTGGTTTTAATTTGTTGAAGCAAATCGAGGGATGGTAATCAAATTCGCAATTTTGTTCTTCTGCTCTGGCACGTTACCAGAGCTAGAATCATGAAAGAAATGGCAAGACCGAACAAAACTATAAGTTGGTCCTTCTGTGTTTCACAAATAAAGAACTTAGTCTTCTTTCGGTTACTGGTTCGGCCGGATTCTGTTTAATGTATACGTCGAGGAAAATCACACAAAGTGTGAGCACCATCAACTTGGTCTGAAACATCTACCAGCTTTAACATTAACTTTCATATAATCGTAGATCACAAGAAGATTTTAAATTTCGCTCCTAACATAACATCGCGAGGATCTCCGTTCAACGATTTTGCGACCCCCATAAGTCAAATTCTGGCAACAGTTGGTCATTGACCATTATAATTACTGCTATGAATGAACCAAAAAAACTGTTAATCATCTTGTTTTTGAAAAGCGCGCTGCATTATGAATCCTAGCCGTGTGTCGATGATTTGGTCAATGTCAATTTGTGCAAGTTTCGGTGATGGTAGAAAGTAGTAGACCTGCAATATTTAGGAAATGACCTAAACAATCTAGAAATCTTTACAAAAATTCAAAAGTACACTTTTACTCGATATTCCAATTCTGTCAGCATGATGCATGCTACTAAGAGGGGTGATGAGTAAGTAGCGATCGCCCTCCGATTGATATCTCTGAATTTAATGTTTAAAGGGTTATGAAAAAAGTTCGAGGCCTTTTTTGGGTGACATTGAAACAAAGAATTGTCTTATTTCAAATGAACTTTATTAAACCAAATATGTGCCATTTCGATCGATGGCCTTTGGCCATTTTTCTGAGCCATGATCCCATCACCGGAGAACTTCTGTAGTTTAGAGGCGAAAAATCGATATAACTCATTTTCGCAGGCCTCTTTTGAATTTAATGTAAAACCATTAAGATGGTTCTGCATGAACCGGAACAAATGGTAGTCCGATGGTACAAGGTCAGGACTATATGGTGGGTGCATCAAAACTTCCCAGCCAAGCTCTCTCAGTTTCTGCCGGGTCATCAATGATGTGTGTGGTCTAGCGTTACCTTAATGGAACCCAATTCTTTTTCTGCTGATCAATTTTGGACCTTTTAACTGAATAATTGCTTGCCTTAAACGCATTAGTTGCTGACAGTAAAGATTAGAATCAATCGTTTGGTCCGGTGGCAGAACCTCATAATACACTTTCTTGGCGTCAATCTTGGCTTTGATACCGTTTGGGAAGCTTCACCTCATTTCGTCCAGGATCTTTTTCACACAACGTTGTCGTACTTATCCACTTTTCATCACCAGTAACAATTCACTTTAAAAATGGCTCGATTTGGTTCCGTTGCAGCAGCGTTTCGCAGATAGGAATTCGGCCCATTAAATTTTTAATTGTTAATTCATATCCTACTCAAACTTCAAGCTTTTTTTTGTATCCAGCCATTTTGAAATAGTTAAAACTGTTTTGGGATCAATATTTAGTTCTTTACCAATTACATGGCTACAGTTAAAGTATTTCTTAATAGACCGATACATCGCAGATTTTGCCTGGTTTTAATTAACCACGTTATGATTTTCAGGTAGGTCTATCAATTGCTGGTGCCAATAATTTTTTCTAAAATTTTGATTTAGTTCTGGCATTGACAAATATAACCTCAAAACGTGTGGGTCATGCTTTACGGTAATTTGGCAAACCATAATAATCGAATTTCACGTTTCTGGAACCTTTATGAAGTTGGCCCAAAATTTTAACTCAACAAATTCCGAATTTCAAAGTTGGCAATACTAATGCAAGTGTCCTGAAAAAATTAAACTATCGTGATAGAAAATATTAAGATACCACCTTGCAAATGGCCGACCAAATGGCACAGTGGTTAAAGCTTTGGCGTTGGGATCGGGAGATACCAGGTTCGAATCCCGAAAGGGGGCAGTATGCAAAGGGACTTTTCATCAACAGATTACGATCAGTGATGAAATGGAACACATCTATGACCCCCTGTCGAAGTGCAAAACTCATGGACCGACCCATCTTCAGCATGGAGCTATGCAATGTGCAGATGGTCATAAAATCGGGCCTATAACCGTACGTCCTCGAATTGGCGTACACAGGCGTAAAAGTAAGGACGAAAAAAGTAAACCGCGACAGAGTTGGGAGAGGCTCCAGAACAGATTGCAGGAATAATAAAAAAAATTGCAAATGTTCCAATTTAAAACAAATTTAAACAATTTTAAAAAAATTCTTGTGGTTACATGCATTAAAAGTTGGGCCAACAATTCTAAACGAACATTTACTGCATTAAGCATCTGCCAAATATTTTATATTCTCGATATATTAAATCAAAACTTTGTTACTACAGCAAAACCGTTATATTTTAATGTCAGCCCAAATATAAATCTGTCGTGAAACTATCAAACCCGCATGATAGATAAACACTACTCTTAAATGAAAAATTGACTTAACTATTGACTATTATTAGCATTTATGAGTATACATCAGAGGTTATACGACATAAACATTTTTTCGGGAATCGGAGGCTTTATCGGGGAGCCCCGTAGTCATTATCCCGATGATAGTACCTTCAACGAAGATACATACTCAAACTAATCCGATACAAAATTAAAATCAATTACATATGGTTGAATGGTACTATCATCGAAATAATGACTACGAGGAGCCCTTAAGCCTCCCGTTCCGCCACAAAGGTTTATGTCGTGCTGCTCTGATGTCATACACAATTTAGTCCGATATAAAATTAAAATTAAATACAGATTTCGTTTTATTTCACTTTTTTGGGTTAAGTAATATTTATCTTTCGTGATAGTATCACGACAGATTTATTTTTGGGCTGACATTAAAACATGGCGACAAAACAAAACAATTTTTGGGTTGATATATAGAAAATTGAGTCTTTTTAAACATTTATGGGCTGACATTTGCGTATAGTCGAAGTTTGTATATTTTGGTATTGCCATACATTTTTTTCGGGTTAGAATTTGGGCCAAGTTCATATACATGTCTCTGAGCCACATTTGAACATTCCACAACTTCAAAAGCATTCTGACACTACTAAATGAAATTGGTATATGATTGCGCTAACCGAGAGACATAATGCGACTGAAAAGACTATAGCGAGGAAGCGGGATTTTAATGTGTACTCAGTATTTTATTAAGTATTGTTACGAATTCTACTCTACACAAACATAACACTCGATGGTTAAGGTATATACTACACTAAGTGTTATCATCTCAACGGTCGCGAGATCGAGTCCAACCCGATGAAATAATGTTATTGAGCATGTCATTCCATGTGGAGGGGAATATGGGGATAACGAACGCAATTGTAAACGGCGGCGTTAATCATCAAAACGAGGAATTGATAACGTAGAACGTTTGCGAA
This sequence comes from Nephrotoma guestfalica, assembly GCA_963691935.1. Classification (NCBI taxonomy): domain Eukaryota; kingdom Metazoa; phylum Arthropoda; class Insecta; order Diptera; family Tipulidae; genus Nephrotoma; species Nephrotoma guestfalica. The sequence goes on along the minus strand of OY829914.1, from coordinate 35,089,120 downwards.
TACACACGCAAATGCTTTACAATTGCAATACACATACATCAACAGATACAATAAATGAATAACCTCGAACAGCGATGGACACGTATAGAAGCGTGACAAATTTTGGGACCCAGACGCAGTTGTAATTTAACAGTGAACAGTGCAAGTTATAAAAAGTGAACAGTGCGAAAAATGAGTAGAAAAAGTGAATTGATTTTATCTTACAGGTGTTGGTGTAAAAAAATTAGTAACTTAAACGCCGTGTTTTATTTGAAAAATCCAGTAGGAATCCGTATTCAACACTCGAAATTCGTAACGATGTATTATTTGATGTTTAGTTCCCAATTTTTAAGGATGAACGATGTGAGACTAAATATCTGTTTCACTGCAAAAATCTGGCAATTTTTCATCTTAACTTCGATTTACTGTTTTGATAATCGAGCATGTAACGATACACAAACAGAAAAGTATATTTTAGTTTTATAGAACTACAAATGTCTCCAGTCGATGGTATAAAATAAGATAAATTAGCATGACACTACTTTTGAGTTAGTTTTACTTCATATGAAGGAGTATTATCTTGCTGGAAGCAGTAATATTTATTTCCGTACATCGTCTGGGCATGGGGAATTAAATACTTTTTAAGAACATTTCCACTAAATTTGATTTTGAAAGCTCTTTCGATGAAAAGCAGCGGTAATTTTCCTGTTTCTGAAATCTCCCTAAACCATAACAGCTGGGACATTTTGAAACATCTGCACGGCTAATTTATTTGATGGAATCTTCTCAATGACACTGACCATACATATCATTGAGGATCTAGTTGTAAGAACATCTTTTCATCTAAAAGTAGGATAGTAAATGAATCAGAAAGATTATGTATCAGAGCGCGACGGGATCCGCTTGCTGCGGTAAGAATACAAAAGGTGTCTTTTGCATATCGGGGTTACGTGTTGATGAGTATCACCGATACTTAAGCCCAATTCGATCAGAAATTGTAAGTGATTTTCATGATGTTTGAAAAGACGGCGAGACAAACCAACCAATCCCACGGTTTTGCGTAGAGACAGCAGGACGATGCTTAGAGACTTTCAGAAGACGTGAAATTTTTGGAAGTAGCTTCTCCATGAGCTATTGGTCGGAAACTGCACTGAGCGTGAGTCAAAACGACGGTGATAGTAACAGAGTCCGGATCGATATAAAAATCTCGATCTTGATCTGCGTCGACAATTGAAGTTCGGTCTGTTGTTTGGCGATCTTCCACGTGAAACTAAGTTAACATTGGAAAATTTTCACTGGACATCTGCTAATCGTTGTTGCGTTTTGTCAATTTGCCGTTGCACTGAAGCAAAGGTTAATTCACCGACAACTATTGCCCTTCTTGTGAGTGGCTGGTTGACTGCATTAATTGGTTTAGGTGCTCCGGATTAAACGAAAATCAAAATTTGGTCGGCGAACAGTAGGGTTTCCCCTATGTCCTTTTCATACTCCAGTATCGCTCGTAAGTCCTCTGAAAAACGCTTTAACCAGAGATTTTTGACTAAATACTTGTTTACTAATTTGGAATCACCAGCTTTTTGTTTAAGCAAGCGATAAAGATAGGACGGTCTAAGTCTTCCATTTGTTGGAAACCAGAGAACAACTCGTGAAGTCATTGCCCCTCGCTAATAGTGTAGCGGTTCATTAACGACAATTTTAGGCAACTGTAATTTTGTCCTAGCTGCGAGGTTTGAAAAATTTCCGATATAAATAAAACTCTCGCGTGTGGCATCGCTCCGAGGGTGCATGCGGACTGCAAATCGTTGTCGGTAATTCGATAGACAACGAGTTGGTGTTCGATTAAATGAAACATGCCGCGGATTGTTTGTTCCAGAAGCGGATGATTTTTGATAACATGTTATAAATATCGGTAGTTGCGCCCGATGAGAATATGCCATCATATTTTTCGATTTTTTTGTAATTTTGGTTGGCATTTTACATTATTTTACGAAGTAAATTGATGAAAATTTTCTACCTTGAGATTTTTGCAAGTTTACCATTCTCTATATCGCAGAATAAAAAAACTACATTTTCAAAAAATCTCCGTGTGTTTTTGTGATATGTGCAGACTTAAAGTTTGTGGCCTGATGGAACGATTGATCGGGGTGAAATTTTATACTTAAGCTTTTTCCATAAATTGTTAGATCGCAGTGATATTTTTTAAGGAGCTTTTTCGATTTTTGAGAAAACGACTATGAACCAAAATATTCTAAATTAAATTGGCAACAATATCGGTCGAAATACTTTTGCAAAATTTAAGCGGAAATGACGATTTTTGACAAAAAAAACTATTTTACACAAAAATTCGGCATCTTTACAACCCAGACGTGGACTGCCAGATAAATTTTCTATAGTTTTTCCAAATATTTTAAAATTATAAACAACAAAATCCTAAATAAAATTTGCTACGAAATTAGATCAAAATTTAAGCGGAAATGTTTTTCAGACGAATTCTAGTGAGATTTGGCGAAAATCCGTGTACCGAAAGTGGAAGCTATCGTAGAAGGTTTTTTAATTTTTGCAATGTTGTTGCAAAGTAAAGTAAAATTTACGAACACTGACCAATAATTATAAGATTACAGCAAAATTAAAGATAATATTTTCGTAAATGGTTGTCATTGTAGGTTAAATTTCAGATTTAAGCGGGAACGGAGATTTATGGTTAGGAAACAAGCGGAAACAAGAAAATTTTTACCAGAACTCTGGTAACTTGTATTTTTCGCCTTAGAAATCAAGTGTGGTGTATATTCGAGATTTATGTATATTCGTGGGAGAATATTATCTGGTCTTGGCCACAAAATATACCCCTCCTTTTTATATTCACAATTTTTTTTTGTTGGCTTCATTGCATTGCAATAATAATATAATTTAATACATTTAAAGTTTTTTTTATATTTTGACACGGGGATGCGTGTGGTTGGAATGTTGGTGTTTTACGTAAGTATGTTGATATACTGTTGTTGTGTTGTTAATTGCAACCGGTGATCTACCGAACCGCAATCAAGATTTGGACAAGTTGTTCGGTTTTGTTGGTCGATCTTAAGCTCCGTATAATTATTACCGCATGTGAATGTTGGGATCAGCTACCTGGCTCCCTCGATGAGCACGATCGCCTTTGCTGAGGCAATTGTTGGGCCAAACATTGTTTTTGTATATGTTTTGAATTGTGTATGTGGTTTTATTTGGTTTCGTTAAAAAAACATAATTTTGCGTACTTGCAATCTGTTGTAATACATCGTTTCTATGCTTCGTATTATTTAATACGATAACAAATTTATTTGTTTAATAGCGTCTTGAACGGGTATTTAGCTTGCACCAGTTCGGATGCCCAAGCACGTTTCCATCACACTTATCCCCTAAACTACTCACGATTGTGCTAAAAGGGAAATTTTTCGGTATATTAAGGTTTTCCAAGCAGAAAAAATGTAACCTTGTTGAAACCAATTTTCCACCATAAATCTTCAGTAATTTATCAATCTGGGCCAATACCAAGCCACTATTATTGGCCCAGAATAATAAAATACTCAAAACAATGAGAGGGAAAATGCTATCTTGTAGATTATTAGGTTGTCATTATTAGGTTATATTTTCCTCAATCGGAAAAACCTAAAATATTCTCTCAACATAGGCCAATTTGACCTGTATAGCGTTAACTTGCCCCAATTTGGTAGTGGCTTGTGATTGGCCCAGATTGATAAAACACTCAAAACACTCGGTAGAAAATTGCTTTTAACAAAGTTAGATTTTCTCCGCTCGGAAAAAACTTATACCGAGAAATGTTTCGACCTATATAGTGGAACCTTGAACTAATCTCTGGAAGGGGCTTGTTATGAGCCAAGATTGGTGAAATACTCAAAATTTACGAAGGAAAATTGCTATTAACTAGGTTACATTCTCTCCGCCCGGGAAAATCTAATACCGGAAAATTCCTCTAAAGATAGACAAATTCTATCTATTGGTTGTGTCAGAGCTTTAATTTTTTATTTATTTGTTTATAAATTATAACATGATTTTAGTTTATATAATTTTTTATTTGCAATAAAACTGACTTAAAATATTCCAATAAGAATTTAGAATTTAGTCTGAATGGCTGTACCGATAGTACCTCAAGGACGGCTTATGCTATTCGAATTTTTTTCGCCTATCGTCATGTATTTTCAATTCGGTGATTTGAAAAGCTTTTGGGGGACTATATTGCGTTACACTATACCATATATTCGTATTATAGTATATCGTTTGAAAGATTTTGATCAGACAATAATTTTAACGATACCAGTATAGTGCGTAAATCCACCGGTTTGGTGCTTGTTAATTATACAATACGCACTTGTCATATATATCGTTGAAAATGTCTTGAAGAATGACGCAAATTTTGTTGAAGCACATTAGTACTCAAAGCTACCGTTGTGGCGCTGAAAACCGTTGCAATTTTTATAATTCCCATATAATCATGTGGCATATCATTTGAATGATCTTGTAAAAGCAACAACTTTGTAATCAGCCTTTAGTTCACAAATCTGCCGTTTTGGCGCTGGTAGCTAATTATTAAATTATTATAGAATATATACGTGATGCAAATCATTAAAAAGGCATTCTTGAAGAATGTCACATATTTGGGTGATATATTATAGTAGTCACAAGTACCGCTGTGGCGCTGATAATAGTAGCAATTTTCTCATTCCCATATGATCATGTAGTAAATCGTTTAAAAGGTCTTGGAAAGAGCAACAATTTTATAATCAGCACTTTAGTTGATAAATGCACAGTTTTAGCGCCGGTAGCTAATTATTGATTTACTATAGAATACGTACGACATAACAGCTACATTTTTCTCAATCTGATATAATTCTATGGTATATCGTTTTAAAGATTTGGAACGAAGCAAAAATATTGTTTTAGTAATCCATTTCAACAAAATCAATGAACAATCGAAATACTTGTTTTAGTCGTTTTGATCGATGAATTTTCAAAATCAATTTTCGAAATCTGTTATATTAAGAATGATCTACCTTGAGCTAATTTCAAGGTCATAAAATCGATGATGGTGATGCGGAGTATGTCGTCCTTAATATCAGTGCATTTCTTTTTAAAGATTGAAGTTTAGGTGATCTTGCTTCACCCTGGAGTCATTAAAAATTTCGAACTTGATTGAGAGTCAAGTTCGAAATATTTAGTGAGTTCAGAGTAAAGTAAAACATATTTCAAACTTGCCACTTGCATTTCACACTTGCGCACATTTCATGACCACTTTATGTGGCAGTTTGGAAATTAATAATAGGATTTTTCCTTGGTTTAATGATCTAAGCTACATAGTTTCCAATTCTCCATGCATGTTATGGGTAAACTTTTGTTAATTCGGTTAAAGAGGAAATGTTTGAACTAAATTTGTGCGTCTTTAAGACGTTGTGTGGTTAAATAATTTTAATGTTAATATTAATATTTACCAGCAAGCTTGGAGTCGGAATTTTAAGAACAACTTTGATGTTGCGAAGTTTGCCGCGAGGCATCATGTTTAAGAAAGTTAATTAACTAAGTAATTACACTCGTGGACAAAATTAACGAATATTTTTTTTGTAATAAAAAAAATCCCGCTGGTCAATTTTAATACTACTAGTGTCAAATGATAGCACATTTTTATTTTTATCAGAAACCACCTTGAATAAAGTCTACTGCAAGCCAATCAAATAAATTTTTGAAAAATGTTTGAGCATGACGACCGATTTTTAAAAATTAATTCGGTCCGAGATCGAAAGTGTACTGGAGAACGCTACGCACCGTGTAACATAGTGCAAAATGTAAGCTTTGGTGGAGGTTCAATAATGTTTCGGGCTGGAATCAATTGGGAGGACCGTACGGAGCTGGTGGAGATTGGTTTGAGGATGACTGGTATGTTCGCAACATTCTTGGTGATCACGGTTTGCCATATGTGGGCTTCATAGGTTATTACAGTTTTGTTTAATGCATGATAACGCTCCAGTCCACGTAGCTGTAACTTAAGTGGCCACCAATGAGTCCGGATCTTAATCCGATCGAACACGTATGGGCCATTCTAAAACGCCGTATTAGAGCTAGAAATACCGCACCAGATTCGATAGCAGAGCTGAGGGTTGTGTTGCAGCGGCAATAAGAGTGGAATTTCATTCCGCAAGAAATGATACAAAGCATTCTGCTTAGTATGCCCAGAAGGATGGAGGCTGTAATAAGGGCACGGGGGGAAATACTCATTACTAAATTAATCAAACTAAATTGTAATAAATCTACCTTGAATGTTTATAAACCGCTTTTAGAATTAAAAAAAAAGTTTTGCAATGAAAAATAGCCGCTATAATTCCATAACGCCACATTTGTGCCTCTATTGAGAAAAATATAAATTTGGGATCATTTGATACCAGTTCCACTGAAATTGACCAGCGGTATTTTTTGTATTACAAAAAAAATATGCGTTAATTTTGTCCACGATTGTGCGTATCTGAACTTTGATTATTTTAAAAATAATCTGTATTAGGCGTTAAGAAATTTTAAATAAAAGTTCATTCATCGTAGAATTAATATTTTTAGCTTTAGCTTTTATATAATTTAGCACTAATTATTAAAAACGACTATATCACAGTAGACACCCGCAAAACCGTCGACCCCAAAAAATAATTTATATTATTAAACATAAATATTATTTATTAAAAACAATTTTTTATACAATAAAATAATTTCAATTCCACATTAATATAGACCTATATTACAAAAATAAATATACACTGGAAAAAATAATGGCACCACAATACTGATCAATTCAGTCTGCCAAAAACATTAAATTAATGTTTGTAATTTATTTGATTCAATTTACATTATGTCACACAGTGGAATAAAAAACAAAACACAAACAGTTGGAAAAACCACCACCGTATACGCACCCCCTAATATTTTTTCCGTTTTTACAATAATTTTATATTATTATGTATTATTTGTTTCCAAAAACCAAAATCTATCCCATCGCCTGCCCCCATACCATTTTGGAGCGAGACGTGGTGTTTTTTTCCACGAGGTGGAATTTTTTTTTATTTTAAATTAATTTTTTAAACCAAATAATGAATTGCAATATATATATACATATATACACTCATACACAAAAAATTATGCCATTGGAATTGAATAACAACTATTCTGTGTATATAAAATAATATTTATAGTTTTTGATTGGGCGCGTTATTAAGCGCCGCGACGATTTCACACCATGTATACAGCCTCCAATATCTCGACACAGCACGAAAAAAAAATAAATTTATTGTTTTTAATTTGAAAGCATAAATTAACAAAAACTACAACAAAATTGAAGCTCTTCTCTGTACATTTACAATAAAATATCCATTCATGACGAAGCTTTATTGAATGTTGTGTGTTTCAACACTTAATAATAAGCTCTGTGTATGGAAAACATAAAAATCACCATTGGAAAGGCAAAAAATAAATATATTTTTTGAATGACATTTTGATGAATGGACATAAAAATTTTCCGTATTGAAAATATGCCAGATGAAAAATAAAAACAAAAAACGCAAACGAAATTAATTAATTTTTTATTATTGAGTTATAATTAACAAGTAAAACGTATACGAGTATAGCACAGGCCCACAGAACCAGTAAAGAGAATTACAATTTTATACATAAATATTAAATTGAAACAAAAAACCTTTTCTAATATTGTAAAAAAATATATAGAAGTCATCCTCAATGACTAAGGGTGGTATGAGTTTGATATAGATTAATTAGAAAAAATAGGAAAAAAAAATTCTCAATTTATATAATTTTGATGGGCACGGCGAGCACATCATACGTATACAGAAATTATAGAACAAAAACCTATTAAAAGCTTATATTAAACAACAAAAACAAAATGAAAAAAATTGATGATTATTTTTCATTTAGCAATTAACAAATTGATTTGAATAATAAAACCACCATCCCTCTATCCACCGCCATTACCAACTCTATATTACCCATTATGGCTATGATAATTATCAATTTGGGTATTATTTTACTAAAAAATACAAAACTATATCCAGTACATAACAACCCAATTGAGTTTTAGTTTTTTTTCTCTTGTTTTTGTTTTGTAAGGGATGATAATGAAAATTAATAAAAATAATATTTGGACAGATAATTAATTAGAAATATTCGAAAATGCAAATGGGCACAAAAGTCAAAAGAGCAATTAGTTGACGTTGGTGATTAATTATCCGATACATTTTAGATAAGATATTTTTTTTTTTTTTCATTGTCGATTTTAGGGTGAGCAATGTTATACGCATTACGGAAATTTGAATAACTTGTAGAGAATTTCTAATTTGAAGCATAAATTCATCTTGATTAAACATCGCCTGCGCAGTTACTACAGACACATTACAATTTTGATAAGTACACTTTCAGGATCATGATTTCCCTAGATATACTACAAATTTATTTCGTTTTCGATTTTTGTTTTTAAAATAATAACGGAGCAGGCATTGATAAAAATGACATTTAATTGTGGTTTTGTCAGAAATGATAACGACAGAATAAAAAAAATTCTTCCCGCCAACCAAATATCTCAATAACAAACAGAAAACTCAAAGAAAACTAGAGTTACTGAAATCTTCATTTTTAATTTGTTCGACGTTAGCAATACAATGGGTCTACGTGCATTTAGAAGTGTGTCTATAATTAATAATGAGCGAGAATATAAAAGAAATTATTATTTCTATGGCTGTGGACCATGGAAATAAACTAATAGGTTATACTGGAAATATTTCGAAATTAAATATGTTCGAATTATCGGATTCGGAAGAGGAATTGTTGTTTAGTTTGTGTGTAAAAGAAACCCCACCGCGAATTAATCTGTACGTAGAAAGGATCGTTAACAATTATAATTCGATCGAATTTCAACAAAATTTTCGTATGCCCAGAGAGGCGTTTGAGAAGCATATTTCTACGTTTAATTCAAATCTCCATTTGGTACGTGGTGAGGATAACCTACGTGTATTACCAGAAAAGCAATTGCTTGCATTTTTATGGGTTCTGGCTACTCCGGATTTGTATAGATCTATTGGGGAACGGTTCGATTTGGCAAAATCAACTATGTCAAAGATATTTTTTTGAATAGTTGATTTTTTGAATCAAATCGCTAATCGATTTATCAACTTTCTTGACAGTGCACGTAAATTGGAAATACAAATTTTTTTCGAAGCACAAAGTGGATTGAAAGAAGTTGTAGATGGTACGTACGTCCCATGCACAGTACCTGCGGATCAAATAATGGCGTACACCAATAAAAAAATGTTTTTCGCTGTGACACTACAAGCAATTTGTGACCATAAAATGAAATTCATAGATTGTTTTGTAGGTTACCCGAGCTCGGTTCATGATAATCGGATTTTTCGGAATTCCGATATTTATAAAAATGTGAAGCATAATGTGGGGTGTTATTTCGACCAGGACGAAAAGATTTTGGGTGATAAGGCTTACCCAATAGAAGCATAGTGTATTCCCTTATTCATCGATAGAAGAAACCTTACGTACCATCAAAAAAAATTCAATAGAATTCACGCTTCGTGCAGGTAAATAATTGATATTTCAATTAGGTAGGCAAACAAGTACGAGATCGGGCACTTCTGTCAGAAATTTTATGATGGAAAACTTACGTATTTAATAATTCGATAATAATAATAATAAGATATATTTCATTAATAAATTTATATAATAATAAATTAGAATTAAAATTAGAATAAATTAGAAATTACAGTTTTTCAATTAATTTGAGCATAAGCTCTTTGTGCTCGGCCCGTGCTCGTTCCTGGAGATCTAATTGTTTTGCTCGTCAATTAAAAATTTTAATTGGTTATCCATTTTGAAAAAACTTTGACACTACAACATTAATCAACAACGCTCTCAAACGCAGTTAAAAAAAGTCGTTTTGTATCGATGATGACCTAAGCAGTGAACACAAAGTTGCCATAACAAACTGATATACTTTGGTGCTCAGTGAACGACATATTGTCAAAAAAGTAACTTTTTGTTGCGCAGTGAACATACTCAATGCTAACAATCATTAAACAATATCCATCTTAAGGATTTGAGTTGCCTTGACTTTCTTCAATTAGTTTGTTTTAAAATTTTCATTGAAATTTCGATTTTTATTTTTTATTTAATGGAAGAGACTTTTTGGAGATTGAAACTTGTCTTATTAAACGATTAAACCATCGTGAATAATTCAGCAAGCCTAGGCTTACAAATCAGACTAATCAGAAGCATCAAGAAAAATACAAAAATTTGATATGGAATTTCTACAACCAACGACGGCTCCTGTGGCTGATAACGTTACTATAATAGATGACAAAGACAAGATCCATCTCTCTAGCAGAACTATCGTGCTTCGATTGGTACGCTCGAGTATTGTAACAGCGCATCAGTAATTAACCATAAAAAAAAATGTTTGGCTCACTTCATAGCTATACACGCCACTGTAAATGAGTGGCTGATGATCAAAGTGATGTATGTTGGTTTATGACGTGAAGTTCTGTAAATAAACTTTATGTATTTAAGGAATAAACAATAAATGAGATTTGAACAAAACATAAAGATGCCGGACATTACAAATATTCAGGGTGTACCTGGATGCGGTAAATCAACCTGGATTATAAACAAGCATAAACTTGGCAGTGATCTTGTTTTATGTGCTACAAAAGAAGGACTTGCTGATATTAAATTAAAGATAACATCTCATTGCGTTACAAAACGATTGCGTGGTATCTAATAAATGGAAATCGGACCTACGATACAGTTTTTATTGATAAGCACATGATGGTGCATGCGGGATATATAGGAATCGAGGTTATCCTTAATAAATGTTTTAAAATATATCTTCTGGATGATAAAAACCAAATACCACATATTGACAGATTACATCATGTCAACATGTAACTTTCCGATGCAAGCGCATTCGTAACAAAGACGAAATACTTGAATGTAACGTATGGATGTCCAGTTGAAATTACTTCTGCTCTAACGGAATACTACCCTAACAACAGTAGTATGAATACCGTGCAAATTTCAACCAAACTTATAAACCTGCCGTCAATATTGATATCGATACCTCTGTTGGATAACACATTCTATATATATCTAACCTTTACCAAAGCTGATCTAGTAAAATCATGACGATCCACGAAGCACAAGGATTAACCTCACCAATTCTCAACCACTTGAGCTGTTCGATAGTGTACACTCGGAGAAAACTGACTTGGGTTAAAAGAAACAAAAATCTGAGTCTATTTTGCCAAAATCTTGGTGTTTTTCGATCAGCTAAATCTCTTAATTAAAAAAACAAACAAGATCTTGGTTGAATAAAATTTTAATTTTAAATAACCAAATCGTGGTTATTTAATTTTTAACTTAGTTAATATAACCAAAACATATGGTTATTTTATTGGATAGAAGTGGAAAAAATTGGTAACAGTGCCCCAGCTATTTTGTAAAATTAACCAAGGGAAAAAATTATTTTACTAATAAGACTTGTTAATTCTACCAAATTTTCTTAGTAAATGTTACAAAAAATGGCGGTTAATTTATTTAAGATTTTCTCGCCTTTTCGGACAAAATATTATTTTTAATGTGGCCATGCATGCAATGTTTACGACTTTTCTAATCATAGAAAAACAAAGAGGCCATTTACTCACAATATATCTACCACCAAAAGTAGACAAATTTACTTCCTCCCTCCCCATTTTAATCCCAGGGTTCTGGTGTAAAGATATACAAACCCTTACAAAAATGAGAACTTCCTTAGGTCTCTCTTCTTGGTAGCTTGGTTGCGTACTGATAAAAAGTTGGTCTACTCATCAGGTTGCACTTGCAACGACCAAACTGCAAAAAATCAACTCTTGCTTTGTACCGATAGTATACAAAACAAGAACTTATCGATTTGGCGAATTATATCATCAAATCAGAAACTTTTGAAAATTCTCACTATGTATTGTGTATTAAGATAAACCAAAATACTTTGTTAGTTATAACAATAATATTGTTCACCTAACAAAATCTTTTTTGGTTAAATTAAACAAAACTACGTACCAACATCCTGGTAACTCAAATTTCATCCACTTTTTGTAGTAACCAAGTAAGAAAATACCAAATTTCTAAATTAACCAAGCCATTTGGTTTATCTAGCTCAGAATTTTGTGTTAAAACAACCAAATTAATTTTACTAAGTATTTGGTAGTAATATTTTTTCTGAGTGCACTCCATGCCATAGTTGCAATTTACTATCAAAACGTCAACAAAGCATTTAAGTTCTATAACTTCGTTTTAAAATCAAACTACCTAATCTATGTGATTTGTGAAACTTCATTAAAACCCGGCATAATGAGCAGAGAATTTTTGGCCATGGTTACGTTGTTTACAGATGCGATCGGACTCTTGAAACTAGCTCAAAGAAATCTGGTGGTGGCGTACTGATAACAGTACATTCTAAACTCTGGAATGCTCCAGTAACTTCAGCCCCACCGAGGGTCGAATAAATGGGTGTAAAAATCAAAATTAACCAAACCAATCTAATCATCTACGCAGCATATATACCACCTCAATCAAATAGTGATCATTACGCCACTTGCATCGATGCGATTGATGAAGTTATTAATACAACAAACTCGTCGCAGATTTAGTTCTTGTGCTTGGTGATTTTAATCAATTAAAATAAAATCAAAATAATAACAAAATCAAAAAAGAAACACAATAAATTAATTCATTCTGAACATAAATGTAAACACAATCACACAAACTGTTACTCTATAATTTCGAAAATTAATTTCTAATGCAATCTCCTTGATAAGATTGGTGTTAACCGTGTGCCGATATCTAGAGAATCTCAACTTCTCATAGAAATAGTTAGGTTTCCTGAATTCTACTAAATTAAATATAAATAGAACAGGTACCTATTTTAGATAATTTCTTAACCCAGAATTTAAGATTAGTTTACTGAATTGAGATATGGATTTATCCCGTCGTATATTAAATATACAAACGAGCGCACGAATTAAGGGCAATTTTTAATTTATTTAAGGAGTAAATAGGAACACAATGGAAAATATGAGGTACCACTAAAGATTTAACCAGCTTAAGCTTAGATTATCTATGAGTAAAACTAGAAATTTGCCATGAGTTCCTTAAAGAAATATACCGGGTGATGTGTTAAGCTGAAACCTTCAAATATCTCGGAAAATAAGCACTGTACGAAAAAAATGACCATTATCAAAATTTATTCATTCTGGGGGGGACATACATTAGTGCTAAAATTAGTACCCCTCCTCCCCTTCTTGTAAGTGGGGTGGGGGTAATTTGAAATTAAAATAGGAACCCGTATTTTTTTTATTGCAGATTCGGATTCTACGACTGAAAGTGTGTAGGATTTCTTTAAAACATTCTTATTCACATTCCCAAGTTACCTACTATTTCTGTTATCGTTAACAAAATTGAAGGGTTTTGCAAAATCCAGAATTAAAATAGATAATTTGATTTGCGATGGTGCCAGAATCAAATCATCCACAATTTTTATAAGAGCGGACGTGGTATTATGCTTTTTGTGAAATGCAGATTGATATTAATTTACTTAAATACTGTAAAATTTGATTCCTAATGATTTTTCCAATACATGAAAATATACTAATCGGAAGAGGAAGTCAGTAAGCTGGGCTGAATTCGGTATTTTATTCACAGGACAACAAATACAATTTTCCATTTTTCAGGAAATGTCGATGTAGTAAGGCATTCAATTGATGAAGTGAGTTTTATACTTAAGAATAAAAGGAGTGGAATGTTACCAGTTTTAATGGCTACGGAATGTAGATCTTGGACAACGTTAAGAGCAACATCAGAAATTTTCTTAAAATACAACTCATTATTCGGGCCCCAAGGCCTAGAGTCATCGAAAGCTTGCGCACTAGTGTGTGATAATCGATCCCAAATAATTGCTGAATTCGTCAGGTAAAAAATTGATTTTTAACTTTGATATCTCTTTGGATAAACGATATTTTCTGTATTTCCTCCGAAGGTTACTGCGTGGAAGATCAACATTAAATAATTTTTTGGAATTAAAACGGTTTCAATCATCATCAGTTTTATTGGTTTGCTCGAAAGAGTACAAGTCACCCCTTACATTTCTACTCCGCAAAAGATTCGAATTGAAACATGAGGACTCGAATTTGGTTCCAATCAAGAAGACCCGTTACATGTAGACGATTTATATTAATTTGTTTAAAATCCCGCTAAAGAACAAAGTCATCACTGTGAGCATATCTTGGGAAATTATTAGGCCGGAAATTGATAATTGTGTGAATAATCCTAATATAGTCTGACTTTCTACTAACAACAAATCAATCAGGCGCACTATTTTCAAAAAATTGGTAGGTTCATTAGAAGCCGGATAAGTCCAATGATGTTTAACATACGTTTGAAAATGTTGATGTTATAATCCCTCCCCCCACGAACACTATAAAAAGCATTTCAAAAGTAATTTTATTTTACCACGAATGTACGTAAATCGTGAATATACGGTGAATGATTACTAAGGCGTGTAAAAGAAAACTATAAAATTTTATGTTTACTAAGATCAGATGTTACTATTCGATACAACAACGACTTCATTTTCCGTAAAAATTTTTGTTCTCTACAGCTATGGCGAAAAAGGACGCAATATCATCTTTCGGTAACCCGATATCCGCCAAAATGACTGGGTATTCTGTTGTGTATGTCGATATGTTCATAGATTTTTCATAATCTCTTCAACTCAAGCGGTTGCCGGATTTTCCATAAACTCTCATTTCCGCTAAAATTTTAGCAAAATTAAGATAACTAACTTTGTATAGCAATTTTAATTTATAAACATTATCTTCCTATATGCTTGACTATTAAAATATTTGCAAAAAACCGAAAACGCTACTACCAATTTTCACCAGATTTCAATGGGATTTTCTAATGTTTGGAAAAAGCTTACGCATGAAAGGCATATATCCTGAGTAGTCAACCTGTTTAAGCAATAAAGAGGTCAAATTTTGGAGAAAGAACAGTTTTTGCCAAAAATCATCGGGTTGCTGTAAATTTGATTTGGAATCCTTTTGTTTACAATCTATATTGTCGTAAGTTTGCTTACTGCTGGTGCTATTTTCAATAAAATAATTTATCTGGCTCAACAATATTTCTCGAAACAGCTTCGCAATTGCATGGGAACTCAGACACGAATATCGATTGATTTGAGTTATAAATCATATTCAGTGACTTGCTCATGCACCAATTACGTAAGAAGCCTTCCACGTGATCCTATCTTCTGTTCGTGCCGTCACATCATGTAAACCTTGACCTTTTGGAATTGACTGGACATCTCTTAGTGAGTTAAAGCCAAGTTTGGTTTGGCTTTAGTGAATGGATGAGCTGGATAATTCTATGGCTGATTATTTCCAGATTTATTTTGTAGAAAAATCCAAAACTTCATCCGGAATTTATGTTGGAATCTCGATTTAGCTAAACATCCCAGATTCGAACATAATTAGTCAAGAAATTGCTTAGCACGGCCGAACTCCAGAACTTCTCTAAAATCCATTTTGATATCCCTATCCAACTCTGAATACCTGATTTGACAATAATATTTTTTTCTTTGGTCATATGGTCAAGTTCCATTCAGAATGGTCGAAACGGCCTAGTTCCATTCATTACAGCCGAATCCCAAAATTCGTCAAATTGGGCTTTGCACACCAAATTTGACCATCATTTGTTAAGAGATGGCCTAGTTCCATTGAGCATTATGTTAGAGTGTCAATCCAATTCCGCATACCGATAAAGCTTCATCGAGCATAGCATAATATGTCCTGTGCAGTATAATTATACTTGGTAATTAAACGAATAATCTTTGGTGATCAAAATTAATAAAACATTTAAAATTTTTGCGGAATAAGCTAAATTTATTTGAAATATCCAATCCGGTAATTAATCTGGCATTGAATAACATTGATAGTTTTCCGGGAACCATTGCCTTTGGGATGCCTCATATATTTTTTGCAATCTTTTAAAATATATTTCGTGTTTGCCATTTCAAGGGTTAAATACTAATGGATTTTAGAGTAATTTTATTATAATTTAAATAACTAAGGTTGCAGGAAATTCGATTATAAGTTGTGAAATTGCAGGAGGATTTAATTAATAAGTTAGGAAGACGGAAAATATTAATTTAGAATTAAATTTCAGGAAATCTACAGATGCATGTGAAGTAATAATATTTTTTTGCCAGGTTGCTGATTTAGAGAAGCAATTATTGAAGACCAATACCATTGTTATCCTTAAAAAAAACCTTTCCAATCCTTCCTATTGTTATGTGTAAACAGACTGTAGGAATAGGCCCGGCGTTATCCGGGACACTTGTTCAGTACTTGATCCTACAGTCCAATCAATCAATTAATCTATATTGTCGTAAGTGGTATACTTTTTAAAACGTATTAACACGAAAAAGCTCTTATGGAACCCGTTGCTGCCGGTTGGCTGATTTCCGCCAAATATCATTGAGACCTCCAAATTTATAAAAAAATTGGTGTAATTGTAAAAATCATGGAGCATATTTTAGTAAACGGACCGATTTGGATGGTATAAATTTAAAGCATGAACTCATTTTCAAAATACAATTAGAATTACATCATAAAAAATTAAAAAAATGTATAATTAATTAGAATCTTGCTGAATTAGTAATACTTGGTTGGACTTTAGAATTCGGCAAATGTTATGTTATTTAGTGAAACTTAGACTAGATAATTACATATTATTAGATTGCAACGACTTAAGGTAATGAAATACAGTTACAGTTACATAAAATCAATCGGATTCTAGCTTTCTAAATATATACCTGCCAATTTGTCCAATTTAATCCCCCTTCCTGCAAATGTAAGCCCAATAAAATTTTATATCACGATAATATTCCTAATTTTTCATTTTTCATCAAACAACATTACGATTATCCATCATCGTATTTCCTGCTTATCTCCTTTCATATACACGATATAGTCAATTTTGAGATTCACAGACCATTTGCCATATCGTTTTTATAGATATAAATTCTCGAAATTATTACTCGTGAATCGAGAGATGTATATAACAACGAGATATGGATGCGGGATTATGAAACATCTGTTTTCGGTTGTTTTTTTTTATATATTATTGTCTTAAGTTTCTTTCTTTTCGCATTTTATTGAGAATCATAACTGATTTTTCATGGTAAATCCAATAAAATTATAATACCTACTATGTATATAAAGTGGAGGAAAATGTGGAAATTTTGTTTTCGAAATTTGTTGCTAAATGTATGTCATCGTAATAACTATTTTTATGTTACCTTGTTCTTTGGCTTTTTTACAATATACATAAAATAAAACCAGATAGAAAATTTGTGTGTAATATAATAACAAAAAATAATAGCAATAATAATTTTCCCAAAGCAGATACTGGAAAATATATTATATAGATATTATTTTTAAATGCCAATAAATAGATGAATGGTTTTTTGTGTTATTGCCCATGATTATGATTGCTTGAGATTTCTCGTTTTTTGGCTAAAGTTTATTGGCTTATAAATATATTAAGGATGTAATGGATCGTAATCGTCGTAAAAAACGAATCCACTCTGGCTTTAAACCCATACCTATGTACAAAGAAGCATAAAGTTGGTATTTGGGTGATCCGGAATTTATCCCATAGCTATTTGTAAGTATCTACACCTACTCATTTTGTTAAGGAGAAGGCAAATAGATCGATCAAGAGACATAATTACAAATATTTTCCGTTTGTTTCCCATTTTTATTACATTATACAGTTATTCCCATTTTACAAATATTTGGTCATAGTCATAATAAAATTTCTCCTGGTTGAAATACAGGCTAAATTTTCTATGTGGAATAACTAAATTACTCTCGTTTGGAAGCAAAGCCTAACCTATTTGTGTGCATGTAAATGAGAATCTCCAAATCCACCATCAAGCAAACCAAAAAAAAAAATAAATAAATAAAAGAAAAACTATTAGATTTTCATCAAGATTATAAATCACAATAAAATATGAATATTATACATTAAGAAAATAAATTTTCCCAATTTGTTTGTGTATTTCTCCGTTTATTCGTTTTAGTTATTTGCAAAAGAAAATTGTTCGAGATTATATAATTTGATTATTTTCCATTTTCGTGATCAATAAATTAAATTTAAATAAAAATATATGATTTTCTGTCTCAAGAATTCTGGAGACATGCAAACGAAAAATTTATATATTTTCTTGTACCCAATATTGACTTACGGTTGATAATTTTCATGTTATGTATTATACTCATTTTTTATGTACCACAACGAGTAATAACATAGATAATTTTCCAACTGAAATAAAAAGACATAATACATTTTTTTTAAAACAATATCTCCATTAATTATCAACCACAATACCCGACAAAATAGCATCTCTCTTCGAAGTAACCAAAGCGAAGAAGTAAACCTTAAAATTATGGAAAATTTTCCTTATCAAAAATCCTTAAAAAAAAGGAAAATTTATAGTTAAATAATTTTCTTAAAAACAATAAAATTATATACATTTTTTTGTTTATAAGAAAATAAAATCCAGGAAATTATTATTATTGTTATTATATATTTTTTCTAAAATAATAATAATTTCATTGTCATAAAGATGAAGACGAAGAAATAGTAAGAACAAAATAAGACGAAAATCTTAATATTTCCGTCCATATTCTTATACTATTTATTGTATGATTGTATGAAATTTCACAATACAATTTACAAGACTAGGAGTAGTCACTGCTACACTATTTTTGTTTTGTTCTAAAATAGTAAAGTTGTAAAACTACTGAAAATTATATAGTTTCCAGTTTAGTTTATCCTTTTATTTCCTTTTGTATTTTTGTGTTGGTGGTTTGGTTTAATTTGAGGTTTTGTTATGTGTGTTCTTACATTATTCGATGCTGTCTTATTTCTTACATTGAACAATGAAATTATTGTGTAAAGCAATTTTTGTATATTAGGTGTGTATAATGTGGGGTAAATGAGTATAGTAAATTTACAACTTTTTAGACCGCAAACAAATTAATTGTCTTTTGACTGAATGATCTATGATCAAATTTTCGTCTTTTATTTGTTTAGTACTCTGAAGTCATTACCGCGCTGTATTCATAGTCTCAGTACCAAAAATTAAACAAAGTAAAATTATGAATCGGTACAAATCGGTTCAGTTTTTATGGTGCTATCGCTATGGTGGTTTCGTTGTCTCACTGTTTTGATATCTCCCTTGCGATGACCTGGAAATTTGGTCACATTTAATAGTTACAACAAAAATGCTTACAAAAATAACCCATACACAAACTACTGTACCAGATAAATTTTATTACTAAAACAATTTAATTTTCTGGTTACAAAGCATTTTTATATGTATAAAGAATTTAGAATTGGTTCAAAGTGCGATTATTAGAAAAATAAAAAGTTACTTGCACAATTTCGTTTGATGCAAATCAATCTATCTACTGCAAATTGCCTACAATTTTAAAATTTTTGCTATTACGTTTGTAAATTGATACCACTGATCTAGTCCAACTTGAATTTTAAAGTGTGATTGAAGTTAAATTTGTCGTTATATATATATATATATATATATATATATATATATATATATATATATATATATATATATATATATATATATATACATACACACTCGACTAGAGTCCCGAGTTGCGTCGGTTTGAGTTGAGCTGTTTCAAGTTTCGTTGAAACAAAAAATTGAGACCCAAACTTCGAGTTGCGTCGCATTTTTGACGCAACTCGAGAGGAATATTTTTTCACAAAAAATTATTTTCTTCTTTCTTCTATAGCATATTCAACACTGATATTTTAATAAACTAAATAAAAATCGGTAATTCCCCTGAAATGTTAGCAATAATTGTTTCGACATGACTTTTTCATAATAGTAGTTACTTTGGTCTGAATAAGTTCATTCACGTTGTGTATTTTATATTTGTGCATACATAAATTTATAAAAAATTATTAGTTTCTTTTGTGATAATTTTGTGTGTGTAAGTATCTATATTATGATATTAGTGTACAGATTTGTTTCGGTATTCCGGTTAGTTTAAAGTTAATTATTTTTCTTTTACTTACATAAAGTGTTGTGCATTGTACAATTATGAATCGTAAAGTAACAGCAAGAGGCATTTCGAGAAAAGATGTCAAAAACAATAAAAAAGTTTTATCATTGGAAATTAAACTAGATATTTTATCACGCTTTCAAAAGGGTGAAAAACAAGCATATATGGCTAGAATAATAAAATTAGCTCCTTCAACGGTACGAGAAGCATTTGCAATTGAGAACCAACCAAAATAAAAGCACTATCTGAGATAACAACAAAGGCGCAAGCGAACTGTAATTAACAGAAGTGCTCTGTTAGTAAAAATGGAATCGCTACTTTCAACTTGGG
This sequence comes from Nephrotoma guestfalica, assembly GCA_963691935.1. Classification (NCBI taxonomy): domain Eukaryota; kingdom Metazoa; phylum Arthropoda; class Insecta; order Diptera; family Tipulidae; genus Nephrotoma; species Nephrotoma guestfalica. The sequence goes on along the minus strand of OY829914.1, from coordinate 35,068,577 downwards.
TTGCACAAAAGACCCAAAAAAATATGCCACTCAGCAAAATGGTCATCCACAACATTAAACAATTTAATGCTAGTGATGGTTGGTTTGCACGATTTAAAACTCGAGCAAATCTTCATAACATAAGTTAGAAGGGGAATCCGCAAGTGCAGATCAAACGTCCGCAAACGAATTTGTAAATATACTTAAGATTGTAGTTGAAGAAGGTGGTTACTGCTCCAAGAAAATATTTAACGTCGACGAAACAGGTTTGTTTTGGAAACGTCTTCCAAAGCGGACGTACATTTCTAAAGATGAATCTGCGGCACCAGGTTTCAAAGCAACTAAAGATCGATTGACATTACTTTTGGGGGGTAACGCTAACGGTAATTATAAACTCAATCCTTTATTAGTGTATCACTCAGAAACACCGAGAGCTTTGAAAGGCATCGATAAGAAGATACTTCCCGTGCATTGGAGAGCAAATAAGAAAGCATGGGTTACCGGATCTTTGTTTTGTGATAGGGTAAAAAATGTGCTATACCGGCTTTCAGAAAATATTGTGACGACCAAAATCTGAATTTTAAAATACTAGTATTCGACAATGCACCAGGACACCCAGGATACTTAGATGATATAAACGAGCATGTGAAATTTTTATTCATGCCTCCGAATACCACCTCAATCATTCAGCCAATGGATCAGGGTGTAATTTCCAACTTCAAATCATACTACCTTAGAAGAACTTTTCCACACTGTTAAATGCTATTGATTCAAATGATGGAACAACAATTAAAACGTTTTGGAAGGAATATAATATTTTGAAAGCTGTCAAAAATATTGCTAATTCAAGGTCAGAAGTAAAATCGACATGTATGAATGGCGTTTGGCGCAAAGTTTGGCCCGAATGTGTGTTAAGAGCAATATAAGTTGATGAAGTTCTTCTGGTTCGTAGCGAAATCGTTAATTTAGCGCAGGAAGTTAATTTCGAGGGCATGGATGAAGACGGATTCGACGAAATTATAAATCATGAGGATTTAAGTATTCCAACCGAAGAGCTAATGGAAATGGAAGATAATTTCGCAGCAGAAAGTGATAATTTAGTAGAATTTCTAGAATCAAAAAACGTCTTGGAAAAGCAATCAAACTAATATCTGAAGTGAAGGACTCGATATTTTAATAAATGAAGATCCCAACGAAGAACAAAGTGCCAGAACTTCACGCGAGGTTAGATCAAGCATCAGCTGTTACAATGATATGTATATAAGAAATAAGAAAACTACAACACAGAGTACTCTGGACAGTTGTATACAAACGTTAGAAAAAGAAAAGCCATCATCGTCCGATATTGAGTGTTTTAATCTAGACTCGGACTTAAAGGCTAAGATTATGAAGAATGTGATGCAACAATAGTTCCTATTTTGAATTTGACTGCTATTATTTTATTTTATTTTAAGAAACTTTATGTGTATGAATTTTTTGAAATGAGTATGTAAATTGTTTTTGGAAATACAAATGTGATTATTATTATGAAGAATATTTTAACGATACCTAATAAACATATTTTTCATAGATGTACTTGGTTTTCGATTGGGTTTGTTGAAAGGGCATTGAATGCAGAAACAATATTCAAAATTTTGGGAATATTAATTCGAGATGCGTCATTTTCGAGTTGCTACGCATTTCTCCGGAACGAATTAGCGAAACTCGAGACCCTGCAGTATATATATATATATATATATATATATATATATATATATATATATATATATATATATATATATATATATATATATATACATATTAGGGCGACCCATTTATGTATGGAGGAAATCTTATCTCTTTTGTTCTACCGGGCTACAAATATTCGTTTCTATTAAAAATGACCATATGCAAATTTTCAGGTCCATCGGACCACGTTTAGGGATCGTTCAAATTGATTGACGTTTTCTGCTTTCTTTCACTTCAGCTCGTTCAAGTAATGCCGGTTTAATATTTTCTCTAAGTATATCGAATCCAATGAAATGATAAAAAAGGTGATTGACGTAGTAAAAAATTGATTTCGGGCTGTTACTTTCAAAAAAATTAAAACTGGTGAGTTGCTGATCATGTTTGACTAAATTTCACTATTTGTGCTTGGCTATCGGATCATTAATCGACATTGCACGTCAACATAACTAAAAAATTAACAATTTTATAGTTGAAAAATGCCCAAAAGGTCGTTTTGCCGTGCATACGTTTCTGTGAGAACACATCTATTTGGAAATAAATAAAGTGAACGTGTACTCTTATTTTATGTGTACGCCTACCTAGTTTTAGGATATTACTTTCCGATGACTCATGATGAGTAACGCATTTATTACGAACGATGAAATTCTGTATAAACTAGGATCAGTTTAGTTTAAACAATGACTATTCTTTTAGAAGTTGAACCAGCAACTCTTTGTTCGAATAATAAAATAACTTTTATAAAATATTAACTCTTTTGTATTTTTGATTTTTAAGTTTGAAAATTTCACTTAATTAATAATCATGGAAAATAAAGTACAGACCCCGCATGTTGGTTGATTGGTAAGTTTTGTCACTTAGTATTTTTAATCTCATATCTGATATTTTTCGTTCATTACAATTAAGGGATGAGAGTAATTCCACATTGGTGATTAATGATCCACGACCTTCAACAAAGTAGATCTCAAGAAACATATATAAACTTCATCATTTCCGGCACCACCTCACTACATTGTCTTTTACTGGCAGTGAATATCAACCACCAGTAGAAAAGAAACTAAAAGAAACAAAAAATTTCGCTTCATATCATACATATATGAATAACGTATCGATCGAAAATAAGCAATTCAACAGCTACTCTTCTAATCGGCAGGACTGCAAATGCATTAGGGCATGATTTAGGATCAATTTCAGTTTCCAAAAATTGTTTTTCGCCAGCGACAACGGCGCAGGAAAGAAATCATTAGGATGGAAAAATGTTAGAATATATAGCAGAGAAAACAATGGTTGATCGGCTGTGCGTTATAGTATCCGGTTATGTTTGGTCACCAATTTATTGGGAGTTTGGGGGGAGGGGGCTCATAGAGCAGTATAAAATGGTATATAAAATGCTCGAAACAACAAACTATTAAAGGATTGTGCTTTGCTACAACGGCCAGTAACTTCGGTATGCTAAATGGAGCCTGCAGACTTCTTGAAAAAAGACGGCAGAAATTTATTGTGGTTTGCTTGCAGACATCATATATATGAATTAATTGTATCTGCTGTTTTTAGTAGCTTGTTAAAGGAAGTATCAAGGGAACCCGATATTCAGCTTTTTCCGAGATTTAAAAGTCAGTGGAATTCACTACTTATTTTAGCTCAAATACGATGGATATATCTACATCCGTAGATATATCTATCGTATTTGAACTAAAATTACATTTAATTTAGGACGTTTAAAGTGTTGAGCTCTGGGCTAGATATATCCATACCACTCTTCAAATACGTGTTCTATGGATATTTGGTCCAGGGCAAAGTTGCCACAGAACGTTTTTTCTCTAATGTTCCTAAAAGTAAGGCATGAGTATGGCCATCTCAAAACCACATAATCTTAATCCGACAAATTTATACTCTTAGCATGTCAAATAACGGTTGTACGGCTAAAATTCTCAAAATTTAAAAGGAACGAATTTAATTTCTGTATTTAACGCCATTTCTAATAAATTCCGGTCTGGACTAACTTTTCATAAATTAATATTTATTTAGAATCAATTTAAATAAATTCTCTTCTAACTTCACATAAAAGCAAGTGTTTTTTTATTGACTAGTGTTGCCTGATGATTTTTTTTCTATGATATAATCGTGGGGACCAAATGATAATTTTTTCATTCCAGATTTGCAGAAGTTTTTGTGATATTTTATAAATGGTCTTTCATCAATAATATTCCTTCATCTCACAATTTGCATTAGTGGTTAAGAACAAAGCATTTACTAGGACTTCTGTTAGACGTGGAGTTTGGAAAGCTATATATCGCATATCGCTAAGAAAATAATAAATTGCAGGATTTTTATGGATTCGTTGTCACGTGTCATATAAACTTGAAAACACTAGTTGTTTTAATTTCATGGGTACCTAAGATTAGTAAAATATTTCCTTCTGTATTATTTTTCTGTGACCAAATATAAAAATGAGTTTATTTTGAATCACTTTCGTCACTTTAAGCGTATTTTAGCACTTTAAGGCTAGAATTGATAGTCGCAACTATTGCTATATATACCAGGTTTTAAAAATTATTAGATTTTGTGAATTTTTGGATTTTTTCCAATATTTTGTAGCAATTAGTACAGTAATATATGTTAATCAATTAACAATTTTCTTTATCATTAGGAAAACTTTTCATTACAAAATTTATGTAGTAAATTACCGAAAGATAGTTTTATAATTTTAAACAAGGTGAAATTGTAATATGCAACTAAGCGAAGGAAAAAATCCCAAAAGAGAATCGAAGTTACTTGCTATAAAGTCAGATACGAAAAAACAAAATCAATAAAAACACACATGCAAAAATTTGTTAAATTTGCAAAATAGTACACTGGGTAAAAAAATATACAAATGTACAGCTCACGGAAATGTTGGAGGAGTTGACTTATCGAACGACACTGCCAACATATGAACGCGATGATCAAAAAGCCATTGTAACGTTAATTTCAAAAAATTGATTGATCCACTGAATAAATACTGGCCAGCTCACAGAATTGTTCCACGGCCAAAATACACGGGATTACCCATTTTGTGGAAAAAGTTTAAGTTTGAAGTTTCATCCGGATCAATCAATCCGTCTGGGCTGGTCAACCCTTGTTGAAAATTTAATCTTTAAATCTATTTGAATATTTTAATACTTTGTCGTTTTTTGAACTTTGAAAAAGCTTCCATGGGAGCTGCCACTACCGGTACTCAGATTTACACACAATTTCGGAAGGACCCCCCAATTAATGAAAAAAGGTTAAGTATGAAGATAGATTTGATTCCGAAAAGACAATCCGCCTGAGCCGAAGAGATATTTGGCATCTCTGGTGAAATACATTTTTTTATCAAAACTCATCATTTCTGGTAACATTTAAAAAACGATCTGAACTAATTTTGTTTGAAATTCAATTTACAATCTTTTGTTTTAAATCGTTTCTTCGTAAATGCAATAACCTTTTCAAAATATTCGCAAACAACTGAAAAGCTTTAATGGAATGTGCCACTTCCGGTGGACCGATGTCGACGAAAAATCACTGGGTTTTCCAATTTATGGAAAAAGCTTAAATGTGAAAAATCATTCCGATAAATCAATCCGTATGGGCAGTACAGAGAAATTTTGTTTGCAAAAATCATCATTTCCGTTTAAGATTTGCAAAACTGGTCTTGTTGCAAATTTAATTTAGAATCTTTTAGCTCTTAATCGTTTTTCTCGTACATGATATGTTTTGCATAATATTTGCAAAAATATATAAACTGCTATGGAAGCTGTCACTTCCGGTGGACCGATTTCAGCCAAAAATAATTGGGATCCCTCAATTTATGAGGAAAACATAAGTATGACGTTTTATTCCGATCAGTGAATCCGTCTGGATTAACACAAACAGAGATTTTCAAAAACAACTTTTTTGAACGCGAATGGTAATAAATCTGCAGAAATCTCAAGGTCAATAATTGTCAATTTTATGGTTACTTTAATTTATTTTATTGCGTAAAAAAAGTAAAACATTATCACTGCTCTAATTTAAGAAAACCAACAAGGTCAGGTAAACCCTGGTTGGTTGAAAATTTTATAATTAAATTTATTTAAAAATTTTAATTCTTTGTCGTTTTTTGCGTGTTAACTGGTAAACTTTTCAACATTATTGCAAAAATCGGACAATACTCCAATGGAAATATTCCGGAACACAGATTTGAACCAAATTTCGCAATTGTATCTCCTAAATAATTTTAAAAGTTCAAGTATGAACTCAGAATAGTTTTGTCGTAAATATATTTTCAAAATATTTTTAAAAGACGAAAAAGCTCCTATGAAAGTTGTTACTTCCAGTGGACCAATTTATGCTAAAATTTATGCAGTTGTTCCCAATTTATGGAACAGGTTTAAATACAAGTAAGTTTTATCCCGATCAATCAATTCGCCTGGGCTGCATAGAGGCCGAATTTTTGTTCAAAAAAATGTTTCTCGTCAAAAATCGGCATTTCCATTTCAATTTTGGATACCTGGGCAGCTATTGTTTCAAACTTAATTTAAAATCTTTTAGTTCATAATCGTTTTTTCAAAAATATGTATATAATTTTCAAAATATTTGCAAAACAACAAAAAATCTTCTATAGAAGCCGCCGATTTCGGTCAAAATTCTCTGAGGTTTCAAAATTTATGAAAAAGCCATAAGTATGAAGTTTCATCCCTATCAATTAATCCATCTAGGTTGTAGAAGGCGAATTTTTGTTGCGAAACGGGATTTTGTCAACAATTGTCATTTCCGCTTAAATTTTTGAAAACCGCTCTAGACTGATATTGTTGCAAATTTAATTTAGAATCTTTTAATTCCTAGTCGTTTTTTCTTAAATGATAAGAAAATATTTATTTCAAATTATTCGCAAAAAACGAAAACGCTCCTATGGAGGCTGCTACTTCCGGTGACCCGATTTCAAGCAAAAATTATTGAGATCTCCCAATTTATGAAAAAAGTTAAAAAAACTTAAAAACTTAAGTTGCATCCGTCTGGGCTATAGAGAAGCTACAGAAATTTTGTCGGTACGTAGCACATCCATACACACTCATACATACAGAGATTTTTTAAAAACTACTTGGTTTGGCTTCGGCTATATAGCTAATTGTAAATCTGCATCTCGAGGTCAAACTTTTCCATGATACTACATAAAAGAAAGTAAAATATGAAAGTAAAAATAATAAAATGACACATTTTGAAACTGCCGACATAAATCTAAAATAATCAGCTACGTTGTTATATTCGGGTACAACTTGTGAGGTGCAGGGGGGAAGTTTATATTTGAGCGGATCCCCTGGGACAAGAAGTTATCTATTCCTCTTGTAAAAGTATTTTTGTCAGCATATCATAAGTAAGTTTGGTACGTTTTCAAAATATGTGAAAAATCAGTCATATCTGCAACTAATGCTAGTATGAGATATGTTTTAGAAGTTTTAGCCCAAAATCCTAAGAAGCGAAGACAATTGTGTGGGTGGACTTGTGGGAATCTAAACGAACAGATAGAGAACATGCAAAAATTCAGAAATACCCAAACACAAAATGACCTAGGGCAGTATTCTTGAAATCGGTGGAAATTTCCCCAATCGGAATACAATTTGCTTTGAAATTTTCTATATTTTTCGCCGGCTACTTTAAACATTTTTTCAAATTTGTTTTCAGGTTTACTAATATTTATCTCCCTACTAAGGGAATAATTTCGAATCGATTTACTCAGTCGGAATTTTTCCCTTAGTAGGGGGAACAATTATGTTTCTTAATTTAAAAAAAGAAAAGAAATTTAAAAAATTGATTAAAGTAGTCGGCGACAAATTCGAATAATATACAGAATTTCAAAGCAAATTGTATTCCGATTGGGGAAATTTTCATCGATTTCAAGAATACGGCCCCTGATGTCCTTCTTTCCCAGAATATATTGTACAGCGAAAATCGCGCGCAAAAGTTGATGGTACTAATTACTATTCCAGAAGATATTGCTGGAGAGGTTGTTCTACAAATCATAGTCACAAAGCCTTCAACATGAAAAAGGGAACCTGATTCACTTCACCAAAATTGGCATTAATCTATTCGTGAGCACGTTCAATCTATGTTCCAAACGTTTTTCAAATTTCATTAACGAATGATTTTTTATCAATTAGATTAAATCAACCAGTATTTTACCAACGACACTGTTTACTGTACAAGCGCGACATGCCTTGCCCAAAATGATTTTTTTTGCAATGCTGTAACTTCCCTTTTAGCCATATAATTGATGAGGTTGCAATAAAAGAAACACTGCTTAGATTAATGAAAAATAATACCACTGAAGAAGACTCAAATTGCGAAAAAAAACAATTTTAATTTTTAAAATCGCTTTGAATTATTTTACCAATAATAACAAAATTGTTTGAGAAACTTAATGATTTTCTGGGAAGAAACCAAATGACACCTGCCTGTTATTTTATTTGCTATTTTTACAATGGTTTTCCATTCTTCTTAAAGATAAATTTAGAGGTTTCAAGCAGCCATATATTCTGATATCTGTTTTGGAGAATTTGTCTGAATCACATATAAAAATTAACTCCCTTTTCTTTGCAGCACATCTTTTATTAAACAACACAACTTTGAAAATAATAATGAACGTCTTTTTTAAAACTTCCTCGATAATTTGTATTTTACTTTGCTAGAAGAGAAGGAAATTGAATTTTTGTCCAGTATTATCTCTCATAATCATCGATCATTGATTGATGCACAATTAAGTATTCTCCATAGTTCTCGATCCTAGATCCTAGGTTTGATATCGTCACGTGATTTTCAGGTACCGAATTTAACGAATTGTCTAAATGTTTATTTTTTCTTACTTTAAATTTAAGTTAACCATTGAAAATATATAATTATAGCAAAGAGGGCAGTTGGGATGAAAATTGGTTAAAATTGTAGCATTAGAAAATTTTATCAGTGTCAGATATACCGCACAAATGTTCAATTCAATAACAAATACCAAGATATAAACCCTGTATCTAAAATAAGAATATAAAAATATTTACAAAACTTTCTTTTTGGCCAAGTAGTTTGTTTATATAAATTAAAACCAAGATTAAAAAACCACATCGATTTATATCAAAAAACCATAAAAAGCATTGAAATCTTTCGAAAATATTCGAATTTTTGCGCCCACACAAAAAGCACAAAAAACCATTTCAATTTTTGGTGTTAGATATCAATTTCAAATCAACCAATACAAATCGAGTATACCTCCTTCTCACAAACCACACAAACATTCAGATCAATACACTCAATAACGCATAACGAAATTGCCAAAATAAACAGAAAGAGTTAAATTTTATCAATCACACGCATACACACACCTTGGCACAAAATAAAATTTCCACAAATCACAACAAATTTTCCACATCGCACAACACAAACGAAGTACAAAAACAAAATATAAAATTTTTCCCAATAACCAATAATCATTCGTCTCAATATCTACACCAAGCACACAAAAAAAAAATATTAATAAACCAAAAAACCGAACAGCATTTTCCATACACACCGAGAAAACATTTTTATGTACATTTTCCTTTTTCTTTTTCACTTGTCTTTTAGTATTTCGATTCTGTTCAGTTTTGAGTTGCGCGTTTTTACATATTTTCTCATGTTATATAGATGTGTGTGTGTGTATGTATGGAAATTTTTTTTTTAATTTTTAAAGACCGCCCCATTCTATAAATAAACTCAATGTAGAAAACCTGAGAGAAAATTTATTTTCTTTTAAAATATAAAAATGAAAAGACATGCAAAATTTATTTTTCCTAATAGTTATTAGCAGCATTACACCGTTTTCACACCACTTGCGATTTTATAAGTCCATCGCACACACGATACAACAATTCTCATTTTCTGTAATGGACAATATATATAAAATATGTATTTTTTGGGGGGGCAAGGGTTGCGATTTTTTACATGCGAGGGTGTGATGTAATAACAACGCGCGATGACATTAACATGTAAACAAATATTATTTTGATACCGGGGTTGGTCATACATGGTAAATAAATAACTAGGGTGACATGTTTAGGTGTTTAATATGTGATCATTTTTGCATGGTATAACAAAAACAACAACAAACCCTATAAATACCGGGTCAATAGAAAATAAATATTAATATTATAAAAGGGTTGATTTTCCGCTTGTTGTTGAAATACAGGGGATTATTATGAAAGGTTACAATAAATAATTGTAATGTGTCAAATTTCTAATAACAACGATTTAGATAGAAAAGTGACACAAATTTTTGGACAAACAGTAGGTATTCGTTGATTTTGATGATAAGGTGGTATAGTGTTTGCCATGTCTGTGTATGATTGATATAATTTGAGGTTAAAAAGGGTTACTATATTGTATCGAAAGGGTATACATAGATAATCGGGTTATCATAAAGTCAAAAATTCCCATATCTAATACATTTTAAATGATTTCCCACACTCGCCTGCGTATATTTCGTATACATGTACGTTTGCAAGATAAATAACATCTTAGATATTTGAGTAAGGTCAACCGCGATTTTCTTATACATACATCCTATATCATACGGATAGTCGAGGGTTTTCTGTTGATTTATTTCGATAAAATTCTATTATAAAACCGCACATATAACACCCTTTGGGATTTCTTGTGTGTAGATTTCTAAAATAACAATAACAAATTGAATTTCTTAGGATATAAGAAAATAATGGGAATTTTTTGAAGGGTGATTTGTTCCTTTTATTTTTTTGGGTATTATCCAGCACACATATACGAGTGCACATACATAATAAAAAATTAAGGAAATTATGGTTTAGGATCAATTGAAAAATTTATTGTGAGGTTAAAATGTGGTTTTGATTATTTATGTATCCGTACGTCAGATAAAACAATGATCCCGCACATTTTTATAAATGCTTACATATTTATACGATAAATCTTAAATAATTTCGCGATAATTATAATTTTAAAGAAGTTATTATCAACGTCATTATATTAAATAATGCTGTTTTTTAAATGATACTTCAAATAACAATTATAAACATATTCAAACATACTTACACATGTATGCTATTCGTGTGATTTTTGAGAATATGAAAATTACTTTTCACGTACACAAATCTCGAGATTTTTTTTATGGCGTATAACCATTTTTTGTTCTCGTTGTGATGATTAAACAAGCAGCTAGCAAAACAAAAACCTATTTGCCAAGTTGATAATTATTTCTCGCAGTTAATAGTTCTAAGGTTAAGATTTGGATACAAGGAAATTGCTATTGCTAAACGAGTTGGGATATAAGAGGAATCTCATATGGAAACGGAGCCGATTATTATTTTGAACAAGCATAGCCTCTACTTATTAAGTCGTCTTCTATAAACTGAGTCTGAGAATGAAACTTTAATACGGTAGTGAAGAATTTCCTAAAACCTCCCTAAATTTAAAATCGTTCGATAGTATTAGTGAATCTTTCAATTATTGCTTATAATAGCATTCATCAAAATAATTGAAAATAACACTTAAAAAATTACTAGTTATAATTATTAACAAGCGAGAGCTTTAATAAAGTAAATCACTGTTAAATATCTTAAACAACCAAACAATAAAAATAAAAAAAAAAATTTACTTATAAAATTTTATTCTAAACTTATTATTCAAACTAAAACGTCACCGAAGAACTTAAATAACAAGTAGTTCAATTGAATCGTGTTCCGTTCATAATTTTGCTTTCCTAAACTACTTTAGAATTTGAAGGCATCAATAAGCGAATATTTGTAGATAGATATTGGGCAGTTTAAGCTCTGCATAAAGTTTCAGGAAAATCTCTTGGGGATTTGGGGGTAAAACTTGACTAAAACCTCAAGAGTTGAACTGTAGATCAATTGAATCGTGTTCCGTTCATAATTTTGCTTTCCTAAACTACTTTAGAATTCGAAGACATCAATAAGCGAATATTTTTAGATAGATAATGGTCAGTTTAAGCTCTGCATAAAGTTTCAGGAAAATCTCTTGGGGATTTGGGGGTAACATTTGATTAAAACCTCAAGAATTGAATTGTAGATCAATTGAATCGTGTTCCGTTCATAATTTTGCTTTCCTAAACTACTTTAGAATTCAAAGGCATCAAAATAAGCGAATATTTTTAGATAGATAATGGTCAGTTTAAGCTCTGCATAAAGTTTCAGGAAAATCCCTTAGGGATTTGGGGATAAAACTTGATTAAAACCTCAATAATTGAATTGTAGATCAATTGAATCGTGTTCCGTTCATAATTTTGCTTTCCTAAACTACTTTAGAATTTGAAGGCATCAATAAGCGAATATTTGTAGATAGATATTGGGCAGTTTAAGCTCTGCATAAAGTTTCAGGAAAACCCCTTGGGGATTTGGGGGTAAAACTTGACTAAAACCTCAAGAGTTGAACTGTAGATCAATTGAATCGTGTTCCGTTCATAATTTTGCTTTCCTAAACTACTTTAGAATTTGAAGGCATCAATAAGCGAATATTTGTAGATAGATATTAGGCAGTTTCAGCTCTGCATAAAGTTTCAGGAAAATCTTTTGGAGATTTGGGGGTAACATTTGATTAAAACCTCAAGAATTGAATTGTAGATCAATTGAATCGTGTTCCGTTCATAATTTTGCTTTCCTAAACTACTTTCGAATTCAAAGGCATCAAAATAAGCGAATATTTTTAGATATATAATGGTCAGTTTAAGCTCTGCATAAAGTTTCAGGAAAATCCCTTAGGGATTTGGGGATAAAACTTGATTAAAACCTCAATAATTGAATTGTAGATCAATTGAATCGTGTTCCGTTCATAATTTTGCTTTCCTAAACTACTTTAGAATTCAAAGGCATCAAAATAAGCGAATATTTTTAGATCGATAATGATCAGTTTAAGCTCTGCATAAAGTTTCAGGAAACTCCCTTAGGGATTTGGGGATAAAACTTGATTAAAACCTCAAGAGTTGAATTGTAGATCAATTGAATCGTGTTCCGTTCATAACTTTGCTTTCCTAAACTACTTTAGAATTTGAAGGCATCAATAAGCGAATATTTGTAGATAGATATTGGGCAGTTTAAGCTCTGCATAAAGTTTCAGGAAAATCCCTTAGGGATTTGGGGATAAAACTTGATTAAAACCTCAATAATTGAATTGTAGATCAATTGAATCGTGTTCCGTTCATAATTTTGCTTTCCTAAACTACTTTAGAATTCAAAGGCATCAAAATAAGCGAATATTTTTAGATCGATAATGATCAGTTTAAGCTCTGCATAAAGTTTCAGGAAACTCCCTTAGGGATTTGGGGATAAAACTTGATTAAAACCTCAAGAGTTGAATTGTAGATCAATTGAATCGTGTTCCGTTCATAACTTTGCTTTCCTAAACTACTTTAGAATTTGAAGGCATCAATAAGCGAATATTTGTAGATAGATATTGGACAGTTTAAGCTCTGCATAAAGTTTCAGGAAAACTCCTTGGGGATTTGGTGGTAAAACTTGACTAAAACCTCAAGAGTTGAACTGTAGATCAATTGAATCGTGTTCCGTTCATAATTTTGCTTTCCTAAACTACTTTAGAATTCGAAGACATCACTAAGCGAATATTTTTAGATAGATAATGGTCAGTTTAAGCTCTGCATAAAGTTTCAGGAAAATCCCTTAGGGATTTGGGGATAAAACTTGATTAAAACCTGAATAATTGAATTGTAGAACAATGGAATCGTGTTCCGTTCATAATTTTGCTTTCCTAAAATACTTTAGAATTCGAAGGCATCAATAAGCGAAGATCAATTGAAGTTTTCCGTCCCGCAATAAAAATGTGATCAAAGTGCGACCGGCTGCCTTAAATTCATTCATCGGTAAGTGACCCACTCAACTAAGAAGTGGGTTGAGCGGAGGGCCAAGATCATCATAACTCATTGCACTAATAACACCATTGGATTCTTTAATTTTAGAACAAATGAAGGGGCCTAAGATTTCAAAGTCAAATTTGTTTTAACTACCGAAGCTACTAGTTTAGCAATCAGTGGTGTGTTGGAACAAATTGTAAAAATTAACCAATAACTACTTCGCATTTAAAAAAAAATCTCAAAATCTGAACAAAACTTTTGACCAAAAACTACTAGCTGTTCTCGCATCTATTAAACATTTCTAATATATTATTTAAAGGCCGTGGGTTTATGTTTCTTATGGGTCGTAAATCACAGACCAATGCCCGTTTACACAAGTCAAGGAATGTAATTACCGATGTCCTCTCAAGAGCTGTTTTGGAAATGATTAACAAAAGTCAAAAACTGTAAAATGTTCAACTTAAACAAATTCTCCTCATTCACAAATTTAAATATTTCATTCGAATGCAGATAGCAAATTTTAAAAGATCCCCATAAATAGATCCCACAGTGGACTAAAGATAACTCAACTAACGAACATGCATTAAAGAACTCAAGATTCGAAAACTACGCGGCAAACAAACTAGAAACAGTAAGGTAAGCGAAAAATTTCAACATATTCGGATTGATTTGGTTGAACAGTATTGATCAAAAGGTCTCACAAATATTTAAGGACCTATTGGATGGCTTAAAGTTATTACCACATATAAAAACAATCATAGTAATCAAAATAGACAATATTGTACTTAAACAAATAAATATTAGGGATTTTTCGTATACGTACCACTTCTTACCATACCAAGGTTGAGAGATTCCATCGTTCGTTTAAAAAAGCTTGAATAACCCGACAAAATGATAAGAATTGGATTAATCACCTTTCCTATTGTATTGATAGTACAACTATTAAGTCTGTTTGTTCTACACCTTTTCAACTTCAAATTGGAACTAAATAATTTCAAATTGGGACTGAACAATTTCAAGTAGAAAATGAACAACTATACATTTAAATTATTAATTATTTTTATAGAATGCACAGAAATTAATAACAATTAAAAACAGTTAAAGTTTACCGAACATCCGTCACAAAATTGCTAATTTCTTAAATATTCTATTAGGATAGTTTCTAGACGTTACTCGGTTTGATTTATGATAACACTGTCTTCGCCAGATAACATGATTAATGGCATTAAGCATTGGGCTATATAGTCCAAGTCTCAGCAATCGATGACCAGCAAATTCACCTTCCTGAAAAACTTCTCCGATTGAAACATGTCAAGGTGCTTATCAATTAGTAATTTAACGTTTGATTGATACAAAATTCTTTAGCTTTTGGCTTCCTGAAAGCGTCCCTTCTAATTTCGCAATAAACTAAACCCATATTCCCAATACATCCAATAACGTAAATTTGCTCCTTTGCAACCAGCAGAATCGTGTGTCTTCTTCTATTTATATAGATATAAATAAAGTTTATCTAATCCATGTAGATTATGAAGATATTCTCTGCTTGGTATTCTAAAAGTTGTTAAGCATAATTACGCCTTTTAATTTTATTTTCCTCACTGTTTGATATGCCATCTAAATGTTTCCGTATAGTCCGTTGAAACAATAATTTTGTGATTTTCTTCAAATTTTTGTTTTGGTTCTTTCAAAGTTATTCTTGAGTTATCTTCAAATCTTGGGTTATTTTGATTGATCTTCTCTTTCCACCACGTTTTTATTTTTGGTTTTGTTGTTCGATGGGTCAGAGATCTTTACTTAACGTTTAAGAAAAAAAAATGTATAACAGAATATTCAATTTATATTTTGCCACGATTACTCAATTTGCAATTAAGTCGTTGTTCATTTTCCACTTCAAATTGTTTATTCCCAATTTCAAATTGATATTCCCAGTTTGAAATTGTTTAGTCCCAATTTGAAATTGTTTAGTCCCAACTTGAAATTATTTATTTCCAATTTGAAATTATTTGTTTCCAATTTGAAATGTTTATTCCCAATTTAAAATTGTTTATCCCCAATTTGAAATTGTTTAGTGCCAATTCAGATTTGAAAAGGTATAGTACTGAATTGGTTTGAATAGGCTTTCGCATAAAAGCAAATTGAGATAAATGTAAAAGATTCAACGTTAATGTAATTGGCTGTGTGAGACAAATTATGATTTTTCCTATGTTCGACAACAACTTTTTTTATTATTATTATTACAATTTTTTGTTAAGATTGATCAGTTCAGTTTACAAGATATGATTTTTTGAAGAAAATTTTGCGTTCTGACTAATTTGAACAAAAAACAGGTATTCAAATAAAAATAATATTAACATATAAGAATTATCCAAACCACGGATAACCGAGTTCATGCATTGAATCAAGCTCTACAAAACATGGGTCACTCCAATCCTAAAAAGAATTACATTTACTAAAACAAATTTTATGAGTTTAATATGCACATTAAAATGATTCGTTTTAATGTGAAATAAAACACGAATAACCAAAATTTATTTAATTATTTAAGCTCTACAATCATGGGTTAAATCACTAAACTAAACTTTCAATGTTTATATTGTTGTTAGGTGGTAGAATAATTTTAATATACCGAATACATTGTAGAACAGGTATCAGTTCAACTTTGAAGAACACTTTTTAATATTTGCTGGCGAACTTCAGATGATAAATATTTTCAATTTTTGCAGTGAGAGTGAATAGCGGGCTTTAAAGTTGATAAGTTACAAACTTTAATAAAAGATACAAACAGCCTTAAACTATTTATGTATCTTTTACATTTTATGACAGATGGAACATTACGAGTTGAAAACACACTAAACTTTCTAAAATTCATTTGTAGGACTTCCACTCGTAGTTGCAGTAAATACATAAAATTTTGTTCGTTCTTATTTATTTTTTTAATTTGAATATTTCCTACAAAAATGATAATTTCACCATTTGCAACTTTGAAATCATCTATCAGCCGGTACAAATGTGGCTTAGGGCTTGTTTGAAAGGCATCAAACTTAACCAATAAAATAAAATAATAATTAAATTTCGAAAAATCATAATTTTTCTCACAAACGTTTATTAAAAAATTATATTTTAATAATATTAGTTAATTAATTTTAAAGAAAGAGGTTTTAAACATTTGTCATTTTTCCAAAAACCAAAAATGACGGCCCCGGTTCAAAAGTACCGTGCCGAAAAAATGCAACAAATATTTCGCCTACGACTACCATGTAAATTAGGCTTTTATATACGAATTCTATATCGCAAGACAACTGTGTTCCGATTGTTTGTTTATTCACGTAAACAATCAACTTTTCGGCTCGTGTAAAAGTGTAAAGAGCGACAAAGTACTTTGTAACTCACACTCTAGGACAAATTGGCAAAATAATTTTGAACGTTTAGATATTATTAGCTGGCTATGTTTTCAGAAATTAGTTTGTTTTGCTCCGATTATTTTTAAAAATTGAAAAATAAGTAAAGCAGACGTAAATAGAATGGTTTACGTAATTGTGTGCAACTCGAGCGCAATAATTATTTGTGTATCTAGGGTGAAAAATAGTATTGTTGCTGGAGCGAAGCGATTGTTGGCCGACGCAAACAACTATGCGAGAGCAACAAAATCCTTTGCTTGAATAAAAAAAATAGTCGCTGTGCGATTTAAAATTCGTTTTGGCTACTTTCTACGGTAGTGGTTGAAAAAGAATTTTGTTTCTCTGGCGTAGTCGCTCAATACTTCGCTCAAGCAATAAAATACTACTTTGGGCTTTAAATAATACATAAACTATTTCGTGTCTCTTGAATATAAAGATCATTTCTCATAAGTTTCATAAAAATCTAAAAATCTGAGTGTCAACAGAATCAGGGCATCTTCGTGTGAAATCCCTGCACTTACTCGTACAAATAGAAAAAATTTAAAAGTGAATTTTGATACAGCGAAATAGTGGCATTTTAGAATAACTTACTCATAATTTTTTTTAAACCATTACCATATGGAAAAATCCATTGGGTTTTGGTAGTCATTGTTGTGAAGACATGAAGCTGGGAACTTTTTCTTGAAAAAAAAACATAAGGTCTCACAGGCTTTATGGGATGGTGGTCGAGTCTTGTTGAAACGTCCAAACTATTGGACCAAATTGTTAACGTGCCTACGGTATTTGTTGAATTATCTTGAGGGGACAATGAGAACAAATTACCATCAGACCACATTCATGCAGCGTGTGAAATCTTCTCGGGCAGACTGTTTGCTATTATCCGCGCTAAAGAAGGCTACATCGAACATTAACATATTTTTTGTTAAATTTGAAATGTTTTTACGATATACTGATGATTTGAAATAAAAAAAATAAAAATTGACAAATGTACAGCATTTTTACCTGGTAACATATCGCGTGCCGACCCCTGTAGAAATAGTTTTACCGAAAACGTTTCATTGAATTAAACTAATAAAAAATTAATAACGGTTTGATTTTTGGAAAATGCAAAAAATTCGTCTTGTGTTGCAATTTTAATTTTTGCTAATGATAATTTCAGGTGTCAAGTTAAATTTCTAGATGTAAGTTTAAATTACTTGATATGATGTTTAGAACGGAGCGCAACGATCAAGCTAGTTCCCTATAACATTTTTCATACAATTTAGTGTATGCAATTCATTGTTTCCTTATTATTTGCTCATTGTTTTGTTAATGAATTCACAATCACAAATTAACGAAAAAGCATGCATAAGACAAGAATTGCTGATCAAACTGACTAGATATCGTGATATTGTTAGTTGTTCAATTCTACAGCATAAGGATTTGTTACACATTCTAAAAACAGCAGCACAATGAGAACCAACTTCCCTTAAACAAGGCCTCAATAATCGGATGTTCTTTTAATTTCATCATTGTCAAAACCCCGTAACAGGATATTACTCCCTTCCCGGATATTACCCCCAGACATTACTCACAGCCAATTATTCTCCCGGGAAATTACCTCTCAGCCATTACCCTCTCCGTGATTAATTCCTCCCTCCCCAATCTAGTCATTACCGCCCGCCGTTAATACTGAAGTCATTACCTCCCGGTCATTTGCCCCCGATTATTGGTCTTCTTCACCATTATGAATAATTTCGATAAATTATATAAAAACGCGAATATTTTATTATATATTAGTGTCAGGTTCAATTGGGAGCTTTTCAATTGCCGGTAAGGTGTTGAAAATTTAGCATGTACAAAGCAAGCAACCAACAATGGTTGACCTTGTTGGTTTTCTGAAATTTAATATGATAATTGTTTGTGATTATCAAAAGTCCGGTTAATTTAATTTTTCCCTTTAGAAAAAGGATCTATGTATACATTTATGGTAAAAACAACTGGGGTGTTGGCCACAACATATTCATCCTCCGTTTTTTTCTTAGCACTTGGAATTAGCAACATGAATTTAAATGGTTTAAAACATATGTGCTTTAAATAGAAACTATAACATTCACCAACCAATCAGGATATCATTCCATTCGTCCTTCCCTCTTCAAAATTGCAGCCGAGCTAATAGTATCAGGAACATCAAAAGCCAGCAGTAATTATGAAACGTATAAACTTTCATTTGAGACCATAGCAAAGCCACCCAGAACCACTAGTCCACGCTAGTCAGAGTCATATGAACACAAAGGGAACTATTTAGACTATCGCACAATCAGCACTAAGTTGTGGTGGATTACCTAGAATTTCGGGTCAGGTCATGAAACAAAATTTTACTTGGCCGAAAAGTTTGACACTTCACTTTAAACACAATGGATTTTATCTTATTTTTCAACATATCCGCTTTTAACCGGAACCAGTACAACGTCACCCCGAATTAGATCAATGTCATCTGTAGGCTTATACTTTCTATGTCACTGAGCAATGTTAAAGTAGCTACCGGAATCCTCACACAATACATCGCACTATACTAAATTTCGAAGGTAATATTGAAAACCCAATCTAGTTAAATTAAATCAAAATTTGCCCTATACAAAAAAAAATTTCCCAAAATTTTGAAACTGCTAAATAAACGATAATTGCATAAAAGCAGAAAGCTCGGAATAAAAAGTTATAATTCACAAATTTTAATTTCCAATTGCACGCCTCAAGGCTAATTGCCATAATTTTATAAAGCATCCTTCCTCTAGATTAAAAATACAGCTACAAATTCTACTCTACAGATATGGACACTCGATGGTCGGGTGGTTAAGGTATACACCACTAAGTGTTATCATCTCAACGATCGAGACTTCGAATCCAACCCGAGGCAATTTTATTAGTCCAATAAATTAGTCCAATTTTATTAGTCCTAATCTATTAGTCCAATATCGTATGAAAACGATAACTTTATCCAATGTCAAGGTTATTTCTACTAGCCAGTGCCTTATATTTTTAAAAATCTACAGTCAGACAGACTTTTATGCTGATGCTACGTCCCCTCATTTTTGAGGTTATATAATAAAGTTACATTTCGGATTGATGTTTATAGTTGGTTTAAACATCATGCTAAGATATTCCGGCATGCCGAGTTGAGCTACAATTATTTCATTACAATCAACCCTCAATTTGACGGACGCTCGATTTAGCGGACCCCCGATTTTACGGATATTTTTAATTTCCCATTTTTCGGTTACCGATTAGGATGGGATTGGATAAGTTGGATGGAAGTGGGATTCTTAAATGATTTTTGGAAGAAGTTCTGGAAATGGCTACCTTATCAGATTGAATAAAGGCATGTTGGATGGAAATGGGATTATCAAATAATTTTTCAAATAAGTTCTGGAATACGGCCACCTGGGACGAAACTCGGTAATTTAACCTAGGACGGAACTAGGTGATTAGCAGGCGTCTTTCTTGAAGCAAGTGGCTTGTGATGCCTACATGTTTCTGGTAAGCCTGGGTGCTTTAACATCTATCATCAGTACGCGACCCGTTCAAGGAAACAGTGGGTTGAGCGGCAGGTCAACTACCTACTTTCACAAAAGATCACGATATAAACCCTACACAAAGGGCTCGGATAAATTTATAATATTCTTATCAACAACGACCTCGTAAACTGTTCACGGGAACATGAAAAATGATGTCTTCTAAGACCTTGAGATCCGCAGAACATTTTGAACCAAGCAGAAATTTACTCTTTTGAGGTACTTGCAATAAAAGAGCATACCTGGTCTGGGAGTTAATTCCATAAAACAACCAATAATTACACTCTCCACTACAGCGATAAACAGAAAGGAGAAAAATTAGGATTCGGTTTCTCATCCTCAAACAAATCCAATCTCATCGTAAGCCATCAAAATCCCAGGTGGCCATATTTCAGAATTTCTTCCCAAAATAATTTAAGAATAAGAATTGATTGAGTTCCGTTCCAGATGGCCATATTCCGGAACTTCTTCCAAAAACTGTTTTCTTTCCAAAAATCTCATTTCTATCCAACAAACAAAATCGCATCATAATCGGTTAAGAAATGAACGAGTCCTTTCTTAGGTGGCCATATTCCAGAACAAGTTCAAAATCTATAGACGATTAAATTTAAAAACATTCGGATTTAACGGACTCCCCAATTAGTCTGTTAAATCGAGGTTTTACTGTATTTCTAACATATCTTCCGTTCAGTTCCCATGCGGTCACTCAAATTTATGCTAACCCAAGCAATTGTTATTTGACGTTGATGGTGAAATTAATATCTCAACATCTCTCTGCCAAGCGCTCCCCGACCGTCAGGACACTGGTCTGTTTATAATATTAGAACGTCTACACAATAACTCAAGGCACTCTCCGATTGTTGAGTTCATATCTAAATAAAAGTAAATGATATGAGATGGAAGTTTTTGCATACCAGGGATGAAATGTTGCAACATCATACTTTCGATACTTTGTCGACATTTATGTCCTTTTTCCTAAACTACAACCTACTAGAATAAATGTGACAATATCTCTTTCTCTAACTTCGTTGAAGTATCGTAAACAAATTATTTGGCGAAAGAAATCGAGCAGATATATCACAATTTTCTAATCTAGTAAGCTTGAAAATGATATAAAATATGAAATAGTATCCCAATTTATTCGAGAGAAGCGAAACATAAACTTCGACAAAGTATCAAAAATGTGATGTTACAACATGTCACCCCTGATTGAAAAATTCTAAGATGACAAATAATTAAGTTCTTTCATTAAAATTTTGTGAAAACTGAAATAATACAAATTGAAGGCTTTGTTTGGTTTTGAAGGGCAGATCCAATAAATATTTTTAACATGATAAAAATAACATTTACACTTGACTTTGAATTTTACTCCAAGTAACGTATTCTCTCTTCAATTATGGTAACGTCATTTGGTGTGAGATAATCAAATGTAAATAATTCGAATTTTCAAATGAAAAAACAAATTTTGCTTAATACGCCCAATCGAAGACTGGCGGATGAGGCATACTTGCTCCAGGGGGAAGAGCTTGTTTTTCCTTCTATTTTATATTTAGAGTTATGTAGTGCTCATGTGATCACCCAAATGTGCACTTACTTAAGCAATGGTTGATTGGCGTTGTTGGTCAACTTGTGACGCATTATCTCTATCACATCTCTATCAAAAACAATAAACGCACATAAGAGGCTGCAACATGTTTGCAAAGGTCGTATTTTTATATTTAATAATAAATTTGTTACAATTTTCGCTTATAGCGATTGCCATTAGCATATAACATTTAACCGGAGATCAATTGTGGTTCACAGGAAACCTATATCTTCAAGTGAGTGAAAATTTACTTCTCAAAAGAGTGTTCTAAAAATTGCTGGGGATGTATTGATTGGTGCAATCGGTAATAAAGAAAATTTTTAAAAATTTTTAATAATTAAACTTCATCAACAAAACTAGAAATTATTTTGATTTAAAAGACCTTTGTTTATCCTTCAAATCAAACCATAAGTTACAATTTGTTAATCCGGATAAAATTTCGATTACACAAAAATGTTCACTCGAGAAGTCACATTTCCAATAAATTATACACAAAGAACATTATTAATTTTGGCTACATGTAAATACGGTGGTAGTGTTCATTGCACACAAAATACACTTTTTCGCAGAACAACATAGGAAAAACGACAAAATTTTCTTTTTTTTTTGTATTTTAAGAGTTTTTACCTCTCAACAACTTTTTTTTGCTGCTTCTGTAAATTTTTGCTTTATCAAACTCACAAACGGTAATTTTTATTTTGCTTTTTTGACATTAAAGTGTTTTTGACGGTGTAAAATATATAATTTTCTTTCTCCGTACGTATGGAAATGTACATTGCGCTTTTCGACGAGTTTTATATTTTTTTTGCGCGCTCTTAAGTATTTTTTTAACATTTCATTCCGTATGATCGATAGCGAGAAAATATTAAACAAGTCGTTTGATCTTTTTATTTTTCTTGTGTTGTATTATGCTGGTACCTCATCTGCTCTACCATATAGAAATCATATCGTGTTGTTGTAAATCAATTAAAACCAAATTAATTTTTTCAACCCAAATAATTTTTTAAGTGTCTAAAGGTAAACAAAAGATCAAACAAAATTCTTGGTTAAATATCTCAATTATCCTTAATTGGGTATTTAAAAATCCTTAAGACAAATCAATTCAACCACAAAATAAACATATCATCATAATCATAAGAATCTCGGTCCAAAATGACCAATCATAAAATGTAAACATATAACCGTATCGAGTTACACATACACATATAAAATATATCGGTAAGCACCCTAAAAATATATTCAGCTAATAATTTTTCACACCGATTACAAAATAAAATAAACTTTAAAATCCTTTTCTCATACGATTATAAAGCAGTATCATAACACCTCTCCAACTTCTATAAAATGATAACTGATCCTTTTTAAATCACTTTCCGAACACACAAACACAAACAAAAACATAATCATAAAATCCATAAAACACTTGTCTTATGTTTTAATATTAAGTCCTTTCTGTGTTTACTTTCTTTAAGAAACTACTCTACTTTAAACGATAATCTAATTTTTGGTATGAGTTTCGTCCTTCCCGTCTGCCTATATCATGATACAAAAATTGACCACATTTATAATGTTACGTCGTCGTCCCCTAAACTTACGAGAAATAAAATAAAATAAAAAAATGTTTTTCCGGGTTTTCTTTTAGTTATTCACCCCAAATAAAACAAAAAATATCCTTGGTGGTGTGTAGAAGATGATTTTTTTTATAATACATAAGAATATAATTTCTCGTAAGTAGTTTTATATTGTCTTAAAGAAAAAGTTTTTTTCCTTGTATAGTTTATATTTAATCAGGATACATAAAGGATATATAGGTATTATTTACACATGCACAACAAAACACAAAAATCCTGACCATCTCTCAGGATATTTATTTTCGGAAAGTTAAGGATATTAATACTCGAAAGATAAATTTAAAAATAATAATATTAATCTTTGAAAGGGATTAAGATTTGTTATACATTTTCATCATTGTAACAAGTTAAGTTGAAAAATGAAAATGTGGGAAACGATGTTAAGGACATCAAAAATAATTTAACAGTGATCAAATCAAACTACAAATACTCGTATGTCAGAAATTTAAAAGTACTCGACGAATAGTTGTAATGAACCTACATCATCACCGAGATTTATATTATGAATACGAAAAAATCTGGAATTTTACAATTTTAAAATCGTGGCCGATAATTTTTACGACCACAAATTGGATGGAATGAGTGATTAATCAGTCTGACTCTCTTGTTAAAATAAATGATTGTGGTGCCAGCTTAAGGTGGATTTTCGTATTTTATCAATAATGATTGGCCCCAAATATTTCTTTAGAAGCGTTTAAATATATTTTTGTGAGCCATTAGCCGTTATTCTTTCAAAATTATGCTGATTGTGTTAACCTCTTATACTAAACCAAAATAACAAATGGTTATAAGCTAAATCCAAAGGATTTAATTGGCTTCTTTGTAATGTATCCTTTTTCATTTTAACCAAAACCCATTTCTTTTATCAGAAAATGGTCGGATTTCTTCAGTGTAGAAGTACTAGATTAGCCTTACATCAACCTAGCCAGGATACACGATGAACGTGGCACAAACTAATGAGTTTGACTATATTCTAGCCGTATTGATAAGGGATCCCAAATACTCCAAGGGAATTAATCCCCGTATCAGAAAAATGTAGAGCCTAAAATTACCCAACACATTTGTATTAGAAGCTGGTCAACACTCCAAATTCGAATTTTAATATTAATGCTGTTACAGTAGTTGTACAGCTCTCCATTCATATCAAAGTGGGTGAAGGCAACATTATATTGAAGGGACGTTTATTCAGATTAGAGAATCCAATTGTTTCAACCAGGGATTTGGAGCGGAGCGTGGAGCTGGAGAGCGGAGCACTGGAGCACAACGTTTTTCCTCGCAGCTGGGCGGAGCTCGAGGCACAATAAATTTGATTGCTCCACTGCTCCAGTTTATTAAAAAATGCATATGTAACAGATTCATTAAATGTACTAAAGTAGATGTACTAAACTAGTACATATATACATTGCGTAAATACACAAAAAATCTACTACCTTTTTTGCTTTGATGTTATGTATTTCTTTTCGTGTAATTTTGTTGAGTGTTACTAAATTTTGAGGTTATGTACGTTTTTTGTGACTAATTTATTATAAAACTGTTTGTTTTTGTTATAATAAATTTTTATAGGTAAAAAAATGTAACAATGCTTTTTTTAGGTATTTTAAGTAAGTTTAACCATGGCGTGAACAAATAAAAATGAAAAACTGCCGTCCATGATAGATAGCAGACTTACGGACGAGGATTTAAGAAACAACATTGAAATTAATAATACGAGAAAGTCGGCAACGTGCAAGGTGGAAAATGAAATAAATGGCCAACTCAAACGATGGAACTGTACATTCAATGCCAATCAATCCAGTACCGTGAAAAAATTTAATCTTTGGCGGCATGTCAAACGTAACCATCCGGAAATTTATAAGTCTCTAACGAAAAAGGAAGACCAAGAAGATAAAGTTAAAGTTGCCGCGGAAAAGTGAAGTGGTCGTGATTGTGAAGGAAATAATACTTGCGACGGAGCATCAACTAATAAGAAACACAAAATGGAACAAACAAAAATTGATTCGTTTTTGAAATCTGCAAATGTTACAGTTACTACGGATGTTGATACTGCCCGTGAAGGTCTAATGGAAATGGTTTGCTTGAGTACAACACCCCTCACTATATTCAGACTGTAAAACAAGGGATTCCAAAAATATGCGGGTGAAATGTCTCAAAGGCTTAATATTTCGACAGGACACGATGCAGTTCATCATTTGGTTATCAGTGCAGCTGATTCTGTTCATGCTGATCTGAAGAAAATATTAGCAGAAAAGTTGTGCTCTCAGTCAATAAAAACATTGGACATTGTGGATGCCAAAGGAAAACATCATTCTACTTATGTGAAAAATGAAAAATCAATTTTAGGAAAATTCTGCGTTGACAATGCAGCAAATATGACGTGTGTCGTAAAGAATTTCAGCAGCTGCGATGAAGATTCCAATTCGGACGGAGGAAGAAATTGGGGAACATGGTTACCGAAGAATTGAGAATGCTAATGTTGAACAATGGGTTTCAAATCCTAGCTTTATACTGCCAGATCATTAAGGGTGCTTAATGATGAGTCAAAGGTACAATTGATGAGGTGTGGCATACATACACTTCAATTGGCAATCTGGGATGGATTAAAGAGAGCATGCAACTAAATTTTTGAAAAAAATAAGGCAAGTCGTTATTAAGTTACGAACATCAAACATTCGCAGTATTCTGCTTCGATTACATGGATTAACTCAACCACTAGATACTGTAACTCATTGTGGTTCAACATTTGCAATGATTGATCATGTTTCAATCTTACTGTGAACAAGTAGCTGCTGCAGGAACAACAGAGCTGAAGTTAACCAAAGCTGAATGGGATGAAGTAAGAAACCTGAAAGAACTCTTGGCAAAGCCAAACTGTCCAATATTAAAACTTCAATCTGCAGATGTAACTCTAGGAACTAAGGTCTAATTGCAGTCGAAGTTGCATCCTCCATATGCGAAAACGCGAAGAGAGTTTCCTTGCTGGAGTTTGTGTCGATCTTGGATTTTGTCACTATAGGATTTTACTAAGTTCATCGCAAAAATTGAAAGCTAAAGAAGGACTCTTAGATATTGTCCAAAGGCTAGAGAAACAAAAATCCCTCGACGTTTCAATACATTTCAACAACAATTAATAGTCGTAACAGTCAAATCAGATCATCAAGAAAATAACTGTACCACTGCCACAAGCATAAATTCTTAAGGAAGAAGATGATTTTGAGAAAGACCTTGATAAGCAGAAAAACGCCGAAAAATATAAGAAATACACAATTCCAACGAAGAATAATTTGAAAGATTGTTTAATGAAGATTGTGAAATCATGGAGGGCAAGGGTAGACTAAAAGTTAAATCAGTCTTCGAGGCAATTAATAAGTATCCGGAACGAATGCACGTTGCTTGTCGAGTTGCATCCAGTATGCCCACTACTCAATCAAGTGTCGAGAGACAACAAGAGGCATCAAGTGTTGAGATTTCCAGCTCTTAAATTAATAATGAATGATTTAAGGCAATCGATGAAAGAAGACTTATGGTCAGCAGTTTTATTTTATAGAATAAAGAAAAAATTACGAAAATTAAAATTGTCTATATGTAATTAGTACAAATATATAACATGTAAGCACAATTTTAAATAAAGTTTATTTAGTTAATTTAAAGTAAAAAATATCTACTTTTGTAGATTTGTAATTTTTATACTTTTGTACTTGGAGCATGGAGTATAGCATGGATCGGAGCAGGAGCAGGAGTGTACTGTCGGAGCGGAGCGGTCCACCATAAAAATTGGACTGCTCCAAAGCCCTGTAATTCAACAAAAACATTCAACAAATGTGTGTAAAAAAACGAGCAAATATCGTTGAATCCGAAATAATTTTAAGGTGATATCCGGTTAAATAAAATCACACCTTTCATCAACAATGGCCAGAACATAAAATTTTTTAACGACACTGAATTTGACTCTCCTTTAGCTATCTATAAGCTTTAAAACCTTATTCTACAATCTAAATCCGAGGTGGATGCTTAAACTGAGCTAAATAACTGAGATTTTCTTTAAGTATGTAGGTGCTATGGGGCAGAAATTCAAAATTAAAAGTCGAATTTTTCTTGACATTGTCCTCCATATATTTTTTAAGTGTTACTCTCTCTAAATTTTTTATTCCCAAATGCTGCTTTTCTGTCCTTAATATTTTCAGGTCCTATTATTTCTAAAAATAATTGACTGCTAACATGTGGGATGTATTCTGAGATTACGCTCATCCTCGGTTCAGATGACCACCTTATGTGGTTATGTTTCCTTTCCAAGAGCTGCTCTTTCTCAGAGAATGAGATGATGAATTTCGATGATGAGAGTAAAGTTGAAAAGTTTGTTTTTGGTTTTCTTGAGCTCGAACATTCCTAAAGAAGATCAGAAAGTAAGACACGAAAATAAAGTACGTATTTATAACAGATGTAAAGAAATTCTCCATTCAACAGCCTATGTTGAATGATGAGATGCTGCGGGGCTCTTTCAGGTAGAGATCAACCATGTGTTTTTGATGCGGCTAGATCATAAGCTTTTGTACCGCAGTTGTTTGGTTGTTACTAAACAAATGACGTCCTTCTTTGTATATTCAGCCACGAGGAGATCTACATCTGGTTTTCAACGGAAGGCAACAAAGCACGTGGGCCAGGTGTCAACAAAGTATCGACCAGTGGTTGGAAGATTGTCCGTTACAAAAGAGAAGTAATACGACATTTTGCTGTTTTCATGGTTACCCAGAAGTGATTCGGTTCAATTACGGGATCCGGTCATTATAGTGATAAGATCAACAGAAAGATGAGATCAACTGTAGTCATTTCAGAGTTTTTATCAGTTGGATTCCATCCACAGCACGTCAATTAAATTTGAATTATTATCGGTGTTGCTACTTCGCATACAGATATATATTTCTTCGCGGAACCATACTTTTATGGTGCTGCTTTTGGATTAAACTCGGAAAATGTATAATTTTTC
Source organism: Nephrotoma guestfalica (assembly GCA_963691935.1). Classification (NCBI taxonomy): domain Eukaryota; kingdom Metazoa; phylum Arthropoda; class Insecta; order Diptera; family Tipulidae; genus Nephrotoma; species Nephrotoma guestfalica. The sequence goes on along the minus strand of OY829914.1, from coordinate 35,039,849 downwards.
AAAAGGGTTCTGATGCCATATCAGTGGTTTCACCATTATTTCGAAGGATCTCTGTTCATTTTTTGTACATAGATACAGCACTTCCGATGTTGCGGCGGTTTTTATTACTCCGATTTTTCTATTATTCGTATCTAATCAAAAATTGAATTTCTTAAATTCAACATTGTATCTCTGCCATTGATTTAATCTCGATTGGCTGATGATATTTTTACACTAAGAGTCCACCACCATGAACCATACCACAATAGGAAGTTAACCTTTTAAGAATTATTTTCTCTCGAACTCGAGTGTTGCCTTGTATCATTAGGGGAAAACTGAACGCCAACTAACATCAAAATTCGAGCATTGTTTTTATCGAAAGCAATACGTGTTTGGTTCAAAAAATCCGGTTTTCGGAAATCTACGAGATTTCTGTCAGTCAAGAGAGAAAATCATTTGAAATTCTGAAACTCGCTCCTACGGATCACAGAGATGAATTCTAGTTTAGAATTAGAATCTTCCACTCATTCTCTCTCGCATAACAAAATCCCAGAGATTTCTTAATGTGAGGGTTAGTATGATTGATTTTTCTACATCAATTGTTAATGCAAAACCAATTTTATTTTGTTTTACGACAAATGTTCATAAATCTCGAATACACCATACTTAATTTATAAAACGAAAAATTTAACCAACCGGATTTGTGACAAAAATTGTCGAGTATAATCAAAAATCATTATTCCTGCTGGTCAACTCTTGCTAAAAAATTGAATCTTCAATGAAAAAATCGAAAGTTTGTAAATTGTAAATGCTATTTACTTTTCAACATATGCGCAAACCAAAAAAAAACCTGCTATGGAAGCAGTCACTACCAGCGAACCGATCTAGGCCAAAAATAACTGGGATCTCCTGGAAAACCTTAATTATGAAGGTTCATCTCGATCAATCAGTCCATGGACTGCAAAGAAACCAAATTTTTGTTGAAAAACGTGTTTTTGTTGCAAAAATCATCATTTCCGCTAAAATTTTGGAAAACTTATCTAGAACGATATTGTTGCAAATTTAGAAGCTTTTGGTTCACAATCGTTTTTCAGTTCGGCTGACATAATTTTGGTGTCATTTATATTTAGTTTCAGCATTTAATTTCATTTTTATTTTTGTGTTCCACGGTGTAGGCCAGGAATACGTAAGCCTCAACTTTCTAACGACCCATAACCCTAAGATCTAGTCGGCAAAATCACCGTGAAAGAAACCTCTGCATATTTAGAAGAATCTGCGGGTTGGCTTCGGGCCATCCCGTAACAGTGGTGCCCAATGTTGCGCAAGCTAAACAATATTTCATGAAAACATGTGCCGTAAAACGTTGATTACATATTATTTGTATGAAACCACAATTTATTACTTATCTACCACAAGAAGCTAAATTTAAAGGTCAATCGCGGTAAAACAGTATTCATTCGTTTTCTCACAAATTTAAAAAAAACTCATTAAACTGTTTCAAGTATTGGGTGTACAAATGTATTTCCAACCTTTTAAGAGAGGTGTCGTTAGTATCACTGCTTGCATATTATGCAATCGGGCAATACATGTTTTTTGGAGGTTAGATGTCAAGCTTATATAATTACTAGTGACATTTGTTCAAAGCGTAAACCACATTTATTTTCATGTAATTGAAAATGTCGAATTTTGTGCCAAAAAACAGCGTTTACGGGAAATTTTAATTCATTATTTTTTGTTGAAGAAAAGTGCAGCGGAAACAAGTCGTTTGCTTGTGGAAGTTTATGGTGAACATGATCCATCAAATACAACATGCAAAGAGTGGTTAAGAGACGAAGAACGTGAAGGCGGACCAAGAAAATTTGAAGATACAGAATTGGAAGAATTTCTTGATGTTGACCCTTGTCAGACCGAAAAACAATTGGCAAAGGAGTTGAATATTACCTAACAATGTGTTTCGCAACATATACATGCAATTGGAATGGTTTAGAAGCTGGAAAATTGGGTACCACACAAATTGAAAGAACGAGACATGGAACGTTGGAAAACCATGTGTGAATTGTTGCTTCAACAATGGGGGGATGAAAAATGGATCCATTATGACAATCCAAAACGCAAACCAGCGTGGGTCAAGCCAGGTGAACCAGGGCCGTCGACACCAAAAGCAAATATCCATGGTTCGAAGGTGATGCTTTGTATTTGGTGGGATATGAAGGTTGTCGTTTATTATGAGCTGCTGAACGAGCGTGAAACCATTACGGAACAAGTTTATCGACGACGATGGCTTTAAAGCAAGCTCTAGCTGCAAAACGACCGGAATGGAATAAAAGGCACGATAAGATTATTTTGCAACATGATAACGCCAGACCACATGTTGCTATACCTGTCAAAAACTATTTGGACAGGCATAACTGGGAAATTCTACCCCACCCGCCGTATTCACCAGCCATTGCTCCCTCTGATTACTACTTGTTCCGGTCGATGCAATCAGCCCTGGCACAGCACCACTTCACTTCATACGAAAACGTCAAAAATGGGTCAACGACTGGATCGACTCGAAACAACCAGAATTCTTCCTTCGGAGAATCCGTTTATTGTCTGAACGATGGGCGAAGGTTATAGCTTCCGAGAAGCATACTTTGAATAAAACATTTTTTCATTTTCTATATAAACTAATGTCTTTTATGTCACTAAAAAGAGTCGGAAATACATTTGTACACCCAATAACATAAAGTTTTAATTGCGATAAAACGGAAACGAATTTCACCGAAATTTCAGCAGATTACCGAAATAATTTAAAATTAATCTCTCTGAAGGCACGTATCGTCATGTCCCTGTTTTGGCGCCATTATGTAATGACCACGTGTTTCTGACCCGTCAGGAATTTTCGGATTTGCTCGTCGTAACCGGGCGGGTTCGTGGTAAAAAACATTTGGTAATGTACACATATACCTGACGAACGACACGTTTATAAGTAGTCCATTCACAACACTATCACTTTTTTTTTCTTTTATTCCATTATTGGTAAATTTCTTTACTTTAGAGGGTAGGTAGGGCTACGACACACATATTGGATTTCAATAGATTGGCAAATAAACAATTTGAAAAGGTACACTGGGTGTAATATAGGAGCAAATTAGCAGCATTAACAAAATAACCAAAACGGAGAACAATTTTGTCATTCAAGGCTAAATTAAATGCCAATTTCGCCGAATGTGGCTTATGATCGCTCCCGAATACTCAACGTTCAGGCACATTAAAAACATTTTAATTCGTAGTAAACGAAACCAATTCAATATGTTAAAATTTTGAATAACTAGTCCTAATTATTAGTAACTAAATTAACTGTTAAAAAGGAAATTTGAATTAAAATAGTATTTCTATTCATATAATTTTGAAATCAAACGTTAAAAACGCGATATTATAAAACTGACAATTATAAAACTGAGTCATTAATCATTTTCAATAAAACAATAATAATTACGAAATTATAAAAACAAAAAAAAATGAAACGCAAAATAAACTTTATCATAAAATTGTATTCGATCACAAAACTATATCAGCTCCACCTCAATAAATAAGTTTGAAAAATAAACCGTATATGGTAAATACGGCATTAGTAGAGATGACTTTCTAGAAATAGAAAAAAACTTTATTACAATTTCGAATTGAAAGTCACGCGAATCTACCTACCGCAGCAACTATACCATATATTCCAATTTCAATTAATTGGAAAAATGTGTAAATTGGAATAAAACACAAAACTAATTTTATGTTTTCATACATAAATTTTTATGATTAAAAAATAATTTGAAAAATTACAAATTAGAAATTGTGTAGTTTTAATATACAGAGAGGAAAACATGAATTCTAACACGTTAGTGAAATTGTTATTACGCGCCTCGATACATACAGACATAAAAGGGGTTATAAGATGGGCTATATAGATATGATATGTATAGATCGGAATATATAGAGTTGCTCGACATTTTACTTAAATTATATATTTAAAAAACAACAACAATAACACAGCCATTATAGAGGTATCAGTTATGTCTCAAAGGACGCTCCTTGATTTTATTTTTTTTTTATACAATTTTGTGTTGTTTCAAACAAATTAACATTTTCATCATCATCATTGCTCGCGTACATTGCTAGGTCGTCGTAATAGTAATCATGATTATAATCATCGTATATCCATCACCATCAACGACACAACCGTATTAAAATAATAGTAATAATCGTAATAATATTAAGGAGCATATCAGTATAAGGTAAGACCGTGGTGCGATATATCGCAGGAGTGAGATATGTCGCGCGTTTGAATATGTGCTTAGTGTATGCGACTCGATAATTAATCAGGATGACTTGTGAGAATTCATTTTATTTTAATTTAATTATTAAGTTTTATTTTACGGATATTATTATACGCGTACGTTAATTTGATTGATTTCAATGTTGAGTTCATTATATTTTCAGTTCAGATTCGTCGAATGATTAAATATTACATACGTTTAATTTGCATATTGAGTGACATGTTTTTGGGACCGTACAATTCCAGTGTAATATGATATTTCTGGGAAAATTAGGTTAGGGGATATTCAAAAATCAACATTTCATATTTATATAACTTCTCACATTGCAAAATGGCAATTTTTCACCGTATAATTTGATAATAATTACAATTGGGCTAAATAACAAGGCACTTTAAAAAATTGTTCATGAAATATCATAGTATAAAAGGCTTATAGTATAACAATGTCAGTTTGCCATATTAAATGTTAGAGGTCTCTACTAATTCTAATTTAAAACTATTTCATGTGACATCTATTTAAAATAGCCCACAACTTGAATATTTTGAGTGCGGTAATTGAATTGATTATAAATGTAAGATATCCAAAAGTTTGAATGGGATAACTATAAATGAAAATGAATATCTGGGTGTGTTCAAAAAAAATTGTTGTGTATATTTAAATTGGGAAAAATCTGTCTAGGTTAATTTGTCATATATTTTAGAAAAATACAGAAATTATAAAATAGGTATGTTTATACACATAATAAAATTCAAGTTGTGGAGTTTTTAAAATCAATTTTAAATTAAATTCCGGAATTTCTAGCAGAACTCATCGATAGAATGAACAGGTTTTAGTGAATTCAGCATTTCAGTAAGTAGTAACAATTTTTTTATTACAATTATACGAAAACTCTCACGATGCAATTTTGATTACTTTGTTTATGGTTCACTCCTTCTTCGAATCGAGATTACATAGAAATTCCAAAGTTTTCGATTAAGAGAATTGGAAAAGGAAACGATAGAAAAAGCTTTAAGAACAAATGTTTAATTGCTCATTAATTGCTTCTTTAAATCAGCAACCTAAGAAAAAAATGTGATCTTTTCACATGCAGCTAGAAATTTCCTGAAATTAAATTCTAAATCAGTAATTTTAAGCATCCTAAACCATACAAAAACAATTTGTAACAATTAGTGTAAGCTTTAATATTGTGAATATTAGGATTTGACGGTTAAGGCATTAAAATTCCAATTAAACCAGAATAATTTATCTACGGCAAAAATGAATTAATATTGCTACTACACGAGGCTCTGGAGAAATAAGGGTCAAAGGAGTAATAGCGGAAAACTACATGATAAGCATGTGGTGCTGGAAACTTTCGATGTGGCGCAACTAGTGGCTGTTCAACTCAAAAGTTTCATCAACAAAATAAAGATTTGATCCTTGTTGCGCCCATCAAAAACATGATCAACAAAACCAAGGAGAAATAAAACAAGAAATTAAAGAAATCGAAATAAACTACGAAAGGGTTGAGAAAAAATAGACGAAACATTACTAGAGGCACGCGTCGAAGTGGAGAAAGTACAAAAATAAGTTGTAAAAATGTGCAATCTAATATTCAGGATACTCTCTGCCTGGAAAAAAAAATAACTCTAGCCACCGATATTCTATGGAAGAACTTCCATTGGGATTTTGAAATTCAATTTGAAACGGCTGCCAACATAAATACATGGGTTGAAGAGGGTCGTGTCGCAGAATTAATAGCAGCTCTTAATGGTGGAGCAGACAAGACATTACAAACAATTTACGTAAATGATCGCGACGGTGATTTTGTCTCCGAAAGCAACTATCGCTCAAAGTCAAATAAGGTAGCGCAAATTGAAATAGACATGGAGCGGAATATCGAGGTAGGTCACCACCTTCAATGCAGTGGAAATCAAAGAAAGACAATGCATTGGCAAAAAACCAGGACCAAGTAAATGCTTGGTAAACGGGAGACTCCAACAACTGATTCTCTTTTAACCTTCATCCCCATTTCCAGATAAGTAGGAAATGGTAACAGCTTAACAATACGAGGTGATGTTGATGGCATAACTTGTGTGATAACTTTAGACATAGGAGAAATTTACACGATGATTCGAAAGGGAACAATGAAAGTACATAACCAAGCAACGGGTTGAAGTTCCAAAGAGCGACTGGAGATAGTGCATTAGCCCTAGGTAAAAAAGTAAAGACAATACAAATTCGGGATATTATTTGTCAACAGAAAGTACTGGTTGCCAATCTTGTTGATGAGGTAATTTTAGGAATTGACTTTATGATAATAAAGGGCTTCGTATTGAATATTGGACGAGAGGTCTGAGCTGCGGTAATATTGAGATAGTGGTTCAAATGTACCAACCATCAGGCGAATGATAATTGGCCACTGAGAGATTTCATCAAACACCGAAACAATTATTTGGGGAAGATTGGAGAGAGGTTCTGGATCAAATAACGAAGATGGAGCGCCAACTAAAGTTTTAAATCTCGCGGATACGTCAAAAACAATCAAGGAAGGGACAATCATCGGAAAATGAGAAGAAGTAAGCACTATAGTGAAATGCGCACAGAAAAATCCGGTGAGAAAAATCAACATAACAAAATAAAAGGAAATAGTAGGTCCACATATGACCAGAGATCTTACTAAGGAGCAGCAAAATGTAAAACACAGACTTGACACCGGTACAGAGACACCAATTCGCCAAGCACCGATAGGACAATCTTTGGCAAAACAAGAAGTCGATCGAATTATTAATTCCATGCGAGCAATAGGAGCTATCGAGTTATCGAGCAATCCGTGGAGTTCGCCATTGATGTTGGCCAGATTTAACCGCTAATGAAATTCATACAGACGAAGCAAAAATTACAAACCCTAAAGAAAAGGCCAAGACCCAACAACGTACGTGAATTACGAAGCTCCCTCGGACTGTGTACATATATTATAGACGATTCGTGCCAGGATTCGCCAGAAGTATTGTCACATGAAATCGATGATCGAGCGCGAGTTATTGCATAGTACTCAATAATCCTATCGAAAACGGAGCGTAACTATCGCGTAACGCAAGAAGAATTATTGACTATAGTGGAATGCGTAACATGGGAACAAGAACAGACCATAGGGCATTACGATGATTGTTCAATTCAAGAATACGGAGAAACAGGTGGCACATTTTATCGAACGTCTGCAAAGCTACAATTTTGACATCGAACATCAAAAAGTAAGTGCACATAAAAATGCTGGTGCTTTATCAAGGCGGCCATGTTGAGTAGGAGGACATAATCGATGTATCGCTTATGAAAGTGCAACCCGATGAGAAATGGACAGATGAATTAATTCGGAAGGAACAGTGTTTTAGACCCGGATTTATCAATAATATTGCGTTATAAAACGCGAGGGCCTATCGGAACTTTATTTAGAGAATGGTTGTTTAAAACGAATATGGGAGAGATCGGGTGGCAAAGATAAATAATTATTAAATGTGGTACCGAAGAATAAAATTAATCAAATACTTGAGGAGTATCAAAGCAAAGTAAGTTGAGGCCATCTCAGAAGAAAAATTCTCGTCAAAAATTTTATTGGTCTAGATGTAAAGTCGGTAGTGGAGTGGTGTCTAAAATGTGATCAATGTGCAACAGTGAAAGGGCGATCACTATGCAATGCAACAGTACAATGTCGGCGCACCATGCGATACAATAGGTATGGGCGCAGGAAGTATTCCATATTACGCAAAGCGGTAACAAGTATGTATTAGTAGTAATGTACTATTTAAGCAAATGACCGAATATATAACCTATACTGACCCAATCAGGAAATAACAGCAATCGTTGTAGCCATAATTTACAACTGGATTAGCCACTTTGGAGTTCCGTTGGAAATTCACTCGGACCAAGGAAGGAATTTTGCATCGGGAAAAATTTTGCAGAAATCAATGCGACTGAGATCGACATGTACAATTGGTTCTGATGGCTTATCGATCAGGAACGATTGTATATGTCGATTGGGATTACACCAGCCAGAATAATTGTCTGGAGTAAAGTACAATTATCCGCAGATATTAAGTTTGATGTTGTTCCATCAACAGCACTGCATGGTCAAGGTTATGTTCATAAAATGAAATAAGACCTTGATGAGACACACAAATTTGGGCGAGAAAAACATTCGGTTAGCAAGCGATCAAATGAAGGCTAGGTATAACATACGTGCAAACACTAAAATTTTTGAAGAAAAATAACTGGTCAACTACAATCTGGAACTAGGAAAAGGGTTGTCACTGAAGTTCCACTAAGATAAATGACGTAGTTTACAGAGGAAAGGAGCGAGAAAACCCACGGTAGATGGTAGTTTGAATTCTGTTCGGGACGAACAGGCTTAAGTGTGTGTTACGTTTTAGCCTATTGGGCGTCAATTCAGCGTAGATTGGACCAAAGCACCTAGAGTGCCAGGCAATACTGCTTGATGCGTCATCTTGCTTGATGCATCATCAAATTTACGTCTATAGTTTTTTTCTGAACTCTAGATGGCAATAATGTTCATAAAAACTTTTCCAGATTTAGAGGTTTAACGAAATCTTGAATGCATAATTAATTTTTGCCCATAGCTCCTAATATAACTTTTAATAGATATTATTGAAGATTTTTTTGTGTTACAATATTTCAAAAAAATCATTAAGATTATTTGATTATACCGCTATCTCTAGTCGAAGATTGAAACCGTCGACAGAAATGACATCATATAGCAACATTTTTATAGCAATGAGGCCATTAGTGTTCTAGGTGCACTGATTGAACATTTATGAAATAGCGACATCTAGATTTAAGCATTAGTAGTTTTATAACAGTTTATTTGTATAGCAGATTAGGGCGGAACAGAACTGAATGTTCGTTTAGAATCTGGAATATTCAGAGAGGTATATAAATACGAGTGCAGTGAACACAATGATTAGTCAGGGAAAAATACAAAAGTGAACAATGGGGAAAAAATAATGTTTAAAATGAAATAAATTGTGTGATTTATTGTAAATTGTGGAAAATGAATTAATAATAAATTAGAGTGAAAATTATTGTTGTTGTCTTTTAAGTATTTGAAAAATTATTCTAAAATTATTTTCAGTATTTTCAGGAATATTCCAGAAGCAGTGTAAATTACGAGAATTGTCGTTGTAAACTACCAAATGTATAACTGTATTCACGATTTAGTGATACAAACCGAATTTGACAATGAAACGAGATGGTTGTAGGTTAAGTAGATAGTTAGAAAAGGATACTGGGCTTTCGTAATTTTCGTAAGAAAACCCAAATATTTATTTTCATGAGTTAATTTTATTACACTCAAAATTTTTATATTCTGACAGCGTCAGTAAGTACACTGTTAAAATATTTCTTACAAGAATTTTGAGTGTAATAAAGTTAATACGTAAAAATATATATCGGCTATTAAAGAAGAACACTTGGTATAAATACGAAGAAATTTATCAATCTGGACTAATAACAAGATCAGAAATTTGAACAAGATTCTTACATATAGGGAGGGTGGGCATATCTATCGAAAACATTTTGTTGCAAAGTTTTTTTCCAATATAGGATTTGAAAGCTTGATATTAGATAATTGCCACCGAAGGAAATGAGAAACTCATTTCCACTCTAAACTGACCGAGGCAGAGCCTATATAGTGAAGGCATACTCAAATTTTAAATAATGGGATGTTCCAGATTGGAAAATTACTTATACCTGGAAGTGGAAAATTGACAATGAAAAAATGTTAAATTCTGTTTGAATAAAATCTGTTTGCACAAAATATTTCTCGTGGCTGAGTATATTTTTCAAACTCACTGAAACCTTGGCAAAATTTAAAGAAAATTTTACTAAATTGTGAACAGGTCTACATTTCGATTGGATAAGTTTATCCTACAATACATTCATCAATGGTACTGCCCCAATAATAGATTCTGTAAATTGGTGAATTTGTAAACAGCATAATCTATCTTCATCCTCTTAATGAATGAAGACATTACTGCCAATTTCCACCCTCCGGAATGATCATATTCGACCGAAAGTAGTTTTTAGCCAATAGAAATTTCCTTCAGATTTTCTTCACAGCTGATGAAAGGACCGTCCCAGATAAGTTTTAAATAAAAAATTAAGGAAATAATTAGTTGAAACCCTGAATCAGCTCTATTCGAACATAAAATTTGGTATTTACGGTTTGCACCACGTTTACTTATACGAGTACACTCGAAAGTTTCCGAGAAGTTTCTCTAAATAAAATGACGTTTTTTGTATTAGCAATGAGTAAATCTTATACCAGGAAGAAATTATAATAAGACCCTTTATTTACTCAGTCGCCAACCAAAATACACAATGGTTAAAGCTACGACGTTATTACGCTCTGTTGGTTACATAAGTGAAGGGTCGATCCGTCTTCTATGTCAGAATTATAGGCTGGCACGGAGCAATGAAATACGCAGATCGTTCTAAGTAAATCGATTCAATGACCGTATGTTCTCGATTTGGCTTCCACGTAATTTAAAAAAATTAAAAACAAAGAACATTTGTTTAGTCTATGGAATACCATTTGAAACTGTTAGAACGATGCATAAATATTCAGTTCAATAATTATTTTAATATTAAAAATAATCAAAGTTTCAAGTGCAGAATGCTTAACTTCAATCAGAAAATTTACAAACCCTTATTATTTTTAAATTTAAATTAAATTTGTTCCTATAAAAAATATTTTATCAAACACATTTCTTGTATATTCCAAAGAAAAGTATAAAACTCACCAAACTCTGCAACAATTATCATTACACCCAGCACTAATTAAAATATTAACTTTACAGTTACTTTTACAACACACCTTATACTAGGTTGTCTTACCTGCAAATAAAAAATAAATAAATTTATAACTTTTATTCATGTACCAATTTTTATAGAAAACTCAAGATTATTCTCTTAATTCATATTCCGTATAAAATAAAGTAGAAGACGAACAATACGCAGAACACAAAGAATTTTATTACATTCAAACTATTATTACTGTACTATGACGGTGATAATAATTCATAATCATGTGATTTTCGGAAAAGTTATTTTTCAAAAATGCAAAAAAAAGTTTACGAGGAATTTTCTTTTTTAGTTTTCATAAAATATTTTTTATTGCCAAACGACGAAGCGAAATAAAACCGCACACAAAATTACGTTGTGATCGTGAGTTTTTGGGGGGTTGGTCTGGCGGTATATCGCGGGATAATGTTATATATCATATTCCATAGTGTGCACTATATACTGCAACAAAAACTATTATTATTAAAAGGAAACGGATAAATTCAAAGATAATAATTAAGTTGGGTAATTTTCATTGTTTCCGAGGATATGGTATTATAAGAATATAATTTCGAAGAATAAAACCGGATGTGATTATTCTTCGAGAACTATTTTTTTTTGTACCACACACACACACACCAAAATAAAAGTATAAAATATATGTATGTATTATATGTGAAACCGTCCATATGAACCATACTCTATACTGGGGGAAGATGGAGGCGAGTTACGAAGACTTACTAATTAATACAAATTTCTTTAAAATAATAAATTTTTGTCTTGCTTTTTTCTAGATACACAATACTCGGTTGTCGTTGTTGTGACACAAATTTCTAAAAATCTACACAATCTAGAAGAGTACAAAATTTATAAAAATTAGTCCTTTGAGAATCTGTTTGTTGTGCTTTATTTATTTAAAAGAAATTTTCACTCGCACCAGCTTTTTCTCTTCGTTCGGTTTTCTTTCGTAATTTTTATTATTATTTTACTCCTGTGGTAGCTTATAAGTCTTTTTGTTTTCCATTTTATTATGCTACATTTTCATAATTTTGTTTTCGTTATCAAAACGAGATTTTAAGATATCAAAGAAATAAAAAAAAAATTTCATGTCAAATATTTATGCGGGGGGCGATATATACAAATGCATTGTTTTTACAGTACCCCAAACCCATCCCAAACTCAAAGGACCTTAATACATACAATTGTACGTTCATATATAAAATACCATTGCAATTCGAATCACCCTCACGGGAATAAATAATTTCCAACTATCCAATTTATTTGGAAATACATATACAATGTTGCTGTGCCCGTCATTACCATTTATAATTTTATCGGGAAATTTTTAAAATGAAAAACAAAAACATACTATAATGATAATAATAAATAAATAGACTCGAAATGAAATTTTCCAATTTTTATTTTGTTGGTTTTATATTACAGCACTAAAATGACGTTATGTATTAAATTTTATTTTTTAGTTTTAATCAGCCTGTTGAATTTTTCCATTTAACCGGCCAATTATTTTCATATAAACTGGTACATACTAAGTTTATGTACCTGTGTCAAATGTATACAAAAAAAATTAGATTTGTTATATTTACAAAATTGGAAAATTTGGTTGGAAATGAATGATTGTGGTTTTTGTTACTTAAATTTTTTTTTACGAAATTTCATAAATAAATCTTTCTCCGTTTTGCACTTCATATACGTATGTGTGCAATAGTTTCGATATATGCAGGCCGGTCAATCACCATTTATTTAGATTTTTATCAAAAATCGAAGCTTGTACTTAAATTTAAAGGAATACAACACGGACCTCTGTTGTTGACAATTTAATTTAGAACCTTTTTGTTTTTAATTGTTTTCTATGGAAGCTGCTACTTCCGGTTCCGGAGGATCGATTTCCGCCAAATTTCCCTGGATTCTTGCATTTTTTGGAAAGAGCTTAAGTATGACAAATGAAACGTCAAAAATATGCCATTTATCATCATGGAATCGCTAACAAAACAATAACGCATTTTGATTGGTTAAATTTATTATGAAAATAATCGTTCAAAAACAACAACATTTCGTAAATTACGTAATTAGTTCATACTCCTGATGCAGTGGCAGCTGATAGAGAAATTGTGCGTAATGAACCAAGCACATCGACCAGGCAACGTTCACAGGTACTAAACATTGCCCACATTACGGCGCATTTTGCATGTCGAACTCATTTGCATCCATACAAAATTCAACTAACTCAAAAATTGAAACCAGACCATTTAAATCGTCGTCGTTTTGTTAATTGGATGCTTGAACGAAGTGAAGGTTTTTCATCAAATATCATCTTTAGCGATGAAGCTCATTTTCATATTGTAAAAAAGCAAAATTGTCGATTTTGGGAGCGGTGAATACTCATATTATTCACGAAGCAGAAGTTCAGCCACCAAGAGTTGCTGTTTGGTGTGGTTTATCGGCTGGTGGCATCGTTGGGGCGTTTTTCTTTCAAACCGAACAGGAAAATGCCCTTACAGTGAATGGGGAACGTTATGTCAGCGACCTTTAAAATACAACTTCTTATGTGTTTCGTGGTTTTTTTACACAGTTTTGTTTATGTACCAGCAAAAGAACCATAAATTTTCATTTTACAGTAGTTTTCTTATTATGTTCCGACGTGCGTTACATACATAGCTCACACTAACTAAATACTTTGGTATAAGAATTAAGAAACACAGTGTTACGAGGTACTCGTATGTAACGGGTTATCCAATTCGAGGTTGATAAAGTAGAAATCTGTATACCGACATCTGTCAAAGATAAACGTCAAGTACGCTGTCATTTATTTAGTTGACATTCTGCCATTTAAGAATATGGAGCATTTAACAATCGACCAACGCGTTAAAATTATTAAATCTTATTATAAAAATAGTGATTCTGCCGTATCCACATTTCGCGCTTTACGAGCAGATTATGGTCGTCATAATCGTCCTACAAAGCAAACCATATTGAATACAGTGAATAAATTTGAACAAACTGGATCTGTTACTGATATTGTAAGGTCTGTGCATCATCGAAACATTCGCAATGCTGAAAATATCGCTTCTGTAGCTGAACGTGTGGAAGAAGATCCAAATTTGTCAATTCCTCGTCGAGCTCAACATTTAGGCCTATCTTATGGCTCATTATGGCGCATTTTGCATCTGGATTTGCATCTTCATCCGTATAAAGTCCATTTGACACAAGAGCTAAAGCCTGCTGACCATGGACAACGAAGAATATACGCAAATTGGGTGTTGGAAAAACAGGCCGTCGATGCTGATTTTTCGAGCAAAATTTTCTTCAGTGATGAAGCTCATTTTTCGCTTGTTGGATACGTTAATAAGCAAAAGTGTAGAATTTGGGGCTCAGAAAATCCACAATTGATTGTAGAGAAGCCATTACACCCGGAAAAAGTCACTGTTTGGTGCGCATTGTGGTCTGGTGGTGTGATTGGGCCGTATTTTTTTGAGAACAACCATGGACGAACCGTTACCGTCAATTCTGAGCGCTATGGCCGCATGTTAACCGATTATTTTTTTACGAAAATCGAAGATTATGATCTTGACGATATGTGGTTCCAGCAGGATGGAGCAACCAGTCACGTAACACGAGCAAATCGAGATCTTTTGCAAGAGAAATTTCCTGGACGTTTGATTTCGCGATTGGCTGATGTCAATTGGCCTCCAAGATCCTGTGATTTAACGCCTTTGGATTTCTTTTTGTGGGGCTACGCGAAAGATCGTGTTTACGCAAACAATCCTCAAACTCTTGACGAATTGAAAACTAATATTCGTAAGGTAATGGTCGAGATACCGCCCGAAATGTGCCGAAAAGTCATTGAAAATTACCGCAAAAGAATCAAGGCCTGTAAGAAGTCCCGTGGAGGACATTTGAATGATATCTTGTTTAACTAAAAATGGCAAGGATCAATCTGTAAAATGAAATAAAAATTACAATACATTCCGAATATTTTGTGTGTTTTTTTTAAGTTTACTTTATCAAGCTTGAATTGGATAACCTGTTATCTCGGACAGTTTTTTAGCTACAAGCCGTTTTCCCTATATTTGAAGAGGTAAATTTTACTTAATGCTGAATTTCTGTTAATTTTTACGAATTATTATTTTATTGTATAATTTAGAAAATTTAATTTTTGATATTTTTTTATATTAATTACCTGAAATTTAGAGTACAGTTAATTTTTTTATTAACATAAATTTGAATAAAAAAATAAAATACTCAAAAAGCGAGATTATCACTCAAACTTTCTATTAGCATCTTAATTTTTCATATTAGATTTTGGTTTAGCAGTATAACACACATACTTACACTCAGCCGTGGAATCCGTGGAATACTTCACACCCGTTTGTGGTTGTTGTTGTTCGAACTTCCTCGAATGTATTAAAGAAAAAAATATTTTCGCGTGGATCGATTCAGCAAAATCGGTGTCATGTTGGTGTACAATTTTCGTACGAATTTTTGTGATGAGATCGCAAAAAGTTTCCTACGAAACTCAAAAAGAGGTACGACAATTTTCTTGTTTGGGAGACAGTCAGTTTTTAGCGAGACCAACGTGAGGCCATTTTTTGTTTTCTTGAATATTTTATGTGATTTGGTGTTGAAAATAGTTTTTTAGATTTTGGATAAGTTTCTTTTTGAGGGTTAAAGTTTTAGATTTTTATATAGTTAATTTTTTTTTGTATTTTGTTTTGCTGTTAATAAAGTAGTGCCTGCCTGTTTAAATTAACCGCGACCGGTTTTTTTGTCGTTTTGGTTTTCGGTGATTGTGTTTTTTTCTGCGTGCAGATTTTATTTGCTGGTGGTACTGGTAAGTTAAGCAGAGTGGAAGGCGTTTACTAATAACTAAATAATAATAGTGAGATTGCTACCGACAGAAGGTAATAAGAAATTGTTGACGCCAAGCGGCTCGTTTCTGTTACCAACCTAGATAGCATCCCACTATTAACCCCTCTTACTAACATTATTTTTTTCTCAATTAAGGCCTATGGGCCAGATAGTTTTAATTAGGTTAGGTAGAATAGGGTAAAATATTTAAGTAAACATTTTACGAAATACAACCGCGGTTAGTTTTGGCCAAACGATGGGTTGATAAGCTAACCTACCACTTCGGAGTCCGATACTCCAATTCCTACCTTCCCCAGTCTCCTTTTTGTTATCTTTAACAAAGAATTAATGCGGTAATCTAGGCCACAATCTGCGGTACCCCTAAACCCACACCGATCCCCCCTACTCGACTGAACTGTGGGAATCAATGTCGCGTGGGGTACCGAACAGATAGTGGCAAATCTGTGAAACTGGGTTGGCTTTAACGGTAGTGAAGCTAACCCGTTTCACATTCTCAACTTAACGTTTTTCCAAACCAATGACTTCGAATAAAATCAAAGCAATTTAAAATTTGAAATAACCTTTAATTCACTTGACTGTAACAGTAAAAAGAATTGATTTAAAGAAAAACAAATTATCAGAGAGTTCGAACAATCAACTGGGCCTATTTAATAAACATAGAAATTTTATTTCTCATTTTAAACAAAAAAAATAATAACGGGTTTACTCTCATAGATGACCGAATCTCACTAATTGTTTTTATTATTGGTTTCTCTTCCCAACAACCCATAAAAGAGAATAACTCAAGAGAAAATGAAAATAATAAATTGGAAAAATGAAAAAAATTATGTTGGTCCTATTCAAGTGACGCGGAGTGTATATAAAGATACGGGTACCTTTGTTGCGCTAATTCGGATATTTAAACTATTTCTTGCTCTCACGTCCGTCTTTGGTTTTTTATGGTTTTTTGTCGTTTATAGCCGGTTTACTTTTTTCGCGTGACATAATGAACGGTTTTGACGTAATGTATTCCGTGTGTCATCAATTAATTCTACCTAGCCATCTCAACACTATAAATGGGCACTACTTTCAGTCCATTCTTTAGTCCAGCGGAATCTGGATCGTTACCCTTTGTCACTATTTAATCACAATCAAATAAACTCGGATCGACTTACAATGATGGAATCATTGTATTTGCAATATAAACACAATAAACACCCATCAACTCCAGGTATATACACCAAAAGTATATAGAGAATAGGACGACATAATAATAAAATCAAAATTTACATACATAAAACCCCAAAAACATATCAGCATAAAAAAATATGTATTCATATATGATAATTGGGGGTAGTTCATTCGAGTTTGATTTAATTTTGAATTGGATATATTGTGATTGTCAAATGCAATAATAATCATAACAATATATGTTTATATACAGAACCATATAACAGCACCAACAAAATAATCATTATAAAAATTGCATATATTACGTTGCAAATAATTTTGTTGCTGCTCCTTTTTTATTTTTATGATTATAGACATAATTATGTACTTTTTATGCATTCGAAAATAATCGTAATAATAAAAAATTAAATTGCAATATACAAATCAGTTGTGTTGTTGTTCATTGGGTGGCGTAATAGGGGAACAATTTGTTTAACAACAATCGACTGAGTGAGGTATGTACAATATAAACAAAAAAAAAAATATTAAGAAGCATAAATATTACAACAATCAGCTATTATGTTGCTTTTATTGTTATTGTAACTCGGGCTTTTTTATTTTAAATAGGAAAAACCAAAACACAAAAAAACATTTTCGCGACACACAGCAAGTTATAATCTTGGAGTGTTTTTGGGTGACGAGAGAATTTTTAATTCTGATTTTGAATAAATGGCAAAATGTAAGAAAAATTTCATTGTTTTGCGGGGTTTCTTTTATGCGAATAGGTGATGCTGGTATTTCTTTTCTCTTTGGTATGCCTTGTGTTTAATGTAGACTAAATGTTTCAAAAAATAATCTGTATGGACTGTTTAACTGCTGTATAGAGGAAGAAAATTTGTTCCTTATGTAAAACAGAAGAGCTACGAATTGTTGAATATTCTCAATTTGTCCTAACAACAAGATTATCAATCTTAAAAATTCCCTCTGCTCCTCTAAGTGATCGATATTTGCGTTTTGGTGATTGCCTTTTCCGTTTTGATTCGATTAATTTTATTGTTGTTAACATTAGCCTTCTCAAGGTGTGGATCGCGGCCCAAACTGCGGTCGTAAGATTTAAATTTTGTTTAATAACTTTTCGACGATTCGACCTCGGTACCTCCCGATCCAAACGCCAAAGCTTTAACCACTGCGCCATTAGGCTAGTAAACCAACATTTTGGTATTGCAAAAATATTGCTCGTGGTTCCACAACAGTTTATTGAAGAACAATTACATATCATGTTATGACTGATATAACATCGTTCAGTCGCACCATGGTAAGTTTTATTTATTTTCTGAAGTTGAATGAAGAGCATACTTATGTTCAATAAAGATCAGGAGCCTATTTAACCTAAAACTAATCACTTTGCACTTTGCAAAATTTTGATAAGTGCTAAGTCTTATACAGATTATAAGAACTTTGCAAATGAAACTTCGTTTTTATTGCTCTTATATTGCTGATTAGTCAAGAAATAATCCCAAACCCATCCCGGACCATATTAAGCACAAAACTACAAAAAATAAGGCATTGACTCCAAAACAACAACTATTACTGTGCCTTCATTGGCTTGGCAATGGATGCCAATATCATGCTGTGGGTACCATGCGCGGCGTTACAAAGGGGACTGTTTGCACCACAGTACGTCACGTTTGTAACGCAATAGTCGAGAATTTATTTCCAAAAATTGTGTGTTGGTCAGAAAACGTGGCGGACATTGGCCGTAATTTTTATATAAAAGAAGGGTTTCCAAATGTTTGTGGATGTGTTGATGGTACAATAATTAATTTTGATGCACCATCAAGTAACGAAATTATGTTTGTTGATAGACATGGAAATCATTCACTAAATGTATTGATGATATGCGGACCGAACAATTTATTTTATGCCGTCAATGTCAATTGGCCTGGAAGCGTGCATGATTCTCGATTGTTGCGTAACTCAGCAGTATTTCACAAGTAACTAATTTAAAAAAAAATCAACTGATGTTATTTACATAGATTTTTTTGTATTTACAGATTTGAAAGTGGTTGGAGAAGCTGTTATTTTAGGCGATAGTGCATATCCACTCAAAAATTGGTTGATCCCACCGATAAATCAAAATTCAGGAGATACATCTGTCCAGAATTTTAACAATGCACACAAAAGAACTCGTCGTCTAGTTGAGGATAGTTTTGGAATTATAAAAGAAAAGTTCCCTTGTTTGAATTATTTAAGACTACGTTGTTCAACAATACACAATATTGCTTGCACGATAGCTCGAGAATATAGAAGTGAAGATTTATTGATGGTTGATGGGACCGAAGTAACAACAAACAACAATAATTTATTGCTGGAAATGGAAGCTAAACACGAAGTGAATCTTAGTGCGATCGAAAAATTAAATAATATTTTAACTTTCTGCAGACAAACTGTATAATTCAAATTTATAATAAAATAAAAATTTTAAACATGTAAAAATTTAATTTTCTAATTCTGAAACCTCAATTAAAATTTCAGAATTTATATCTGTTGTGGTTTCGGGATATGTTGCACGTCGATCTCGTACTGACACTAAATCACTTGTTATTTCTGACGGCGTTAAATTAAGTTCCCTTTCTAATTTTAGGCATTGTAACCGTCGATGGTAAATTTCTACCTTCATCAGCTCAAGTTTTAATTGGCGATCTTGATTTTGAAAATCACTATTTGGACGTTTCCTTTCGTTTATTGGTTATTCGCATTTCCTTTTTTTTGCAATTTTTGAATCTTTAATTTATTCATTTAATTTGGTGGAGCTACCTGACTCACCATAGCTCTTCGGTAAATTTAAACCTATTACCACTTCAGAATCTCGCTCCAAAATGTCAAGTATGAAATTATCAATTTCATCAAGCTTGCAGTCCTTACCCCCCCTTCGATCTGGTTTTTGAGCGTTATCCCGCTTTGCCTATTTAATTAACCCAAATTAAATGATAGTACACATTATACAAATTAATTTTTACCAAAGTTCGGCTTTCCCACAAGCAAAAGAGATTATCTCTAGCATATCTCCAGTCTTTGTCGGCAGATGCCAATTGCATAGAATGGGCGACGACTAATATCTCTTTCCATGATGCCTCCTTTTCAAGTTTAGTAGTATTATTGAAACTACCAAAAATAACGTTTCTCCTCTTTTTTACTTCCAATAATGCAAGTTTTTGCTTAATCAAAGCGCTGCGTTTACTCGTGTCGTTGTTTACGTGTAATAAAATAAAAAATAATTCTCGTGTACGTTTCACAGTAATTTATCGACTAATAAACAGTCATCACATTGTATATAGTTCTGTATCTCGAAACAAGTGAATGAATAGAAAAAATCAAATAATAAGAGGAACTTGTTGTCATTCCCATTTGATGAACTCGAATTGGAGTCATAATTGTGTCTTTCAAATCTAGTTCTCTCGCGAAAGCAATGACCTACTTCCAATCAAATTACTAATTATCTGCTATTACATTTGGAACTCAAGGAGTATCTCATATCATCATTAAAACCGAGTTCTCAATCAGCTGATAAATGGCTTACTTTCTATCAAATTTGTCATTTTCCAACATTAACGAATATTTGAATTCAATTTTTATAATACACCCCGACAAAAAACCTAGGTCTAGAGAAAATGGAACCTATGCACAAACCAGGAACCTTTTAATCGAATATCGAATATATTCGAAATTTCACCTGAAACCGATAATATATTGGAGACCATCAAAATGGTGTGATCTCTGATTCAAGCGTCATTACTAATGAGTTTAACAATTTTTTTGTACGAGATTGGTGACAGAGAACTACGATACGACGAGAAGCTTTTATTTCTCCCCGATCTTCCCGGGTAAATTATATGCAATTATCAATTCGCTTAAAAATAATTCATCATCTGGATTAGATGGTGTTTCGAATGTATTAGATGTCTTAAGTTTCATCAGAAATTTAAGTGTCAATACAGGGATTTTTCCGTTAGCCCTAAAGCGAGCTGTGGTTAAAATTTAAAAAAATGATAAATCGAGTTTAGATAACTACCGTTAACTACTTCTTTCCATTTTCTCTAAAATGTTGCTATGAAAAGTAGGATGGTACATTTTTTGAATAACAACAATTTTCTCTCTCCGCTGCAATTCGGGTTTAGGAAAAATAAGAACACGGAACAAGCTATTTTAACAGTTCTGGGACAAATAAGTGGGAGCATTGATTTAGGGCTGAAGTCATCCGGTTTGTTTGTCGATATGACTAAAGCTTTTGATAGAGTATACCATCCGATTTTCATAAGGAAACTTTATTGTTGTGGCTTTCGTGGAATGACCTATCTGATCGATCACAAGTAGTGCGTGTCAATCACCAACTGAGCGGATAACTGCCAATTACGGCAGGAGTTCCTCAGGGATCGGTGTTGGAACCCCTGTTATCCCTTGTTTACGTGAATGGAATTTTTCGACGCCTTTTTGCAGGCTCCCTCATCGCTTTTGCTGATGACTTTTCGTTTGTGTGTTCTGGTTCAAGCAAACAGGTTAACATATCAGGGATCGAACACGATTTAGATTTATTGGCGAAATGGCTTAAAGCTCACGAGTTACTTTTGAGTGAGAAAACTAAAAAAATACATTTTAGGGATAGCCAGGAACTACCTGATGATCTTTGTTTCCATGGTTTTGGCTGTAACAAAGCTCAGACTTGTACTTCGACTGGCTGTTTTAAGATTAGTGTAGTAAATGAAATTAGATATATACGTATTTTGATTGATCTAAATTGGAAGACCCACGTTGAAGGCTTGAAGCATAAACTATTATTAATATCGAAAACGTATGTCTTACACCTCTTTTGTCCGTTATCTACGGAGGTTAGTTTATTATGCCCTAGTTGATTCTATTATTCTCTACGGGCTGGCGCGTTGGGCTCTAGACATCCTGCCACTCCAACACAGGCTTTGTCTTCAAAGTCCTAAAGATTTTCTATATTAAGAGTGGAAATAACTTTGTCACTTGTTCTAGCTACAGTCTGCGATTAAACTTGTAATACAGAAAACATATCCCTAACTGGAGGTTAGATTTTCGTAGACATTTCTTCAATGTGATTTTACCCATCATCTTCAATAATTTACCGATTTAAATTAGAATGTCTGGTAGCCTCTCGGTCTTCCCCTTAAACAGTATTTAACTGCAACGCAAAACGTAGAAAAAGTATTCTCAATCCAAGTATAAATCAATTTAATTTTTTGGTTTTTTATTTTTTTTAAGCACATGATAAGTATTTTTGTAATTCTTTCAATCTAATTTTATTGTACGATTGGATTTATGTAAGAAATCATTATGCTCGACACGAGCTCTAAGAACCAGGGTTACAATTATCTTACCATACTATGCCTTTTGTAATAGATATACGTGTATATATTTTTTGTAAATTGGTTAAAATAAAGTTGGTAATGAATATAAAAAAAACCAGCAGGAACTATGAAACATATATAGTTTCACCTGGAACCACAACAAACTCCCACTATCCATAACAAGCACCACTATCACGCTACCCTGAGTCGTATAAAGACAAAAGAAACTCTAGGATGTCTCGAACTGAAGAGAAGGTGCAATTTTCAATGAAAATTTTTTCTTCTCATCAGACTACAATCCTATCAAAGAAGGGTAACTATTTAGACCATCGCACCATCAGCACTAAGATTGTACATTATCTAAAATTTCAAATCAGACCAACCGGAACCAGATTTTACAAAACCGAAAAATTTTACTCTTCATCGGAACCACAACAACGTTAGCCCGATACTTTCTAGGAAGGTCCAGTAGAACATTGTTGTTTCGGAGCTTGCATCTATTTCTTGAAATTCTAAAAAATATGAATATTTAAAGTTGTGGAGACGACCGTTATTTTATTTACAGGTATGATTTGAGTAGCGTCTCTGATCGTCTCATTTTCACAAACATTAAATAACCGACCATGGCACAGTGGTTATAGCTTTGGCGTTTGGATCGGGAGGTACCAGGTTTAAATCCCGATATGGGCAGGATGCAAAAGGGAATTTTCATCAGCAGATTACGATCTGGGCTGAAATGGAACTCAACTATGACCCCCTGTCGGAGTGCAGAACTCATGGGCCAACCCATCTTCCATGCCAGTTGAGCCTGAAATGGAGCTATGCAACGTGCAGATGGTGACAAAATCTGACCTATATCCGAACGTCCTCGATTGCTTGCCAAACTGCGTAAGGTAAGGACGTAAATAAGCGAACTGCGAAAGAGTTGGGAGTGCTACGGCCCCAGAAAAAGATTGCAAAGAATAAAAATAAAAAAAACACCGATACATCATTTGGAAAATACGATTCGTTTACTTTACAAAAGTTACATAGCAAACAAGTAGGTTAACAAGGCACGTTTTCACACGTTAGCAAACCCATTTTATGTGGTAAATCACTAGAGAAGAGGTGGTGTATGGCGAGGAACCGAATATGGCGAAATATAATTAAGAAATGATTAAGTTTCTTTAAGCAAGGCCGCTATTAAAATTATTCAACATTTTTTCAGATAAATTCATTTTGGTATATCAGGATATGTAAACTAATATAAATTTGGTAAGAAACAGGACAGTTCCATTAGACTAGAGAAGTTCAGTTTAAAAATCTTTTAGTGTGCAGCTTGTTCCACTGGTTTCATTTGTTTAAAAAAATCAAATATGTGCCATTTTGATCAATGACCTTTTGACATTTTTATGGTAGAGCCAGGATCCCATCACTGTAAAACTTCTGTAGTTTAGAAGCAAACAATCGAGACAACCCATTTTCGCTGGCCTCTTTTGAATTTAATGTAAAACCATTAAGATGGTTCTGCATGGACCGGAACAAATGGTAGTCCGATGATGCAAGGTCAGGACTATATGGTGGGTGCATCAAAACTTCCCAACCAAGCTCTCTCAGTTTCTGCCGGGTCATCAATGTTGTGTGTGGTCTAGCGTTATCATGATGGAACACAATGCTCTTCCTGTTGATCAATTCTGGACCTTTTAACTGAATTGCTTGCCTTAAACGCGTTAGTTGCTGACAGTAAAGATTAAAATCAATCGTTTGGACCACACCTCAAAATGCACGATTCCTTTCCAATCCCACCAAACACACAGCATTACCTTTCTTGGCGTCAATCCTGGTTTTGATACTGTTTGGGAAGCTCCACCTCGTTTCGCCCATGATATTTTTCCCACAACGTTGTCGTAACTTACCCACTTTTCATCACCAGAAATCATTCGCTTTAACAATGGCTCGATTTCGTTCCGTTTCAGCAGCGTTTCCCAGATAGACATCGGGCCCATTAAATTTTTAACTGTTAATTCATGTGGTACCCAAACGTCAAGCTTTTTTTTGTATCCAACCATTTTCAAATGGTTTAAAACTGTTTTGTGATCAATATTTAGTTCTTTACCAATTGCAAGGCTGTTTATATGCTGGTCTTCTTCAATTTTGTGCATGATTTTATCGACTTTTCCAGTGGTTGTCGACCAGAGGGAGGTGCATCTTTGACATCCATATTTCCAGCACAAATTTTTTCGCAAGCCTGAGCTGCGTTTTTACCTTTGTCGTAATAAAATTGTAAAATATATCGAAATTTTTCATTATTTATCTCCATGTTTAAAATCTTGTAACGTTTTATTCACTTCAACGATTTGAATGTTTTGTATGTCAAAGTACAAGTTAAAATGTCACCTTTCAAACACACACAATTGCCCGATACGATCAATGGTAACTGAGATATATGAATTTAAAGCTATCTACAGGGAAAAAGGCCAAGAACTTTTTCCCCTACCTATTATTTTATATTTAAAAACTGGAATTTTTTTTAAAAGTACAATAAATTTTACTGAATAGCTTAGCCATCGAAATCGATATAAGAAATAATTAATTAAAAAAATCCACCATAAATCCACCATAATGTCCACCATAAAAAAACTCGTTTGGTTTTCAAAGCTAATTGATACAAAGTACCTTGCTTCAAATGTAAAATATTATTATTCCGCCACTTCAAAGACGGTGGAAATGCAAAGAAACTGGTGCCAAATACCCTTTGCGAAAAAATTTCGATTACATTTTGATTCGTGTCTAATACTTGTACATTCTGAACGATAAGATACAACGCATTCTCATTTATGTATAATACAGTTGTATCTGATATCATTTCAGACTGCTTCGCAATTTGCTGAAACTATATTTCACGCTACATATACTAAACTATACGAAATAAAACAATTCCACTTCACTTGTCAAAGTGAAAAACCAGGAAAAGAAATTCTTTCATTTATTGCAAAAATTTTACACGACTTTTCCATCGTATACTAAACTAAATTTCAGTTATACTTTCCCTGTAACACAATAATAACGGAAAAGTAAGAAAATTCATAAAAACATAAAAGTTTTTCTCGAGTCAATAAGATTGACTTCGCAACAGTTTTTATTTTGTGCGCTTTTTTGTTGTAATTTTCATCAACTTACATTATAAATTTTGACAAAAAGTAAGTAAAGACGAACGAACAACGAAAGCAAAAAAAAACCTGGAAATTATTAAAAACTTTTTAATTTTCAATTTCTAATTAAAAAACGAAATTTTCATTTTGATTATTATAATTTTCGGAGTTTACGAAAATAAAATTGAAAAAGGTAATTTAAAAATTTATTGTTAAGTGAAAAATTATAACAAAAAACTTTTCTTTCTGATAATAATTATTGTTACTTTGTATTTCTGTTCTACATATGAATGCTGTATAATTGTAGGTATTCTAGCAAATATGTAAAATTAGCAGTTCTAGAAAAAAAATATAAAACGGAACTTCATCAATCCAGCAATACATATTTCTCTCAATTAATTAACTCTTTTTTTCATCAAACTCTCGTTTCACGTTGCACTCCGGCTTCTTGCACAAAGGATGAAAAATTCAACAAATTAATGAAACAAAAAATTTTTTTTGTACTTTGTTATTCCGAAAATTAAAATTATGTATTTGCATTGAATTGAAAATTTATAAAAATTTTATTTTCACAAAAAAATAAAAATGTATACTTCATTAAATTATTATCATTGTTTTAGTAAAAAAAAATAAAGAAAATTCCATCAAAAAGTCAAATAACATAAAATTACAAAAAATAAAAAATAAATGGGAAAAGCGAACAGAAAAAAAAACTAATCAAATAAAATTATTATAATATTTGTTTGTAAATGTTAATTTTTATTATTGCAATAAATGCCATTGTTGGAAAATCAAAAATTTATGAAGAACAGGAGAATATGTACATAAAAAAGAGGAATTTTTTGAAATGTGTGTGTAAAATGAAAAATTTTTGCTTTCCAATACAATTTTGTGTTGGACGATAGTCATTTTACTAAAGTAGAAGTGGGAATGTTTGTTCTGCATTTAATTGTGAATTTCTTATTAAAATCAGAACACCAACAACTACTGGTGGGTGCATGATAGGTGCCTGAGTCCAACAACTGGTATGTTAGAGGATCGATTATATAAGCATTTCGAGTTTTGAATTACGATTTGCTGTTTTATTAGTACACGAGTTACTTACAACTCGTAATTGTTATTTTTTTATGATTTAATGGTAAATTTCGTATCTCGAACTCTTAATGCTTAGTGTGATGCAGTCTTATATAACCAAGTGGTTTTAGTTAAGACTTCGTATAGTTGCGAACGTATAAGCTTAAATAAACAAAAAAAAAAAACTTTGAATGATTCAAATACATTAAGCTTCTGGTTGTACCTCCATAATGCTAGCGTTCATGACTCAATATTGTTTGATGCAAAATGTGAGGCGGCCTTTTACCTAGTAGTGTGTGACCCCTAAGGTAAACTTATAATTTTGTCTGTTTGTGGTATACATAAATTTGATAAGCGCCACATTGCAGAAAACTTCCTTCAGGAACACAATGTAAAACTCGAAATAGCGGTGTTACCGAATTTTATTATATAAATTATTAACCCTCACTATATTTATTGTTATAAATTATTTATTTATTATGTACTAAAACTATTATTTTAATATTAGTCCACAACTTTAATGGTGAACGACTGTTCGCGGCCCTTACACTTTCAATATTATCACTCGCGTGTGTGTGAGACTGTGTCTCTTTTAACTTCTTAACCCGACTGAATCTTTTTCGTTTCTCATTCCATTTTCTCGTCTAATTGCTTGACTTCACAATATTTATCGATAGTCGATAAATATCGAGATTCGCGAATGTAGATGGTGAAATAGCTCTGTTCATCAAAACGAACTATCCCTCGTAATTAGGCGGCGCGATGTATAAATATTTTTGCTACGAGGAGTGCCACGAAGTGAAAAAGGATGTTTGATTACATTACATCAATCCCCTCCTGAATCGAAAACCGTAGTGTTTTTAATTAAATGTAACCGTTCTTCGAACACTACGTTTTTTGACTGGGTTTAAAACAAGTATTCCTTATGCTGGCTTAACCCGGTCGATGCCAATTGTTGTTGATTTCCCTTCTACATTCACAACAAAGAATTTGCGCAATTTGCGGGTCACTGAACAGGTTTCCAGATTTTTGGGAATGTACGTTGTCTGTTCGGTCGGATGTCTTGTGTCCGTAGGAACTAAAGCTATCATGGTAGTACGAAGCAGGATTTGGAAACCTTGATATTTAGACCATATGCTAGCTTTGCTGGTGTGCAGTTTAGGTCTTCCATGACGGAGGTTCGAATACCTAATAGAATCGTTGAAAGTTCTGAACTCCAATGGAATGTATTGGGGAACCGTTCGACAAAACCGTCCGCATTCGGGTTGTATGCAGTTGTTCGAATGCGATGGGAACCTAGGAGCTTCGTGCGCTTGGTGAACAATGTTGATTAAAATTGTGTTTCAAGGTCTGTCGTGATAAAGAGTGGGACACCATATCTACAGATACACATTGTAGAAAATTTTGCTTACGGGTTTTGCGATCAATTCTCGGATTGGATAAGCTTCTGGCCAACGGGTAAATTGGTCGACTATCGTTAAAATATAATGATAGCCACTCGATTGGGGCAGTGGACCAACCAGGTCCATGTGGATATGTTCGAACCTGCCACTTGGTAGCTCGAATTTACCAAGCTCTGTTTTTATGAGGCGGTGAACTTTGGACTATTGGCATGGGATACAAGATTTAGCTCAATTGCTTGTATCAGTATTCATTCTTGGTCAGAAGTATTTTGAAGCAATAAGTCTTCGCGTAGCACAGATGCTGGGATGTGATAAACCATGTAGACTATTAAAGATTGTTCGTCGCATGTTGAGGGGAATGAAGCGTCGATTTTTACCTGAAGAAGCCTCACACCAAATTTGCTGCTTATCTGGTAAGTCGATCCGTTGCAAGTTAACGCTTGATTTCGGATTGCGCGCTGAACTTAATTTCTCCAAATCGTCGTCGCGTTGCTGTTGTACCACTAATTCATTCGTGTCGAAACAGAAAACGCTGAGTTCTGGTGAGAAATGTTTGACCAGAACGAGATAAACAGTCGCTCACCACATTGTGTTTACCTTTGATGTGATGAATGTCGGTAGTGACCTGGGCAATGTAATCGAGATGTCGTACTTGCCGAGGACTACATTCTGAATTTGATGCGATAGCTGTTGTAAGTGGTTTATGGTAAGTAAATATAGACATTTCGGCCTTCGACGAAATGGTGAAACCGTTTGATTGCTAAATACATAGTAAGAAGTTCTCTATCGACAGTAGCGTATTTAATTTCCGCAGGAGAGCTTCTTTGAAAATAACGCTAATGATTGCCAACATCCATTATTGCGTTTTAGTAAGACAGCTCCAACTGCTACATTGGAAGTGTCGGTAGTTATGTTGAACTGCGCGTCGTTCAACAGATGTGCCAAAAGAGAGACAGCGGTAAGAGAACGCTTGACCATTTCGAAAGCTTCTGTGCAATCTTCGGGCCAAGATAAGTTTCTTCTGTTTTCGCCTTTCTTGAGTAAGGTGCCAAATGCCTGTGAATAGGCGATAACAGTTGAGCTAACCGTGGTATGAATTCGCTGCTAAATTTGGCGAATTGATGTTGGCTCTGGAAAATTTGAAATGACATCAACTCTGTCGACAATTCTGCTTGTTTACATAGCCGTCAAGATGGAAATGCGCCTCATCTGAAAAGATGATTTTTTTTTTGCCAAAATCGGCATCTTCTTCAAGTCGATCACAAACCCACTTAGCGAACCGAAAACGCAATGGGTGGTCTCTTTGCTTCAATTCGCGAACCAATCGAACTTTATACGGTGCCATACCAAGGTCTTTATGCAAAATTCTTCGCAATGTTGTGCGTGAAATGTTCAATTCTTGAGCACGATGACGAGTTGACGTTCGCGGCGACTCACACACATTCTCGGCTACAGCATCAACATTTTCGGGTGTACAAAATAACGCACATGTGGAGCTCTCGGCGCTTCGTTTCTTCCGAAAACCACACGCAATTTTCGCACACATTCTGCAAGATTACCATGATTTTCGAAGTAATGTTTCAATATTTCCCAGCGTTGTTCAAGCGAATACACAACCATTTTTGTTCAGCGGAAGGATAAAAATAACTTTCTGTCAAATCAGAAGTGACATAACCCTTGCCATACTCAAAATAACCGCTAGTTCAAAAAAAAAGTTAGACGGCCCACCTTATATGTGTGGGATAAGATATCTATCTGGGACAGTGACGGTATGTACCTGTCGATAGTCTCAACAGCCAGTCCTTGTCTTTACGTCCATATGTAATGTAATTCAGTTTTCGCAGCATTTAGTTTCGTTGTGTCGAGTTGTCCCGGTTTAGCACAAGGTAATCTACCTTGCGTGACAACGTAGTAGATTACGTTATGCTTCACTGGGAGATTGTAATTCGCAGTCTCAATGAGCGAGGGGATATGACGTATCAACTTGGGCGATGATTGCGTTCACAGTGAGGTTAGTAAATGAATCGGAGAGTCTTCTGTTCTGCAAATCGACCACGAGACCATACTTGGACAGAATGTCAGCAAATATAATAGGCCTGTCTACTGCCGCGACGATGAAGATATGTGTGAACGAACGCATGAGACCGAGATTTACCTTCAAAAGCTTTGTACCTACCGTAGGTGGAAATCAGGGATCCGTTCGCTGTGGTAAGAATGCAAACGGTGTCTTTAGCATGTCCGGGAAACTTGTTTACGGGTATCCTTTCTCTTTTTATTATGAGACTGTGTCTCTTTTAACTTCTAAAACCCAACTGAAATTTTTTCGTTTCTCATTTCTTTTTCTCGTCTAATTGGTTGACTTCTCGATATTTATCGATAGTCGAGGCGTGCAGTTTCTTTAACAGTAAGGCTGTTCTTAATTTCACAATTTTTTCAGAAATAAGTGACCATAACTTTAATTTTCATCTGTTTTTTTAAAAGAAAAATTCATTTGGCTAAAATTAGAACAAATTATAGATTTTGGTAAAGTTGATACAAAATTTGATGATTTCCTTAAAACCACTGAAATTGATTTGGCTGACCCAGAAACAACGTTAAAATTAATTATTGAAAGGCAATACAACAAATAAGCCACGCATAGACAAAGCAACAACAGTCGAAGATGGAAGAAGCAAACAAAAAAGAACAGCTGACAAAATAAACCAGCTCTATACCAACTATAAGAAAGGCGCTTCGGCTCGGAAACCAAAGCGGTATTTAGAGGACAACAGTGCATCATTAAATCTAATCTGCAATGAGACAACGACAATAAAATTCGAAACTACTCTTCGGATCAATCCCATAAATATTTAAAAGAACGACAAGATACAGTCTTGCGCACGGACATGCGCACACGTTTCAATGATGTACCAACAACTCCAACCATTCCACTGGCGGATCAACCAGGATCGAGCTTCACGCTCACATCAGATGACAACTTGACAAAACCCATTTTATCGACATTGAGCAATCAACAACAAATGCTCAAGCAACAAGACTTTCGGACAAGAGCTCTTTACCGGGAGATTATGTTAGCCGAGGAAATTCTGGAATCCAACAGATGCAGACCAGCACTGGCTTTAAAATAAAAACATGGAAAGATGATGATGCAGATACTAGATTTAAATGAAAAAATATGCATGAACGTAACAAAGCAAAAAAAGCCAACTCCAAATGTTTGATAGAAAACCACTAGGAAAGTATAAACAGTCGATATGAAAATATTGCCATTCTAACATCAACCGAGATGGAAGAAGAAAGCACAATGTAAAAGCTATGAAGATCAAGCTAAATTACATATAAATCCCTGATCTTCATGGTGATTATACCAAGTCGTTCAAAACGTTAGTTCATAACAGCAAACAACTAACGAATACTCACAAAATAAACTATTGGATCGGCAAGGAAACTATTGAGCCACTTAGAAGCAACTGGAAATAATTATGGCTGCTTCTCTTTCATGGGAAATATTGCAATTCAGAAACAACAAAAGATTATTTGTCTCGATTCTCCATTAAACACCATGCTCAACCACCCAACCAGTGACATTGGATCAGACAATGCTGAAACAGCTACACGAACAACTCCCGAGTGTTTACATGCGATTTGAAACTTGAGAATAGGCACCGATTCCTGGAATCATTTTGTCGTTTTGATAACAGTCGTGACGGTCCAGTCGTGATTACATCAAAAATACTTCTTCAGGATTATGGGCTTCCGGAATCGATTGGGATGTTAAGGTTCGACCCAGTATCGAGAAAAATGGCTGAGTTACAAAGATAATAATTAATGGATGGATAAACTACACGGAAAACTCAAACCTGGAACTACATGGATTTTGTGATGCAAAAGTCAAGCATACGCTGCAATAGTTTATGCCAAATCGAAAAATATAACACGCACTATTGCTGCAAAAACAAAGATAGCACCCTTAAATCAGACAATCTCCCTTCTGAGACTGGAATTAAATGCAGCAGATTTCGGCAATGTAAACAAAACATACTGTTGGGAAACTTCAAAGGAAGAAAACCTCAAAATCACAAGACGTTCGTAGACAACAGAATAACAGAAATATAATCAAGTACGCACCCAAGCCAATGGCATCATGTATCCCAGTGAAAATCCAGCTGACTGTGCCTCAAGGGGTTTAAATCCCAAACAACTATCAACCAACTAATCTAGTGTTAAGGTCCAACGTGATTAAAACTATCAACATACCCAATAATCAGTACAAGGATTCAAGAATCAGAATCGACCGACGACGCTGAAAGAAAACCTACAATCCCGTTCGATGGATTTTCTTCAATAGTGTGTGTTTTTTAATAAACCTAAAAACAAAAATAAGGGATGGACCTCATATGAAACCAGAGGAATTAAAAGCTTCATTAAAATCAATCACCACAGATGTACAACTACATTAAGAGTTGGAGGAAGACTAAACAACGCTAATCTAACATTTTATGAGAAACATCGAATAATATAGGTAACTAGAACTCATCAATTCTCGATCATCAAAGAAGCACATCACAAAACACTACATGGAGGATATCACGTCACGTATGTCGTAACGTAAAATGATCGACCTCGCAACAATTTATGGGAATATTAGCAACTGAAAGAGTCTTGCCATCATCTTCATTCACAAAGGCGGATCACCTTGAACTCGTTAGCGATTTAACAACGGAAGGTTTCCTAACAGCCTTTAAACGTTTCACATCCAGGAGAGGCATATGCCTACAATTATTCAGCGATTGTGACACACATTTTGTGGGTGCTAGTAAAATATTAAAGAAGCAAGCTAACAACTAAGTAAAGAGTTAAACTAGTAGAAAAATGGACCGAATGGCACTTTGTTCCCCTGGGAAGTCCTCACTTTGTAGGATTATGGGAGGCCGGAGTGAAATCGACGAAACAACATATTAGAAAGATTCTTGGGGGCCAAACACTAACTTTTGAAGAATTTTAAACCATGACAGTCCAAATAGAAGCGTGTCTCAACTCAAGGCCTTTAGCTCCGCTAAGCAATTGCATAGATGATGATTCAGCATTAACTCCAGGACACTTTTTAATAGGCAGACCAATGATAGCAATATCAGATCCAGACATGACGAATTTGAAATATCCACGGCTCCAAAAACAACCTAAATGGTTAAAAGAACAATTCAACATCACGTTCGATTCATTTGTCCCGTTAAGAGGCCATACCATGGGCATTCCAGAAAACATATCCACATATCTTTTGAAATATGTAGAGCCGATTTCTTAATTAAATTTTATTTCACCAACCCCTTTGTAAAATACCACTTACGTATATCACCGAGCGCAGGAATCGTTCGATTCTTTAGTCCCGTTAACAGCCCATATCATTAGCATTCCAGAAAACCAACCCCTTCCTAATCTTTTGAAATTTGTTGAACAGATTTTTAATTGTATTTTGTGGGAATAAACCCTGTAAGGATGTCTTGTTGAAGAACAAAAGTGTGGTTTACGTTGATATCCAGAAAAACGTTGTGTGGAATCAAGCTTCTAAAATAAATCTAAATTCAAACTACGAGTAGTTAGTCTAGAATCATCAGAGGTCACTACCGAAATGTATTCTATTCGATCCTGGATCATATTGCTTAACGCTACTAACGCTAGACACAATATAAAGCCGATTTGCAAGTTGCGAGCGGAGATTGGCAATGTCAATAAGCAATAATTGGAAGGAGCTACATATTTAACTCTTTTAGTCGCTTGTCGAAAAACCAAAACTTTTGTGCCCCGAGGAAACTATGGTTGTAAAGTTGAAAATTAAAGGAATTTACGAAGGCAGCTAATGGCTTAGATTTAACTCGACGTGAGGAAACTTACCAAGTCCGAACATAAATGAGTAAGTAAAATTTCTTATAACATGGGAATCGCCGAAGAAAATGTGATCGACCAGTTTAAGATGGAACAAGAGGGATTCAAATTTTTCAAACCATGGAATTGGCAATTCACTTTCAAGAATTTCTAGAATTAGTTACGATCTCGCCTATTGGTTTGGGTGGCATAAATTGGTCAACCAAGGATTAAGAGTTTAAAGGCATTTATAAAAATGAGTGACATCTACATTTAAATAGTAGCATTAAAAGTAGTTTTATAAAATTTTAGTGGTATTGCAGATTGGTCGCGATTTTTCGCAGGGATGAGTCAGTGAGTGTGAGTATAGCGGGAAAATAATTACTGATAGTTCGCCCGCCATATTCCAGGAGTGGTGTAAATTACGACAGGTAAGTTTTAATATCTCCATTTTGTCCTAGTCTCATAGTCATTATCTTGGATATTACTCTTCAAAATGCTGCTGTTAAAAGGTTTAAAGTGTACCAATTAAATTCCTATAAAAACAAATTAAATTTCACAGAATCATTACAAATTAATTATTAATGTTGATTGCAACTTGAAATTATTATATAAATTCTCAGTACAGTAACATTTTGCAATTCGACCCGAGTTGAATGAAACATTAGGAATGCGTTTGATTAGGCTTCATTGAACTTTGAGCTATAGAATTTTACAAAAATTGTATAACAATTGCGTAAACAATTGTGAATTACGTCCATTTACTTAAAAACAAAGCTAAGATTTTTTTCATCCTTTAGTATTTATGCAATCGCTACAATAAAATTCTTATGAATCAAAAATAAAGTTGATTCAACTTCAATACAACACAATTGAGACTTAAGAAAAAGTTTTTTTTTTGTTTTTCCTTAAAACAATCACCAAAGGTATTGTTACAATACTTTATATTGTTATTACATCAATTTGAATACACACAAAAGAAAAATAAATTTATGACAGAAAATTGAAACATAATAAAAGTTTTTTTTTCCATAATTTTTCCTTTATATTTTTGCGATTTTCCACGCCATAAAATTTTTTCGTTTGTTTTATTGGTTTTATGATTATGTACTTGGGTGTATTATATAGTTCGAAATTGTCTGGTTGCTGTGTTAGTATAGATAGAACGGGTCAGAAGGTGTTTTGTTCTATACGTATGCATATAGGAACGCGACCCCCCTATAATATCCATATTACACCATCCACACTCAAATCAATATAAGTATATATAGGGACATAATCTCTAATCTAATCTTACAAAAGCAAGCAATTGATGAGGCTATGAAATTTGATGATCCTGTTTGCAATACACATCAATATTTTATTTTATTTGATGATAAGTTTAAAAAACATAACACAAGGGGTGTACGCAGCTTGTTATACAACATTATTACTAAACAATAACCCCCTCGCAAAATAATAAAACCCGAGATCGCTTATTGATCTCAAACAAAAACAAATAAAAATTTATTGAAAGAAATAATTTAATGAGACATTTTTTTAGAAATCAATTTTTGATTAGATTTTTGGCGCCTTTTTCATTTACGACTGTTCAAAATTATTAGAAATTTATAAAGATTGACAATTTAAATTTGCAATAAAAAATTTATACAAATAATAAGGGGGTTGCTCGATATTATTTTTCCGTTATATATGTATTGATTCCCGGCACCCCTGTGTTATACACACAATTTTTATTGTGTGACATTTTAATAAAAGTGAAATTTGGAAAATTTATGGTTTATTAATAAATTGTGTAACGCGAACGTTTGTCGTTTGAAAATTATTAAAATATTTTTTATTAGTCGTCTTTACGATTTGATTTATGTTTGATAGATTAAATTGACATTTATGATTTTTATCTATATTTCTTAATACAGAATTAATGAAATCTTGACAACGTTTGATTTTTGTATTAAGTGTTTTGCGAAGTACTAATCCTAATGTGTTGTATGTTACGACGTGCAACAAACTACATATAATGGCGCATTCAGGTATCATCACTTTAGCACGGGACATTATGCGCGCTCGGCTAGCAGAATGTTGCATATGATGTATAAGGGGCTCACTGAAATTAATAATTTCCCACATACACATCCAAGAGTAACCTTAAGCTAGCCTACCAACTTTCCGACACTTTGAACGATATTTACATAGATTAAGACACGATATCCCTTCGATATTCAAACATCACGTAAAACGAAAAAGTTTAATGAAATCTTTCTAATTAACTTTTGAATTTTTTTTTCCAAAAATCCAGGAAATCAAATCTCATAAAATATGAATGAAAATGTTAAAAGTAAAGAAAATTTTCCATTCACCGTTCGTCGTCTTTGCCGTCGCACATCCCCCGCACATCATATAGAAAAGTTATAATAAAAACCAAATTAAATATTTTTTCCACAAAAAAAAAAAAAATATGAAATTAAAACAGAAAATCTATACATAGCGCACACAAATTATTATAACTTGTGAAGATGAGCACAAAAACCGCGGAGGAGATAACGTTCGAGGTTCAACGCAACTAAAAAAAAAAATAAAGTTAAATAGACTGATTTTATGTCTTTTTTACGACTTCTAAATTTTAACTTTATTGCGGATTTTTTTTTTTCGATGTTGGGCACATACTGAGTGAAATTGTCTTTGGCGGTGGGTATTTTGTGTATACGAAAGGAAACCAAACGAGGAAATCGTATACAATCCCTTGTTTAGTTTTTGTTTCTGTGCCGTCTGTATACAGTTTAGACATTTACAAATTTGAGTACAACAAAGTTGTGATAATAAGGTGTAGTTGAATATTACAATGTATGTGTCGTATTGGCCGAACACTAATACAACAAGCGTAATATTACACAGATAATTCTGTGATACTTGAAAGTTGAAACTGCTATACACCGAACAACCAACCACATGCATACCTCAAGGATCAGTTTCTTCAAAAAAAGTTCGCGCTAACAAGTACATTTTGTAAGCCGAGTGTAAGTTGTCCAAATTCACACTCGAAAACGGATACATTTTCGATCTTTCCTCATTTTTGGCAACATAAACCATAGCCATATTATCGTTACCAAAGCTTTTACCATTCCACCACTTGTACAGTAAAATTGACCGTTTGTCGAAAATACAATTTCCCGAAAATGACATTTTATCGAAAATTAGACAAACTGCAAACAGCATTATCACGTGAAAGCACTTAACCAAATATTAAATGATTTCCTTAAATAATCCAAAACAAATTCCTTAGCCAAATTAAGTCGATTAACAGCGAAGATCAACAGCTTACGCAAGGCATAATCGGTGCCACGATGTTTCTTGTGTTCCCCAAAAACGAGGTCATGCGGAGAATAACGACACGAGTTATGATTTACATTACGAAGAGCTGACTCTATTTCGTTTACCAGGTGTGTAAATATGAAACCGGAACATTTTAATAAAAAATGTACACGATCACCGTATGATGATGATCAGGAGTATTTTATTCAAGGTATTGCCCATTTTTTAGTTACACATTTTTCGTAGGAAGTGAAGTGCTCCTCAGCAAGCCCGTGCCCCATCGATGAAAATAAGTGATAATCGGACGGAGCCATTTCTGGCGAGTAAGCCACATGTGAAAGTATTTCCCAATTAAGTGCTTCCAACGTTTCCATGACCGGTTTTGCTTTGTGTGATGGTGCATTATCATGAAGCTAAATCACTTCGTGTTGCCTTTTGTCATATTCTGGTCGTTTATCACGTAAAACTCGTTCAGTATTTACGGGGTCACTAGGTTTTGCCACCTCAAAATAAATCACACTCTTCTGATGCCACCACATACAGAGCATTGTCTTCCGTCCGAAGCGATTTAGCCTTGCAGTCGATGTCGATGGTTGTCCTGGATCAACCCAAGACATTTTGAGCTTTGGATCCTCAAAATAGATCCATTTTTCATTGCCAGTTCACAATTCTATGGAAAAATGACTTTCTTTTATATATGGCGAGCAAGTTTATGCGGAACTCATTTCCCCAGATCTTGGATCTTTCCCATGGCTTTTAAACGTATGGAGACGGCTACTCGTGACATATTCAATTGATCCGCGAGTCTTTTTTGCGTTTGAGCGTCATCATCATCCAACAATGCTTGCAATTCACTGTCTTCAAACTTTGTTGGTGGTCTTCCACGTTCTTCCTTTCTCACATTAAAATTCGAGCATGCTCATCGTAAGCTTTGACAAGTATTCGATGTGATTCTGCAGCAGTTTTCTTCAAAACATGCGTTATTGAATGAAATTTGTAGGGTTATAAATTGGATGTTGTTGACAGATGTCAAAAGAAAACAATAGCGAAGATGACATGGATTGTCGAAAGGTACATTGACAGGTGGCGCCATTTATTGGTAAATTCCAGTTTCATACTTACACACCTGGTAACGGAACAATCCCACTCACGATGCTCCGATTTAATGTAAGTGCGGATGGCCGATAAAACACTATGATTTGCGCGTTCCAATGCGTGGGTTGGGGCCGTATTATGGTGTAGTTAGATGTTTAACGCCGTATTTCCTAAGGTGGCTTTTGAATTGAACCAACCGAAATTGTCGACCATTATTAGTATAAGAATCGTCTCGAGATGGAAAATAAGTTGAAATTTTAAACTTCCATGAAAGTTATTACGCGCTGGTTCACTTTGCGGTATAAGAATTAATATCTTGAGCAATATTAAACCTAACCGGACAAGTGGTGCTGTGGTTAAAGCTTCGGCACTTGGATCGGGAGGTACTGGATTCGAATTCAACCAGAGGCTGGATGCAAAGCGAAGTTTCGTCATCGATTACGATCGGTGATGTTGATAAACATAACTAAGACCCTCTGGTGGAGTGCAGATTTCAATGCCGACCCACCGTTCATGTCAATGTACAGGTTGACATGGAGCTTGCAATGCGCAGGTGGTATACTGTAATAATGTGAATGAGTGGTGTGTGCGTGAATGAAAAGGGGGGTATTAAATGACCTTCAAAGGACATTAAATCCATTGGACAATTAATGCATAAAAAAAAAATAACAGTAAAAGTATCTTTGTAAACGTTCTATGGTTTTGGCTACCCCGAGGACAGTGAGTGAGCTTGGTGAATCAATGAACGTTTCAAAGAATCTGGGATATCCAATTTCCATTCTGGCAGATCGGTATCAGCTGCAGGCTCAGCAACACTAGTCGCGGAACAAATGAGCAATTTATGATCTTCTAATCATAGATTGATCTTCTAATGCATCGGTAAATCTACGATGTTCTGAGTTCATTCAAATCCATTCCTTTACGATGATAAATTTCACAGTCAAAACATTGTAGCTTTCAACCCGAACGAGCTAATCTTCCAGTAATCTCTTTGTTAGACATTAACCACTGTAGCCTGGAGTGATCTGTATAAGGCGGTAACACTCAAGTTTCTCTCTTTCACTGAATAGTTACGTCGAGTTTTATTCAATTTATTTGACATGTATGCAGTAACATTTTCAAAAGGAACGCTACCAACAGCCATTGAGCTGGTACCAAATTGCACATGAAACGTTTTAGTGAAGTCACGATTCTTGAATATAGGAGCGGTAACAAATGTCGTTTTCAAATTGTCGCACTTTGGGCTTCACAATTCCATATATATAGTTCTTTCCTTTCTTCAACAGTTCGGTGATAGAAGTGTTAATGTTAACATAATTAACAATAAACCGTCTATACCGTCCAGATATTCCCAAGAGTATACGGTTATGTTTTACAGTACCATGAGCAGGATAACTAAATATTTCTGCAATTTTATCCGGATCTACTTTCACGCAACGAACACCAACGACATACCTGATATATTTCATTTGTTGAAATAGAAATTTGCATTTTGATGTGTTTATAGTGACGTTAACTTCCGTTAACAATTTGGCGACTTATCGAAGCAGAGAAAAATGTTCCTCAATTCTACCGGAAGTAAGAAGCAGGTCGTTGAGATAAACAAATATTCTACCATACCATGGAGATTAAAACGTATAACCTTGTGCATTAGATGACACATTTTCTGAGGGGCTTTACATAAACCGAATGGCATAACTCGAAATTGATGCAGCAGTTGCCCTAGTAGTATAAAAACAGTATATTGTCCGGAATTTTCGTGTAAAGGAATTTGCCAGAAGGCATCTTTAAAATCAAGGCTAGAAATAAATTTGGTCTGATCAAGTCTTCCAAATAACCCGTCTATAAGGGGTAGCGCGTACGCGTCTTTCATAGTGACCGAATTTAATTTCCGTGCATGCAGACATAATCTTACCATATACCATTGGGTTTCCTATTTAGTGTGACCGGTGAACACCAACTACTATTACTTTATTCGATCACACCAAGCGAGATAATCTCTCTCTAATTCTTTACGGATATCGGCTTGAATAGCAGGAGAAACGGCGTAATAACGCTGCTTATTTGGGAGTGATGCGTACGTCAATGAAGTGAGTAGATAGTGTGACTTTAGAAAGACCAAAGTGGCACCAAAATACTTGCCTAGATATCGACTTTGCTGTAAAAGCAACGTGTAATTTTATACTGCGAGTTTGGTTCTGATGTGTGATGGAGACATTGAGAATACCCGAAATCAGATTGCCAGTAATTACATATAACTGCAAACGATGAAATTTATAATACCGAAGAGACTCCAACACTTGTTCACAACCGGATCCTAGAACACATATAGTGGCACAAATCACTATCCAATAATACACGCATACTCTCTCCGCCAATCAACACTTCCGCATATTGTCTCTCATCGATTTCGTCAATTAAGATTGTTTCTACACATTTGGCTTTAATTGGACGTTTCCCAATATCGAGAATTACGGGAATATGTTTGAACGTTTGGAAATGGCAAGGACGAATATGTAAAATTAGAGTTTATTGGTGAAGAATAAGGTTTGAATTCTGGTTGGATCAGTAAGTCTAAAATTTCCGTTCGTCTGACTATAAATGAC
Source organism: Nephrotoma guestfalica (assembly GCA_963691935.1). Taxonomy (NCBI): domain Eukaryota; kingdom Metazoa; phylum Arthropoda; class Insecta; order Diptera; family Tipulidae; genus Nephrotoma; species Nephrotoma guestfalica. The sequence continues at coordinate 34,998,835 of OY829914.1, read as the reverse complement.
CCGTTCATCGTATTTCCACCGATGTTTCCCAACTTCATTGGATAACATTGGACGCAATTAGGCTTCATTACATTTTCAGCTCCACATCCAAAACAGAAATTCGACAGTCGGTATAAAAATAATCGATATCTCTACAGTTCCAGTAGATGGGAATTTGAACTGATTTGGGTTGAACGTATGGCTTTCAGGTACCGATACAGGTGTATTTTTAAAATTAGAAGGCAAAGGGGAAACATGAATGATTTGAATGAACAATTTTTTTCGCATTTAAAATTATGGTAGGCATTAAGGTACGAGTAATTTTCGTGACTCGAAAAATTTGCTGGCTCCATTTCTACAGTACTAACCAAATACAAGTTCAAGTACCGATTTTTGTTTGTAGCAGTTGTAATTCCCAACTAACGCATATAGCAATAAGTTGTTCAATAGAAAGTGATTTTTATCCGACATTTGCAAATTAAATCATACGCATGTTTTCTTTAAATATCGCAAATTTTCTTCCGGAATAATAGCAGGTGACTTCATGGCGATTTTCCTTATGCAGATGTTATTTACCGTTGGATAACGGTTCTAGTGTAATATCCTCGGTGGTAAGTAAACCTAACTCTTAGACCAAACGAACTTGAGAAACCTGATATACCGCAGAAGAAAATATCGGTACTTGAATATTTGCCAAATTTTTATCTTGGTTTGGATTAGTATTTATAGGATCAGTACACGGATTTTCAATAGTCGCCATCCTTTCCTGAATAAGGTTAACCAAGCGAGCTATTTTATCAGGCGAGTTGGTTGCTACATCTATATCAAGAGATTGGAATTGATCTGTTGGTTAAAATTGACTTGATGTCGAGGGAACAGATACGGTGGTATCTTTTGAGGAATATAGGCTACATCCCATAAGCACGGAGGATCTGTAGTTGCCAAATATTTATAAAAGATGCAAAACGAGAAGGAAACAGCAAGAGGCAAAGTTATGATGATAAGAAAACTAATGGCAAAAAAAATCTAACCCGGACAGCAAAACAGTGTCAGAATAGCTCTTGCAACATAAACTCAAAAATTAATGACTTTAGAATGTTAGCCTAGAAGTTCAACGAGGTGCTTGCCTACCAAAACAATTACAATAAATTGCAGAATTTGAGTACCTAAAGCAATACAGTCAGACACGGACAAATAAAGTTATATTAGTTGAAAGGAAGCACCATTATGAGGAGAAATCTCACGAAGAGACTAATCGTGTCTGCAAGATACAGTATCGGACAAAACATACTCCTCCGCACAGAGAGAAGCAAAACGGTAAATTGGCTCTGTTTAATACAAACATATTAGAAAAAGTTAGAAAATGGTAAAAATGGATTATGGCTAGAATCGGCTAGGTTAACCGCAACTTTGCAAATTTTCATTACAATTTGACATGAATTATAATGTCAAATTGTAATCAAAATGTACAAAGTTGCCGTTAACCACACACGAAACAATCTTGTAATGGGTTCGTAATGTCACGAAATCAGACTGTCATACTCTTTAGACCAGCGTTTGACGGAACCGAGCAATGAATTTGTTTTTTAAGTTGCTACGCGGTTTACGACATCATTAATACTTGTTTTCACTCAAAACGTCAAAATTGTTAAGACTTATAAGATCATTGATACGTACCCTAATTTCCGATATTCACGGAAGCAGCATCACTAAGTGAAAAAATATAATGGGTGCCAAATGATTTTCCCCTTTCCCCCCAGATATCACAAGATTTTGATGTTCTAAGAAGAATGCGAGTCCAATCATAACAAAACATTACTTTTCTACACTTCATTTATTGTGGAAAACAGGACGAATAAAGTTCGAAACGAAAACTGATATCTCAAAAATATGTAAAGGGTGATCCAATAAGAGCTTCCGGAAGTTTTATTGGAAAACTGTAAATTCGGTTTATGACATTTAATGTCTGAAATTAATTTCTTTTAAATGTTGTTCGCGGCTGACTCTTAGATGATCAATTTTATGGGTCCAATTTTAGAGCACTCTTTCGAGCATTTCGGCAAATTTCATTAATTACGCGTGTTATGCTCGCTTCTAATGCAGGAATCGATTGTGGTTGATCGATATAAACAAGTGATTTCAGATACCCTCATAAAAAGCAATCTAACGGCGTTATATCACAAGATATTGGAGGCCAATTCACGGGTCCGTTTTTGTCCCATAAACCAAATCGTTGACGCAAAGGAAGGTCAACCGGCTCCAATTCTTCAACAAGCTTTATTTTGTATGCCTTCAAACCAAGATCTCTCTTCAAAATACGCCACAATTTGCCATACGAGAGACCCAGAGCTTGAGAACGGCGACGAGTTGATTAATTGCGGTCTTCACGTACACTTTCAGCTACAGCAGCAATATTCACAAAAGATCGACTTGTACGCACTCTAGTCGATTGATGAATATCCAATAATGAAAAGGTGGTTCGAAATTTATTGATTGTATCGCGAATAGTGCGTTCAATTGGACGATTATGAACACCATAAAATGGTCGAAGAGCACGAAAACAATTTTTCACTGAACACTGATTTTTTAAATCAATTTCCACAATTTGTAAACGTTGTTTTCGCGTACTTAAGTCTATTCATGGTGAAATGTCAATGAATACTGAACACAAATATAATAAGAACATGACAGTTGTGACGCATGAAGCCCAATGAGAATCCCAATTGTAAAAAGTACCTCCTATTGGATCACCCTTTATATGTTGGGCAAGAGGAAAAATACAAAAAACAAAAATCTTCGCTGCTCAACCAGAAGATTTATCGCAACCGAACGAGTCACGAAAGAATGAACAAATACAAGGAGTAGAAGAAACTAAAGATCAAAAAATTGCGCTACCTTCGCTAGAGCGAGCATCTAAAGAAGTAAAAACAATAACTACATCCCACAGGCTAATATCATTCCAAAATAATATATCAATTTATTTGAAAGACTACAAGAAGTAGGAACTCACTAATGAAAAGTCAAGAACTCATCCTTATATACCAATTTGGGTATAGTGATAAACATATTGCTATTGATCAGGTTCATAAGATATTAACAGACATTGTGGAAGAACCACCTGAAATAATAGTATCTGCGTAGCAGTTTTAAAAACGTAGATAAAGCTGTGACAAGGTCTACCACTAAGGTTAATTTCTTAAGGTTAGTAAACTTTACATCCACAATTTGGCCAACTCCGAGTAACACTCTGTGGTGGAGTACCACAAAGGTATGATTTTCACAATCAAATCGTTAAAATCATCGAAAGATTCCAAAACAAAGAAGTAGCTCCCACAGGCACCTTACAATGCTGCACGGGAGCACGAACAGAGGCTTGACCACCAAAAGAATAGCAAGAAGACTCAAAAGGATGAAACTACTTGAGAGTTTTATAGCCTGCGCAAGACAGAAAAAATGAATGAAAAATGACAAAAATGAAATGTTATTAGGCAGCTTATAGATTAGGTCCACTGTAAAATTTATAAAGGGTGTTTTTCAGTATAGGAGGGTAAAATTTATAAAGGGATTTCGGGCATATGGGCGCCGCGGCTGTTCTTAACAAAACGCATTCTGCACATCCAATTTTGGGCCACTTTTTCGAGCACTGCTGGCCGTATGCCACGAATAACACGAACACTGCGGGCCTCCAAGGCGTCAATTGTTGCTGATTTATCAGCATAAACCAGTGACTTCACGTAGCCCCACAGGAAATAATAGAGGTGTCAAATCGCGCGACCTTGGAGGCCAATTGACAGGTCCATTTCTCAAAATCAACTTATCGCAAAATTTTGATTTTAATAAGTCGATGGTTGCGGTCGCCGTATGGCACGTAGCGCCATCCTGTTGAAACCACATTTCGTCCGGATCAATGTCATCCATATTTTCAAACAAAAAATCTTTGATCATGGTGCGGTAAAGATCCATTGACCGTAACGCGATCCTCGGCCTGATTTTCAAAGCAAATTTTAATAATTTCGTAGCGTTGTTCAAGCGTGAGTCTATCCATGATGATTTTGCCACAGGGGGACAAAGCTCTCCCAACTCTTTCGCGGTTTGCTTTTTCCGTCCTTACTTTTACGTCAGTGTCAATTCGAGGACGTACGGTTATGTCCGATTTTATCACCATCTGCAAATTGCATGGCTCTATGCCAGCCTATACTGGCATGGAAGATGGGTCGGCCCATGAGTTTTTCATCCGACAGGGGGTCATAGATGTGTTCCATTTCATCACAAATCGTAATCTGTTGATGAAAATTCCCTTTGCATCCTGCCCCTATCGGGATTCGAAACCGGTACCTCCCGATCTAAATGCCAAAGCTTTAACCACTGTGCCATTTGGTAGGTACAATTTTAAGTTCTATCAGGCTTAAAAAAACACCCGTTATGTATGCATATAGTAGCATCCCTTATAGCTTGAGCATACTGAGGATTAGTTAAAATGGTTTAGCAAAATTCGGTCAAGTACTCTAGGAAATAAAATTCAATTCAGTTCGACACACTACGAAAAATTCAAAAATCTACTAGCAAATTCAAGTTTTTCCATAGGGTGCTTGATTGAATTTTGCTAAACCAGTTCAACTAATGCGCAGTCCGTCCAGCCTATTATGGAATCAGTCAAACACCAAGTTGAGGGAGATTACCAACACGATGGTAGTGTAACGAGCGTAATATGTTTATTGTTCTAATTATGTAATATTGGGTAGGGCTAGCTTATGAATAGCTTGGGAATAGCGAAAACACCAAACTATGTATACTGTAAACCAGGTGTGGCAAACCTAATATAGAAAATATAGTTCCGTGTGACAACTTAAATCTTGTAATAAATAAATTTTTATCAACCGAATAAGAGTATTCCTTGTCTATATATTATCGGCTACCGTAAATGGTAAAAAAATTAGCGACGAAGATGGGGTAGTGGTTTTGCAAGAAAAAGTCGCAAATTCTAAAAAAATTAATATTTTCATGAACAATTGACGAGTCAAAAAGGCAAACGCTTTGATTAAAGAATTTTTAGAGCAGCTTAAACCTGAAAAAGAAGAGTCCGAAAGAAGGGAATTCGCAGTCCAAGAAAAAATTCAGCGACAGCAGATTCAACTGTAAGATTTAATTGGAAAGATACGAGAAATTCTAATCTGGAACAACGCATGGAACGTTTGACAAACAGTATGCAAAGTTTTTGCTACGACCTAAAAATTGATCAAACATTCGAGAGTTGGTATAGACAGTACAAAGCGTTGTTCATAGGGACGCAAAGGAGTACGATGATGTAACCAAAATTTGCCTTTGATTACGATAATTGGATTCATTCACAAAATTTAAGGATATGCCTCTCCCGAAGGAGCCAAAGGACTTCACATTCGACACACAAACTCAATGTTGAATATCAATGAATAAAATGATTTATTTTCGTGTGAGAGCTGAGGTTATTTCGCCTCACTGAAATCCGCACGTGTTCAGTACAACTCAACCAACTTGAAACAGAAATACAACGTTCGCTCAGTTTGATAAGAGATACGGGGATGATTAGCGAAACTAGACAAGCATCACCCTCAACCATTCATGCAAGTGTTTAGTCACAGAAAACTCGACAATCATTGGCAACAAAAAATGCATAACAAGACGGAAAATATTTTCACACGTCGTCTATACCAGTCATAAACCCTTCACAACCACAAACGCGAATTCCATCGATACCATGTGTCGTTCATTAAGTTCCATTTGCAACGTTATATGCGAACAAGCTAGCAGTCGTGACAAGTTTACAGCAGAAGAACAACAATAATTCCAAGCAGCTTTCGTGCCAGTCAAGGCAGTCTCATTTGCCAATTGGTTAACGAAGGTGTCGAACACGAATTGGAGCGGCTATAGTAACTAAAAATAATAATGCCGGGCAGCACCCATAGCTGTCAAAATACCTTTAGTCGAATACGAATAATAATCGAACAGATCATCGAGGAAGACGACAGCTATAGTACAGCAAATAGCTTACAATCGGACAACAGTGATACAATTATGGTCAGTATTGGATTAAAGATCAGCAAGAGTATCATCGAAAGCTAGATGGGACAAATAAAGACGCTTTCGACAATGTAAATGTCGATAACCACGAACAACGCGACCGGTTAATTGGTACACATCCTCGCTATTTCAAACGAGAAGCAAACCGATGGGAGAATTTAATGGAAAAATGTATCGCCCGACAGGCAGTTAACTGTAATTTGCCAATTTTTAGTGGAAGTGGCCTCATTTTATTGCGGAATTTAACAATTCGACGCATGATTGTCAGTTTTCGGATTCGGAAAATCAAAACCGACTGAGAAAGTGTCTTCGCGACAAAGCCAAAGATTTAATGATTTTGCCAGATAGTTTCAACGAGATATTGACAATATTACGAAATCGTTTCGGACGACCCGACTTTATTGTGAATTACTTGCTGGATAAACTATCAGACCTTCCGGTTGTTAAGGAAGGCAAGCCGGAAATCATGGTCGATTGCTACGATTTTTTGACAAGTTTAATCTCGACTTCTGCGAAACCCAATGTTATTTCGTGACGTTTTATTAAAGAATCCAACAACTCAAGCCGTGCAATTCATCGAGTATTTTGACCGTCTTGATAAGGATCCACCAAAAATCAAAATGTTAGAATTATTGAGTTGGATAAGAGAGAAGCCCAACGCGTCAAGCCAACTAGTGACACCTTCAGTAAATAAGCAGGTTGAACCTGACAAGCACAAAGTCAAAGGTGCATTCAAGAAAGATATGGCGTATACCATCGTTAACGATAACGCCCAGAAACCGTGTCAGTTCTGCAAGACAGCTGTTCATAGATTGAGTGATTGTGTTAAATTCCAGAAGATACGTAAACCAAAAATGGGATTTTGTTACAAAACATCCACACTGTTTTTCGTATCTGTGCCCGCGACATAGGCTGAAGTTTTGCAAAGAGCGAAAAAGTTGCGGCGTCAAGAATTGCACCCGAGCACATCATCCGATGATCAATATTATCTCGTGAACAATACCGCGCGAAGAGTGTTACTTAAAATAGTGCCCGTCAAACTCAAAGGTCCCAAGATGGCGATTGAGACATTTGCATTGTTGGACGATGCTTCGACAGTCTCATTCATCAATGAAGACATCGCCAACTAGGATTGGACGGCCCTATTCAGACACTCAAAATACAATGGACAAACAACCAAGAGAAACAGCGAGATGGTTCCAAAACAGTTAGTGTATCAATCAGTGGAAATTACGATCAAGCGATGCCTTACACCCTACGGCACGTGAAGACTAAGAAGGGCCTTTCGCTACCGACACAGACCGTCGAGTTTCAATATTTCAATATTCTAATATTTCAAATATTCGCCCAACGTCACAAAAGTTTCGTTCAACCAAGGGAAACCAGCAATTTTAATTGGACAAGATAATTGGTCTGTGATCGTCAATCGTCTATGGTCCCTGGAATAGTCCTGCCATCAGTAAAACCTTGCTGGGTTGGGTGGCCCATGGAAATATTGAGGAACTAGACAATAATCTAAATTATACTTGTCACGTTTTCCAGACCGAAGAACCCCAGACGAATAGAGATGATATCAACGTTTTACACGAGTTAGTGAAAGAAAAGTGGAAGTTCGAATCGTGTGGAACAAAATCCGAGACAGAACTTTAATTGTCTCTAGACGACAAACGATGCACAATGATCCTTGAGAATATAATCCGACGTGTAGATGATGACAGATTCGAATTTGGACTTATGTAGAAAGACGACCATCCAAACCTCCATGAAACTAATACCGCGGCGATTTCCCGTTTACACTGTTTGGAGCGCAAAATGGGCAGAAATTTAAATTATGCTGCTTCATATTCCGGAAAGATCAACGAGTACATTGACAAAGGCTATTGGAAGAAAATATCCTCAAACGACATCAACCATTGAAATCCAAAATAATAGTATTTGCCCTCATTTCGGAGTGATAAATCCGGTCAAACCAAACAAACTGCGAATCGTTTTTGACGCTGCATCCAAATCCAATGGGAAATGTCTAACTGATTTCTTGTTTGCTGAACCCGACTTGTATAATTCACTACCGAATATCTTGATTAACTTCCGCATTCATCCAATCGCATTTGTCGCCGTCATCAAAGAAATGTGTATACAAGTCAAAGTTCGGAGTGAACACCGACCAGCCCAGCGATTGGTATGGAGAGGAATGGATGGACATCGAGAACCAGACGTTTTAGAAACTCAGGTGGTTTTTCGGTTCCACTTGTGGTCCGTGTTTGGCTCAGGAAGTCAAAAATCGAAATGTCAGAGAATTCATTTCGGAATATCCATAGGCGACATACGACATACGACATTATTAACGACATTATTAAAAATCATTACATGGACGACAATTTTGGGGGCACAGCAGATGAACAAACGGCGATTCAACTAATTCATGACATCATTGAAGTTCATAAGAAATGTAACTTTGTGATCTGCAATTGGGTTTCCAATTCATCAACTGTTTTGGAAAGCATCGACACCAATTTGCGTGCCAACATGGTAGAGAGACTAAATTCCGACGATAATCGACAAATGGAGTGAATTTTGGGAATGTGACAAATTTGTGTATCACCTAAACTTCAATAAAATACCACCAGATATTATCAACCTCTCAAGACGGCCGACGAAACGAGACGTATTAAAAATAATCATGTCCGTCTTCGACCCGCTGGGACTCCTGTCAAATATTCTGATAGGCGGGAAAATATTCATGCAAAAAATATGGGAAAGTGATATCAATTGGAACGGGGAGATCACCAACCGCCAGTATGACTCGTGGGAAGAACTTTTACGGCGATACACGTCATTCTTGATAAACGACAGTCAAATCGACCTTCATATTTTTTGTGATGCGTCTGCGGGTGCATTTGCTGCTGTTGCATTCTTACGGTTCAAACACGAGTCACACCACTCAAGCCAATATCCATTCCAAGACTTGAGTTGAAGGCTACTGCCCCGTGTTTGTCGCACAAAGAGTTGGTGAAATTCAGTAATTGACAAATGCATCTGACTGGTATTACGTACCGACAGCCGACAATGTAGCAGATGACGCAACCAAAGTAAAAAATCATCATGATCTCGACGATAATTCAAGATGGTTCAAAGGACCGTCTTTTCTCTATGGTCCTAGAACGATATGGCCCAAACAAGACAAAATTAGACCACATATTTACGATGCGGAATTGGAGGAATTAAAAACCGAGTACGTCAACGTCACCTCGGATGAGATAGCCATCCTTCCGATTCCTGACGTCAATAAATTTGGAAGTATTGGGGAATCGTACGACCAACAGCCTGGATGCTACTTTTCATCGACGGATGCGCTTTGAGACCCGATGAAATTGCCAAGGCCAAAAAACTATTGTTTCAACGAATCCAAGCCGAGAGCTATTTTCGTGAATATCAACTGGTAGGACGATTTCGAAATTTAGCCCCTTGGGACATCCTCCGTGTATAGTGGATACTCGCAAAATTATTCGTTTAAACGGTCATCTGAGCAATACGGACCTTAAAGACGACAAGAAGAATCCGATTGTTTTGGACCCGAGCCATTCCATAATACCATTCCAAATTGGTCATCAAATGGTAAGAAAAAAATAACCAGATGGGAACCGACACAGTCATCTGCAGTATCCGGGAAAGATTTTGGATTCCTAGATTGAGAAATACCCTCAAGAAAATCTCCCGTGAGTGTCAGCACTGTAAAAACAGAAAGGCAATGCCACAAGTTCAATCCATTGAACCAATGCCATTATGTCGATTGAACCAACCGCAATTTTCACTTGCATGGTCACACGTGCAGTACAGCTGGAAATTGCACACGACTTGTCAAGTAACACCTTCATGTTCGTGTTTTAAGAATTCGACAGTGGACCTCGGTTTCCTGAAGAGATGTATTCAGACAATGGGACAAACTTCAGGAAAGCCGAAAAAGAAATAGCCGATGCAATTGCTAGTTGGAATCTCGTCAAAATGCAGCAGACATTCACCATGAAAAAGTGCAAATGATATTTCAATCCACCAGCCGCATCTCACATGGGAGGCGCTTGGGAGCATGTCATAAGAACATTCAAACAACATCTATTCGAAATGTCAAAGGAGAGACGTCGGGATAATTATAATACATTTCTGATTATTTACGGTATGTCATAAACAGATGTAATGGAGAGATGTCCTGGACAAATCATCATGACAGATTATGTACCTTGTTCGCCAAGCCAAAATAAATCGCTTAGTTCGATCATCTGCAATCTGTGAAAACAATGACGATCAACTTCCTTTCGTCGTGTTAATAGCACCAATCAGCGACATATCATCAGTTACACAAGCATCAACTACTTTGGGTTATCAATCGGGACGGTTAATAGAGTCAGATATTGATGAACTAATGGGAACAATAACATCTCAACGAGTCGCGAGATTTTGAATTCACCACAACCTGTGAGCCGTCCGCAACGATTTTGAAATTTAATTTTAATATTAACAATTTTTCCTGCAATGCTCAAGTGGTATAAGGACTTGGGTGGATATTTTAAATCATTTTCAAATCAAAAGAACGGATTGCTTTACGCTTTGACTAAATGTCAATACAGCTATTTAGTTCAACATTTTGTGGCGGCATTGTCCCTCAAATAAATTCGTCGCACCCAACTGGATACAAGATGCATCCAGGCATCCTTCTTTGAAAAAATTTCATAGAAGCAAAAAGTTCAGTTATTTTAAAGTCTTGGTGCTCAATAAAACATACATTTGACCATGGCATATTATTTGGTCTCTGTTCTAAGCTAGGAATAGAAATTTCTTAGTTCATTGCCTTAACTCCGGAATTTCATAGGACGCAAGAAATTCTGGGAAAATTTACACGTTTACTTGAACCTATTAAACAACATCGTTCAATTCTGGCTGTATCCCCATCCTTTACGCAATCCAATTACTTGGTTAAAATGCCATGAGATAGTGTTTTGAGATAGATTCTTTCGAAGCAGTTAGTTAGTATTGTTCTCTGTAGCCGCTTGCACACTGTACATCAAAGCGGTTTTGATGAAGTTTCATTAAGATTACGAATGAAATCGGACCTTTCATACCTTGCGACATAATATATCAAAGCCACGCGGCGGCAGATGTACATAGGTCGCCCAAATTAATTGGGATAAAATCAAGCCGGCACTCGAGCAGTAACAGAATACAACAACTTCTTCTTCGCGGCATTGGAATTACAGTTTTATATGCATATAGCGAATATAAAGTCATAAGACACGATAATTAACTAGGTGTATCCTCTATTAGAAATCAATTCCTTAAAAAAATCTTTAAAATAGCGAATGATGAACACTCCAGCACTACATAACCTCAAACTAAAACAATAAACAAAATATAAATTCCTACCTGATAGTTAACCTGGGCCCCATCTTTCATACAGGCCATACGCCAATTCAACACCATAAAGTTCATATCGATTGAATTCCAAACAAAAATCATATCATCGTTACATTCGATTAAGTTCCGCGTGAATGTACGATCCGACGGTAACGAGTTTTGGATTGCATCACAAAATTTTGTCGCGCACAAATTAAACGTATCCGTAATCTTATCGAAACGAGACATTATACGTAATTCACTTATTCACACAACACAACACAATAAACACGGTAAATTAAGAGTTTGTATTACGTTTTTAATTTATTCGCGGTTTTTTTTACGACCGAACAATTTTATTTTGGAACACAAATTTTTAGGTTAACTCTTGATTGTTTTGATTTTGATGTTTTTTATGCATGCAAATTGTCAAAATATGACAAAATGTGAGAGAGGGAAAAAATAAATTCTCTGTTTTTGTGTATTGATTTTATTTTCTTATGTTGGCTGTATTATAATTTTGACGTGTGCGGAATCTTTTTGTGTACAAGAAATTTAGGGGAAATGGAATGGTAATAATATTCGACAATAGATGACACCACAGGTACTAAAAATTTAAAATTTTTCGTTATTTTGAGTGAAATTTACTGCCGGTTTACTTTTTTGTTAATTACAATAAGTAATTAAATTACATTTAATTTTGAATTTAAATAATACTACATAAACTAAATATTTATTTTAATAACAAAATGTTTTTCCGCAACGATATTTTTATATGTTACACTCAAACGTTTGTTGCATAAAATCACTCAATATGTGCAATGAATTGATGCGAAAATTAATTTTGTCGGCCTAATGGTATGGAGGTGTCTAATATTCGTAAATATCTGTTCAAATCAATCACTTTGAGATACAAATTGATGGATAAAAAATGTGGTGATGCCTTAGGTTCTTTACCCAGGGTAATCATTTATGATTCAAGCCAGTATATCGATTCAGTGAAATTTAGCAGAAAGAAGCTAAACTAAATTTCTGTTTATTGTTTCATCCCTTCACGGAATATCAAACGAAAATCAAACCCCATATAGGTAAACCCCTCAGTTTGGCTTACACTATTAGAATCCCAAATTTTAAACATGACAAAATTCTTTGTGAATTATTGATGAAGAGATTATCGAACCACTTCAAACAATCCACACACCGATTCAAGCATTTAGCACGAAAAGTTTACGTAGAGCTTTCAAATGGGAATACATTATCGCGGACGTGTCGTCACTGAAATGGCTGATTATTTATTCGGGCAAATGAAGTTCCGTTCGCAATCGGTGATATCATACTTAACAGCACTAGCACAGTTTGATAAGTCGCCAATACATTACCAATGATTTTCTACGTTTGGTTACGAAGCTCATGTATCCTGTAAATTAAGACACAAGGCAGTGGACACTGGACATTTCGATAGCTATTGACTTACTGTAGTTTCCATATTTAACGTCCTTTCTTAGAAATGCGAAGCACGCGATTTCAAAGATTTAAAAGTTCCATTCCATTGGTTCTAAATTCAAGTCTCTTCAATAGTCAATGTTTTTTGGGTTATGAATAAATTTTATAGGTTTCACCTCAAACGCAGCACAAGAGCATTTGACACAGTCTGTATCAAAAATACAGGGGGACATTGCTATTCTCTGTATGATAACAGTATACGAACATTGACGAGAAGAACTGGGTTACGGATTCAAAAGGCAAGGTGGCGATATGGCCATGCCGCACATGGATTTTCCAACCATCCCAGCCACGACCTGCTATATACCTCCGAGCGCATCGATTGATGATTTTAATAGTTTTTTCATTCTGCCCATCGGAGTACGGGATTGACAGCTACTAACAAAAGGAAATAATACCCCAGGTGGTACGCCAATAGCAACATTGGTAAATCCACTCTCTGTGGAGATTGGATCTATATGGATTCTTGGGAGAGCCATCTATTGCATTATCAGGGAACATCAAATCCGTTCCAGAGAAGATCAAATTTACAAAGATCACCAAGCCGATGCTTTTCTAACGTTATAACTAGATGAACCCACCGGAAATTTTACTTTGCAAATAGCCGAATCTAGTGAAACAACTATTGACCTAGAAAAGAAGAATATGAATCTCTTGGCGAGACTAGAGCATATGGAGCAATTATTTGCCAAGCAAATTGAGTATCTAAAGCGAAAAAATGAAAACCTAAAAATGAATCGGGATTCAAAAGAAGATTGCGATATAGGAAGCATTGAACCAGACAAACTCATCTATTCCACTGATGAAGATGAATTACAAAGAGAGACGGACTGGATCCTAAAGAAGAAAAAACAGTCCAGGAAGAGTAAGAAAATAAACCCTGAATCGTGACCTGTGGCTTAGCAATTAAATTGTAGGGGACAATCTAGTCCAGATTCAAAGGATGTTCTACCCAAAACCAATCAACCACCAAAACGTAGTAAATCTACCAAGAATAATACCACAAATTTGGTGCAACCAAAAGAAAAATCACTCCCACCAATGAATGTTGTGGGTGCAACCTGTTACCCAGAAATTCAGTCACTGATGAAATCGGTTACTGACAAAGACTATAAGGTAACAGCGCTAAACAATGACATTTGGAAAATTAATACTTTGGACTCAGATGCTTATAGAAACTTATCTATGAAACTGAATGTTGGGAGGTATCAGTGGTCCACTTACGAGAACAAACAGGCTCGACCTATAAAAATCATGGCAAGACGTTTGCATCACATTCACACTTGCTCAAGCAAAGAAATAATGGAAGACTTACAAAATAAAGGCCTTAAAATACTAGATGCTGTGAAAATCGAACCAATGAAGAGAACCACAACACGCAAAGATATTGCGACCGGGATCCAAGATGTATAAAATGCTCAGGTAATCATATTACCCAGGCATGTACAATAGGAAGAGATGTGCCAGCCAAGTGTACAAATTGTAATGGCCAACATCCGGCTATTAAAATCACGAAAATCGAAGGGTTCAAATATCAAATCAGATGGATCAAAACCCACAACCAAGCAACACAGGGTAAAAAAGATCATTTGCGCAGGTAGTGAAAGGTTTGGGTTTAACCAAACCAACCATGTGGGCTCCGAAAATAACCAAATTATGGAAACATTATGAACAGAATTGCAGCTATTACAAAGCGGCTAGATGACCAAAGTAATCTGAACAACATGATAATTGATCAACTGAATAAAATGCAACTTCCTCAACGCAATCCAACAAAAAATGTTAAGTAAGAACACAACTTTCAAAATAGAAGTCTGGATTGCGAATGGCATTATGCAACATATTCCAGAAATAGAAAAAATCGGCATTTTCTTAATATTTGAAAGCCATCTAGATAAATCTTCGTTTGTTAAAATACGGGGTTAAACTTATATCACTCCATTCGTCCAGTGGAAGGAGCAAGAGGTGGTTCGGCATTACTAACAAAAGAAAATATAAAACACCATTCACTACTGTAAGGATGCAAATTAAACACAGACAGCTTACTGTCTCTGCAATATATTGTCTTCCCCCGCACAACTTGAAAAGGGAGGACTACCATAAACTATTTAAATCGCTTGGACGTGATTTTATTATTGGAGATGACTTTAATGCGAAAAACACCTAGGTAAAGATATGCTTCAAGCGCAGGGCAGACATCAAAATGTGAATTTTACTCTGGTGGTTCCCCAACATACTGGCCCAGTGATGGAACGAAGATACCTATTCTATGTGGAAGGCGACGAAGGGACTCAAAAGACCCAAAATGCAAGTGCCTCCACTTAAAAAGGAGGGTGGAACCTGGGCAAGAGGTCCTAAAGAGAAGGCTGATCTGTTTGCGGAGTAACACGAGGATACCTTCCAACCACTACCAAGGCGAACGGCCAATGAAAATATAATATCAATCCACAAGCTAGATGATTTTGATATTCGACCAGTAACTCTCAAAGAATTAAAAGAAGAAGTAAAAAGCAACGTGAATGTTAAAAACGCCCCAAGGTATAACTTGATTACTTGCCAAATTATCAAGGCTCTACCAGGTAAAGGATTTTGTAAGCTTTCGTGGCAATGGAAAGTAGCAGAAGTAACCATGATAGCAAAACCTGATAAACCACCTAACGATAAAAAATCATACAAGCCAATTTCATTGCTGCCAATTCTGTCAAAACTATTTGAAAAATTATTACTAAAAAGACTTAAACCAATAATTGAGGACAATCAACTAATTCCTCCACATCAATTTGGATTCAGGGAAAAGAACTCCATAATTGAACAGGTGCATAGAACCACCAACATTATTGAAAAAACGTTAGAACGCAAAAAAGTATGCTCCAGCATATTTCTGGACGTCGCCCAAGCATTCGATAAAGTTTGGCACAGTGGACTGGAATTCAAGCTGCATAGAGGCAATTGTGAATTTGCCGAGGCAATTCTATGCCATACTAAGATCTTATTTATCCAATAGACATTTTCGTGTGAAATATGAGGATGAATACTCCGAACTAAAGAAAATCTCTGCCGATGTCCCACTGGGGAGTATCTTAGAACCAATCCTGTATTTATTATATACAAGGCATATTCCAACAACAGATGACGGAACCATAGAGCCACCTTTGCAGATGACACTTCAATCAGGGCCATTGGAAGTAATGTCGCTGATGCAACGAGCAAACTCTAGAAGATTACCAATGCGGTTTGTAACTGGACTAAGCGCTGGAGAATCAAGCTTAATGAGACGAAAGCCACGCATATTAACATATCAATTGGCTTCCCACCTACCGCTAGTAATTAACTCACGACCGGTGCCATATGCAAACAAAGCTAAGTTCCAGGTAAATCAGGAACTGCTTCCACAATCTCACGTTTATCATGTAGTTTTTCCGCTGTTACCCTGCTCACTCCTAATTTTCCAGGTCTAATCCTTGCTTCTCTATAGCCTCACGGTGTCGCAATATTATTTTATTTTTGCAACCACCCGTCGATAAAGTACGCTACTTTAATTGGAATTTTAACTCCGTAACCGTTAAATTCTTAGCAACTGCCACCAATTGTTATGAATTTGTGCCGCCTAATTCAAATCACACCACTATTTCTATTCTCGAAGGTTTTGTCCTAGATGACTAGAATCTTTTATAAAACCAAACTGTTATAAAAAAATCCTAGTTCTACTACTTAGAACTAGATGTCACTAATCTCACCAAAAAAATGCAACTATCTTTCTAATCATCAAAAGAGCAATTTTCGTAGTGATCGTAGTCTAATGAGATCGAAGGCCGAATAGCAACAACAATGGAGCTATCAGGAAAACGAGATGGACATCTCGTCGAATACCTTCAATAGAAGTTTGGTTTAACCAACACCTTGGTGAAGTTGAATTTCATGTTCCGTATTCGTGATTCGAACAACCAAGACAAGCACTCGCAAGCAGTATTGCGCAATGGCCGGCATCGGAAAATATAGTATTACGAATGCTAGATTCTAGTGACTGCTGATAGGTCGTTTGTCGGCTTGCCTGTTGAAGGGCACCTTGCGCCTTTCTAATTAAATTTGATGGTTTGTATTTCGCTATTTTTCTCATATCCAGGTGGTTTCCGATTTCTTTTACTTCGACTTCGGTAGGTTGAACATTCTGTTCCTAGGTGAGGACTGCAACGAACTATGACCTATTGTATCACTGATTTTTAGGATTTCTTTATCCTTAGCGTTTTACAGATTCGAAATCAAGCCATTTTCTTAATTTTCAGCCTCCAAATCATGGTCGTTTGTTAAATCTCACTCTCGAGGAAAATGAAAAATCAAATCTTGGCGGAAAATCATACTTAGCGGTTTCATTTTATTCAATTACCAAATGGGAAATTAACAATCTTTTGTGCCTCGCCATACTGATTCATATAGAGTCTAATGCCAGAATTTAACGTCTCTCACTTATTCTCAGTGGTCTCCGTTTCGAGATTTGTAAATCTTTCAGAAGCGATCTTTCAATATTGCTATTATAGTCTTCGGTCTGATGGCTCTTCGAGTCAAACTTGTCGTTTAAGGGGTAATATTTCATTGTTATGCAATGACTACTGTGCTCGATTCGTCGATTAACCATTTCGTTTAATCATCACATTTGGGGGGGTTGCTGATGAGATTGAACAGCACGGGTTTGCTGATGAGATTGAACAGCACACTGATGATGGCCGCGAGAGTAGTGTAAAGCAAAGTGAAGCTGCTAGATACTCCTTTGTCTTCGGGTTTTCAATAATTCCGAGATTTGAGATATCAGCTCATTTCCAGTAGATCAGCTAGCATTAGTAGAGTTCGAATTTCATATTTCGTCTTTTATTTTCCAAGAGCAATTTTTGTAAGATTAGTGACATCTAGGTTAAAGTAGTAGCATTATAGATAGTTTTATAACAGTTTTGTTGTATTCCAGATTATAGTAGCCTCTAGAACAGAACCATCGATCGGTATATAAACACGAGTGCAACGAACATAATGAGTCGGTTTGAGAAAGTCAGGGGGGGAGGGGGTATTTTTTGTTGTGATTTAGCGTTGGTAAAGGATAGAAGTGGGCAAATTGTTGTCGAAATAGTTTCTAGCGGCAGAAATATTCAGTAAATATTTGGAAATTATTTAGAGATTATTTCCGGCATTTGCACGAATATTCTGGAAGTGGTGAGAATTACGAGAAGTGGGGTTTTAATTGACACATTTTACAGCGGTACTCGCAATCCGGTGATACGAACCGGATTGGGCAGGGTAAAATCGTAACTATTAAAACTGCAGTGGTCTTGGACTAACAATTTTTTTCTTATTCCAGGCGATGATTATGATAACGACGTTTGATGATGATTTTCAGCTGATGAATGATTTTATTTCAGGAACTATTTTCTCAGGAATAAGTGATGTTTGATCATACTGCCGTGGTTGACTCGGTAGAGTCAATACGTAGAAGAAGACCAATTTTTGTGATTGGACGTTTCAGGAACTCTTGTCTGGTTATTATTTCCAGAGTGCACCTCATTGATACGAGGTAGTAGTCATTTTAATGGGGGTAGTTGATGATCGCATGGAAGAACTAGATTACCTTTAGTTCGTTTGAAGTAATTTTTTAAAAGTAGGAGGTGATCGATTGATTCATCACTGAATGATGGTCGAATTTTCCTTAGATATCCATTCACTAATGAAAACTTCTCTTCGTTTTCGATTGATGTCGATTTGATGATTGACAAGCCCATATAAAGATCTTCTAAATTGCTGGTCCGAGTCACAGTAACACTTTTGGCTCCTTAAATAAAATATTAAAAATGATTTTAGTGGCCCTACAAGGTGTTTGGATACACATGGCAATGGTTTTATTCAACTGCAGCATTTTTTTTTCGAATTCGTCATCCATAATTTCTTTTGTACTCAAATCTGGATTATGTAGGAATTTTATTAAAGATGGAACATCTTTCGTCTCGCTTTACTTTTAGGAGATTAAGCGTTTCATAACTAAATGCTGTTGTCTGAGCTTTCAGATTTTTACAAAAATTCCAAACCCGGCATTTCTTTGAGAACATCCATATTCACCTTTCCTAATGTTTCTGAAGTTACTTTTAGTGACTTTAGAACCTTTTGAAGCTCGACAATGTAATTTATTGTTTGATCATCCCACATTTTAGACAATTTTAACTCATTTAGTGCTTTTTTATGGGAGTTTACAACCTAAATTATCGGCTCAAGTTACTTTCTAACGTATTCCAGATCAGCCCAAATCTAGAACTTTGTTTAGTCAATAAACGTCTTTAAGGATAAAAATGAGACAAGATAATATTCCGATGGTCTTCAATAGTTCATTCAATGGGCGTAGAAGTTAGATAGAGGAGAGATATATCGATCCTATTCGCCATTTATTTAATCGATTGAGCTTGATTATGGTTAGATTTGGTTCCGGTAGCAGGATGATAGGTTGGTCAATTAAAAAGTGGCCAGGGGCTAGGGGTTGTAATCGTCATCATGAAGATCAGGAATTAAGTAGGGCTTCTACCTGTTTAATAAGTGTGATGTTGATGCTTCTACCAGTTTAACTAGTGTGATCCCTGCACCAATTTATTAATTTTGTTGCTTCCTTTTCTTCGCATAAAATCGCTTTAATGTGGTGACTAGTTTAATGTTGTAGCCTTTGTTGCCATACATACAAAGATAACTAAGTAAGAATTGAAGGGTTTACTTCATCTGGAACGATGGGTTGTTAAGTTAAATGTACCAGCCAAATCGATACCAGTTTGCTGGATTGTTCTTGCAGGGAGAAGGGGAGGAAGATTTATGTGACAAGCTGGTAACTGACCCATGAGTTGCTACTACATCTTAGTTCCATGTTGCTGGCAAGTAATGCATTGATGGATTATTCGAACAAGGTTTCTGACTCACCAAATCATCAATATTAGGCCAATAGTGCTAATGAGTAATTTCGGCTCACAAAGCAGGTGTTTTATGTGCATTTCTCGGATCGTTTGATATACTGCTGGGTGACTTGTCGGCAATATTACCGGATGTTTTATATCGTATGTTAAATTTGAATGCTTCAGGTTCCCTCTTAGTAATAATGCTTTCGAAAGGTTGTTCCGGTATCCGACGTTGCAGCTGATTCTTTCATGTTCCTAAGAAGGTAGCTGAGATTTTATTTGTACAACCAGGAGGGTTAAAGGAGGGACCAAATCTTTTGTTAGCAGAATTCTTCCGGAAAAAGTCAACGGTATTTTCTTTTAACAATACAAGATTCTATTGGTCACAGTTTGTACAGGTAAGCATTTTTGAAGTACAGTTGGCTATGTATGTATGTTTTCCAGGTGGCTTGGATAACCAATCTAGCGTATTAGTTCAATCTGTAAGCAAATAAATTTTTCGTTGACTCGACAAGCATAATGATTTCTGTATTAATTCTAAAAGATGAACCAATAGTGTAGCAGTGTTTAATTCTAAACGTGGAACAGAGACCACCTTGACCGGGGTTACCTTATAGTTTTGGCTGCAATTGGATTAGTAAACGCTGTCGCAGCTTCCACTGCAGTTCTAGAAGATTAGAAGACACCATTCTTTCGCAATATATCCAGAGAGTTCATCATCCCAACCAATATTTAAAACAAAGCGACGAACAAAATTTTTAAGCGGATTATTACTGATGACAATAAACCTGGGTGGGTCGAGAGAACTCTGATAAAATAATCATTTCTTTGTGAATTTCGTCGTTGTTGGTGAAGAAATCGAAAAAAAATTTTCCTGGATTGGGTGATATTTTATACCGAGAACAGATATTAATTTGAACTCATCGATTATTTTCCTAAGAGGAAAGTTCTCTGGAAATTCGGCGGTAAATTTATGATGCTCTGATAATAAAATCATTTGAATGGATAAGGATTTGCCTGAACGTCTTATACCACAAAACTATGTCTGAAGAATCAGTTTAGGATATCAATTAAATTTTCTAGGGTAGTAGGGCCTCCTATAAGGCTGCTATCCTGCACATTTGTAGAGCTACAACTGGTGTGGCAGATGAATCACTTGATTGGATTGTTTCGATACATTTTGCTTCGGTACTAATTTCTTGTGCCCTAAGATCGGGAATTTATTCATAAAATTTACGTAGGCTTCTCTGAGCGAAGGGTCGTTAATAATTCTTCTTTCAAGCAAATAAAACCTTCGAATTGCGTGCGTAAGGCTCTGTCCTTAAAGCGCTGAATAAGCGGAAGTGGTATTGATACTCGTTTAACCGTATTACGTTTCATTGAAGAAGTTCACCGACTTAATTTCCTTGTCATTTAATCCTGGCTTGGTGGGTATCTCCTCTATTTTCCAAAAGCTCCATCATATACGTATATAAATCCAATTGGACTTCTGCTAATTCTAGTTGAAATTTTAAAGCCTTTCTATGTAGTTGGAGTACACTGTTAGGATTTTTAATTTGCGAAATTGTCAATGAAAAGTAAATTATTATGTTTGATTTTACATTATTTTAATTAGTTTAGAAGAGAGAGATAGAAACAAGAGACAGATATATATATATTCATTGAATTGACGATATTTAAAAAGCAAGCACATCAAGATAAGTTTAACGAAATCGAGTAAATTTTATCAGTATATTTATTAGACGTATATCAAATTGTCTTAATTAAAATGGCAAAAAATAACTTATAATTAAAGTAGAAATTATAGTTTTAATTGATAAATCACGAAGAAAAAAATATTATAGTAACATAACCATAAAAGTTCAACCAAAATTTTGTACTAAACCAGTTGGGATGCACACCAAATATACTGAACTCAAACCATTTATAAATTTCACTCTAATTTCTAATAAGAATTGTTTCAGTTACCCAATATGCAATGCCGACAGAATTCCGTTTACATTCGCGCTCAGAAACCACACTCTTTCTATGGAAAAAAACATTTATAATACACGGAAATCCATACTATTCGCCTAAGAAAAGTGTCACAAAAATTCCAGTATGGTGTGAATCCCGACTAAAAATAGAAAAAACAATTGGGAAAATAAGTGGAATTTGGCGTTTTTTCCACAGTCTTGTCCATACTGATTTCAGGCACTTTTATGCATTATTTAATCTGATAAAACCCATCCATATTTATCCCACAACCTTAAAAAATAATAAACAATAAGATTGATCGGAAATTTACATCATCTCATTTATTTATGACGACGCGATTTTAAAATTATTTTATTAGCATTTTTTACATCCAAATTTATTTAAATACACAAAAAACACAAGTTAACATAATAAACTATAAAATCGCGGAAAACACAAAAAGGTACATGTTATCCTGTCAAGTGCTGTATTATACTGAAGGAAGAATCAAAACAATAATAACAAAACTAACAAAAAAAAATTTAAAATTTCGCGAATGAAAGAGACAGAAATTTATTTTTCTCTAAAAGTGATATTTTTGTGTGTTTGATATTTTGTAGTACGGAATTTAGTGTGGAATTTGTGCTGTTTTTTCCACACACTTGAAAAATTGCATACTAGGAATACCCAGTATGCGTTTTTTTCACAGTGTGGAAAAAACAGCTCAAATTCCACTCTAAATTCCGTACTACAAAGTATCAAAGACACAAAAAACTCGATTTTGAGTAAAAATAATTTTGCTTTCCCTTTCTGATTTGCAATTTTCGTGAGACATGTCGACGATCATCAAGTACAAATTTTCGATGTCGTTATTTTTGTTATTTTTTTTTAAGATGGATGCCGGGAGAGATTTTATTACACAGGCGGGATTTATTAAATTTAAATTAAAAATTATAATGTGTAATTTGATATTAAATATTAAATATAAATAAATTTTACAATACAAAAAAATGTATAAACAATTACTTTAATTTACGTAAAAGTACTATGGAAATCTGCTCTAGTAGCATGCAGAAAAGTGTGTGCAATTAGTATGGAAAAATATATGGAAAAAACCCGAGTTTCCGACGAAATTCCATCTTCTTTCCAATTTGATTTTTTCTCGTTTTAGTCGGGATTCACACCCACACTGGAATTTTTCTGACTCTTTTCTTTGGCGAGTAGTATGGATTTACATGTTCTTTCCATTGAAAGAGTGTGGTTTTTGAGCGCGAATGTAAACGGAATTCCGTCGGCATTGCATATTGGGTTCATATGAATTAACAAAAATTCCAGAGATTTTTCCAAAGATTACAAAAATATACCGAATCTACTTAAGAATTTTCAATTTTTAGAAGCAAATAAGAATGTCTTTTTACAGCAGTAAAACTTGACCATAAAAACTGTGTATTATTAAAACTAGATGGGTAGGTGCTTAATCAACTACTTCACGAATAAGCGAGAATTGAATCACAATCTCCAGATATCGTCGTCAATGGCCATACAAATTTGGTATAAAAAAACAAAAATTCGCCTGACTACTGATAGGTGGCACTGACCTGAATAACAAACTTCGGAAATGGCTGATATTCGCCATCTAAATGTGAGTAAACATGAAATCAGTACACCTAAAATATGAAAATTCGTAGCAATAAACCAGAAGTCGTGCATTATTAGCACTAGGTGATTTTGTTTAGGACCACCTTCATGTACCAGCCAGACCTGAATTACTATCTCTGGGAATGGCCGATAATGGCCATCCAAATTTGAGTAAAAATTATATGACATATTATTTTTACTCAAATTTTGATGGCCATTATAGGCCATTCTCAGAGATCGTGATTCAGGTCTGGCTAGTACATGAAGTTGGTCATTGATTCACTTATCCAAAACCGCTTAGTGCTAATAATGCACGACTGCGGTTTTATTGCTACGAAAGTCTAAAGTTCTTTTGAAATCGATATAAATAGCAGAAAATGGGGTGATTCTGGAGGTATTTATATGGTCAACATCGTTTTTCAGTTATTATTTCTAATTATTCCTACAGGCCATGGGAAATCATGTTCGGTGGGATATTTGAAAATCCGAAACTGGTTTGAATGACATAAAGGATTTGATAGTCCAAAGGGTAAATCCCGATTCCACTTGTATGGGCGCTATTGTACCCGTTTAACATGAGGTAATTCTAGTTTGTGTTTTGAATGTGCTTGTAATTTCAACCTTATTTTGCAGACACCCAGTATTTTTAGGTTGTAGAGCGTCTTTTCGCGACAGACTTTGAGAACAAACTTTGAGAAAAAAATGTATCAAGATTTTCTACTTTGCTAGTTTACCTATAATGTTTATGTTTTAGAAGGGTTTTGACACACCATGCACTCCACCATAGCGACCAATGTATTAGCATTGCTCAATGTTGTTTTCGGCCATTATACTCTTCCACAAGCCTCAAAAGTTCTAAGTGTCTTATATCGATCTAACATTAATGGCAAACGGATTAGTTATAAGCAAAAGTCTGCTGTGTAAGAAACATCAAATTCAATCTCTTCATTCGATACATACATGTACTACACATGTTCAAGACTGACATTTTCCACTTGAATCGACCAATAATTTAATGTAAACATAAACAAGGCCCTCCGCCCACCGCCCCCCCCCCCCCAACTAAATATGTTTTTTATGTAAAATTATAAACAAATCCATCCCCCGCATCAAAATTTTATCAATTTCGAAATAATTAAATTTAAATTTTACAATTCCATGAATATTCGCGTCTCACTCATTTCTCCAAAAATAGCACGAGCAAAAAAAAAAAAATCAAAACGGAAATAGGAAATTCGAATGAAAATATTTCGAAAAACAACAACAATCACAAGATACGAGTAATTATTCCACATCACACACATACGCACTCGTATCATCATTCTAAATATTAAATTTTATCGTATATGACACACATTTTTCCGTTCATATAAAAATTAATTTTCAATTTCCACCCTTGGTACCGTAAAAAGCACACACAGGAAAATTTGATACTCGAAAAATTGAAAATCACTCAAAAAAGTATAAATCACTCAAAATCAATTTTGACTCTCGTATATTTATGAAGGATATGTATTGTGTCTTTAATATGTACATATACGAGTAGCAGATTGGGGTGGAATTTTATTTTATTTTTCGGCAAAATAGTAAAAAGTAGTACAAAGTGGGTGGTTCATCTAGTGTATAAATTGGTAAGGTGTGAGCATCCCCATTATATTGTTATTACGATGTAACGTATGTTTTTGTTATAAAAATTATGTGATTGAGAGATAAATATATTGAACATATATTATTTACACACACACACACACTCACACACACACGGATCTATTTATATAGGGAAAATTAAAGGGGTTGTGAGTGGTTTTCCCTTTTTTTGTTGTTATCAATGTTTTGATAATTTTTTTTTTCAAGTTGTTCGTTAGAGATAGATCTGTGTGTATAAATGTGGTTGTAGAATGAAATCACATGTAGAGAGATACAATCAACATGCTCCACATTTCGCTTTGCGTATGTAATGTACATACATCCGAGCTGTGTACAAAGAAGAAAATTGATGTTTCTCGGTATATCGCTCCGAGTCTCTTGGAGGAGTCATGGTGGGTAAAATGAAGAAAATGTTTGATGAATTTTGACAGATGACAGGAAATATTTTGAAAAATTATATATTTTTTTTATTTAAATTGTCATATTGTATGTTTGGGGGTATAATGCCAGGGTTTGGGGATGGTAATGTGTCTATGTATTGTTAGAGGATAAATGAATGTACGAGTCTTAGTCTATATTGTATATTGAATGAATGGATGGATGGATATATTAATGTCTACATTTGGATGGGTTAAATTGAAATTGAAGTTGAAACATTTTAATTAATTTACAACAACATGCGTTAGGGAAAATTTCAAGGAAGATGAATTGATTTCGGGCGGTTTAAACCATATGCCGTCTTATTTTCTTGATAGACGTAAAGAAAGATTTAATTTGCTCTCTCAAGATTATATACGAGTTTAAGACAAAAACAGTACCTTTATCCAAACTTTTATGCTGATTATTATTTATGACGCGTGAGTGAGTATCCCGAAAAGAGGAGTTGATAACGTGATTTTTAGCTAACTATTATTAATTGATTTTAAAACAGAATCGTATAAGTTAGCTGAACTCTACCACTAGAATTTTTATAGGTGTGACTGAAATCATTAAACACTAAACCATCGTTTTTCAGATGACGACATAAATTGTTTCAACGATCTGAGAAATGCTTACGTATTTGTGTGTTTTGTTAGCTTAGAAGAAGCTTACGTCCACCAACATTTATAAATGACGCTTTTATTAAAATATAACTTCATTTTCTGATAAGCTGACCATCTCACGACTTGGATTAAATCAGTGTTTCTCAAAATTTTTATGTACCTACAATAATTTTATCTAGGAATGCCTGTAGTTCCAAAATTACCACGATCATTAAAGAAGGCTGCCACTATTCATGCTCACATTCAACAAAAGCGAAAAATTGAATTATTTTTACTATTAAGGCAATACTCAATATGAGGCTTTAAATAAAACGACTAAAAGAAGGCAAATGAACAGTAAACTTAGAATGTTATTTGTAACGCGAAAGGATTATCATGGCATGTTCGAGAACTAGAGATTTTTCTAAAGTTGGAAAAAATGTTAATTTCAATTTCAATTTCAATCGATTTCAATTTCATTTTCAATTTCAATTTCAATTTCAATTTCAATTTCAATTTCAATTTCAATTTCAATTTCAATTTCAATTTCAATTTCAATTTCAATTTCAATTTCAATTTCAATTTCAATTTCAATTTCAATTTCAATTTCAATTTCAATTTCAATTTCAATTTCAATTTCAATTTCAATTTCAATTTCAATTTCAATTTCAATTTCAATTTCAATTTCAATTTCAATTTCAATTTCAATTTCAATTTCAATTTCAATTTCAATTTCAATTTCAATTTCAATTTAAATTTCAATTTCAATTTCAATTTCAATTTCAATTTCAATTTCAATTTCAATTTCAATTTCAATTTCAATTTCAATTTCAATTTCAATTTCAATTTCAATTTCAATTTCAATTTCATTCGATTTCAATTTCAGTTTCAATTTCAATTTCAATTTCAATTTCAATTTCAATTTCAATTTCAATTTCAATTTAAATTTCAGTTTAAATTACAATTTCAATTTCTATTTGAATTTCAATTTCCATTTCAATTTCAATTTCCATTTCGATTTCAATTTCAATTTCAATTTCAATTTCAATTTCAATTTCAATTTCAATTTCAATTTCAATTTCAGTTTCAATTTCTATTTTAATTTCAATTTCAATTTCAATTTCAATTTCAATTTCAATTTCAATTTCAATTTCAATTTCAATTTCAATTTCAATTTCAATTTCAATTTCAGTTTCAATTTCAATTTCAATTTCAATTTCAATTTCAATTTCAATTTCAATTTAAATTTAAATTTCAATTTCAATTTCAATTTCAGTTTCAATTTCAGTTTCAGTTCCTGTTTCAGTTTCAGTTTCAGTCCCAGTTCCATTTCCAGTTTGAGTTTGAGTTTAAGTTTGAGTTTGACTTTGAGTTTGAGTTTCAGTTTCAGTTTCATATTCAGTTTCAGTTTCAGTTTCAGTTTCAGTTTCAGTTTCAGTTTCAGATCAGTTATAGTTTTAGTTATAGTTATAGTTATAGTTATAGTTATAGTTATAGTTATAGTTATAGTTATAGTTATAGTTATAGTTATAGTTATAGTTATAGTTATAGTTATAGTTATAGTTATAATTATAGTTATAGTTATAGTTATAGTTATAGTTATAGTTATAGTTATAGTTATAGTTATAGTTATAGTTATAGTTATAGTTATAGTTATAGTTATAGTTATAGTTATAGTTATAGTTATAGTTATAGTTATAGTTATAGTTATAGTTATAGTTATAGTTAAAGTTATAGTTATAGTTATAGTTATAGTTATAGTTATAGTTATAGTTATAGTTATAGTTATAGTTATAGTTATAGTTATAGTTATAGTTATAGTTATAGTTATAGTTATAGTTATAGTTATAGTTATAGTTATAGTTATAGTTATAGTTATAGTTATAGTTATAGGTATAGTTATAGTTATAGTTATAGTTTTACTTTCAGTTTCAGTTTCAGTTTCAGTTTCAGTTTCAGTTTCAGTTTCAGTTTCAGTTTCAGTTTCAGTTTCAGATTCAGTTTCAGATTCAGTTTCAATTTCAATTTTTATTCCAATTTCAATTTCAATTTCAATTATGAATTGAATATGACGTGAATAGTAATTGCATATGAATTGGATATGAATTGAATATGAATTGAATATGAATTGAAAATGAATTGAATATGAACTGAATATGAATTGAATATGAATTGAATATGAATTGAATATGAATTAAATATGAATTGAATATGCGTTGAATATGAATTGAATATGAATTGAATATCTAATTGAATATGAATTGAATATGAATTGAATATGAATTGAATATGAATTGAATATGAATTGAATATGAATTGAATATGAATTGAATATGAATTGAATATGAATTGAATATGAATTGAATATGAATTGAATATGAATTGAATATGAATTGAATATGAATTGAATATGAATTGAATATGAATTGAATATGAATTGAATATGAATTGAATATGAATTGAATATGAATTGAATATGAATTGAATATGAATTGAATATGAATTGAATATGAATTGACTATGAATTAAATATGAATTGAATATGAATTGAATAAGAATTGAATATGAATTGAATATGAATTGAATATGAATTGAATATGAATTGAATATGAATTGAATATGAATTGAATATGAATTGTATATGAATTGAATATGAATTGAATATGAATTGAATATGAATTGAATATCTAATTGAATATGAATTGAATATGAATTGAATATGAATTGAATATGAATTGAATATGAATTGAATATGAATTGAATATGAATTGAATATGAATTGAATATGAATTGAATATGAATTGAATATGAATTGAATATGAATTGACTATGAATTGAATATGAATTGAATATGAATTGAATATGAATTGAATTGAATATGAATTTAATATGAATTGAATATGAATTGAATATGAATTGAATATGAATTGAATATGAATTGAATATGAATTGAATATGAATTGAATATGAATTGATTATGGATTGAATATGAGTTGAATATGAATTTAATATGAATTGAATATGAATTGAATATGAATTGAATATGAATTGAATATGAATTGAATATGAATTGACTATGAATTGAATATGAATTGAATATGAATTGAATATGAATTGAATAAGAATTGAATATGAATTGAATATGAATTGAATAGGAATTGAATATGAATTGAATATGAATTGAATATGAATTGAATATGAATTGAATATGAATTGATTATGGATTGAATATGAGTTGAATATGAATTTAATATGAATTGAATATGAATCGAATATGAATTGAATATGAATTGAATATGAATTGAATATGAATTGAATATGAATTGAATATAAATTGAATGTGAATTGAATATGAATTGAATATGAATTGAATATGAATTGAATATGAATTGATTATGGATTAAATATGAGTTGAATATGAATTGAATTTGAGTTGAATATGAATTGAATATGAAATGAATATCAATTGAATATGAATTGATTATAGATTAAATATGAAATGAATATGAATTGAATATGAATTGAATATGAATTGAATATGAATTGAATATGAATTGAATATGAATTGAATATGAATTGAATATGAATTGAATATGAATTGAATATGAATTGAATATGAATTGAATATGATTTGAATATGATTTGAATATGAATTGAATATGAATTGAATATGAATTGAATATGAATTGAATATGAATTGAATATGATTTTAATATGAATTGAATATGAATTGAATATGAATTGAATATGAATTGAATATGAATTGAATATGAATTGAATATGAATTGTTGTGTGTTTATTTGGAAACAGAAATTGCAAGTAACACTTATAGGTATGACAAAACTGTAATATTTTACCAATTTAGTCTGCACAGAGCCGAGATTAATTTTCCACAACTCATTCACCTTGCCCTACAGATATGAACTGAACTATGACATATTGTTGATTAAAATCTAGATTTCGTTCACATTTTGTATTCTTGTTGTTAGTTTAAATCAAACTAAGTGAAGAAAATATTTATCAAGAAACACACGATGAGTTACTACTCTCTTGCTCGTCGTGATATATGCTGCGCTACGAATGTAAACGGCGGTGGCGATGGCGGGATGATGTTGATGAGGTAAAATGATTTTTCCTTCAATTTTCTTTCCTCGTGTATTTCTTATGTTTTTTTTTTCTATAAATAATAAATTTTCTTATTTCGAAAGAAGCAGCACACGAACAAATTTATCAAAATTCATCAAATGAAAACATTAAGAAAATTGAAATTGCTTATTGGCGTTTTGATAATATTCATGATAAGGTCGTTGTGATTGTGATTTTGCTAAAGATTTCATTTTTTTTCGTTTTTCTTGCTTTATAAATTATTGATGTATAGCATAAAGAAGATTCATCTTAGCTATATATAGGTATAGGTACATCTTATATATACGAGTAATAGCATTAAGAGATTTTGGGGGGTACTACCTAGTAGTAGGTTGGGTAGGCAGGTAATTACAAAACAAAAATTTAAAGTGATCGAACATAACACCGCGCATTCTTGTTTGATGTGCTGTTGTTGTTGTTGTTTGTGGAGTAAGAAAATAGAAATTGCCTTAAGTATATCAATATAAATTCGTTGGCATATTATCTTCTCTTATCTAATATTAATGAATTTTTTTGTAATATGCAAAAATATAAATAAACATCAATTTAATCAAAATAATTTTTTTATTTTTTTCAATTTAAATGAAATGGATGATGGTGGAAATAAGAAGAAATTCAATTTTCCTGACAAAATTAAATAAATAAATAAAAAAAATTAAAAATAATTTTCATCTGTATTCCGTCTCCTTGTGTATGCACATCGCGTAAAATCGCGCGCCTCGCGCCTGTCGCATTACAAATTGTCTTCACTCGCAGATGAACGAATTGATTTTTTCCGTTTTGCTTGTGTAGGAAATAAACCTTCAACAAATTTTCACCTATTGCACTTTTCGCTTTTCGTTTTATAAATTTATTTATTTTCGAATTTTTCTGTATAACGTCATTGTGGGAGCTATTTGTATCGCTGAATTGACTTTCCAAAATATCAGGTTAGATGACTCAATTAAGTGAAATTAATATTACTCTTTTCAAATTCATCATTCAATTATGTTTTGTTAACTCAAAAATTCAAGATTGACTCGAGCCTAAGTCTCCTGAGACAGAAAAATATGCTTCCGAATGGTTATTTGTGTGTTTGTGTTCCTTACTGAATTGCTGCTTCTTTCAAGGCGTTTCAACTCTTCCATTAGCCGTGAGACACCTCCGCTTACGTCGTCCCACCCATCTTGAGATGCCAGCATAAACGCCAGTATATTTTCCGTTAGTTGGACCCCACGTGCACAGATACTGCGTCTTTTCTCAGTAGATCGTTGACACTAGAAAACTACATGCTCTACATCCTCCGTTACTCCGATGCACAAAGGGTAATCTGGTGACTCTTCGTGTTTAAATCTGAACAGGTATGATCTAAAGCAACCGTGACCCGTCACAAAATGCGATAGATGATAATCCACTTCTTCGTGTCGCCTGTTTACCCACGCCTCGATGTAGAAGATCAGGCGATGAGTCCATCTACCTTTCGTCGACTCACTCCATCTTCTCTGCCATACAGCGATCGTCTCAGCCCGTGTTAAGCGGTGATTCTCCGCTTTTGTTCCTTGACCAGTAGATCTATTGGGGCATTCCTGCAAGAACACAGACAGCGTCTTTTAACACCGTCCGAAATGCGCACAATACTCTCAGAGCGCTTAGCCTCTGAACTGTTGCTACTCTTTGCCTATAAGTATCCTTCTCCAACGAGTTGACCCAAATTGGTGCCCCATACATCATTACAGATGTAACGACGTTGGTCAGCAGAACTCTGCTGCTCATTATCCGCGCCCCTCTTATATTCGACATAAAATGTACCTTATATGGCAATCTGAAATCAATCATCACCTCTCGGTACCTGATGGATGGTTGACTAACAATTTGTTGGGCTCCAATATCTAAGGTTACGCTCTCCATTACTTTTCTGTTAGTAATAAGGACAGCTTCTGTTTTAAGTTCTGCTATGTTCTGCTACTTGCAGCCCAGTAGATGTGAACCACTGTTGAATAAGTGTGACCGTCTTATTACAGATCTCCATAATCTCCTCTCTGTGATTTGCGACAATTACAATCGCGATGTCGTCCGAAAATTCAATGGGCAGTCAAAGTACACCATCGTAGATCACATTCAAGAGTGTAGGACCTGGCACTGATCCTTGAGAAACTCCACCAGTCACCTCGTAAGTTTTCTTTCCGTCCTCAGTATGATAAATTAAAATCCTCTCGCTAAAGTACCTGAAAACTAGTCTCAACAGGTAATTCATTACCTTCATCCGCGTATGTGCGTTAAATATGCAGCTCCAATTTGCCGTGTTGAATGCGTTTTTCACGTCCAATGTAACTATGGTACAGTACTTTTTACTATCACGTAGCCATCGGGAACCGGATATTGCCTTGTGCGCCGTATCTACAACATATTTAACCACATCCACTGTTGAGCGCGCCTTTTGAAAGCCATACTGATGCTCTGCCAGGTTTCCTGCTCTAACCATAGCCTCTTGTAACCGGTCACATACAACTCTCTCTAGGGTTTTACCTGCTGTATCCAAAAGGCAGACTGGACGCCAGGAGAGTGGCTCACCTTGTGGTTTGTCTCCTTTTGGCAACATCACTAGTCTTTGTT
The DNA here is from genome assembly GCA_963691935.1 of Nephrotoma guestfalica. Lineage (NCBI taxonomy): Eukaryota > Metazoa > Arthropoda > Insecta > Diptera > Tipulidae > Nephrotoma > Nephrotoma guestfalica. Next base: position 34,965,999 of record OY829914.1, on the reverse strand, counting down.
CCTTCCATTTACTAAGGAACACCCACTCAACTAACTAACTTTAACCGCCGATTTCAACGCAATATTCGGAATGTTATCCGGGCCAGGGGCTTTATCGTTACCCACTCTGCCACATGTTCTCAGAACCCCCTCCTCAGTAACTGGTGGTATATCATCCCCCTCGTTGCCTAATACTTTTAATACACAATCGGGTTGCTGCGGATACAAGTGACTCATTATGTCTGACAGCATTGTCAGGCAATCGGTAGGTTCTACCCCAGGGATTGAGGTCGACCTCTTTGCACAGTACGCGAAAGCACTTTCGCTTACTTAATTTGATGGCATGCTTGAGCTCCGATCGACAATATCGTTGTCGAAGGAGAGAGTTTTCAAGGTGTCTAGCACGCTGGTATTGCCTTCTTGCGTTTAGACACCTTTTACACAATTCCGAAATCTCGTCGCTCCACCAGAAGATCCTTCTTGGCATTACTGCATCACAAGCACTTGTAACATGTCTCATAAGCTGAACGACTTTGTTATTTGCGGTACCAGATAGGGTAAGATCCTCCATCATGGGACGGAAATTTTCTCATCGAACGCTGCGGACTTCCATCCTATTTTCTTCCTGTGTCTACCTATAGTCCTTTGGGGTCCATACGATCTTCCAGTTCATACACAATAGCTTGATGATCACTATGCGTATATAAATTGCTCACCCGCCATGCTACTCCTCTATCGGCAAGATAATGGCTCATAAACGTTAGGTCAACTATTGAGGTTGCATTTCCTCTACAGAAGGTACGCGTATTGCGAAGGCTTCTAACAATGCGGTACGCGGCTATGAGAAACGGGTTGTAGCTCCGTGCATCATCTGTTAATTGATTGAAATATGTTTTAAATACTTCAGTTGATGCACTAGGAGGAGCGTAGCAGCTATAAATATGAACGCCGTTCACAGGTACCGCAAACCCATACAGCAGCTCGATTCGATCTATCTGAAGCCCAACACGATCTATCAAGGTTCCTATATATTGCTCACACACAATTACTACGTCCGCTTCCACTTCCTGTACTGATTGCTGCAGAAGTTCCTGGGCAGTCTCACAGTGGTTAAGATTGACTTGGATGACTTTCATTTCAAACGCTTTCTGGCAAACCAGACCATCTGTCAAAGTTTAAGTTTAAATGTCACCTTTGAAACACATACATATAAGAATTGCCCGATACGATCAATGGTTACTGAGATGTATGAATGTAAAGCCATCTACCGGGAAAATGGCCACGAACTTTTTCCTCTTCCTATTATAATATAAAGTAATATAAGACTTCGTAGCATTGGACTAAAAGAAAAGAAAACCGGGATTTTGAAAACCGGGATTTCGTAGTACACCTTTTTCTGTCACATTCATTTTGAATACTTTGCCACTTTTCGCGCCAATTCTTTTAAATGTATTTTCTCTTCGAAGCCAAGATCATTTCCATATTCCACCGAACCAATATACGATTTGTGTTTTTGCCGTTTTATTATTATTCGCGATAAATATGTTTAAATATTTATGGATACAAAAAAGATATAAAAAAACAGCCAAGGAGTGAAAAATGGAAATGAATCGCTTTGCGGGGGGCACCGTACCGATATAAAATGGGTTTTCTAGATACGAATTTGATACATTTTCTCAATACACGAAATTTTTCTGTTTCATCAACGCGAATTTTTTGGTTTGCTATATGCTTAGTGAATGGATCATGTTCGTTACCTTTCCGCCACCTCTATAGTCGCCTATAAAATACAAATATTCGAATCTATATGAAGGGAAAACGAAGATTTTTGAAATAAATAAAAATACAATCGTACCTATATGGAAATCAAATTTTCCGGATCAAATCCACCGTTGTTCTGTGTGTATGTGTGTGTGTGTGTGGGATTCGTGGCGTAGGAAAATTGTTTGTTTGTTTATTTATTTGTTTCAATATTTTGAGGGATATACAGACAATCATGATGATGATAATAAAAAAATTGTGTTTGGGTTGTTTGTGTACCTAAGGGTGATTACCCCGATGCTGCTAGCTGCCTGAATATTTTTTTGTTGTTTAGGAATTCATTGCTTATTGATGAAGTCAGATGAATGTATATACGGATACCGACACCGGAATAGAGTTTATGCAGTACAGCAAGAAAATTTGATTTTTCAATTTTAAATTTTTTGTCTCCTTTACGGATAAAAATATATCGGTTTTTTATCCAAATGTAGATAGATTATATCTGGGGTGATTGTGTACGTATGAAATAATAATCAAAAGACATAAATTTCTGGGTGATATTGCATTTAATGGAATTTACAATTTTTTTTGAAAATCCATTACGTTTGATACCCACTACCTGTGGGTGCGTGTGTAATAATGGATTTTATTTGTTCTTTAATCAATGCTGGATAGATGTACACTGTACAGATATCTGGATCGTTTGAGGTATGAGATTTTATAAAGTGTTAGTCTATTTTAAAATTCTGCTTCTAATTGATTGATATAGAGTTGATCGAATGGAATAGACGAGAATAATTTTCTGTAAAGTGAGATGGTTCATAGGGAAGTGAACGTCCGATAAAAAATTGGAAAAATTGCTCGTAACAACCTTAACCGTAACATGTATACGTTTAGCTTGTGTGCAGCTAACCTAAATATAGCTTTAAAAAATACATCGATACTTTGTAGCAGCATCATGCCTCACCTGCTCTATGCCATCACAAAATGCTCCATCAAGTTGATACGCAGTCAGTGTCAAGACGAACATCAACGAGTCATCACGTACTTACGAATAACCAAGTAACCGAAACGATTGAGACTGCATTACTTACTACAGTCGTATATGTACAGTTCCGAACCGGAGAACTCCAGTCAGTACGCGCAATACTTTATAATTCCAATTTAATTTTTCTATTATAAATAAATTATTCACATGAATAATTAAAGAAATCATAATCTGTTCTCTAACAAGCGGTCTAGCAAGGTCGATACCATACCCTGTAAGCCCTACGCCATCCCTCTCTGAGCTCGCAGCCGCGCAACATATATGAGCGAACAGGGTCGTTAGGAGCATTTCACTTTGATCACACTACTTTAATCAAATTCAGATGACACACCATTACGATCCATGCAGATTTTTAATGCGGCACCGAAAAATTCGTAACAGCACTCTGCCAAAGGGTATGTTTCGATCACATGATAAAATCAGAAGAGAATCAAATTTTGCGGCGTTTTAGCTATATGATTATTGTTACCGCTGTCGATGGTTCATAGGGCATTATTATGCAACGGGTAACACTAATCATTATTACAAGTCAGTTTAGAAAGTGAATTTGACTTTTCAGTTTTTTGAGTTTTTTGTTTGGTATTCTTCTTCCGATATCGTTCTAAAAAGGAAGACATTGTATTTATAATCAAGAAAGTTGTAGTTGATTTATTAAATAAATTGATAAATTATCGTCACTAAGTGGTGAATAAATTGTTAAATAATTATCGATCATCGAAGTGATTAACCATAAATTCATTATCGCATCGCAGAGACGAGTATACAGGTTGGTCGAAATAACCTGAACCAATATAATCAAGGGTTGTCTGTAAGAAATAACCCAAAAGATTTGGAAGTCATCATCGCTTGTAGCAACATTTGATCAGTTCGAACCGGATAAACAAACCAAAAGTTTTGTGAAAAAAAAAATCAATCGAAGATCTAGTACATATTTGGAAAAACAGGTCCAGTCGGAGATCGAGGCAGTGTCAGACGTAGACAATTTAGAAAATGTTATGAACGACAGGTTCAAATTCGAAGACGCGTATATAGTAAAGTAGAATCGAGTATTTTAGATGAAATTGGTATTTTGCAAGAGATAGCCAAGCAAAATGACAATGTATAGCTCCTCGAAATGAACAAGGCAAAAAACCCGCAATTAAAATAAAGTTACCGGACATTAGTAGTACCAAAATTTGATGGGGTCGAGATTCATTGATTAAATTTTAAAGCACTGTATTCCGAATTAATTCATGGAAATGATTCACTGGGTCCGTCAGCGAAATACTACTATTTGATAGCGTGTTTGCGTGGTGGTAAAGCTTACAGTATCATTGAGGCATTTCCCATTACCGATGAAAACTATGAAATTGCATGGCACATACTTGTAGATCATTATGATAATCGGGCAATGATTCAAGAAGTTCATATTAAATCATTATATGATATTAAACGTCCACAAGACGGTTCGGCATTGTCACTGCAATTTTACGTAGATACTGTAAATAAGCATTTTCTGGCGATTCAAGGATTCAGAATTGAATGTTTTTAATTTGTTTCTTTAACATCATTTAATTGAGCGGTTGGATAACACGTCTACAATTGAAGTTCTGACGAAAAAATCTGAAGAAAATCAATTTTCTTTTAGTGAATTTATAGAAGTGTTGCAAACGAGAATAAAACTTTTACGACGCTCGAAATAACTTTGCTTCAGGTTGGTCCAATGACAGAAAACAAAATAAAACATTTGTACTAAATATCAAATCGGATTGCGTTTACTGTCAAGGTGATCACAAATTGAATGGTTGCCAACAGTTTCAAGGGTCTAATGTATCGGCGTAAATGCGTTTTGAAGTGGTGAAAAGATTCAGTCTGTGTACAAATTGCATGGAATCTTGTAGTTTATTTGGAATGAAACATAACACGTTGCTTCATTTTGTAATGTCAATGAAACAATTTGCGTCAAATTCAAACACGGCTAAAAGCATCATAAATTCGAATAAATCAACTGTTGATGGTACACCAATAAATAGTCAGATCGAAAAGACTCAAATAAGTAATCATATAAGTGTCGATTCACAGATATTGTTACCAACTGCAATTGTGTGGGTGGAGTCTGAGAGTGGTTTTCGAACGTTGTGTCGAGCATTACTTGTTCCTGGGTCACAATCGAATTTCGTGACAGAAAACGTTTGTCAACTGTTGCAGGTTAACAAAACGCCTACATCAGTATCAATTTCTGGTATCAATCAGAAAACCAGTCAAGTAAAATATGAAACAATATTAACAATCAAAACACGATTAACTGATTTTTGTGCAACATTAACATTTTTGGTGTTACATGGTATAACGAGTGAAATTCCATCGTATACTGTAAAATTTGAACAATCAGAAATTGATAATATTATTAATTTGGCTGATTCTTTGTTCTTCCAACCTAATGCAGTTGGCTTATCATTGGAGCAGAGATTTATCATCGTTTATTGATAGGAGGTAAGGTTACTGTGTTGAAGGAGTTTCCGCCATTAATTAACACTGAATTTGGATACGTCGTAGCTGGAAAATATTCATATAACTTAAGGTCGTTGAAGAGATACAGTCCACAATCAAGTAGTAACGTCTTGACATTGGAAAAGTCAGGGTTGGTTGGAATAGGAAGCAAGTCATTTGTCGTAACTGAATAGTTTACATGAAACAATAGTTAGTTCATATTTACAGGCGATTTCGAAATTAAGTCAACAAGTTGAACTATTTTGGGAATTGAAAAGTATTCATTCGAGGAAGTTGTATTCAGTGGAAGAAAAGGCTTGTGTGCAACATTTTCGTAATCATGTGACACGAGATAAGTCAGGGCGTTATATGGTACCGTTACCGTTTAACAAAAATATCAACCAATTGAGAAGGTGAAATGGGTCTGCTTAAAACAGTTTAAGAATTTGGAAGATCGATTGTCTAGAAATCCTGATGTAAAAAGGGAATACGGACAGTTTATGGCTGAGTATATTAATCTTGGTCACATGGAAGAAATAAGAGATCCTGATGTTTCGAATAGTGTAATGAATGGAAATTTTTATTTGCCGCATCATGTGGTAAGGGACGGTAGTTCAACAATTCGGCTTCGGGTTATTTTTAATGCATCTGGTCGGTCATCATCAGGTATTTCATTAAATGACTGTTTATTGACAGGACCTACAGTCCAACAGGGTTTGTTTTCGATTGTGATTCGTTTTCGAAAATATCCCATTGTAGTTGTAGGCGACATCGCAAAAATATATCGTCAGATACTTGTTTCTGAAACAGATCGTGAATTTCAACGGATTTGGTGGCGAGAAAATACTGAGTCAAGATTAAATGTTACCGACTAAAAACCGTCACGTACGGAACAAGAACCGCACCTTTTTTGGCAACTTGCACTTAACTTGCATAACTTGCTGAGGATGAAGGTAAATTATACCTAGAAGCCGCACTCGTTTTGCAGCGAGATTTTTACATTGATGACGTACTTACGGGTGCTAACTCGTTTGAGGAGGCAAGTAAATTAACAAATGATTTAGTTGAATTATTGAAAAAGGGGGTTTTGAATTGCGAAAATTTGAGTCGAATGTAGAGTGATTAGGATCAATGCTTAAAAATCACAACGATATCGTATATGAACATTTAAAATCAGTGTTGGGAATTCATTGGGACAGCAGGCACAATCACTTCATAGTCATTTTCGATAAGTTTGATTGTAATGTAGAAAACATTACAATACGATTGGTGCTGTCAGAAATTGCAAAATTATTCGACCCTTTGGGGTTGTGTTCTCCAATAATATTCCGTGCAAAATTATTTATGCAATCGTTGTGGAGTTTAAAGGAATTAGATTGGGATTCGGAAAGACCGTCACATATGCGCATTGTTTGGAATGATTTCAAGAAACAATTGATTGACTTGAAACAAAGGTATCTATTCCACGATGTGTGGCACCTCGTGAGTGTGATGAATTTGAATTTAAATTCGTGTTGTAAATGTATTCAAAGAGGTGAATGTGAGATTGCTTTGTTCCAAATCTAGAGTTGCTTCAGCTAAAGGACATACAATCCCACGTTTAGAATTGTGCGCTGCAGTGTTGGTTGCTCACCTGGTTGAACGCGTGAAATCCATTATGGATATAAATTTTACAGCTATTTATCAGTGATCTGATTCATAAATCACGTTGATGCGCATAAAAAACTCTCCATCGAAATTTCGTTGCTAATCGTTGAGCATTAATATAAGAATTTACTTTGTCGGGTGATTGGCATTATGTACCAAGTAAAAGAAATCCTGCCGACGTGATGCCCAAAGGTCTCTCGCCATCCGAACTGCTAGGCTGCGATATTCGGTGGAACCGTCCACAGTTTTTATATCCAGTTGATAAAACTGGATCTGCTTGAATTAAAAAAGAAAAAAACAATGTTAGATCGTAAAACATGTAACGACTAGGACATGTGTGAACAATATTCATCATTGAACAAATCGCTTCATGATACCGCCTATTGTATTCGTTTTATTGGTAATTGCCGAACTAATTCAAAGACGTTACGCAGTTATTCAAAACTTACTGTGTTGGAAATTGAGTATGCAAATGTTTGATCAAACATATTCAAAATCGAGAATCCATTCATAGATGAAAAAGGATTTCTATGAGTTGGCGGAAGGTTGCATTATGCAAATATTTCTTATGATGCTCGACATCAGTTACTCATTCCAGGAACACCTCAGTTTTCACGGCTATTAGTAGAAAGAGAGCATATACGTTTATTACATGCCGGTCCACAAGCACTTTTATATAGCGTGCGACTTCGGTATTGGCTAGTTAATGGGCGTACATTGTGTTGCTCTGTAGTCAACAATTGTGAGAGATGTTTTCATGCTCGCTTAAGACTTCTAAATCAAATAATGGGTAACTTACTTTATCATCGTGTCAATCCACGCAGACCATTTGAAATTGTTGGTGTCGACTTTAGTGGTCCTTTTCAAATCGTATATAAGCTTCGTAGTAAAATTACAATGAAAGTTTATTTGGCTGTTTTCAATTGCTTTGCAACTAAGGCAGTTCATATTGAGTTAGTTAATGATCGCACAACTCAAGCATTCATTGCAACTCTGCGAAGATTTGTTGGAAGAAGAGATTTATGTCGACACATATATTCAGACAATGCCACAAATTTTGTGGGATCGCGTAACGAACTAATGGAACTACAACGACTATACCACTCTGAGAGATATCAGGAAGAATTGAATAGTTATTGTACTGCACAAGGTATGAAAGGCATATGATACGACCTCGGTCACCACATTTTAGCGGGCTGTGGGATGCTGCTGTGAAGAGCGCCAAACATCACATTTTTCGTACTATTGGTACACTTTCTTATACAAACAATTGTATACATTGGTGATTCAGGTAGAATCTTGTTTGAATTCTCACCCATGGCCACCAATGTCAGAGGATCCAAGTGATTTGACTTGTTTGACTCTGGGTCATTTTTTGATCGGGCAACCGCTAGTATCTATTCGTGACCCCACCTTGCAGCATTTGATTTATAATCGGTTATCTCTTTTCCAAAGAATCCAGTTTGCATTTCACCAGTTTTGGAAAAGGTGGTCTAAGGAGCACCTATCTAAAAACAGGGTCGGAAAAAACGGCACAATGAGGTAAAAAATATTCGAGTAGGTTCCATGGTTTTGCTCCATGAAGACAATCTGACTCCTCTGAAATGCATGTTGGGTAGGATTACACACGTGTGGTATGGGAACGATGAAAGGCTTCGAGTTGTGCTAGTAAAGACTGCGCATGGTGAATTTAAACGAGCGGTACAGAAAATTAGAATTCTGCCAAATTGTAATGCAGAATCAGATCAAACTGAGTAAATTGAAATATGTCAACCCCAGAATCAGTCTTATTCGAAGACATAAAATAATATTAATCGTATAAAAAAAAACAACTAAATATAGGAGTATTTAATTAGTTAATAAATTAATGATGGTAATTGGGTATTGTTAGTCAAGCGTTAAAAGATAACCTTATAATTAAAGTCGTGATTCAATACGAACCATTCAGTCTCAGTAGTCCATTGTTATTTAAGACCAGATTCAAAGATATTAGTCTCTTTGTTTTTGTGAATCCTTTCTGGGATTGATCTTTATGTAAACAAGACAATATACTTAACTTTAACTTGTTACACACGTTTTATTATAATATTAAATTTTCACAAAGTAAACACTTTACTCGTGTGATATTGTTGCATTAATATAAAAAAAATACAACTAATGACATCTACTAGGGCATTACGTAACCCATGAAAATGAAATTTTGGTATCTAACTAGGCTTAAATTTGAATTCAAATATAAATTGAGTCAGAACTGTCTATTTAATTTTATGCATGAAACTAATATATGAATGAATCCGTGTTGGGTGCTTCTCGCCTACATATTTGCAATTAAATCTGAATTGATTGGAAATTTGCAAATCTGCATACGAAATTTAGGAAAATATATGATTTTGAATTCGTGTTTTGAGTTTTAGCGGCATATAGGGTCTTTGCTGTTTCTATTTGAATTGATTGGGCCAGGCAAATCAAAATTTGGCTAAGAAAGTGTCAGCTCTTTCCATGGTGATTTGTTAAAACCCTTTATTGGCATTGCTGGTAACCAATACTTTCGGTTGCTTTCTAATAGCTTAGGCCATATTGAGACTACAGAGAAAATTTATCAATTAGAATTTTTACTATAATTTCTTGAATTTCTCCGGACATAGAGATATTGGCCAGAAACTAAACGCAACTTATATGGCCGCAGAAAATCAAAAAATTATAGTGGAAATTCTAATCCAAAATTTTCTTTAAAACCCCTGATCAATACTACAATCCAAATTTCATCGCCATCCTTTCAGAATTTGTTAAATTTTCAAGGTTTCATTTACCGAGTTCCTTTACTTCGGAGATCAATCAATTTGTCATTTTAAGGATCACTTTTAATATTTTATTCCGGATGTTTTATTTAGTAGAAAAAGAGATACAAAATGAATAAAAGTTTTCCGCTGGTAATTATATAACAAAATAAATTCTCTTTTGTGATAAGGCTGCCATTTGCGGCGAGTACCGTAATCACTTGTTTTCCGCTGTCAAATTTCAAAGACGATTCCATCAAACTGAGGCAAGAAATAGTCGGTTTTCAGAGCCCGTGAAGCTTCTAACAAAAATAACACGTATACGTAAACGGCTCCAATTGGAAAACATGGCGGAAACATAATTCTTATAGGATTCAAATAGATTTCAATAGCCGCCATATTGAATTGTTTTAGTGTTGGTGATTTACACTGTTAATATTTTATAAATGCAAATTAGTGAAAATTTTATAAAAAATTATATTAAATAAATTCATAATTTACAAAATAAAATGTAAAAAAGATAATAAATGCAAAAGATATTAAAGAAATATTTAAATAACTAAAAGAAAAACTTAACAAATAAATAAAATTAAAGCTTTAGCAAAAAAAATATCAAATAAGTTTATTGAAAATTTTCACTCAAAATTTTGAGTATTGCGGTGGAAAATTGCTATTAACAAGGTTACATTTTCTCCACTAGGAAAAACCTTATACCGGAAAATGTTTTCTATCGATAGGCCAATTCGCCCTATATAGTGGTATCTAGCCGAAATCTCTGGAAGTGGCTTGTCATTGGTCCAGATTGATAAAATTCTCAAAATTTACGGTGAAAAATCGCTATTAACAAGGTTACATTTTCTCCGCTAGGAAAAACCTTATACCGGAAAATGTTTTCTATCGATAGGCCAATTCGCCCTATATAGTGGTATCTAGCCGAAATCTCTGGAAGTGGCTTGTCATTGGTCCAGATTGATAAAATTCTCAAAATTTACGGTGAAAAATTGCTATTAACAAGGTTACATTTTCTCCGCTAAGAAAAACCTTATACCGGAAAATGTTTTCTATCGATAGGCCAATTCGCCCTATATAGTGGTATCTAGCCGAAATCTCTGGAAGTGGCTTGTCATTGGTCCAGATTGATAAAATTCTCAAAATTTACGGTGAAAAATCGCTATTAACAAGGTTACATTTTCTCCGCTAGGAAAAACCTTATACCGGAAAATGTTTTCTATCGATAGGCCAATTCGCCCTATATAGTGGTATCTAGCCGAAATCTCTGGAAGTGGCTTGTCACTGGTTGATAAAATTCTCAAAATTTACGGTGAAAAATTGCTATTAACAAGGTTATATTTTCTCCGCTAAGAAAAACCTTATACCGGAAAATGTTTTCTATCGATAGGCCAATTCGCCCTATATAGTGGTATCTAGCCGAAATCTCTGGAAGTGGCTTGTCATTGGTCCAGATTGATAAAATTCTCAAAATTTACAGTGGAAAATTGCTATTAACAAGGTTACATTTTCTCCGCTAGGAAAACCTTATACCGGAAAATGTTTTCTATCGATAGGCCAATTCGCCCTATATAGTGGTATCTAGCCGAAATCTCTGGAAGTGCCTTGTCATTGGTCCAGATTGATAAAATTCTCAAAATTTACGGTGGAAAATTGCTATTAACAAGGTTACATTTTCTCCGCTGGGAAAAACCTTATACCGGAAAATGTTTTCTATCGATAGGCCAATTCGCCCTATATAGTGGTATCTTGCCCAAATCTCTGGAAGTGCCTTGTCATTGGTCCAGATTGACAAAATTCTCAAAATTTACGGTGGAAAATCGCTATTAACAAGGTTACATTTTCTCCGCTAGGAAAAACCTTATACCGGAAAATGTTTTCTATCGATAGGCCAATTCGTTCTATATAGTGGTATCTAGCCGAAATCTCTGGAAGTGGCTTGTCATTGGTCCAGATTGATAAAATTCTCAAAATTTACAGTGGAAAATTGCTATTAACAAGGTTATATTTTCTCCGCTAAGAAAAACCTTATACCGGAAAATGTTTTCTATCGATAGGCCAATTCGCCCTATATAGTGGTATCTAGCCGAAATCTCTGGAAGTGGCTTGTCATTGGTCCAGATTGATAAAATTCTCAAAATTTACAGTGGAAAATTGCTATTAACAAGGTTACATTTTCTCCGCTAGGAAAACCTTATACCGGAAAATGTTTTCTATCGATAGGCCAATTCGCCCTATATAGTGGTATCTAGCCGAAATCTCTGGAAGTGCCTTGTCATTGGTCCAGATTGATAAAATTCTCAAAATTTACGGTGGAAAATTGCTATTAACAAGGTTACATTTTCTCCGCTAGGAAAAACCTTATACCGGAAAATGTTCTCTATAGATAGGCCAATTCGACCGATATAGTGGTAGCTTGCCCCAATCTCTGGAAGTGGCTTGTTATTGACGCATATTGACAAAATTCTCAAAATTTACGGAGGAAAATTGCTATTAACAAGGTTACATTTTCTTCACTAGGAATAACCTGATACCAATAAATGTTTTCTATGGATAGGCCAATTCGACCTATGTAGTGGTATCTTCCCCAAATCTCTGGAAGTGGCTTGTCATTGGTCCTGATTGATAAAATTCTCAAAATTTACTGTGGAAAATTGCTATTAACAAGGTTGCACTTTCGCCGCTAGGAACAACCTTATACTGGAAAATTTTTTTGCTTATCTGTTTTAGTTCATTAATATTTTGTATTTTAAATAGATTTTATTTTAGAAATTTTAATTTTTAAATATGCTTGATTCGGAGAATAATTTAACAGTGTAATAAATCACACTTAATTTATTCGAATATGAATTTAATATTGAATGGTACTAATCCATATATAATTTGGTTCACAGAAACTTCACATCGGTGGTTTTCATTGTATGGTATCGCGAATAATTTCGAAAACATTTTTGGTTGTTTTATTTGGGCGTTTATGGCGACCAAAATTTTCACGAATTCACGAATTTTTGTAGTGCTCGTGAACACGGATTTCAATCGACTAGGACTCCATAGCGATAAATGGCAAACACTCAACTAACAAAATGACAAAAACAAACGTGACGTATTTGCAAAATTATGTTTTATTTTCCTGCGTCTGGTTTGGACAACCCTTGATAATTTTATTTTCTCAGTAATAAAGGAACTAGATTCTAGATTCTACCAAGTAAGGTGCTAACGCATTGGAGCTTAACACTTGCACGCCATATCAATAAAAAAAAAATCAAGAATTAAAGAAATTTAATTACCTGCAAATATGCGTAAATACTAGATATACTAGCAGATTCATATCTTAGGCTGTAATATTCATTATTTGTATATAGCGATGTTGATAAAATATATTACATATTCATTGAAAATTTATTGCCATTAAAATAAATAACATCCTTAACAAATAATACTTACATGCGAGAGAGATAATAATCTACAAAATATAATATAAAAATGAAAATCATTCAAGCGAATTAAGAATTTTCCTATAAAATAAATAAATATAAACCTTTTTCCGCCTTTTGCCAGCAACAAACATTTAATCTAAAATTCTATAAATTCTTAAATAAAATAGCAAATAGACAAACGGCAGAAGTACAAAAAAAAAATACAATTTATTTGTTGATAAGATAAAACAATAGAAATAATAATCATTTACACAAAAAAAAAAAAAATAAGGAAATGACAAATAATTTTCCATTTTCCAATGTCTTCACACACATCTAGCGATGAACACATGTCCCATCCCTTTAGCTTCGAAGTATTTTAATTATACAGCGTGACAACGGTGGTTACCAAACTTTCATTTTATAACCAAAAAGTTTGAACCACTCAAAAAATGTACGTTATAAATTACCAACCTACTACAACATATCGTCCTTATTTTTTGCTCAATCTCATCCCTTAACGAACCAAAAACAAAAAAAAAACGTTAAGATTATTTTCATCTATAATCAAACCATAAAAACCAAACCAATCTAACTCAACCATACATTAATTGTGTATACAAATAAATTTCTTTTCGTATTTTTTTTATATACAAACATTTCAAACCACCTTCATCTTCATCTTAAAGAAAGACAACAACTATGTATGTATGTATGTAGTCGTTATGTATCCACATACTACGTACGATATAATTTATTTGTTAGAAGAAAAATCCAAAAATAATTTGTGCAATAAACTAAAAAGCAAAAATATCCTTTATTCCTAAAACAAATAAACTATTAAAATTACCTTACTCCTCCTGTGTGTGTCTTACTGCTGCTGCTGCTGCTTGAGAAGCCCAAAGAACCGAAATAGAAAAGAAAATTTTCTTTATTCCTATTTAATCCAAATAAATACTTAGGATGTGGATATAACACACAGCAACAACAAGAACAAAAAAAAATCGAAAATACGAAACCAAGAAAACCAAAATACAAATAAAATATTTACATTTTATTTGTGATGCTGCTGCTCCTGCTACCGCCACTTCCACTCCTGTTCCCTATAAATTTATAGTACGAACCTTTTAGTTTGGGAGACATTTTTAAGTTTTATTCGATGCTCTCTGGATATTTTTTTGTTGTTATGCGCTCGAGTTATTTACATTTTTTTGTGTTTATGTTAATTTGTTTGTATCCTTAATTTTAAATATTATCCTTTTATTGTGTCTGCACGCGATTTGTGTGTGGTGGGAACACCATGATGCGGGTTTAATTAATAGAGAGTCTATATTACACTGAATATATAAATATAATACAGTGGCACAGTGATCATCCTTAAATTCTTTTATCCTTGTTTGATTTCAAATTCTTTCTACCTGCGATTTTTTTCTTTTATTTATAGGACGCAAAAGAATTTTCACTTTGCTTTCGTACACCGGATAAGAAAAATAATAAGGAAATATTTAAAATTCCTTTTTCACTCTCAATCAATGAGTAAATATTGACATAGGGATTTTCAAACAGACATAAATCTGAAGACGATATATACACAACAAAAAGGATACGATATTGGTTTGTGGTGATTTTCTTTTATTATCCCCGGCTGTTGTTGTAAAATGGTAATGCTGTACGATGTCTACATTGTTTGCGCTCGTACAACAAGGAATTTTATCGTTCAATATTTATTATATTGAAAAACCAATGTTCACAGGACTATCATCGCCATAATGCTATTATACGACATTGATGGGGTTTGTTGTTGCTTGTTAGTGATGGTGTTATTATAAAACGGAATACGTCTTCGCTCGTCTTTGTGTATAGAGATAATTTTCTTGGTAAAATTATGCTAATAATAGACAACATCACAGCACAGCAAAGGAATGAAAAAAGGATTTTCTTTCCTATTTTTTTATTCTAAGTGTTCTGTAGAAGGAATAGAAAATAATTTGAGTGTAAAATGTTTATTTTTATTCGGTTTGGATCAATTACAGGGTTTTTGCTTGTTGTTGTTGCTTTTGTATGTAATACAGTTGTTTGGAAAGTAAATAATGGAATTTCAAATTTGTTTTTATTGACGGGGGGACGTTGGGCGGGCATTTTAATGAGACTATGGTTCAGTGAGGTAACAAGTTCGGTATCTAGTCAAACATCATAAACATGCGTAAATTGAAATACATCAAAACAAACGAACATGTGTATCATTGTAGTCGTATGTTTTGTTTGGTTGATAAGAAATGGCTAATCTTATTCCCTAGCACAAAATAACAAGAACTTTGTGTAAATTTTTATAAGTGCTGAACAATTTCGTTTTATAATTTGTTAGTGTAATCAGTTGTGTATCAGATCTTTTCACAAAACATCAAAGTTTCGTCATTTAATTGAAAATATAGTGGCCTAAGCCCCTACCCTATTGATAGTAAATCACCTATTTACCCACCGCGGCACCTACGCGTGTTCAAATCCAAACAACCAAAGAAAATTTCAAAAAGGATGGTCTGGATCGTAAAGCTAAACGTAAATTTGGACCAACTTTACAATGAATTTAAACAAAACTACCAACTCATGAGTCAATAATTTACATCTAATAAGGATCATGAGTAATGGAGTACAACACGAAAAATTGCAAAGGATATACCTATAGCGAACTAATAAATATTTTAAATGAAACGATTAAAAATTGATGTCCCTAAAACTAGAAGAACCCATACAGCAGAACATTATGATAGTGACGTATTTCCTAAACTTTCCTAAAAATTAAAATCCGCCATTTTTGTTTCAATGTATGCGTAAAACTACGTATAAACGAGTACATTATAAATTATGAAAAAATGCAAATAAGTACGGTCACTAAGTTCTTGTAAAAAGGTCAATCTGCATATCGTAGAGTTTTTCCGAGCAATTTTCCCAATTCCAGAAACACCGCTACCAAATACTAAGCACACTTTTGAGTTGTTCTGACTCAAAACTAACAGATATTCACCATTCCATGGAAAAATCTAGGGGCCCCGGGTGTCTTAGGAAATAAAATTTGTAAATGATGATTTACAAATCACCTAGTGATTTACCTTTCATAATATAAATTCTCGTTTCCTTTGGCTAGCCCCCTCTACTGTTTTTAGCTGATCCACATTTGATCTGATCACGGCGGGTGGGGTAGACCGTCCCAGTCGTGCCCTTTTAAATATTTTCCACATCGTTTGCAACATGTAGTTTTGCATTGTCGTGCTGAAAAATTTATTTATTGTGTCTATTCACCAATTCTGATTCTCCCCTCTAGAGAGGATTCTAAGAATCGTATCATTATGGAGACCGGGAGAGTTAAATTCTTCATCGACGGCTCCCAGCTCGATGGTAGAGTGGGAGCTGAAGTCTATCTTTTCGTGTACCTAATTACTCCAGCATGTACCAGGCTGAAGTTATAACGATTGAAGGGGTCATGAACTAGTTGAAGCACAGTGTAATATCGTTGACGTTGACTGATATCACTATCTGTGTGGACAGTCGGGCGGTCATTATTTCACTGGATTCAGTTTCCCTGGCTCAAGAGTGGCGTTGGATTGTCACACATCTCTTAACGAGATGAGTGAACACTTCCATATCCAGTTGGTCTGGGTTCTGGGCCACTCTGACGTTGAGAGAAATTGCAGGACAGACAAATTAGCAAGGTACGGTACAACTCTCCAACTGGAACCAGGGAGAGAATGTGTAGGAAGGCCAATGTCTGGGCTGAAATAGGAAAGCAATAGGAAGCCAAGTCATAGGAAACCAATTGCCTGGGCAAATGCTAGGTAGCTCGCCAGTCCAACTGGCAGGGTAGCGAAGCAAGTATGGTCTGAGCTGTGCTTGAAGCGATCTAAGACCTTTATCACACTAAGGAAGCGTGATTTAGGTAAAATTGTAAGGGTACTTACCGGACACTGCCTTTTCGGAGATCATGCGAGAAGGCTGGGTCTGGATGCAAATGACTTCTGATATCGAAAGCTGTAATGTGCGAGATCTCTTACGCTATGTAAATAGCACTAGATGGGTTTAAAGGGAGTTTTATGATGTCGGATGCCAAAACTGGCCTAAGTGTGCGGTAGCAACCACTGAAACCTAACCTAACCTATTCACCCATTCTGGTCGTTTTTCCTATATAGCTTACTTCACACGTATTAGTTGTAATCGGTAGATATTGCCATTGATAATTTCACCTGATTCCAGCAGTTCATGATATATCACACCTTTCTGATCACACCAGATACAGAGCATAATTTTGTTGCAACGAATATTTCGTTTTGGTTGCGTTAGACGAGCTTCACCAGGCTTCACCCAAGATTTTTTCCGTTTGGGGTTCTCAAAATATTAGGTGTGCAAGTAGAGACTCTGCATTTTTTGGTGAAATGCAACTTTATTGAAAATATAATTACTACAAAGATTAATTATCGAAATATTCCCCATTACTATCTATGATCTTTTGCCATTTATTAGGTAGATGATGAATGCCTTCGCGATAGCAACTTAGTGGTTTCGAAGCAAAATAGTAAAAAATCCGTTCTCCACATCTTAAAGTTTCGTGAATCGCTAGTCTTTCAAATGTGATGCCATCGATCTGAATAAGTGATAATCCGAGGGAGCCAAATCGAGAGAATATGTCGCATGTTGTAAAACTTCCCAGCCTAAGGAGAAGATGAGTTCTTGGGTGGATTTTTGAATATCACCTACCACCTTCCTTGGCTCGTAAATGGTCTTTGTTCCTCCAGAACATCACTTAATTTGAATCAATTGGGCCTGGTAATGTTCAGCTGTAACAGTTTTGTCCAGGTTTCAGAAGCTCGTAGTAAATGACTTCTTTCCAATCCCACCAGATACACCGTAACACTTTCTTAGCATGAATATTCATTTTTCAACTGATGTTGATGACTGGCCTGGATCAACCCATGGTTTTCTGCGTTTGGGGTTATCGTACAAAATCCACTTTACATCAGCCGTAATGATTTTGTACTAAAGATTCTTTCTTTTGTACCAAGATAGCAAATTCATGCTGATTTCAAGTCTTAGGGTTTTGTTTTCTTCGGTCAATTTATGAGGAATCCATTTTCGTTCCTTCTATTTTTTCCCATTGCATGCAATCGAAGTGATATTACTTGGTGGATAACTCTTATCTGTTCTACAAGTTTTTTGAATTTGCCACGAATTTTCAACCAGTAAAACGTTAAGTTTTTCGTATTCAAATTGATTTGCTGCACCTGGACATGAATCGTCCTCAACACTAAAATTGAGATAGAATGTTCACTAAAAGTCGAAGTAATGAATTACATAGCTCGAGCAAAATTTTTTCATTTGAAAACAAAATAGAATGATATGGCGTAAATGTTGCTAATCGACATCTCTTAAAACCGATGCAAACGGAACGACAGCTTGTACAAGACTGAAACTTATGTCATAAAAACAGCAATGGCCAAGCTACATAAATCCAAAATAGCGGGCGATTTGGATGCGTTCAAGTATATTTTAATGCATTCATCTACAGCGCCGAGTTTCTACTTGCACACCTAATAAATCCATTGTTTCAGCTCCATTAGCTTTTTGATAGAAAACACATTTTCTTTGATTTCGTTCAAGCAGAATTTCGCGAATGGTTTTTCGCTGAGTTGATCGATCCACATTTAATGCTACAGCCAATTCTGATTGTGTTTGAGAAGAATCTTCAGCCAAATCGCATCGAATTAAATCGTCGAAACCATTCTTTGCACGTAGTATTCGATGGAGCATATCTACCATAAATTTCAACAAGCAAAAGATAAGTTTCTGGTGTAATTTAATTTGGTAAGGGCTTGGTAATTTCGGAGAAGTTTCTGATGAACTTGCGATAGTATACTAACAGGCCTAAAAAGCTTTTAATTTCTTTCTCTGTTTTAGGAATTGGAAAGTCTTTAATTGCTTTTATCTTATCGGGATTTGGTTTGACCCCATCACTCGTAACGATATGACACAGAAAGGCAATTTCTTTTAGATTGGCTTTCCTGAGTTTGTTAAAAACGTGTTTTAAGCTTTCTATGTGCTGCTGGAGCGTTGTGGAAAAGACGATAATGTCGTCCATGTAGCCCAAGCTCGATTTGCCTTGTAGTTCACCAAGGACATTGTCCATAACTTTCTGGAATGTCGATGGTGCGTGTTTAAGCCCAACAGGCATATTCGTAGTGCCCATGATCTACGGAGAAAGCCGTTTTAGGTATATCCTCTTTCCTGATCTCAATCTGGTGAAACCCAGATGCTAGATCCAACGTTGAAAAATACAGACATTTGCCCAATTTGTCGGTCTTTTTCGGCACGATCCATATGGGCCATGACCAAGGAGAGAAGCTGGGATGGATGATTCCATCTTGTAGCATTTTGTCTATATGCTCCTTTACTTCCTCTTTATAAACGAAAGGGTACTCATAGCTTTTGGTGAAGATAAGTTTGTCGTCTTTCAGATTTATTTCATGTTTGACGTCATTGGTAAATGACAATCGTTGTTCTGTTTTGAGAAATAGATCCTGACGATTTCCAGGGTAGCGTATCAATTTCTGTTATGATAAATTCCCTCGGGGATAATTAGATTGCCATTGATTGTAGTTGGCATCACATATATATCACTGTTCTCTACGTCTACCGGAAGTTCAGCGATAAGCTTACTTCGTGGTAATATATAATAGGGTTTGGATGAATAATTTGGCTTGAACAGTAAACTGATCTTGACTTTATCCGTTTTCAGGATTGAATTGGCTAGATCTAACGTAACACCAAGTTACGTCCCATTAAACCGTCAAAGTATTCATGGAACTTGAACAAAAGGAATTCCATGGGGTTCCCTGGTTTTGAACTCCATGAGCCCTTTAATTACTACTCTTTGGTTTATTCCTTGGGTTCTAAAAATGGTTTTTATATCGATACTCCCTATAGTACGTATCCGTGAAGGATGTACGAACTCTGGGTTCAGAAAGGATTTGCTAGAGCCAGTGGCAATTAGTATCTTTAGTGTTTTTTGTGGATTTAACCGTACGTGTATGTGCGGAAGCGTACATGTTTGATGTCTGTTTACATCTATGTATCCAACTCCGTTGGTGAGGCTTCGGGCTGAAAATTTATATCATCTACCTCGCCTTCTTTCAAGTCAGGGAAGTATAATGGTGCTTCCTCTTCGTGCTGTTCCGGCTGTTCTTCGAAGTTGGTCTCAATATTGAACATTTCCTGAGCCCGGAAGTTCGGAGGTCCATTTGATTGGAATTGATAGTTATTTGGTTGGTTAGACTTGTTATAAAATGCGTACTGAGTGTAACCGTTTGGATTGGATGCCGTATCCATTTTATCAACTCTCCTTGATGAAACCATAGGAGGTGTGTGCACGAATCTGTTATTATTGTAGTTCATGGGAGCATTTTGACTAACATTTTGTTGGGTGAAAGGCCTAGGGCTGTAATAGGGTTGAACATTTATATTTTGAGGAATAGTTTTTGATGCTTCAACATTTTCAGGTAGCAGCCTTAAGGATGCATAACTAATTGGGTCACCCAAGCAAGATCTTTGTTCAATCGTGTTAAAATGGCGAAGCTGTAATTATAATTGAAATCGGTTGTACTTCTACTATCAACACAAATCGCATCAAAATTCATCTTAATGCCTGGTCACATACAGCAAGCATTGCACAAAAGATTGGTTGGAAGCACAGGAAATCTATGTGTTACCATGTCTAGCAGATTCCCCGGATCTAAATCCGATTGAGCACGCATTGGATCAACTTCAACGAAGTATTCTGTCACATTTAGCATCAATAACAACGCGAGTGTAACTAAGACAGCGTCGATACGTTGATTAGCTCCTTGCCCAGAAGATGCCAATCTGTCATAAATGCAAGAGGAGGTAACACCACTTATTATAGGAAACAAAAAGAACTGTACTATAATTAAATGAAATTGTATTTGCCTGCATTCACTAATTGTGCAATCAGCTTCATATAGCAAATTTGACTTTTATTACAATAATGTCGTCTAATTTCAGGCTTTTGAAATATTTTTTAGCCAAGGTTGGTTTAGATTCATTGTCGTGTTCATTGTGTAATCGTTAATCTTTAGTTGTATATTTTCAGCTTCAAACAAAATATCAAAATTGATAAGGATTACATTTTTCTCGAACCAACTTTCCCCAGGACAATTAAATAAAACCTTGCTCTCTCACGTGCATTTCAATAGTCAGCATCACAATACACCACCCAAAATCATTTATTTTACTTTGCCGAGAATTCAGTTTCTGCATTGTGTCAAGAAAGGGCATTGTACGAGTTCATATTCACCTACCCTTTGAAATTAATTTGTCTGGATTCATTGTGATCCAATTATTACACAAAACAATAGTTTTTTGTTTGGCGTTCGAATATGCTCAGCTGCAGACGTACACAAAACATGTGATGCGTGTTTACCTATTATGTAAAATTGAGATTGAAAAATAATAAGTTACCTATGTATATACAACAAAACTTTGATTCAAACAGTTTACAAAAATTCACACGAATTACTCCCACCGCTAGTGTATTCAGATAATTGCAGATTTTCACAATTTTACACTTTAAATATTCAACCGTCATACACCAATTATCCAATTTCCGAGATGAGAATCGATCAGCATCATGTTACACGTATGCAAATATCTCGTTTCGTATATGGCACAAGCAGCAAAAAATAATGTAAATTGCAGAAGGAAAACACACAAACAATCAAATTTACGTTGTGTTTTCCCGATCAAAATTGCCATCCTCTTAAACGACGGCATCGCGTACACCACCACCTTCATCGAGCTCACACCTCCCACATTCTATTTATGTCACATTTAATTTTTGACATGAAAATTTTCAAGTTATCAATTTGCCAAAAAAAAAAAAAAAATATTCCTGTTTTATGGATGGGAATTTGATATAGACAGGAAATACCATTTTTTGCTACGTTTATAGAAAAAAAGGTGTCAGTTGGATTACAACAACGATTGAACAAATAAACAGAAAATATAAACCCAAATTGTTTCAAGGGTGGAAAGAAAAACTGGATAAAATTACACGAGTGAAAATTTATGGAAAATTGGTGTCAAGGTCATATCATAATGAGACAATTGATAAGAGTTTTTAGAAATTTTATAGATTTTGACCTGTTCATGCACCGCCTCCTTGTATATATTTTATAATACTGAACCCTCTATCAAACCCAAAATATTACATCGAAGACTTTTTTTTAAATCCGAACCAGTAAAAATCCTAAATATATTGTTGGTTATCTTACAACGAAAATTAACTCTATCCGATGGTAGATTGGTAGGTAATAATCCTAATTGTATTTTTATATATGACGAATGGTATGAGGGAAATTTTTGGTTGCGGGTTTGGGATTCCAAACTGAACCGAACAGAGAGAAAGGAAAATGATTGATTGGGTTAGAATGAGTTCGCAAATTAATACATAAAATACGAGTATATATAGGAAAATGATAGTAACGCAGTGAAAATTGATATGTCATTCAGTTATAAATATATTTTAGGTTATGTGTGGCGGCAGCAATCAACAGTTTTGTAACTGAAAATGTAATTGATGGAAGAATGATGAAGTAAAATTACGTATAGACGTTACTACTTTTGGTTTCGTGTATTTGCGGAATGGAAACTTGCGTGATTTAATTTTATTTAAATATTTTTAATTTTAGGGTTGAATTCTTTATACAAGACGTAATAACAACTTTATTGGATTATTACCATAAAATATGATCTTTGGAAAGTTTTTTAGAAGCTTATGTGTATTAAATTGGCATTTATCTGTTTATAGATGAAACAGAAATGCTTAGTTTCAATTTCGGATTTATCATAGTTGGAGGAGGCCTTAGGTGCAAAGGTAAGTTTTTAGAGATAAAGTAATGTGTCAACTGTTCGAGATTTTTTATTTGTTTGCCAGAAAGCTGAATGTAACACTTCGTATGCTGATTTTGAACACGATCAAGTCCGTATCAGTGCACTTGAAAATACAAATCCGACATTAGATGAAGTTCGCAACGGCTGATGTTAATTAAATAAAATCGACAAAAACGGAAAAAATCATCACCGCTATCATTCCAATCGATCACGTTACACAAACCGCAACAATCGTGCATTGTCATCGCAGCGGCGATATACGGGTACTCAGTCATGGCCAGGGTGCAACATTTATCATTTGCGTCGTGACTGTAAGCATATTAAGTCTGTGTGTGATAATTGTGGTAAGCAAGGCCATATTTCGCTTGTTTATGGTTATCCCGCTCATCAGCTGGGACAAATTTAAATTGCGGAAATACAAAAAATATTATTACTCATCAATTATGAATGAGTCATCAGGTAAAATCGTCGAAGATCTTCTTGTTAACGGCGTCGCAATGACTTTTCAAGTCAACACGGGTGCTTCATGTTCCTTGATTGGACTGGATGGATATCGGAAGTTAGGGTCGTCACGATGCCAACCTACAACAAATTTTTAACATCATATGGTGGAACTTTTCTGGAATTGAAAAGAGTTACTGAAGCAGTTATCTCACTAGCTGCGATAAATCGTCCGAAGGCGATCTCTTAATTGTTAATAGTAATAAGGCTACAAATGTTATGGGATTAGACTGGATTAAAGCACTTAACTTTGATATTTCGTATCCAAAAAAATATTCCAGTACTAAAAATGAAATTAATTCTATTTTAGATTCTCCAGATCATCGAAAATTAATCGAGCTGGTTAATAATTTGTGTGCCGAACATCCAAATTTATTTTCATCAACACTCGGACTTTGCAAAGCCTTTAAAGCCGAAATAGTTCTCAAGTCGAATGGTTGTCCGAAGTTTTTCAAACAAGTTCGTGAGGAAATCGACAGGCTGGTCAGCCAAAATATATTAAAACCAGTAAAATTTAGTCAATGGGCTGCACCCTTTGTAATCGTCTCGATACTGAATGGCAAAATTCGAATTTGCGGGGACTTCAAAGTAACTGTAAACCCACAGATTGAGATCGATCGCTATCCAATACCGCGAATCGAAGAACTGTTCCACAAATTGCAAGGAGGTAAATTTTTCACGAAAATTGATTTAACCGACGCGTATCTGCAAATCGAATTAACAGACGAGTCGAAGAAATTAATGGTAATCAATACGCCATTCGGATTAGGAGGAACAAACGGGGAACACATCGCAAATCTAACCGAAATTTTTAATCGATTTGAGAAATTAGGGTTAAGATGTAAACGAAATAAATGCCAACTAGCGGCTGAACATATTGAATATGTGGGACATGTGATCAATGCTGAGGGTATTTTACCTTCCGAAAAGCGACTAGACGCCCTGAAACTGATCTCGCGGCCAACAAAGTTGAAGGAAGTGGAAACATTCATCGGTAAAATAAATTATTACAATAAATTTATTAAAAATTTGTCATCAATTGCCGCCCCGTTGAACGAACTTCGACACAAGAACGTGCTATTTGTTTGGAGTGAGCGGCACGAGGAATCGTTTCAAGCGTTGAAAAATGCGATTATCAATGCCACGCGCCTTGTACGATTAGAATTGGTGCTGTTATTTCTCATCGGTATCCAAATGGCTCAGAAAAACCAATTGCATTTGCATCCAAAACTCTCGATGCAAATCAACGTGCATATAGCCAAATTGGAAAAGAGGCTTTATCAATAATCTACGGAAAGTTTGAACTTTGTACCGATCACCAATCATTAACGTCACTTTTTAATCCGAACAAAAAGTTACCTGACATGACCTTACATCGCCTTTAGAGATGGGCTATCCTTCTTCAAGGATATACGTATACCATTAAATACAAATATACCACATATCACGCTAACGCTGACGCACTTTCACGATTACCTATGGGTCCTGATACCAACTTTGATGACTACGAATCAACATTACATAATGTTCATCAGATCAATCATGAAATCATTACAAAATTTCCAATAAACGCACAAGCACTCCAACAAACCATACTACAAATGCTGTATGAAGGACATTGGGGAGCTGCAAGAATGAAACAACTTGCTGCGACGATACTGCTGGTTCTCAAACATTCTTGTTAACGACCAAAACATTGAACAATTTGTAAAAAGATTTGAAACATGTCAAGTTGCCTCCAGTAATCCAAAGGCGAATTTTTCCTGTTGGCCGGTCGCTAAAAAACCGTGGGAAAGAATACGTATAGATTTTGCTGGACCATTTTTTAACAAAATGTGATTAATTTGCGTGGATTCATTTTCAAAGTATCCATATACGGTGGAAATGTGTAATATTACATCAACAACAACCATTCTGGCTTACAAAAAATTTTTGCAATAGAAGGGTTGCCTGAAACAATTGTATCCGATAATGGACCTCAACTCGTATCCAGGGAATTCGAAGAATTTTGTAAGCTAAATTCAATTATTCATCTTACAACCGCACTTTGTTAGAACTTTTAAAACGTCATTTTCTAAAATAATTGCGGAAGAGGAAAACAGTCAGTTGGCTTTGCTGAAGTTTTTATCAACGTATCGATCAACAACTGATCCAATATCACAAAAGTCACCTCGAAACCTACTCTCGGTTCTGCTACCAAACGAGCAACATAGATTCAGTGACGATGATGAAAGCAAGTTTCAACTGAATCAATCCGTCTTAACAAGGAATTTTTCAAGAGGTGTCAAGTGGATAGTAGGTCGAATAGTAAAAAAAAATAGGAAGAAAAATGTATTTAATCGAGGCCGAAATCGGAGTTTGGAGAAGACGCTTGTGAGTTGCAGTGTTTTATTTTTTAACGCAATTCACCTCTCGGTTAAGTCTTAAAAATCTTAACATCAACCAAAATTCTATTGAAAGATTTATCGCTTGAAAAATTATTTATAATTAAAATTCGAACTACTCGAAGGTACCACGAAGCAGAATTAACAACAATTGCACAGTCGTTCACAACCATTGTCGATATTGATGCTATGTTACAACAATTTTGGGGAATCGAAGAGATTCCACAGATCAGCAAGTCCACACAGGAAGAACAAGTTTGTGAGGATTGGTTCAAGGCAACCACACAACGAGCGCCATACGGGAGATTCGCTACCAAACTACCATTTAAGGAATCTGTAACAGTCGGGTGTTACATTGATGTTAGGTACCTTACGAATTACCCTGAATGTCCAGCAGTACAACCAATATCGGGTTGTAGCGATAAACACGGCGCAGAGATACTTGATGCCCATTTCTGGTCTCATATTATAGTTAACTGCTTTCGTACATTTACAGATGTCGCATGCATTAACATACTTCTTGACGTCGGGCACCATTGTGGGCCAATAATAGTATCGTCTCAACACCTCGATTGTGCGGACCGCTCCTTGATGCGCGGCTGAGGGGCGATTAAGCGCAGCCTTAATTAAGTTCTGTGTCAGAGACCCAGGCACCACAAGTTTCCATTGAGGTATATCGGTATCTGAAACTTTACCTGTCTCCAAAATATCTTTCATCCATAACCTTGAAATTTGTTAAATCCGCCGAATTTTCTTGTAGGGCTTTAGTTCTGCCAACATACTCTGGATCTTTAAACGAATCCGATTCTAGATTTATGTGTTGCACTTCGTCATGTCTAACGTTTGTTCATCGACATGCGCTCGAGATAAACTGTCTGTACTTGTAATTGGATGGACCTTCGAGCGACTGTGCCTGATAAATCTCGTTGTTCCATCAACCAACGAAGGCTTGAGTGATCCGTTATTAGTGTAAATTTCTTCTACATAAGGTCTGAACCGCTAAACACTAAGAACCGCAGCTAAGCACTCCAGTTCCGTGACACTATAATTTATTTGTTATTTGTTGAGTTTGTGTGACATGAAGGCCACCGGATGTTCTTCTCCATTTTCCGAACGCTGAAACAAAACACTTCCAATTCCCGTAGTAGACGCATCACTAGTACTGGTGCTGTGACTAACATTTTCCTTAGTTCATCGAACGCGGCTTGTGCTTGCGAATTCCACTTCTCCTTCGAACCTTTCTTTACTAAATATGTTAGCGGCGCGGTTACAGCCGAATAGTTGGCTATAAATCGACGGTACCAGCCGGTCATCCCCAGTAATCTGCGTATTTTTTAGATGTTCTTGGGGATGGGGTATTCGTATATGGCTCGCATTTTTTCGGGGTCCACTCTAAGACATCCCTCATCAATCACGTATCCAAGTTGTTTCCTTAAGTACGAACTTACTATTTTCTACATTTATAGTTAGATTTGCTGATTTCCCTTGACGCTGGCTCTAACGGAATTTACTTATAGGCGTCCTTTAGATCGATTGTACTGATGAACCTCGTCTTGTCCAACCTGCCAAGCAACGCATCGATTATTGGTAAGGGATAAGCGTCTTTCACGGTGACTGAATTGATCTTTCTTGCGTCAAGACATAGGCGAACCCTTCCTTCGCTTTCAACACTCGTGTCACTGGAGATGACCTGGAACTAGTACTTTTTTCGATTACACCCATTGATAACATCCGATCTAATTCCTTATAAATCTCATCTTGAACTTTAGGTGATACTGAGAAGTAGCCCTGCTTCACGGGTATGGCGCCTCCATAATCAATTTTGTGTGACAGAACGTGGGTTTTACCTAATCCGTCCTTTTCAAATGATGGAAATTCTAGAATAACCTTTTCAAGTCTAGTTTGTTGCTCGTTATTTAGTTGATGTTTATTGCTTTGTGGCTCAATTGATGGCCTATGATAATTACTATCCAACTCCTCTATCATTAAGGGAATGAGACCGAATGCCTCACAAAAATCAATTCCAAGATACAATGGTTGCGTTAATGTTGGAGCCATATGCAATCTGATCGTTTTAGTTTTCCCGCCGTATGACAATTTTACCAAAATATGCCCTAGCATCCGTTGATTCTTACCACTGGCGGTTGAAAATAACGATTTTAGGCGATACAATTTTAAATTGTGTTGGGCAAGAAAATCTTCAGCCCCTGATCCCAACACCGAAATGCTCGCTCCACTGTCTAACAATCCATGGTATGAAATTCCATTTATAAGAATTTCCTCGTAAGGTCTGTTGTCGAAGTCCGTAGCGATGACTGATTCCTTGTTTCTGCGGAGGATCTTGTAAAACTCGAGATCCGTGTTTGTCGCAGCTTCCTCTACGTTCGGTTTCGGAGAATATACTTCTTGTTTCGGAGATCCCAGAACTCCGACATTCCTGACACCACTGGGACATTTTCCTTCCATTCGATTATTGCGACACTTCTAGCAGTTAACTTTTATGGGGTTTTTAGCTCCGCATCCAAAACAAAATTTACTTGTAATTGGTAAATTGCAGTCTTTAAATAAATGAGAAGCTTTTCCACAATTCCAACAAACTATCTTACTCGGATCATCTTTTGAGATATTTGATGTTGATTGGCCTATCCAGTTTACAGCACACAATGAATCAGTTGGCTTTGAAAATTCGACTTTATCACTAAATCGTTTGTTCATTAATTCATCATAGTTACATCCAACTTCAATTTCATTGATTTGTCGCCTACTTGGGAAGGACATCTCGGGTACCCAAACTACTCGGGTCCAAGTGTCTTCTACTGCTATGGCTCTGTTGACTAGAGTCGAAATATCCAGAAAGTGTTGTTCGGAAAATGTTGACTGTAAGCCAGGTCTCATGTTTTGAATGAGTAAACTGATTGTCTCACTTTCTGACAACGGTATCTGCAATGGAAGTGCTAAAGATAATATGTCGTTATAGAATTCGATGAATTTCTCTTTGAACTTTTGCTTTCTTCGTCCCAAGACTTGCTTTATATCGGCGTCCGTACGTCTATCTTGGAACCTATGTATCATTGCGGACCGGAAATGTTCCACTCTGCTAATCTGTTACGCTCGATAAATATTCAATACCATTCTAGGGCTTTGTCTTTCAAGAGTACATGGAGGTTATTGACGAGCATTGAAACATTAATATTGTTGGATTCAGCTAATCGTTCCACGCGATAAATAAAACACTCGACGGGGATTTCTCCGAACGCTCCATTAAATGAAATATTCCACTTGTATATTTTCAAGTGATCTCTCTTAATCGGCGTGTCATCACAATTCAGTGGCATACGTATTTCTGGAACCTTGTGTTCTGGAATAAATGACGTTGAACTTTTCGGTGCACCATAAGAATTTGGCGGAGGTACTGCCGTATTGAACTGAAGTGGCCGATCATTTCCTGATCTTGAATATTTTTTAGACATATTTTCACTAACCATCCCGGGTGTTAGAGCTAACTTTTTCAACGCTGCCTCTACTATTTATTCATCTGATCCGATTCCATACTATCACCATCCGCTGGATTTTGAGTACCTGGATTGACTAGCGGCGGAATATTTAGGACTATTTCTTGTTTCTCAAATATTTTCTTATCCGTTTGTACGATTTTTATTCACAAGCTGGTTTCCTTCTCCTATATTTTCAAGAAGAATTAATTCCTTGATCGATTTTCGCATGATTCCAAGCGGTTGGCAGCTCTTGCTTCTGGTGGACCTTTCTTGGCGACCTGAATTCTTCTCAGTCTTCCCTGGATATGAAGAACACTTGTGGATAATTCGTTTAATTTCTCTGCTTTGCCCTTATCGCCTTCTTGCATTAATTTCTCCACTTGATCCTGGATGTTTCGTATCTTCTTCGAACAGTTTTGCAATTCCCGCTTCGGATATCTTGATGCCATATAATGTAGTGTGGTGGGACCATCGCACTTCTGAGTTGCCTCTTGTAAGAACGCTTCTTTAAGTTGATTAATTCAATTTTTCGATCCATTGGGACTTCTATCACCAATCACGATTAAAATCAAATTAGTATTTCATAGTTTATGGCTGCAGAATATTAGTTGGGACGAAAAATTACCGGCAGAAAATAAATAATCGTGGATTGAATTTCGAAATAGCCTAAGCCAAACACCTGGATTGAAGATTCCCCGTTGTATTACTACGTCAACCGACCTCACCATACACGGATTTTGTGATGCAATTAAGTCAAGGCTTGTCAAGAAGGTTGCCGAGACCTTATCAATTAACATATCCTTAGTCACGTTATGGACTGATTCAAAAATTGTTTTAGATTGGTTGTCCAATCCACCAAGACGCTGAATGACATTCGTGGCAAATCGTACGTCCGAAATCATAGCGACATACAAAAAGAATTTATTGCGGCACGTTCCAACCAAACATAAATCGGCCGATTTATGTTGGGACATACTTTGGTGCAATGGACCAGCATAACTAGCATGCTACGGTCAATATTGGCCAAACCAACCTCCAACAACAGAAATGACATAAGAAAGCCATAGTGAAGCATTTGGTATGATTTCATTACAATGCTACGATGACAACCAACACGATCTCATGCTGATTCTAAGCAGAAAAAGGGTCTGGTCGTACGTATTTTGATTTGTCAAAAATTCAATGTCCAAGATAGATAGAAGAGAACGAGAGATTGGAACACTGACACCAACAGAAATAGAGGCAGCCAACCGGAAAATTGTTGCATACTGGCAGCTTATTGACTTTGCTGAAGAATACCGGCATCTGAAACTCGTAAAGCAATACCGGTAACGAGTAAAGAAGATCAGCTAAATCCATTCCTGGATACGCAAACACCATGAGAGTTGGAGGGAGATTATAGAAATCGATATTGCCGTATGATACAATCCATCCCATTATTTTATCATCAAGATCACTAATCGCAACCTCAATTACATATGATGCACACATCCATTATCAACATCCAGATCCAAATCTGTTACTTAGTCTAGTTAGGCAAGAATTATGGGTGATTAGGGGGAAGGACACGTTAATGAGCCAAATAATGACACAACTTACAAAAGATAGGGTTCAGTATTCGGTGACATTTGGTGCAGTGGGAGTCGACTTTTGCCTTTTAAAGTGCATCCTGTTCGCAGAAGAGGTTCTATTCCAGTTAAAGCCTACCTATGAATCTTCGTGTGCATAAATCTAAGTACTGAATCATTCCTCGGCGCGTTACGATGATTCATAAGTAGAAAAGGGCTGTGTTATACAATCTACTGCGATAATACCACAAACTTTGTTGGGGCAAAGAATTACCTTCAAGAAATTTATACCTTTTTTGGCAGTAATAATAATGAAATGATTTCCAATCTTTTGGAGGATAAAGTTAATTGGCGATTCGTTCCACCAGCGGCACCTTATCAAGGTGGATTATGGGCAGTCCACCTTAGAAGAATTCCCAGCATTGACAGTACAAATGGAGGGCATCCTCAACTCCAGGCCAATATGTTCCAGTCAAAACGACGATCCAGATTTTCTTACGCCTGCTCATTTTCTAATTGGGCATTCGATTCATCATGGGACATCTTAGCTGGAGTACTTGACAACTCTTCAGAGCAGATCTAAATGGCAAATACAACGAAAAAATTTACAAATAAATGACGTAGTTCTCATTCATGATAATAATCTTCCGCCCGCTCAATGGCTAATGGGACGAATCACCAGGTGATGTCTGGGCGAAACCAGCCCCTTCTCCTTATTATAAAGGGTGGTTAAATTTTAAGGGCCGATGTTGATTTTGAATAAAACACAAATTATTTAGGAAATTATTGTCAATTCTTTTTATTATGATAAAATAGTATGGTTCAATTATGTATGAAACAAAATACCGACCAAATGGCCGCCGCGACCTCGGCGGCACACCTCCACCCGATGGTCCAAATTTTCGACGACGCTTAGGCATAATTGAGGTTCTATGCCGTTAATGTGCCGAATTATCTCATCCTTTAGCTCTTGAATTGTTGCTGGCTTATCGACGTACACCTTTACTTTCAAATAACCTCAAAAAAAGAAGTCCAACGGTGTCAAATCACATGATCTTGGCGGCCAATTTACATCGCCACCACGTGAGATAACACGGCCATTGAATTTGTCGCGCAAAAGAGCCATTGTTTCGTTAGCTGTGTGGCAAGTGGCACCGTCCTGTTGAAACCACATATCGTCCACATCCATATCTTCCAATTCGGGCCATAAAAAGTTCGTTATCATCTCACGATAGCGAACACCATTCACAGTAACTGCCTGACCGGCCTCATTTTGGAAAAAATACGGCCCGATGATGCCGCCAGCCCATAAACCGCACCAAACAGTCACTCTTTGTGAGTGCATTGGTTTTTCGACAATCACTCTTGGATTATGATTCGCCCAAATGCGGCAATTCTGCTTATTGACGAATCCACTGAGGTGAAAATGTGCCTCATCACTGAATATGATTTTCTTCGAAAATTGATCATCCACTGTTGCCATTTCTTGCCACCATTCTGACCATTGATGACGTTTGGAATGGTCAAGAGGCTTTAGTTCTTGAGTCAATTGCACCTTATAAGCGTGTAAATGCAAGTCTTTATGCATAATGTTCATCAACGAAGAGCGTGAGAGGTGCAATTGTTGGGCACGACGACGAGTTGAGGTGGACAGCTCTTCAGCCACACTATCGCGAACAGCAGCAATATTTTCTGCTGTACGAGCTGTACGAGCATGCACTGGTGTTTTAAAATCTCCTACAGACCCGGTTTGCTCAAATTTTTGCACGATTTTTCCGATTGTACGCACATTTGGACGATTAAATTGACCGAAAAAATCACGAAGTGCACGATATGCATTTTGATTTGATCGCCCATTTTCATAATATGCCTGAATAATTTTAACGCGTTGCTCGATTATGTATCTTTCCATGGTTCAAATTGAGTTAGTCTGAAATTGAGAAATGTCAAATTAAATGCAGAAAAAAACTTGACGTTTAGGTGTGGTTCACATTCAACGTCGGCCCTTAAAATTTAACCACCCTTTACAATTTCAAAATGTTTCTGTTACTAAGCAAGACTGAAAATACTAGTTCATTTCTTGAAAAGTCTAGACCAGGATGTACTCTATTCTACTGCAAATTAGATAACTGTGTTTACAAATCGATAAAATTCCCCTTCCTATAGAGCTAAAATGAAAAATGCTAATATTTACAAAAATCGTTTATTCGATAAAAGTCAATCAAATTAGAAAACTTTCCAAAATAGGAAAACATAAAAGCGAGCAATTCGAGCGGAAATTTCCAAATCAAATTGTGTTGCCAACATAACACAA
This sequence comes from Nephrotoma guestfalica, assembly GCA_963691935.1. Classification (NCBI taxonomy): domain Eukaryota; kingdom Metazoa; phylum Arthropoda; class Insecta; order Diptera; family Tipulidae; genus Nephrotoma; species Nephrotoma guestfalica. The sequence continues at coordinate 34,932,681 of OY829914.1, read as the reverse complement.
TGGGAAAATTGGAAAAACGAAATATTTTATAATCTCTGCTTAAAGTTTTGTGTTGTTGTTATTTCAACAAAACATAAAAAAATAAAATAAAATCAAAACATATAAAAATTGAGTTAAAGTTTTTCTTTTTAAATTTTCTTTCTTTATCAATGTAAATTTTCCGGTTAGACTTGTTTTGCGTTCATGGAGCACCATCGCATTTATCCCGAGTATAAAGTCTAAACAAAACAAGAAGACGAGCATACACAAAACAAAAATCTGTTCATGTTTGCATATCAAAAAAAGCTCAACTTTGTTTCATATGTTAATGTGTGTGTGTGTGTGTGTGTGTGTAGAATCTACATATTCGTTCGATAAACTGGCGAACCCTGAAGGCATCCGTTTAAAAAGTAAAACAGAATATTTAAGTTTTTTTTGTAAAAGTTTTGTTAGATTTTTTAGTCTTGTATGTACGAGTATGGGTACGTATGTTGTCGTCGTCATGTGAATTATGCAATTTGCTGATTACGAAATGGTCCTCATAAATGACTGATTGTTAACGTATCATATGTTTATTGGATCGATTCTTCACGTCATTAAGACGTTTGTAGAAAATATGTTTCTGATCAAAATATGTACATGAGGAATCGTGATGTACATGGAAGAAAAATTCCACCTTCACATAATTTCATCCACATATTTCATCTGATCGCTTCAAGGAACAAAATTATAACGAAAAAACTAAAAAGCAAACTTTTCCTTCTTCATTTTTTAAGAAGCAAGATTTCTATTTTTTTTTTTCGAAAACAAGTTTTTTGCTAAACAGCAAAAAAAAAATACGAAATGTTAAGAAAATGACGAAACATATTTAAATCATAATTCCACTGCATCAAGTGTATCATCATCATCGTAATCCATATATACCCCGTTCATCGTTGCTAATTTTTTATCATTCCGTTTGCACATCTACAGAAGAATGTAATATGCAGAGACGAAGTCAAAAGCATCGTTCACATTATACAAATTCCTAATTTTTCCGTTAACTTTAAATTGTATTCCTGTTTTAAAATTTTCTTTTAACCCTTTCGCTGTTTTACTTATCAATTATAAAGTTTTATGGCAAATCAGTATCATTCGAATAGCTTCGCCGGTTTGTATCTGCAGAAAATGAAAATTAAATAGTTCGTAATTGTTAGTACATTTATCAACATTTTTAAGCAAGCAAATATTCCATATAGTCCAGACATTTCTGAGGTTGGTGCTGGAAAATTACAAATTTACAGAAATTCATAATAATTCATAGTGGCCAAGTGGTAGAATGAATCAACAAATTATTTCTACCAGTAATCCCTAAGATATCGTAATGAGGTTTTTCTATCTTATTTTCTAATGATTCAGAAGCCTGAAACCACTACCCACTTGGTCCAGACATTTCTGAGATTGGTGCTGGAAAATTACAAATTTACAGAAATTCATAATAATTCATAGTGGCCAAGTGGTAGAATGAATCAACAAATTATTTCTACCAGAAATCCCTAAGATATCGTAATGAGGTTTTGCTATCTTATTTTCTAATGAAGCCTGAAACCACTACCCATCACTGAGATTGATGGTGGAAAATTTCAAATTTACCGAAATTCATAATAATTCAAAGTATCCAAGTGGTAGAACGATTCAATAAATTATTTCTACCAGTAATCCCTAAGATATCGTAATGAGGTTTTGCTGTCTTATTATTCAATGATTCAGAAGCCTGAAACCACTTCCTACTTGGTCCAAACATTTCTGAGTTTGGTGCTGGAAAATTCCAAATTTACAGAGATTCATAATAATTCAAAGTACCCAAGTGCTAGAATGATTCAATAATTCATAGTGTCCAAGTGGTAGAATGATTCAATAAATTATTTCTACCAGTAATCCCTAAGATATCGTAATGAGGTTTTGCTATCTTATTATTCAATGATTCAGAAGCCTGAAACCACTACCCATTTGGTCCAGACATTTCTGAGCTTGGTGCTGGAAAATTACAAAGTTACAGAATCTCATAATAATTCATAGTATCAAAGTGGTAGAACGATTAAAAAAAATATTTCTACCAGTAATCCCTAAGATATCGTAATGAGGTTTTGCAATCTTATTATCCAATGATTCAGAAGCCTGAAACCACTACCCATTTGGTCCAGACATTTCTGAGGTTGGTGCTGGAAAATTACAAATTTACAGAAATTCATAATAATTCATAGTATCAAAGTGGTAGAACGATTAAAAAAATTATTTCTACCAGTAATCCCTAAGATATCGTAATGAGGTTTTGCTATCTTATCATTTATTGATTCAGAAACCTGAAACCACTACCCACTTGGTTCGGACATTTCTGAGGTTGGTGCTGCAAAATTACAAATTTACCGAAATTCATAATAATTCAAAGTATCCAATTGGTAGAACGATTAAAACAATTATTTCTACCAGTAATCCCTAAGATATCGTAATGAGGTTTTTCTTTCTTAGTTTCTAATGATTCAGAAGCCTGAAACCACTACCCACTTGGTTCGGACATTTTTGAGGTTAGTGCTGGAAAATTTCAAATTTACAGAAATTCATAATAATGCAAAGTATCCAAGTGGTAGAACGATTGAATAAATTATTTCTACCAGTAATCCTTAAGATATCGTAATGAGGTTTTGCTATCTTATTATTCAATGATTCAAAGCCTGAAACCACTTCCCACTTGGTCCAGATATTTCTCAGATTGGTGCTGGAAAATTACAAATTTACAGAAATTCATAATAATTCATAGTGTCCAAGTGGTAGAACGATTCAATAAATTATGTCTACCAGTAATCCCTTTGATATGGTAATGAGGTTTTGCTGTCTTATTATTCAATGATTCAGAAGCCTGAAACCACTACCCACTTGGTCCAGACATTTCTCAGATTGGTGCTGGAAAATTACAAATTTACAGAAATTCATAATAATTCATAGTGTCCAAGTGGTAGAACGATTCAATAAATTATGTCTACCAGTAATCCCTTTGATATGGTAATGAGGTTTTGCTGTCTTATTATTCAATGATTCAGAAGCCTGAAACCACTACCCACTTGGTCCAGACACTTATGGGATCTGCACAGGAAAGTTTTAAAAAAGTATTCCTTGTAATGGAGATTTTATAAATGTGTAAATATGAAATTTTTACCGCACACGAATCAATCAAGAAAAGATGGGAAGAACCACAACACAAGCACAACCATACCATACACAATTCCAGAAAAACCCCAGCCAGATGTACCAACCAAAAAATACGTACTCTAATCCAAATCGACCACAAATCTCTAACAAATAGTACTCACCACCAATGCAGCAGAACCATCAATTTAATTCATCAACCGCATTCAATCAACAAGAAAACCAGAATTAGCACACTTCGACATAACATCCAACACCTCCCAGGCAAAACCGCCAAACAAATAGATTCGCACCAAAGTTCTGTTCCCACTACAAAACAACCACGGGACACACATTTGACGAATGCCATAGCACATTCTTGAACAAAAGCTTCAACTAAACCAACAACCAATTTCACCTATCCGCCCTTCCTGATACCCAAGATTTAACCAAGAATCGATTCAAAAATCCAGAACAAACAGAACATTATAACCAGGAAAACTCCAACGGATACGACCAGTAAAAAGAGAGACGCTGCAATCGGATAGGTACCTTTCCCAATATATTTCTACAGAATCAAACCATTACAAATCAAACCTAGAAATCCAAGAAAACTACATAAACCAGACATAAGCCTATTCTCGACAATTAATAACTAAGCAGCAATCAAACCTAAACATCCATCATCCAAATCATAACGCACAAATCAACCAATCATTAAAGCAACTATCAAACAATCAACCAGGCCCAGACGTCACTCTTTTAGTTTATAAGCAAGGGAGTCCAGATGCTCATAATATAAACAGTCATAAACCCAATTATCAAACAACCAATCCAACCCAAACGCTACTTTAATCAATCAATTACCAGTTCTACCACAACAGAATGACCCAAACCCAGGAATCTTTGCGACATATTTAGATAATAAGCGAACGAACCAAGGCACTCAAATCACAATCAATCAATCATCAGATACATCAAATAATAGTTAGTCAAATCCAGAAACCCTTTTAGTTGACAAACAAACGAGCCCAGGTGCTCAAAACATAATCAATCAATAATCAAACGAATCACAAAACACTTATCTGAATCCAGTTACCATTTCAACATAAGAAACATATCTGAACACCTGAAACGTTACAAACTGAACACCTATCAAATTAATCATCAGAAAATCCTACGAACTCAAACTCTAACACCCAAATTAATCACCTATCAGATCTAACAAACAATCACCCGAATCAAAACACTTCATCAATAGATCAAATTAAAAAATCAATAAAATTGAATAAACGCAACCTCTTGGATCATGAGTTCGACGATCTAACAAACCTCATAAAATTAAAATACGTAGAAAATCTTAATATTAACACCCAAGACAAAATAAAACTGATAGGAATAGGAAAAGGTTCCACACAAAATGGATCTTTAATTTTAGAACTCAAGCTACACGACAATTTAACCATCAAACATAAATTCTATACAGTCCCAAACGATTTTCCCAAAACTGAAGATGGAATAATTGCGGAAGAGATTTCTTCACCAAATTCAAGATAGACATAATTTACAGTATCAATAAAATAAGAATCTTGCACTCACTCATACCATTCCCAAATCAAACACTAAAGCAAATTACCCTCCCAGCACGTTCTGAAACCAAGTAGAAATTCAAACCCCCTCAGATGAACCTTGCATATGCCTCACATTTTACTACAACCTCATAATATGAAAGCCGAGATAGTGAATGCCAATACCTTAACGGAAGCCACAACATTAACCAACTTCGAACCAATCCTAGAACAAATACCAAGCAATTTCGAATACTATTCCGAACAAACCTGTAACACAGACAGGCAAAGTGAAATCGCCTACAAAATTTCTGAAATTTTAGACTCATCAAATAACGTTGAGGAAAATTTGTCGATACTTACCTGATGCCTACAACATGAAGACATTTTCTTCTTAGAAGATGACAGGTTAACCAGTGAACTAAACAGACTCGCTCAAACTGTACCTGTCACTTCTAGCTGTACCTAAAAAAGCAGGACCAGACGGTAGACACGCTCAATACTTCTCTACATTGGATATGATGGCCAGCGGATATCAACAGATTGAAATGAACCGATATAACTATAAGCAACCTTATAAGTAACTTTCCAAAGAACTATAAACCACATTCTACGAGGTTTCCAAGGCATTAAATCATTCATATACTTAGACGACAACATAATTCACGGGAAAAATTTAAGAGATCACAATGCCAAACTTAAAGAAGTATTCGATAGTTGCAGGCAAAACAACCTTAAACTTCAAAGTACCAAACGTCTAATTGGACGTAAAGAAATTACATTTCAAGGTCACTTAATAATTCCAGCAGGCATCAAACCAAACGCATCTAAAATCAAAGCAGTCCATAATTTTTCTATACCTAAAAGTTCCAGAGAAACCCAATCATTCCTAGGCCTTGCGAATTACTATTAAAGATTCATACCAACATTTTTCGAAATTGCAGAACCACTTACCAAACTAACTAGAAAAGGCACCCCATTAAACATCTTAAAACATCGGTTAGCTCAACTTAAGATACTGAAATACCCAGACATGAACAAACCATTTATATTAACAACTGACGCCAGCGACTATAGCCTCGGCGCTGTATTATCTCAAATATACCATAAACCATTAGCCGGTAATCTAATTAAAACACCAAATCGCATATTAAAATTCAATCTCAAGCTTTCAGAGTACAACTTCGAGATACTACATACATCTGGAAAATCAAATACCAATGCCGACGCATTAAACCGGATAAAACACAACCAAATAGACCACGACCAGATAAACGCCATAAACAGAGCTGCAACAAAACAAATTACAGATAACACAAAAGCAACCACTAACATAGACAAAAATGATTCATCGAATAGACCAACAATATCAAAGTAACAAAAAATAACACACAACCTAAATCTCAACGAAAACCCTAAAATCGAAGTAATTATGGACCACAAAAAACGACAACAAATACTTGAAGAATACCACAATTTACCATTAGGCGGTCACGCTGGCACATGGCGTACTTACAAACGCATACGGTCCAAAATGCTCATTGGAATAAACAACTTCATCCGAAAATGCCATTTGTGCAAACGGAACAATTCCCACAGAAAAACCAAAGCCCCTCTACAGATTACAAGCACATCAGAACATCCATTTCAAAGAGGCGCATTCGACTTTGTATAGGACCACTACAACTATTTCGTATCCTTTCAAGACGATTTATCGAAATTTTCGGGAGCCCCACCAATTCCATATCAAACTTCCAATACCGTTGCAAAAGCCCTCTGTGAGTACTACATAACCAAATACGGAATACCAGAGACCACAGACTCACAGACCAAGGCAGTAACTTTCTTCTTAAGCTAAAACATCTAACTACAACATCATGTTACGGGGTAGTTCAAAAACCACTCCACACATTCATCTAAATATGCAAAGGCCTCTATCATGGTGGTTTTTATTCCTGGCCTAGACCGTGGAACAGAATACAAAAATAAAAATAAACTAAAAAAACTGAAACTAAATTAAATTTACACCAGAATTAAATCGGACGAAATTTGAGGTAAATGATAAATATAATAATAACCGAGTGTGCCCACCCAGGAACGACTGGATCTCCCCGGATGACAATTACAATGTCTGCTGACGAGACCCCCCTAAAGGCCGAGGCCCAGCCACAACGAAGCAGCATTAGAAGGAGGGACAGTTCCCCAACAGACAAAGCCTCTCTTCATCCGGAGAGACCTCTAGGTAATCTCCCACATAACACACTTCGTCAGCTGGAGACTGCCGAAGTGCTACGGTGAGACCGTGTAGATTTTACGGTCTTCCCCGAATGGACGACACATATGCTGGACTCGCCACTCCAACCCTGTGCATGTCCTGCCAAGGGGATGAAGGGGAGTGACAATCCTAGCCTGCAACTATGGAACCGACATGAAATGAGACCCCCCTTCCTATCATAACAATCTGAAAAATTTAGTAATTCATCTTATCCTAATAAAAATAATAATAAAAAAAAACAAAATGGGTAAAAATATTTTGATAGCGGAACCCAAAACAAAATGAGACTAATACGAAAGGAAAAAGAATGAAGCCAAATGCCAGAAAACGCTGTGCTGTTTTTAATTAAATAAGAAGAGAAGAGAAAAAAATGAAACAAACGAAAAATGATACCGCTTTAGCACTCGATCACAAACATTTTTTGGAAAAAATTCAAAATATTATTGAATTGAGTTGCGCATCTTCCCGCCGTAAACTAAATATGCGGCTGGCCTCGTGATTGGGCACCCGTAATCGTACATATCGTTGGGCGTCTTCCCGCCTTAAACCGCAGAATAAACCGTTGGGCACACAACAATACGTGAAAACACAACACAAAGATTTCTATACACCTTTGCCGGTCGCACACACGCGCAAAGGGTACACATCCGTCTCGCTCTCAGTACAACAATTTTAATTTAAATGTTATACTACAGATGTAATGCCGTCAATAAAAAAGGATCATTCATTCAATTACCATGATCCTGCTAAATCCTCACGAACAAAGATCTCTTGATTCAATGGCAGGGATACAAGGTCCAGCACATTTCCGCAACCATTCCTATAACTAGGATAATGCTGGGCTTTACAATATCCAGAAATTTATCATACACACAAAAACACTTGAGTTGTTTGGGATACAAGTGACACAAACAATTAACGAAAACGAGTAATATCTCAAACGTACTGTAATAATGTCGAAGTCGCCATCGCATAGGTGTCATCGACAAGATACCAATCTCAACGATCAACAATGTATGACGATTTCCATCGTATTGAAATTACGCGTAACCATGTCTCCGTGGTACAAATGATGTCGTAATCCTTCTCAAGGATCGATAATTAAAAATATATTGATTTACACGTATTTTTCATATACTCGCATTGTCATAATACAAATCGCACCCATCCGTCGTGCGATACCCCCAAAAACAAATTTCTTCGGGAAAACAGTTTTTCCTTAATAATTTCTGTAGGAGGATACGTAAGAAAAAACTGAATGGGCGGATCTGTAGAGCCTATATTCTAAATATGTATCATGTGGTGATATTCACAACCTCCCGCATTCAAAATACCGAAAACCAATCCCGATCGCCATAGAGCAAAGAAAGAACAAGTCAATAAATTTAATCGCTACGACAACAAGTAAGCTCTTTCTTCTTCTGAATTGTTTGTTTCGATTTGGATGGCTTGTTCAGATCTTGGTGGTATTGTGATGGGTTCTAGTCGGTTGTCGGTTGTTAAAGTTTAATAAATGTCCGTTGATTAGTAGTTGGTTGGAACTGTAAAGTGTTACTTAAGAAATCCCTTCCTAGTATGCCTTGTTCTGCGATGGGAAAGTTGTTGTCCACGATCTGGAATTGTTGTATTATTTAGGATGTTGGTGTGAGGTGGATTATGGTTTTGATTATGTTCTCCCTATAGTGATTTGATTATGCCTTTTCGATTCCTTTGAGAATTGCTTGTTTATCTTGAGAATGGATACTGAAGCTCCGGAATCAATGAGAAACTCCGTTTTGGTTTGGTATGCCTCGCATATTGCTATTCTAATTGTATTTTGAGAACATTTGTTTTTTGAAATTAGGCTTTGAAATTTTTCGGTGTGTCATGAATTAGTGCTTTTGTTGTTATTTTGCCGACTGGTGGCCAGTGTTCTTCTTGCTTGCTTGGTTGTTTGAAAAAGTCGTTTGTTTTGTAAACGTCTCTGTGTAATGTGAGGGCGGCTTGGCTCCTTATTTCTGATTGTTGAGGTCCTGGACTCGTTTTGTTTAATTGGTGAGTACTGGGGCTCTTTTGTTCTGTGTGATGAGCGTCGTAGCTCTTTTGTTCTGTGTGATGAGCGTCGTGGCTTTTTTGTTCTGTGTGATGAGCGTCGTGGCTCTTTTGTTTTGTTTGGTGAGCGTCTGGGCTCTTTGTATTTGTTTGTTGAGCGGCTGGGCTCTTTGTATTTCTTTGTTGAGCGGCTGGGCTCTTTGTATTTGTTTGTTTATGAGAGTTGATTGAATTGACGTTTGGTGGTTTTGCAAGAATTATTTGGGGATCCAACAACAGTGACTCTCCTACTACTGGTTGGACCCAGTGGCGTTTCCCTGTTGTTGTTCGTTACATGGTTGTGCACTAATTAGGTTTATTTTCATATTTTGAAATTGCTGCTCCAGGCTTTGGTTTGGTTGAGGCGGGTGGTTGTTAGTATCAAATCTTTTCTTAAAGAATTTGCTTTTACATTCTTCGTATGTGTGACCTACTGTTGTTTTACAGAACGAGCAGTATTTGGTTGGCCTTGATTGGTTATATATTGGTGCGTTATTTCGTGGGTACGTGTTGATTTGCTTGGGTTGGCTGAAGAAATTGTTTTGGTTGGTGTTGTAGTGTGGTTTATGCCGATTAAATATTTCGTTGTCGTTCAATTTCAAATAAAATACTTTTATATGAAATTTTATATTTTTTATATATTTATTACTAATAACCTATCAGGTTGAAATCCAAATTCTCTCTAGCCCTTTTCTTTATTTTTCAATCTATTTTTCAACCTTTTAGCTGCTTGTAAGATAATCCTCATAATATCTACTAGACGTATCAGGATCTTTAGATAAAGAACTCGGTAGTTTTGGCTTATGTCCAAATATAAGTTCATAAGGCATTCGTTCAGTTGAGGTGTGGGGAGTGGTGTTATATGCAAAAATTGCATATGGGAGCTATTCATCCCAGGATTTCTGCATAATGTCTTAAATACTCGATAAGTGTTTTGTGCGATCGTTCTAACGCGCCATTCGTCTGAGAATGATAAGCGGTTGTATTAAGTTTAGTTATTTGCAGAAATTTGCAAGTATGTTCTAATAATTGGCTCATAAAATTTGATCCCTGATCAGTCAGAATCGTTTCGGAACAGGCAAATATACATATAAACTTTTTCACAAATGCTCAATGCTCGGGCTACCAGTTCCGTTTCCTGGCTTTTTATTGGTATCGCTAATGAATATTTGGACAAGTCGTCCTGAATGGTTAGTATGTATTTATTATGGTTGTAGGTAGGTATCATTGGTCCGACTATGTCCAGAAATATCTTTTGGAAAGGCTTAAATGAAGTAGTAGTTATTTTCATAGGTAGTTTTGTACATAATGTGCTTTTATTTCTTTGACATTCAGCACAAGTTTGAACATATTTAATTATAGTTTTCAACATGTTGGGAAAATAGAAAAATTCCTTAAGTCGTTTGTACATGCGGTTCACTCCTTGATGCCCGCCGATTAGTTATTTGTGAAATTCATTCAAAAGTTGCTGTATTTCAGTTTCGTAAAGCTGTACTTTACTTTAACGATATCATTGATTAGAGTAAGAGCTTGGTCAGAACTAGGTAAAGTGGATGATTCCGGTACAGAAGACGAGTTTGATAGTATGACATTCCCAGAATTATTACTAGTTGGAGCAAGACTGAGATTGGTTGGTGAATTTGAATTTTTAAGTTGTTGCCTGCTTTGAGATCGCGTAATTATATTTATGTCAGAATTAATATTTGGTGCACGAGTTAAACAATCGGCTACTACATTTTGTTTTCCAGGTTTATATTCAACAGAATAATTGAAATCTTCAATTTTCATACGCCATCTGGTTAAACGAGAAGATGGATTAGCCGTATTGCTTAGCCAAGTCAATGGTCACCATACAAGTATGGACGGAAATGTTCTACACTCCACACTATAGCCAACAACTCTTTCTCAATCACAGAATAGTTGCGCTTACTTTTGTTTAATTTTCTACTTGCAAAACCAACAGGCTGATCTTTTGATTCCGTATATTGTGATAATACTGAACCAATTGCATAGTCACTAGCGTCGCAAGTAAGATAGAAAGTTTTATTAAAATCTGGAAATTGTAGTAAAGCTGGAGACTCAGTAATTTTTGATTTTAATTCCAAAATGGTGTCCATTCGTACGAAACATCTTTTTTTAGGAGATTTGTTAATGGGGACGAAGATTTAGCGAAGTCATAAATAAATTTTCGATAATAGCCTACCAAGCCTAAAAATGATTTCAATTCCTTCGGTGTGTTAGGAGCTGGACAATTTTTTATGCTTTCGATTTTCCTTGGATCAGGTTTGATACCGGTCGCTGATATAATATGACCCAGATAACTGATTTCTGGTTTTAAGAATACACATTTTGCTGGGTTTAACTTCAAATTAAATTTTCTCAAACAACAAAGAATTTCCCTAAGCTTGGAATTATGGTCATTTAAACTTGATCCATAAATGACTATGTCGTCCAAATAAACTAAGCATTTTATGCCGTTTAAACCGGCCAAAACATGGTTCATTAACCTTTGGAATGTGGCCGGGGCACCTTTTAACCCAAAAGGCATCCGAAGGATCTGATAGTGCCCGGTTGACGAGGAGAAGGCAGTCATATCATTGCATTTTTCATCCATTAGTACCTGATGATATCCATTGGATAAATCCAAAGTGCTGTAATAACAAGATTTCCCAAGTTGTTCCAAAATGTCGGTGATGTTGGGCAATGGAAATAATTCGTCGAGCAGAGGGGAATTCCATCCGCTTTTGCTCGGTTCGATAATATTATTTGCTAACATTTCGTTAATTTGGGTATCTATTTCTCGTTTTGTTGCTTCAGGCAGTCTGTATGGCTTTACATTTATAGGGTTTACTTTAGGTTTAAAATTTATAGTATGTTTAACAGCATTAGGGGATGTTAGTTGATCACCAGGTAAATGGAAAACATCATTAAATTCACGAATTATTTTTAAAAGAGAAGAATGTTCTTCATCGTTAAGATGGGTGAAGTCTAAATTATCGGTGAGAGTTTTCAATCTTTCTTCGATTACGTTATTCCACTTACAAGTGTTTATTGTATGTATTTCATAATCAATAAGATGTTCTACATCTATATTAAGATCTTTAATTAAAACTGAAGTTTCGTTCGTATTTATTAAACTTACATGAACTAATTTATTCTGTGGTCTTATTAAACAATTAGCAACATAAACGCCTGGCAAAATCTCCTTAGATTTGCATAAATATTCCTTGGAATCTTCGAGATTAACATTCAGAAGAATTAGCTTTTCAGATCTCGCAGGTACTGAAATGTTTGTTGGTAGTTTGCAAAGATTAAGACAAAAACTTTCATTAGAATTAGGAATTGGAATTAACAGATGATGTTTCGCAAAATTTAACCTACAAAAATGGTTATCTAAAAAATCTCTTCCCAAAATTCCACTACAATCGATAGGAAAATCATCCCTAACTATTTGGAATCGTTGATCAAGAAAATAACCTTCTTCCATTTTATTTTTAGAGTAACAAGAAGCCATTGTTTCAATATTTCTATCACTTATACCTCTAAGGAAACAATTCTCCTTTGGAAAACAGAATACGTCTTCACATACGCATGACTTTTTTATGACGCTTATATCCGCGCCAGTATCTAAGAGAAAAAATAAAGATTTATGATCAGAAATATCAAGCGTAAGTTGAATATATTTTCTATCTAAAGAATTTGATGACTTTAAATTGAAAGTAAGTATTTTAGATTGATCGGCGTAATCACTAGTTTCATCTGAAAATTCTGACTGAACCAAGGGATTCGAAAGACTAGCATAGAAGCACTAGGAGAACGGTCATTAGGATTTGAGACAAACAAAAATGTGATCAAAGTAAAAGATAATTGGAAGGTATTTAATAGGAAAATTGAGCCGAATTCATGAATTTTATGGAATAATGAAGACATCATTTTTGTTGTATTATTCGACGGTTTGGTAGAAATTTTTGATTGGTTAAGATATTTAATTGAATAAGAATGTTTAATGTTGGGTTCTACATTATCATTAAATTTTCTGGAACACTCTATTCTAGGTTGTGAACTCGCACAGGAGTGTTCGTTGGAGTCTGATGGAGTTCTTGAGTGTTTCCCGAATTTTTGTTTGTGTTCCTGTAGTCCCTATTTGAGTAGAATGACTTTTTGGAATCAGCAAATTGTTTTTTCCGACATTCATTGATATGATGTCCTTGAATTTTGCAATACGCACAAGTTAACATTATCTGATTTGTCCGAGGTGGTTGTGTTGAAGATCGAAATTGCATATTTGAGGAACCTTGTCGCCTGGGTTGTTGGGAATCATATCTAGAAAAACATACCTTTGCAGTATGATTAGACTTCCCACAAATTTGGCAACTAGGATTTACTTTAGCACTGGCTCCCTTACACTTCCTGATATTTTCGTGGTTAGTTTTTTCTTCTTCGCAAGCTTGGTTGATAGATTCCTCTAAAGTTTCGAATCTATACGATTTTATTAATATTTTGAGAGGATCTTGGAGACCTTCCTCGAATGCTTTTTGTGCCGTTTTACTGTTCAAAAGTGTGACGTGTGCTGTTGCCGCTACGCCAGCGTTTTCTACAGAAACTTCATTTAAGTCTGCAAGCAACTGTTCTACACGGGTACCAAAATCTCTAACTGGTTCATCTTTCTTCTGAATGATATTAATTAATTCTACCTGTTAGGATTCCATGGTCCGTTGTTCTCCGCATTTTAATTTTAATTGTTGTTTTAAGTCAGCCCATTTTTTAAACTTTTGAAATTTTACTATATTATAAGCTTTGCTGGATAATTTGAATTTCAGAAAATCTAAAAAAACTGATTCTTCTTCTTTACTAATAGAATCATAAACCACATCACAGCAAGTTAGAAATTTATGAAGATTTTTAGAATTTCCGTCAAATTCAGGAACGATTTTCAATGCCAAACTCATATCGAAACTCATATTTGATTCAATGTTAAGAATACCATCAAATGAATTTGATCTACGAATTTTATTTCTTGACGATTGTTTACCCGGTTCCTTTTTAGAACGAACTGACCCCATTTAAGTAATAAAACCGTTTTAAATTGCGATACATATTATGTGCAAAGAAAATTCAAAAAATAAATATGAACAGTAAGCGGAATATTCTTAACAAAATTTAGAATTTAGATTATTAATGTAATTATTAATATAATCTTTAAGGTAATGTATATGTAGAATATATCTACATTCCTATTTGGTAACCAAATTTATTTAAACTAAGATTTAAATTAATATTTTTTGAATAACTGAATTTAATTTAATTTTACTAACAAATTTGAATTTAACCACCTCAATTAAATACTATTGAACGTAGGTAATTTAAATGAATTTAGATATTTTTTTTTCTTAGAAAATATAATATTTACCCTAGTTTACACGTGCTGAAGGTTGTAATTGACCCCATGCTTCTTTGCGGTATTAATTACTAATTTCAGTAATTATACCCTCGTTTGTGTTTAATTGGTGAAGTTTGTACATTCGTTAATGGATGGTTAACTTGTTGAGCCTTCCATCAGTGTATGATGATCAGAAAATTTTTGCTGTTCGGCCGAATAGAAACTTCCACTAATATTAATTAATATTAATTATTATGATTATGAATTCACTATTAGTTTTATCTTGTTATTTTTTTTATTATCATATTATTTCACTTACATGTTTTAATCTTTTACGTTATTTAGTTTTCAACTATAACGTTTTGTACGAGTTATAATAAACTTTATTAAAATTGTGGTAATCCCTCCGCTGCCACCAAATTTTGTGGTGTGGCTTATGCCGATTAAATATTTCGTTGTCGTTCAATTTCAAATAAAATACTTTTATATGAAATTTTATTTTTTTATATATTTATTACTAATAACCTATCAGGTTGAAATCCAAATTCTCTCTAGCCCTTTTCTTTAATTTTTCAATCTATTTTTCAACCTTTTAATTTTATGAAATTTACAGTACAGTTATCAGAATTTTTATGTTCATAATTTTATTACAAAAATTTCAGGGATGTCGAACCATGTTTAGATGATAAATATACAACAGTGTGTTGTTCAGTTGGTTGAGTTTTCTGTTCTGTTTGGCAGTTGTCTATTATTGTTCTGGTTCCTGTATTGTCCGGTGTTTGCTCTAAACGGACTTGTTGACTCAGGATATGTTGTCTGATGTGTATGATTGAATTGTGGGTTACTGTATTAATTATGGTTGTGGTTTGGTCTTGTCCGTGATCGCATCTTGTCGAACATTCTCGTCATACACACGTCCCAGGTGTGATTAGGCCTTTGGCAGTAGTTACACGTTATTTGGTTTTGTTGCTTTGTTTTTGATAGTTCATGTGTTTGTCTGTGCTCTTTAACACTTGTGTCCACTGTTGCGCTTAGCATACGTTCTGTTTCTAAGGTTTCTGTGATGATTTGTTTGACTCAGCTCTGCTCGTGGCAATTTTTTCTCTTAGTATCGTGTTGTTAATACCTCGCCTAAACGTTTGAATTGTGGTGGTTACTAGATGCTTATTATAGGTATCGTCCAGTTACCTTAAAAGGTTGTATTTTCAACTCTTGAGGTTCTGATCAAGTTTTTGCCCCAAATCCCCAAGGGATTTTCCTGACCCTTCATGTAGAGCTTAAACTGGCCAATATCTATCTACAAATAAACGCTTATTGATGCCCTCGAATTCTAAAGTAGTTTAGGAAAGCAAAATTATGAACGGAAAATGATTCAATTGATCTACAGTTCAGTTCTTGAGGTTTTAATCAAGTTTCTCGAAATTCTTCACTACCGTATATAGGCCTGTGAATTTGTTCCTAAACTATTCCTAATTTTTGTTTTTTATTTTCTAGGAATGGTTAAGTGATATGGTGACGTACAAGTTAGAGATGTAGATGAAACTGGATGTGAAATATTAGATGGGTTGTTTTGTTTGTGTTCCATTTCAGCTACTGTGAAACTACGCGCCGGTTCTGTTTTTTAAACTTTTTGAATTAGAAACAAATCGACGAAGTATTACTCCTTGTGCGGCCACATCTCGGTGTTATATAATTGTTAAAGGAGGATCTCTTTAATGAAACCAATTTTAAATGGTATGAATGACAGAGGGTATCAATGATCTTTCAAGAGTGGAAGCTTACAGTCCACTTGACCAGGAGAGCTAAGAACTTTGACCGATTCAGTTGAAATGGAGAATTTATTCCACTACAATCATAATGGCATTACTTTGCAGAGAAACTGCATGAGGTCTAGAAAGTTTACACCAAAGGATTTAGAACAGCAGCACCCAACACCTGAACCATAATTTTGTCATGGTAAATTAAATTTATTTTTTTGAATAAAATTTTAGTTAAATTCGGTTTAAATGAATTCCCCATAAATGAACATAATCAGATTAACGAAATTTACCAACCCCTGTGCTGTGATATAAATACGCGTGCAAAACTAATATATGTGATACACAATACAAATATCAACCCCCGCATCGAATTCAAGAGAAAACATAATTAATCCTGATAAACAATAAATTTTTAATTTCCACCTCTTCAAATTTTAACATATAGCCATCTACTCCACCATATATGTATAAGCATTTATATAACACACCCGCCATTCGAACAAATTATGTGTAAAACTTCTTAAACGACACATTAATTATGAAAAATAAAATAAATATATTTGTCTTAAGCATTTTCTTTTGTTTTCCTTCAACGTTTTCTTAAGATGCGCAACCCCTTTAATTTAATTTTTTTTTTGTTTATGGTACCATGTTACATATGTACTACATACATGTGCGTTTAAATAAAAGTTTTTCCAATATAAAGAAAATCATCGTTTCAAGAATCATCGCACGCAGAAATCAAAGCACAACAACAAAAATTAACGCACTTAATCAATGTCAATATTTGTACAAATATATCTTTATCTGTTGTTCACGAGAAACCCTTTCTATATTTATTATTCGACGCGGTGGGGTTAAGTCGAGGGTGTGAAGTTTCGAATTTTCCGGATAATTCGTATTGAAGTACAAATATTACACATACTACGTACTTTATCTGTCAAATACATTCTCAGTAAACGAATAAAAAAAGTATTTCATATCTCATCCACCTTCCCCAACACGGTATATAGAACACGAAATATCTTCCGCCCTTCTTCTTATACGTAGACGAGTATGTTAAAACGTCTCCTTCACTTTTTTCCTAATTTTTGTATTTTAAAAGTCAAACAAATTATGTATCGTCGATCAAATTCTAAAACATATACGTTACAAAAAAAAAAAAATTTCCCGCACATCTCGCCATCCAACTCCCTCCAGTGCTCGAGTTTATATTTAACCCGCGCACTTTTCATTTTCTTAAACTTTCCTTACTCGTTTTGAAAAAAATACGTACGAAATTGGAAAAAAATTAAGATTTGACTAAAATAAAATCTGGGTATATTAATAGACTAGCGATGGAATGAATCAGTCATTAACAAATGAAGATGATTTTAAATAAGGGATAATTCCGGAAAATGGATTTTTTGTTTTGGTTTTTGATTTGCTGTTTGTTTCAAATGTGCTTGCATCGCATATTACGGGGTGATGTGGAAGCGGACTAAACGAAAACCAACTTCAGCAATACCGTTTGTTGCTGTTATTCAGCCGAACATATTTAAGTATATGTTAAGCACATAAAATAAAGTAAAAAATTTTGTGGTATAGCAAGAGTTAACAAAACTATTTTTTTTAAATTTCACCTTTGGCCCGAAACCATAATTTTAAAATATTTTCAAAATCAATTAAAGTTAACCAAAAATTTCAGCCAAAAACACCCTGCACTATCGACATATTTTGTAGCAGGTGGTAGTCCAAAATTCTTCTTCTTGAAGTTAGCAGTAAATTTTCGTCGAATACAAATTTTAAGAATCAATGTCACATAATTCGAATGTTTAAGGTCATATGAAGTGTGTGAAGTTAGACCAATTCGTAAATAGCTGGATCCCATATTTATAATTTGTCGTGTTAGGGACCAATGAGTTTGAGTTGTTGCACTAACAGTGAACACTTGTGCCAAAAATCAGGGCATATTTTATGTAGCATCATTTGATTCTTGGCACAGGTGTTTACTGTTAGTGCTGCATCTCAAATTTATTGCCCCCCCCCCATTACGAATTGGTCTAACTACACCCAGTCCAAATTACCACCAAACATGCGTCCAGCTCTTAATTTATTTCACTACGATGCTACATAAAATATGGCCTGTTTTTTTGGTACAGTTGTTCACTGTTCTGGTAGTGCCGCAACTCAAATTCATTGCCCCCTGATACGACAAATTATAAACATGGGATCCAGCAGTTTACGAATTGATCTAACTTCACCCAGCTCATATGATTTTTAAACATTCGTTTTTTTTGTTGTTGAGTGACTATACAGCCGATAAGAAGAGGGATGTGTTAGGCCGGTGACATTGAAATCAATCAGTCGCGAGGTCCCTTGGTTGCTCTAAGCAAAAGCTAAGAGTGGGATCATCGAGAGTAACCCTGCCTATAGGCGGGACACTCCTTTTCTGCCAAGGTCCTCCTCCAACTGGATTGTTGCTGTGGTTTTTATTATTTTTCCTCTTTTAACATAGTAGGTCTTTAGGGATTATGACATCCTAAAGAACCCAAATAAACAACCACGGATGTAAGCCCATTTCTCATGATGGTTTCAGACCGCCAATTTTGGGTCTGATATTCCACTCAACCCTTTTTCTTTTTCTTTCGTTTTGTGGATAGTTTTTTTATTCCTCGCGGTAAATTAGGCCATTATCTGGATACCCCAAAACCCACAACCGTTCCCCTCTACCAGACTGAGCTGCGGGAACCAATGCCGCACGGGGTACCAGGCAGATAATGGCAATTCTGTGAAACTGGATTTGCTTTAGCTGTGGCTAAAGTTTAACCAACCCGTTTCAAGTGGCGCCCAAACAAGGGCCTAATAACATCAGATCCTTTTTATTTATATGTAGACACCACTGTTTTCAAGTGGCGCCCAAATGGAGCACAACGTCCGTTCCAAAGTTAAGATATTTCTTGTAATAATTTATTTGTATATTTATTGGCAATATAAATATAAAATTCTCACTGGTATGGGTATGGCTGCGGTCATGTCTTAGAGGCATGCCTGACCAGATACAATGTTGGGTCATACACATACACATACAAATTTATAAGTTGCAATGCTACTGTTAAAGTTAGCCGAAAGTTTCCAGCCGAAAGGTAATACAGATAGTGCCTTCGCTATCCCAGCCGAAAGATGATAATGCAGATATTGTTTTTGCTATCCAAGCAATGCATCCATTGCTATCCAATTTGCATCCACTTAGCATCCATTATGTTGAGAAATTCTGAAGGGGATGCAGGGGTGTAATTTTGCATAAATTCTCTATTTCAATATATCGAAAATGCATTGAATGGCCTGTCGCTCAAGATTATCGTGCTTTGTCATTGATGCCACTAGGGATATTTGATAGGTTATAATGTTGGTCAACTCCGGCCTAATTGTGGAGATATTCTGAAGGGGATGCAGTGGTGTAATTTTGCAAAAATTCGGTAATTCAACATATCAAAAATTCATGAAATGGCCTGTCGCTCAAGACTAACGTGCTTCGAAATTGATGCCATCATTGTCAAAGTGGCATCAATGACAAAGCACGCAAATCTTGAGCGACAGGCCATTCAATGCATTTTCGATATATTGAAATAGAGAATTTATGCAAAATTACACCCCTGCATCCCCTTCAGAATTTCTCAACATAATGGATGCTAAGTGGATGCAAATTGGATAGCAATGGATGCATTGCTTGGATAGCAAAAACAATATCTGCATTATCATCTTTCGGCTGGGATAGCGAATTCACTATCTGCATTACCTTTCGGCTGGGATTGCAAAGACACTATCTGCATTACCTTTCGGCTGGAAACTTTCGGCTAACTTTAATAAGGTGTTGCAATGCTGGATCTTCGAATTCATGGTTTATCTGTGGCAAGTCCCAACCCGCACTCCGGGGGATAAACCAACATTCGTGGTAGCACGTGGAATTTAAAAATTTATTTATGATTGTTATAAACCCGAGCACAACATCTGTAATAATTTAAATAGATTGTTTGCGTACAGACATCAAAGGTTCTAGTGGTAATTAGATGCGAGCATTTAATGAGCCACTATCTCAATTGATGTCAATACGTTAAAACTCAATGTCAGTAGTTGCTAAATTCAAACCAAACATTTCTCAAAAATTAATTTCCGAATGGCATACAGTTTTCCTACTCGTGTGTCTAACAATTTTGCAATTTTACACTGGCAAGGGTGAGTGATGCGATCCCTGAAGTAATATCCCTAAGGCATATCCCTTTCCTGCCAAGCGACGATCTTGGGTAGTATAAAGGGCTGCTCATTCTCAGGCAAGTTGACACATCATTCCGCATCCCAGCTGGAATTGTAAAATTGAACCCCTAACCATCTTCTGTTTAGTGGCAACAATTTAGCTTGTGGCTAGAATTTACCACAGGTTAAGTTTTGCCATTTTTAAAATTAGATACAAATGGAATTTCTAATCTATAACTTTATATTTAAGAGTCGTGTTTTCTTCACTTCTGTTTTTAAAATTTTGAATTATCATCCTTCGGAATGGGGTCGCCAGTCGTGAAATTCGCAACAGCAACCGGCGTGTTGTTGTTCCTATTTGAGTGAACGATTCGGCCTGCCACTCACACAGTCATACTCATCCAAGAGGATTTTGAATGATGACTGTGAGATATGAGCGTAAGATGATTGTTTCAGTCAGCTAGGTAAATTAATGAAATACCGAATGGCTTCACCACGGCAATGTGTCTCACTTACGTAATAATCGAAGTTTTGAATGGCATTGCTGGTTGGGTTGCGACATTGCATATTTCATCAAAATCTTCAATTCATCCCTTTCTTCCGTGGGTGGGATTGTTATCCCATGAGAAGGGCACATTATACGTGGTTGTTTTTGTTTTATTTAAATTTAAAATGATTTAATTTTTTAATGTAGTTTAGTTCTTTTAAGATAAGACATTTAGTTAAGTAATAATGGAGCTGGAACTATTGTATGCAGCCGAACTCATTGTATAATGTGATGTAAGGGGAATTCGTTCAGCTCAAGGCATTCGTAAGGCAGCTCAAGGAAGTCCACTCCAAGAGGCGATAACGTGTTTTAAGAAGTTGGAGGAGGTTCGAAAATTGCTGAGAACCTGGATATGTGGTGGTTTAACTGTAGATGAGCTGAAACCAGTTTTCTACACCAAACTATTTCATATCCTAGGTCGAATCGATTGAAGCACTGGTTTTGAAGTACTCGGCGATACAATTGGCGAGATGAAACAAAGCTGGTATAAGCTAAGGGTTATCGGGTGGTCCTTAATAGAATACGATATTACGCTGAGAGAGGCCGATAATCAGCTAAAAAATACTGGTAGTGTCACACGAAACCAGGGTCCTCCTGGGAATTAGTGATGATGCGCAAGATCAACAGACAAGTGTGCTGATGCCACCAAATAATACGTTAACTAATTCAGCACCATGTGCGTATTATACAAATGAGCGGGTGTAGTGATTCCACCATCAGCACCACGAACATCTCGGTTAAGTGATTCATATAGTTCGGGTAATAATCAGGTTGTTCAAACCAAAGTTAGTAATAAACCATTGCGCCAAGTATCACAAATGACGTTACGATCAACGTTAAATCCAAATTACGTATGTAGTTCTAATTATGAAATATCATCAAACATCTCACTGTCAACCATTTTAGAAGACGATGAAAATCTTACGGGTCGTTTAGGTAACCAGGTTGATGAACGAAGAAATTTACCTCAGGTTTTTGATAAACAAGTATTACCAGTTGTCGAAACCATGCCACAAATTACCTTAGCTCCAAGATCACCACAAGAAATTAGTTGTGATACTGAAGTAGATCTCATTTATGTAAAGCAAAAGACGGGGTCTGAGTTGTATTAAGAGGCTTGCAGACAGTAGTTTGTGCTCTGATACGCCACTATCAACAAAAAACACAACAGGCCTAGTATCGCCATCCAGTAACAAGATTGCTGAATTAAATGGTGACTCATTAGATCAAGAAGAGCTCATTTCGCAGTAATAAGAAGAGATGTAACTTGCACAAGCCATTACCATGCAGATCCCACAAAATGCAATTTAAGACTGCACAAAAATCAGAGCAGTTTATAATCCAACAGGTCAATATTGCAGCAATTCCCTGTAAACCTTATTATAACAATAGCGTAAGGATTACACAAGGCACATTGCATGCCATCCAGACAATTTTTAAATTATTTTAAATTTTACGGAATTGGAAGCGCCGCCGTAGGAAAGGTGGTCGCATACATCATCCACTTTAACATTAGATCATCTATGTATAGTAGGACATTTACATAGATGATGTAATGGTAAAGTGAAGGCTGGTATATCGCGCGCGATATTATGAATGCGTCGTTACTTAAGTCAATAGCGATTAGGAAAGTATAATGTTAAGTTTAATAAAGGGGAACTCGTAACCTTTGATGAATTAAAAATAACATAAGTCAAAGCATATTATTCAAGCTTAAGATGACGATGAAAGGATATCAGAAGTTATGTTATGGACAGGTCTTTTGTGCAGTCAGAGAACGGTTAAAAACTTTTCATCAAAGATGCGAACCATCAAGAGGATCCTGGTCTAAATAAATATATGTAGTCATGCGGAACCATTGAGAGACCAAGAAGCACACGACTATCAAATTGAACAATGCTAAGCTGCTGCCCAGTAATCGTATATCTCACTGAGTTATGAGGACCTTCAGCAAATCAAGTCGGATAATGGGTCTCAATTTGTGATAGCATGAAATAGCATGCAACTGGTGATATCGTCAATCCAGCAGAAGTAATAAACCACATTTAAAATAAATTGGTTCTATTGTTCCACGAGGGGCGTTTTATGTTTCCGACCGAAGATACAAAACAACAATTATAGGGGCAGGACGTAATGAAAAGACTTCGAGGTACCATCAAGAATTCATTTAAGGTGACCATATGAAGTTTTAAATTACACCATGTTGCAATACCGCCAGAGAAGATGCGATTATCGAGTTGAATATAGCAATGGCATATTATATATGGGAACGAAACGCGAGTGTGAAAGTATTAACCTTTTTGCTGACTGTGTAAATTCCAATCCAAACATTAACTGTAACGAAGAAGCACCACCTAATGGATTCCATCACAACAAATTCATGTTTTCAACGAACCATACATCATCTAAGGAATTCCAGCGGTTTGGATGTGTTCCTCATCACAGATAGAATATTATGAGTGACTTGATTTTCAATATTGGTTTATATAGCAATTCGATATTTTCGATATCTAAATGTTTGTAATGAATCTATGGCAATTTCTAGTAAAACATCTTAAAATAAGATTTAAGTAAATATGTCCTAAGATAAAACTATTCTTAAGCTAACGAATTTTAAGCGATACTAGGAATATTTTTAAAGTAATACTAACCTTGTTTAGTCACTAAAAGTAGTTTCCATACTAATCCATAATTTGATTACACAAAAAATTGAATAATAAAATAAATTAAATAAAATATATATATATATATATATATATATATATATATATATATATATATATATATATACATATATATATATATATATATATATATATATATATATATATATATATATATTACTGTCAAAATTAAATAATTAGGAAAAACATTTAGGCATATGTAGAATGTAGAATTGTGGCCCAATAGCATTTAAGTTTAGTGGTTAAGCATACTTAGGTTGAGTGCCCGGCTCTGGACTAGCTCAGGGTGTGGGTGTTCCCCATGTTGGACTGTCAAGACTTAACCATCTTCTTCCTCCCTTTTCATCTCAGGGTTTGGTTTTTCCCCACGCTGTAACGGAACTCTATCCAATTCCATTATCAACCCAAATCTAAACATTTAAAAATTACCTATCGGCATAACCTTCGAGGTAACGCCTCAACATTATATCATAAATATCTACCAAGCCGATTTTTCGCATTTTCTTTTGTGTATACGTACTCTACGTAACCACGGTATTGCAGTGGTTGAATGAACGTGTATTTTAAGTTAATGTAACACGATCGCTTTGTTTTGACCACGCAAAGGCAAATGTTTTTGAGGTAAATGGTATGAGTAATGAACTCTGCTATTGAAAGTAATCAACAATTGCAATCTATTGATTTGGAACAAAAAGTTTTCGCGTGGATCGATTTGCAAAATTGATGTCACGATTTTGGACATTGCCTTTATACATTTTTGTGTTGAAAGCACAAAAAATCGTCTATCGGATAGGTAGAAAGAGTGAATGGTTTTGTTGGGAAGTGGAGTTTTTGTTATTAGACAGTGAGCAGTGTGGCTGTATTTTTTTAGAGCTAAGAGTTAAAAGTTTTAGTTGTGTTTTTTTCTTGCTGTGTTTTTTTTGTGTTAAAATAAATTCAGTTTCTTTGTGGTGTGGTAAAAAAGAAAAATTGACTGTGTTTTTTTTTGTTGTTGAGTGACTATACAGCCGGTAAGTATAGGGATGTGGTAGGCCTGCGACATTGAAATCAATCAGTGGTGAGGTCCCTTGGTTGCTCTAAGCAAAATCTAAGAGCGTGAGAATCGAGAGTAACCCTGCCCATAGGCGGGACACTCCCTTTCTGCCAAGGTCCTCCTCCAACTGGATTAATACGCAGGGCCTACGCCGCGTTGTGAGTAATCAAATCGTGTTTTTATTATTTTTCCTCTTTTAACATCGTAGGTATTTAGGGATTATGACACCCTAAAGAACCTAAATAAACAACCACGGATGTAAGCCCATTTCTTATGATGCTTTCAGACCACCAATTTTGGGTCCGATATTCTACTCAACCCTTTTTCCTTTTCTTTCGTTTTGTGGATAGTTTTTTTTATTCCTCGCGGTAAACTGGGCCATTATCTGGGTACCCCAAAACCCACCGTTCCCCTCTACCAGACTGAGCTGCAAGAACCAATGCCGCACGGGGTACCAGGCAGATAATGGCAATTCTGTGACATTGGGTTGGCTTTAGCTGTAGCTAAAGTTTAACCAACCCTTTTCAATTGTTTACGATTGATTAAATAAGAATGAAGTAAACTAGTGGCAGAACCCGAAAAATTATAATATAAATATAGATTTTGTAGCAAGAGGGTGTACACAATTACTCAATTAAATGCCTTTGAAAAATCTAACAGGACTAAAATAACAAATGAATTTCCCTTGTCGAGAAATGTTGATAAATCTGTGTCAAACTGTAGTTTTTTGCTGACATTCAATTACAATGTCTTGCAACTCGTGCAAAAAAAATTTTCCGCTATTTTTACGGACATCATTTCATGTAATTTCGGCGATTGCCAATTTTGTTACGATTGTAGTGGGCTTGACCGTGCCGCGATAAACTCAATTAAAAAGTACACCAGCAGTTGTTATTTTGGCAACTGCTGTATATCTTTGATCAGAAACAATTACTTGTCCAAGATTTTGAGGAAAATTGACGTGATAGTGGACAAAGCCGTTGACAATTTGGACTTAAGGAAAATTGTATCGGAGGTGGCTGAAAACCGTAAATTAATCAACGCATTGACTAACAAACTCGCTGATGATAATTCCAACCCGACAACATCTGCAAAATGTGTCAAGCCTAGCTCCAATATCCGTGATGTATCGACGTTGCCGAACGCTATTGTAGAATCGAGGCCTCCCATCAACTCTATCAAAACTGTCTCAGTGCCTGTCAAAAAATACTTATATATCAGTCGTATCGATCCATCCGTCTCAACCGATCAGATTGTTAGCTATGTCTGCGATAAACTTCAAAATTATTCGCCAGGTGACGTAAATTGTAGGCTATTATTACCTAAAGATGGCGTTTTGGACAGCTCACTAACGTTCGTCTCATTTAAAATTGGTTTGAAGGAGGCTGAATTTAACCTACTTAACAATTCTGACCTGCTGGTGCTTTAATCCGCCCATTTACAAATTATCCACGCATACCTATTATCACAATGCCTCCAGTATCCGCGGTAAAACCAGGGATTTCCGCTTAGGCATACTTGACAATGATTTCGATGTTATAATAATCTGCAGCGAGACCTGGCTTACGATCAATATGTTATCCGAAGAGTACTTTCCACCAGACTATATCGTTCATAGAGAGGACAGTTCAGTCTCCAATGAAGTAATCGCCTGCCATCCCTGCCTTCATATCGTTGCCGTTCGCATCAGACTAGCTTACAATACCTCGATTGTCGCCGTCGCCGTTTATATTCCGTACGGATTCGACCGGGATGTCTACAACACGTTTGTCAACTACATCGACTCAGCCGTTATACCTACAGTTCGCCCTTGTGATCGAATTATCATAGTGGGTGACTTTAACTTACCCGGTATAACTTGGAACGATATCGACGGTGTGTTCTCTTCATCCTCAACCGACGAACAAGCATTGACTATCATCGATTACTTCGCTTCCATATGCACAACGCAGCTAAATCGCTGCAGCAACAGTCGAGGGAAATTCCTGGATCTGCTATTTGTCAACGACGTCTTGCATGCCGATGTTGCTGCGTGCTTGGACTTCACTGGACGCTAGAGCATTTATCACACACCAATTACGATAAATATTTTTTATTCTAAATGTACAATTAATTATTTTTCTAACGACTTTAACTTTAATTTTAGAATGGCCAACTACGCATCCTGGAATGAATTTCTCAGCACTGCAGATTGGGATTTTTTACAGCGCGGTGCGGATTTGAATGACACGGTGTACAGATTCAACGAGCTTCTCAGGATTGGTATCGACACACGTTCCGCGGGATATCAATAATAAATGCAGCTTTCGGGAGCCATGGTATATAATACCGAGTTGATGCTGCTCGAGAAACGACGCAACAAGTTTCATTCCCTTTACACGCTTTATGGCGAAGAATATTATCCCTATTTTGCTAGTGCCCGCAATGAATTCAAGAGCCTTAATTGGTTCCTTTTCAATAATTACGTAGTGCAAATCGAGCAAGTTTTGACATTCAATCTCAAAAAAATAACAATCTGCCCCGATCAATCCTACCTCGAAATATATATTATCGCTTATCTCACCTGCGTATGATGAAGAAGCTGCCTCGACAGTGAACACGATTGTTCCGTGATTACTTGAGGTCCAATTTTCTTTGACTGACTCGATGTACTCTTTTCAGCAGTCCGTCGATTGTTAATGTCTGGCCAATATTCGACCCTGTAGGAGGACTATATGTACTGTTAACAAACTTCATTGACAATGAAGAGGTTGCTTCTTGCAATGAATTCTTCAATTACGGTTCCCCTATTAGTGGTATCACTACCGTGCCATTGTCGTCATTTACCGTTAAAATCCGTAATGATGAGTTGACGCATTGACTTGATATAGCATTGGTTCATTTGAATATTGGAATTAGACTTGCTACCTTGGAGAATACCTCCAAAGAGAAATATTATCCGACGTAACCAGGGCGCAGGTCCATGATATGATGATTGGAACATTGCCTGATCTGTACAATCCTATATAATCTGTCTTCCTCATTATATTAGGTCCAGGACGGTGTATGCGGTGCATACTTTGTTGCGTGATGAGTGGTCTGCTTTTTTAGTATATTTGCAACTTTGGTGCCTCTGTTTTTTTAGACACTCCTCCTGATCATGACCAGAGTAGCAGGTAACGTTGCTACCACGCCAACTTCCGACAAGTTTTTGTTAATCAGAAAGAACTCTAAGTCTTCTGTCTTCGTAGTTTCGGTTAGCATTACTTTCTAACAACAATAACACCGTCTATACCGCAATGTTGCTTTTCGCCGGGTTAATAATTTCTCGCAACTTATTGCTATCTTTGCTACGGTTAACAAAAGTAGATTCTTTGCCGGTTACTGGTTTTACATTGATAACGCGTGGTGGAATGCGCATATATAGACCTATTTTTTTGTGTGTTACAAATTGATACCGACTCAACTTTTTTTAGCGTTCGGCCAGAAGATTTTTAAGATCTAGCTAGCCTAAGCACTACTTCATGTGGCCAGCGTCACGAATCGAACTCAATCACTCATTAATTTTATTTCTGTCTGCAACAGTTATTTTGCTTAGATCGCCTATTTCATACGCTAACGTGGTGAGTGCCTAACTAAATATTTTGGTACCATTGATCGCAACTAATAATGACACCGTTGCCTAGTCATCGGTGCCAGTGTGTATTCATGAAAAATTTTGGCCGCGAGAGTTTTGCAGATTTATCATTTGCAAAATGATGATCATTTGCGAAATCAAAAAAGTTCTTTTAAAAAACCTCTGTGTGTGTACGTACGTGTGTGCATCCAGACAAAATGTTTGTGTGCTCTTCACATCCCAGACGGTTTGCTTGATCAGTTAAGCTTTTTTCATAAATTTGGAGATTCCAGTGATTTTTGGTCGGGTGGCAGCTTCCAATTGTGCTTTCTTGTTTTTAGCAAATATTTTATTGCGAAAAGTATACCATTTACAAGAGAAATGGTCATGAACTAAACGATTCTAAATTAATTTAGCAACAACTCCGGCCCAGATCAGTTTCCACAAATTTCAGCAGAAATGACTAATTTTGATAAAAAAAAACAGTTTTTTACCAAAAATTCGGCCCCGTACAGACGGATTGATTGATCGTGACAAAACTTTATACTTAAGTTTTTTCTACAAATTGGGAGATCCCAGTGACTTTGGCCAAAATTCGTCTACCGGAAGTGACAGGTTCCATACGAGCTTGTCGGCTTGTGCAAAATATTTTGAAAGGTGAAACTTTATAATTCAACTTTTTTCATAAATTGAGAGATCCTAGTTGTTTCTGGCCGAAATCATTTCACCGGAAGTGGCAACTTCCATAGGAGCTTTATCGTTTTTTTTGAAGTAAAAATTTCTAAATTAATTTTGCGACAATACGTTCTTGATCAGTTTACCCAACATCAAGATGAAATGACCATGTGTGACAAAAAATGTTTTTCAATAAAAATTTGGGCCCCTGTACAGTCCAGTTGGACTGAGTGTTTGGGATTAAACTTCACACCTAAGCTTTCTCCACCAACTGGGAGAGTCCAGTAAATTTTGGCCGATGGGATTGTCCCGATTAAACGGAATCCAGTGTGTTTACGACAAAAAAGTTATGAAATGGCAGATCCTAAAATATTTTGCAATAATACCGGTCCACAAAACCGGTTAAAAAACTGTTTTTTCTGTTTTGAATGGATGCAACTTTAGACTTAAGCTTCTTCTGTAAGTTAGAAGATCCTAGTGATTTTTGGCCGAGATTGGTCCGCCGAAAGTGGCTTTTACGTTAAAAGTATAAAGCATTTAAAACTTTTTCCATAAATTGGTAGATCCATGCGAAATGTAGTGGACAACTGTGGGCCGGAAGTGGCAGCTTCCGTAGGATCTTTTCAATTTTTACAATTGAACAAGACAATACAAGACAATTCTTATCACAAATCCGGTAGGTTCGATTTTTCGCTTTAGAAATTAAATGTAATGTATTCGAGATCCTAAAAGAAAGTCGGGTGTTGGCCTCAATAATTATTTTCATTATTTTTTGGAAAAAGAGACCCTGACTCTGCACCCTGACTCTCCCCTGCATTACACGTGCGGTAAAAAAGAACTTCTTGCTTCACTGGCTTTAATTTTCGTTACACTTGCTTTGGTTCCACTTCTCGCCGCTCCAAAATTAGTCAATCATCTACGGCTCTATGGAGATTTAGTGTACCGCTCTCCTTACTAAAACATGTTGCCGTGGTTACGTTTAATCGAAAAAATGGGACTTTTTAGTGTGATCCAATATAATAATGTTTTGTTACGTGTTCCCACTTCAAGTCATTATATTGAAGTTCAACATAACGTAACGTTACTGTCAATTCTTGTATTTTATCTCTCGTATTTATGTCTTTCTATATAAAAATGCTTAGATAAATTATTCCCAGACAACAATAAATAATTGTATTTTTCTTATAAATGTTATTTCAAATTGGTAAATTGGTTTTTCTTCCTTAACTCCGTACTCTTCTCACTCTAAAATCAACAACATGTATACTAAACACGTTATTGCCACTGATATGTACATATCTAACGATTTTTTCCTAACATATCAAGATAAAAAATTTCCACTCCTCATGCTCTCTGAAAATTTTATTTTAATCTTATTTTCTATTTTAGACATACTGGTAGTAAACAATACAAGAAATTTCAGTTCTAAAGAGTAGAAAAATTTTCAAAAATAATTTCAAATAATAAATCAAAATCACAAAAAAAAGATGAAAAATCAAGATTTTGGTTTTTATATTTTCGAGAAATCTTCAATCTTCCTATTTGTTTTGATTAGAGAAAATTAATACAAAAGGTACCGGAGGACTCCAAAGTGTTTAGAGTTAGGAGAAGTCGTACGTATATACAGTAGATAGGAAAGTGACATGTGGTTTAGTTTTCATTTCGATTCTATTACTTGTTGTATTATATCGAAACGATTAATTATATTTGTAATGCCCTAGAAATATCTGCTTTACGTGTTGTTTGTAAGAAAGGGTTCGCCGGGTATATATAAGAAATCACATGACAAAGGTAATAAAGGGTTTTATTTTCTTATGGGTACATAAATGATTAGTTTAAATCAAAGATTAAAAATTACTTGTAATATATTTAAAAATATTTAAATGTGGGGTTGGAGCGATGTATACGGGTACGATTGAGTTATTGGAAATTGTCTTGTGGTATTTTACAAACATTTGTTACATTTTGATGATTAATTGTGAAAAGGTAATTGCTAGGTTTCGTCAACGCGTACATCAGCTTTGATTTTGTGGTGCAGAATGAAATAAATATTTTAAATAGTATTGTGATTGACATTACATCGTACACACAATGGTCGATTTGATTAATTTAAATATTTAGAATTTTACTGCAAAATGTACAAATAATACCTGACTATATATAGTAGACGCATGATTAATGATGCAATTTTACAATACAAATCGTACATTCAAAGTATTTTTTGATTACATAATTTGACAATATACAAGAGCCCATAAATTTGTCAAACATGAATTAAATTTTTAATGGGATGTGATGTCAAAAAATATTAAAAATAATTTATCAAAATCATATAATCTTATTTAGATTTTCTTAAATACATTATTATTATTATATAAATTACGTAATATACAAATTTTCTATTTTCTAAAAAAAATCATTAAATTAAAAAAATAAAATAACGAATTGAGGTTATAAATTAGCGTTTAACTGTCATTCACATTCATTTTTATGTTTTTGTTGTTTTGATTTTTCGTGGTGAATTTTTCTGCAACCCACACCGCGAATTTTCATTTTGCGAGCATAACCATACTCTACTACATAACTCTTGCTATATATTCCAAAACAATAAATTTTATAGAAAGCACGGTTTTGAGATAATAAATACTACAGTTCATAACCCTTTCCACACCACTACACGATAAGTATGTATAATACGTGGTGGTGTTGAAAAATTATAAAGTTTTCCCAAATTGTATAGGGAAAACTATTTGCTGCCAAACTATAAATAATCAAGTCTCATTCCCAAATCAAAACTATAAATGAAGATTACTGGAAATTTAAATTTACTAAAGATTATAGTTGCTCGTAGCTTTTTATAATTGTTTCAGTCACTGTATAAAACTATTTTCGAACTAATCAAATCCCTTGTCTTAGAACATTTATACGAAGAAGTTTAAATTGGTAAATTTGAAATTGTATTTCTCGTATAAATAATACAATCGATTGTTGTACTTGTAATTTGAATCGTTTTAATATAATTTGTTTACAGTAGCGAGAATGAAAATCAAGCTCCAATGTTTTTGTGAACATATCAGTTCCTGCAACTTATCTGTTCCAATTTTATAATTCCATCGGATATTACTAATTTCTCAACACAAACTACGTTTTTCTATGAACCTTGTACAAGCAGCAATAAATTCTACCTCACACGTTGAGAGTATTACTACACTTTGAGATTTGGTTCCCAAATTTACTATATACGTTACCAAAAACTTTGAGGACGTATCAACTACTTGCATTAGGAAACCCAGTCATCTTCATTATTTGAAAATCGGAGGTGCCTTTAGAAATCGAAGCAGTTTTTTCAAGTATTGGCAATATTCATCGTGTTGGAGCAGATTGCGAAATGATAATAATTACAAGAACGAAGTATTCGTGCGTGCTGTTCGAATGGAGGTTAGAATAAGAATTTGTGTATGGTTGTATGGTGGATGTTGAATCGATGATGGTTGTATCGAGCTCGTCACATGCGCCGTA
This sequence comes from Nephrotoma guestfalica, assembly GCA_963691935.1. Taxonomy (NCBI): domain Eukaryota; kingdom Metazoa; phylum Arthropoda; class Insecta; order Diptera; family Tipulidae; genus Nephrotoma; species Nephrotoma guestfalica. The sequence goes on along the minus strand of OY829914.1, from coordinate 34,900,201 downwards.
CTTCCTCATAGATTATTTGGTTAGGTTTCAGTGGTTGTTATCGCATACTGAGGCCAGTTTTGGCCCATTGTGATGTCCATTGCATCATTAAACTTTAGAAAGGCTGTCCATTGTGTATTTGCCCAAGTGATCATGGTTTCTGTCAGCTAGCGCAAGACGTGAGCGTAGAAAGTGAACTAGAGTCTCCTCCTCCTCCTCCTCGTCCTTGTAGCTTCTGTATAAGCCATTTGCATCCAGACCCAGCTTTCTCGCATGATCTCCGAAAAGGCAGTGTCCGGTTAGTACCCTTACAATTCTAACTAAATCATCGTTTCCTTAGTGTGATCAAAATCTTGAATCACTTCAAGCTCAGCTCAGGCCATACTTGCTGCGCCACCCTGCCAGTCGAACTGGCGAGCCACCTAGCATTTGCCAAGGCAACTGCTTTCCTATGACTTGTTGCTTTCAGCCCAGACAAAGGCCTACCTACACATTCTCTCCCTGGTTCCAGTTGGAGGGTCGTACCGTACCTTGCTAATACGTCTGCCCTGCAATTTTCCTTAACGTCAGAGTGGTCCGGAACCCAGACCAACTGGATATTGAAATATTCACTCATCTCGTTAAGAGATGTACGACAATCCAACCCTTGACGCCAGAGAAGCTGAATCCAACGAAAGAATGGCCGCCCGACTATCCACACAGATAGTGATATCAGTCAACGATATTACACTGTGCTTCAACCAGTTCATGAACTCTTCAATCGATATAATTTCAGCATGGTACACACTGCAGAAAAGCTATACTTACATTTAATTCCCCACTGAACACACCCGCTCCCACTTTACCACCGAGCTTGGAGCTGTCGGTGAAGAATTTATCTCTCCCGGTCTCCATAATGAGACCATTCTTCCAATCCTCCCTAGAGGCGAGAATCACCTTAAAACGCTTGCCAAAGCACAAAAGGCGTGTTATATAATCCAAATTCACCAGGTCAACCCTCACGGAGTTGGCTATAGTTAAGTGCCCTTTTTGAAGGCGCTTCCACCCCAAAATCGGTGATAGCCGTGCGGCCGTATTGACCGCCATTAGCTTACCAATAATATCCAACGGGAGAAGCTACAGCATAAACTCTGAAGCACTAGTGGAAGTCGTTTTCAACACCCCACTAATCAGCAATCAGACTGCCCTCTGCACCTTCGCCATCATGTTCCTGTATGATATTATTTCTCCAGCGATGGCCACCATACACTCACACCATACAGTAGTACGGGCCTTACTACTATCGTGTAAAGCCAGTTCACCAGCTCCGGTTTCAGACCTCATTTTTAGCCCCCCCCTCCCCCACAGACTTCTCTATTTCCCGAACCAATGTTACATTCGTGTCCACGAACTTACCATTATGGTACGCATGCTGTGACTGTGTCCAGTTTCTGGGTATAATTCTTGAACCAATATGGACAGCCAGACACCTTTCAATGGTTTTCAGCGGAAAAGATGACAGGGATATTGTTCTTAAGTCTTTAGGGTTGCTGTGCGAGCTTCTACCCGCTGTAGGGATGAAGATCATCCTAGCCTCCCTTCATTTCTTCGGGAAGTACCACAGCTTCAGACACCCTCCAGCCAGAAAAGTAAGACCTCCGAGTTTTTCTGAATTTTGGCTGGCACAATACCATCCGGGCCAGCCGACTTAAAGCCCCGCAATCGACGCATCCTCACTACCCGGAAAATGAGTTTCCATCAAAACTAGAAACTGTCCATTCGCCATCCCGATTTTTCAGATAGCCTAGAACAACTGGACTAGTAGAGAGAATCTTTATTAAGCGCGAGGTATCCGAGACCCCTTCCATTCTATTACAGAAGAGCATCAACGAATTTCGTTGCGCCTTTCTTGTTTCTCTTTTGTATACCCTAAAGCATTCCTTATTTAAGTCCAGTCTTGACTTTCTCTTGATCTTTCGTTTTATTGAAAGCAGACCCACAGACTTTTCGGAACTCCGAAAGTGCCAAGGTCCGCCAAACAGGTTTTTGCTTTCCCTTCAGCTATGTTAATGGGCAAGCTTTCCTCATAGATGTATTGGAAGCCCTAGTAAGAGTATCCACCATTGAATCCAGATCACTAGCCGTGTCGCGGAGTCCTTATACGCGCCATACTATCCTCCGGTGATTTCTGAACACGCACTGATTTGTAATTTGGAGATTGAGCTTAAACGTTGGGTGCCGATGGTCAGAGAAGGAATGCTCCACCCCTTCGCCACGCGCCATTTTCTGATCATAGGTGGAATAAAATCGGAGACCAAAGTAACATCCAGAACCTCGTGTCTTTTGCTAATAATAAAGCTGAGTTCCTGATCTCTTTATTACTAATAATGAGGTTAGTTCTTAAAAGAAATTCGAAAAGTAATTCACTCCCTGTGTAGGATAACTCTCACCTTCCTCCTGTAAGTGAATATGGCGGCACTGGCTTCTCCCGGTCCATGTATGCGGCTGTAAGCCACAATCTTCTCCCCTCCGTCTCTATACAGACCGCAGTGATGTCCCCATTGCAATACTGCGGAAGTAGAAAAACATTTATATTATTTTCCACCAGTATACATGTTCTGTTCTTTTCCGTGGCTCCTCCCCTGACTTAGCAAGTCTGAGAAGTAGCACCGCCGAGGCAGCCTTGCAGTGATGTACATTTATTTGCACAAACCTGATAACTCGTAACAGTATTTACTCATCCTTTCGCGACAGCCGTGCTACGTTGGTTAATTCGACCCAACGGAGTCGACGGTATACTCCGGCTCAGACCCTCCACAGTCCCTAAATTTAAGGATGACCCCCAGAGTCCGATGTGTCTCCTTTTCACATGTCTAGAGATATTCGGTTTCTAGGATCCCTTGTTAACCCCTCACGTGGGTTCGCCACTAACTGCGATATTTCCTCTGGAGTGGTACTACTCGTCGAGGTTCTCTCAACCGGCTAGACCTCTTGCTCCCCCTTCTCGGGCAGCGCAGTGCTCGGTTTTACCCCGACTTCGTCCTTCCTAAACACCTTCAAGGCGATTGAGCCGAAGCCGAAGTTTGTAATCCCTTTGGTTTTTGACAAGGGAGCCAGGGATTCCTTACAGATTATCATAATGGATAATCTAAAACTGCTCTTGGGCTCCTCCTGCTTAACGATCATCCAGTTCTCCGTCAGAAGATCCAGATTACAAACCTGGATAATACTCAGGGAATCCATTGCACTAAGTCTACTCGGTATCTGGCGGGGTCCCAGATGTCTCGAAGAACTTACAGAAAACCTACCAGTGATGCTCCTCTCCTCATGAGAGTTGTTAGGGAATCCATTGCCCTAAGTAAGCACGAATGGCACGAATAATCCGATCAATCCGGTAGATGTGGTAAATCCGTTAAATACGATAAATCAACGGTTGATAGTATGTTAATTAGAATTGCCCGACGATTTGTGTTTAGTTGTAGGGTGTCTTCTACCACCGGTAGGTGGTAACACTGATCGACGAGGAGACGTCAGGTGTCATCGGCCGCCCTAAAGTATTTTAATACTTTAGCGTAGATTGTGGCTGTCGGGAATAGACAGCAAGCAGAGCTTTATCACTGGTCGCTTGTATACTCCATTTTGGCATCTTAATGTGACGGCTCGAACTCATCCGTCGGATCCCGGATGCGTCTCGATGATCCTCCTTAAAGCCATATGAATTTGCTCCCCGATTAACCAATGCCTACCAACCGCCGAAGTGCGGCGAATCAAAGAGAATGAAGTTGCAAGGCGTATAATTTTGGGCAAATAATGCAGCGATTTCCGGCCTGACATCTCTCGTGTTCTGCTGATGCAGGAATATTAGTTGGCGACTAACTCCGACGAAGTTTGTTGCACAATCGCTGTACAGGCTGCGGTTTTTGTCTCTTCTCGCGGTGAACCTTTTCATCGTCGCAAAGATTTGTATTGATTTCGGATACGAACGAAAATACAAATAACATCCATTGTTGATGCATCGCCATGGTCATTATGTTGTTTGATGAGTATTGGGCCTGCGTAGTACACTCCACCGCATATAAATGAGAGATTGGTAGCCGTATTGACCTTGATCTTCTCGTAACCAAGCAGAACCGCAGTCCACGACAGCGGATGGCTGAGTTATACAATGAAGGATTAACACCACGGAGATGCGCAAGGGGGAGGGGTTATGCTTGGTGTCGACCTAATTTCAGTCGGTAGGATGAGTGAAGCCTAAGATTTGTGAGAACCGATTGGCGACGAACGTCTTCCAGCGATTAGGCACGACTGAACGGTGATGTGGCAGGCTGATCATTTTCAGTGGTGCAACTCTGGTCTTTTATGCCAGCATGAGCTTTAAATTTGGCCGCGAGATTCATCATTCCTATTTTTTTACTGCAGTTATATTGCTTGAAATACCCAGCAAGCCTTTGGTCAAACTACCGCGTTTGTAAGAGTTAATGTATTTACGTCTGCATTTTTTTGTGTTTTAACATTTTTTAACTTTGCTGTTCATTCTAGTACATTAACAGTTTGGCAGCACTGTGTTTCATATAAACACTTCACTGCGTATCAAGTTCTACTTTTTAAAACAATTGTCTAATGTTTCTCAAATGTATTTGAAACTGTCCTAAAACAGTGTAGGAAACCTGTCTACACTGTATTCCCACGAAAGATTTGCATCTTCATGCTTACAAAGTTCAGTTGATTAGAGAACTGAAACCTACTGATTACGCACAGAGAAGAGAGCGCGTTGAATGGATTATGAAACAAAAACAAGTGGATCCTGATTTTTCGACCAAAATCTTTTTCAGCGATGAGGCTTATTCTCATCTTAATGGCTTCGTTAATAGTCAAAATTGACACATTTGGAGTTCAGGATATACACAAGTGATTGTTGTGAAACGAATGCGTCCACAACGTGTCACTGTTTGTTGCGGATAATCCTGATTTTTGCGCGTAAATTGTAAGTTATGGATATGGGCGACATGTGGCGAGTTAGTTCCTGGTTGTATAATTTTCCGTTTTGGTGAACAAAATTGGGTTCTTTAGGGTTTTTTCAAGTCTAATGTTTATGCTGATAAGGTCAATGAAATTTACAATTATGTAAACCGGTTTTGGAAAATTTCGACAAAAGATTGTGTAACATTGATGATATGAATGAAATTTACCTTGATTAATCTAACATACCAACGGAAATTGCCCATCACAGTTGTGAATCTTTCATAAATTCTATAATTTGAATGGTTTTTCAAAATAGCTTGCCTTCTATTTAAATCCCGTTTTCTCATTAAAAAAAAACTTTACAAAATAATTTTCCATTCACTGACTTTTCATTAATAATCCGAAGCAAAAATAATTATAAATGAAAAACGTAAAAATAATAACTTAAAATCGAAAATTTTTTATTTCTATTTATTTTAGAAAAAAATAAAAAATAAATAAAATAAAAATTATTTTTAATTAAAGTTTTATAAAAATAAAATTATTTTATTTTATTTTGCTCCTTGAAGTTGAATTAATTTGAAACAGATCAAACCGCACACAGTGATTACAAATTTTTATAAATTTTTAAAAATGTTCGTAAATCAATTCAACACCGCATAATGAACAGAAAATAAATTAAAAATGAACAAAAAAAAAACACAGAACAAGAGTTTTATATCATCATCACGATGATTACGAAGAACTATGCTAAGTGTATTTTCTATAGAGAAGAGGATGGATCGCCCACCCAATGGGTGCTGTATCATTTTCCACGTAAAATCAATAATGTTATGCAAATATTTATTTCTCAAGCACATGGTATAAATTATATTGCTAATACCGTGAAAATTTGAATTTATGTATTTTCGTTTTTCCTAAGTTTAATTTTTGGAAAAACACAAAACCCAAAACCAAAATTAAATAAATAACACAGCAGACAAAACATATCATATCATTGTTTTCCCTCTAGATAAATTTTCTTTTGCTTTCCATTTTTTTTCCTTTCCAACAGTGGAAATAAATATTAAATGTATTAATCGCTATGATTGTAATTTATGTTTTGTTGTAAGAAAATTATACTAAAATTTTCCAATTTTCACAAGTAACAATAACAACAAGTATTTTTTTTTTATTTTTGAATACGAGAACAAAACTATAAAATTAAATTTTTGGAACTTTTCAAAATCAAATAATAGGAAAAAATATAAATAATTATTATTTGAAAACAGAAGTTTTATGAAAGGAAAACTAAATTTTCTTTGAGTAAAATTTTCTCGTTTTTTTTCAAATGTTTATTGGTTTGGGTTTTAATTATTATTTGTGGAAAATCCAATAAGATAAGTTGTAATGGCCCAACAGTTTCCAACTGCATAGTTTTAACAGAGCTAGCTAGGTAGCTCTACATTATTTAGAATGTGGCGCCAAAATTAATTTTATATATATTCTTAAATACAGGGTGTCTCAAAAAAATGTACTTACACTTTGCATGTCGTTAACACGCTGCCTTTTGTGTTTTTGCGGGTATAATTAATGGTAGAGCATGGCAAGAAATCAACTTAGCTTTGAAGAAAGTAAGTTTCTCCTTAAATGTTATTGGAAGACCGAAAAACGCCACGACAGTTCAAATACGGTTCAGAAGGGAATTCGAGAAACCTCCACCATCGCACCGGATAATTGCTCGCATCAGAGATAAATTTGAAACAGGTGGAACCATTCACAACGCCAACAAGGAACGTTCTGAATGACCACGGACATCCACGAGCCCTGGAAAAGAAGAGCAGATGCAAGAATAAAGCGAGTTTTTTAGAGGTTTACAAATTTAAATTTAAATTTAAATAGTACAAAGAAAAACATTTTGAATATTAGTGAAACTAGCTTTGCTTGAGTATGATTTCAGACATGTGGCTGGCGCGTACATGTCAAATTTTTGATCACTCTTCGCAGCAAATGCGGCCGTATCTCACAAATAACGTCTCTGGTTTATCGGCGTAGACAAGTGACTTAATATATCCCCAAAGAATATAATGTAATGGAGTTAGATCACATGATCTCGGTCACCAATTAACAGGACCATTACGTGAAATTACTCCAAACAAAAAAGTTAGAAATCATGTCTCTATACTGTTCATCGTTGGCCTGTGACATTCCCCCGTGTTTTGGTAGAGGTTTGTGGATTATCTTCACTACAAATCCGATAATTTTGTTTATTCACTACCCATTCAACCAAAAGTGAGCTTCATAAATTTTGATTGGAAAATCAACATCAATATCAATTTGTGCTTCAGCCCATTGGCCGAATTGGCGGCGTGTGCGATCGTCGGGTGGCTTTAATTCGTACACAAGTTGAATTTTATAAGCACGTAAACCAAGATCCTTATAGATAAAATCTTCCATAATGTAGATTGATTTGGGCCTTCCTCAATGTTACACTGTACATTGTCTATCGTTTGTACGGTACGCACTGTTTGACGTTTTTCTGGATGCGTATTATCATTACGATACGTGGTGCGAACACGATCCATAGTTAACCGAATTACCCGCTCTGATGGACTACTATGATGACCGTAAAATGCACGATGAGTTTGGTGAACAGAACCATTATTTTGATAAAAAAAATTTCAACAATTTGTAAGCGTTGCTCTGGCGTGAGTCTTTTCATTATGAAATGGCAAATCAAACTAATGACAAAGCAAAAGTCAGCTGTCAAGTCGGTTGTTAAACAAAACAGTGTTGGAAACTTATGGATGTGAACCTCTAAAAAAAAACTCCCTTTATTCCTTCGATCACCACAGAAATCTTTTCGACAAACTGCTCGGGAGACCCACATCTCGAAAAATAGCGTTCATCGCATCATGACGCGTCTGCATTGGAAATGCTACATTCCAACACTAATCCATGCTCTCAATGAAGACGATCCTGACTGGAGAGTCCAATTCTGTGAATGGTACCTGGCAAGATGTGCGAAGCTATAAGGCCTCCTTTAAATTAAATGGCTCCATTGATCACCATAGTCGCACTTACAGGGGTCCTGTTAATCCTCGTGTAACAGTTGATCGCCATTTAAACTTAGCAGGAGTAACAGAGTGAATCCCACATCACATCCACATTTCGCATCATAGGACCATTTTTTTAACGGAACTGTCACTGGTGGGAGTTACCTCACCTTGCTGCTGGAGTTTGTCGGTCCACACATTTCAGAACGAAGGGGTAGCATTGAATACCCTGCGCGTTCCCCAAACCTCACACCCCTGGACTTCTTTTTGAGGAGATACCTCAAGGACAGAATTTATGGACAAATTCTAAATGACCTATTTCGTGACGTTTGCGAATCCCTTGGTGCGCATTATCAGCGTTGTCTGGTCAATAATAGTCATCAATTTGAACATTTACGAATCTTCAATTACATTTGTCTTTTATACTTTAAGCCTTTCAACTTCTCTCTATGTTCATAAATAAAATTTTCCTTGTCATTCGAAATGTTAGTACATTTTTTGAGACACCCTGTAGGTTAAATTCAAATTAGATACATTACATTTGGCTCTAATTCAAACACGCATGAATATTTTCCAAAGCGGTTTAATTTATTAGAAAGAGTATGCATTCCCATTAAGTATGAAATACAATTTCATACAAATTACTACCACTGCTGGCTTTACAGTACCCCATTCTGCCAACCCAATTTTTCAGATCATTCCCGATTGTACGGGATCTTTCAAGCCTTGGATAGTTTCTGGATGGTTAGCGTATCACTTATCCTTAACGACTCCCCACAACAAAATGTCCAACAAAGTCAAATCGCAACTGCGTGATGATGCGTCGATTGACATCTCCGTTACGACTGATTATTTGATCCCCGAAGACAGTGTGTAAAAGACTGATTGTTGTGTTTGCTGTGTGGCATATTGCACGTTCCTGTTGAAACCAAATGTCGTGTGTCCTCCTCTTGAATTATGAGTAACAAAAACTGGTTTATTAGGGCAGCTCTTTGCTCATGCTCGAAAAAATGGACCAATGATGCCGCCGGTCCTAGCCTCCGAGGTGAAAATGAGCTTCGTCGGAAAACATGATTTTTCGTCAAAAATTTTCATTTTCTTCTAAACGTTCCACAGCCCAATTAGCGAACCGAAAACATTGCGTTTTTTCGAATACTTTCGAGATGATTGGTAGTAGGCTTATTGGTTTATATATGACGAAACTTTGTTAGGATCATTGCCAGGCTTCGGGATCAATTTTATAGTTGACAATTTCCAGCGCTCAGGGATATACCCTTGTAATTCGATCATATCCAGGGGCTTTCTTTAATTGAATTTGATGTGCAATAATAAACTTTTCCAGTGGTTTCTTTATCTTAAATTTTTTTTCAGGTCTGTTTGCTAAGTTTTGAGCCTGAACCCTCGGCAATCCAAGGTTTGGAGTGAATACGCTTTCAAGGTGATCAGCGGAGGATTTTGCTTTTCCTCGTCATTTCTAGCTTGTTTGGTTGCCGAGGCCGATTAAGGTATTTAGTGGGCTTCCATAATGAATATTTTGTGTTGCAATGGGGAGATAATTCCTTAAGACAGGCTTGCATATGATCCATCTTGTTTTTTTGTAATTTTCTTTTCGCCTCGTTACAGTTGAATTTTGCATCTGGCGATTGATTTCTTTGGCAGGTGCGTTGTATTGTGTAATGTTTATATCGTTAGTCGTCTGCAGTGTATACGTCAGGTCGATATGCGAGCTGATGTGCATCTTGAATTTCAACCGTTGTTAGTGATGGTGTTCGATAGATGGTTGTTTGTAGAACATGGCTTTTGGTCGTCCAGTAATGTAGTAAGACCGGAAAGTGATCAGAAGATAACTCTAAAGGTGGTTGAGCTTGGATTATTTCTCGGTATATTTTACTTGTGACTGAAGAAACTCCCACTCCACTCAAGAACTGAATTAGTATTTATCGGTTTAGGGTTTCAGAAACTAGCACAAGATCAATTTCGTGTTTTGCTAGTGTATGTTGGTTTGCTGGTTGATATTCTGGGCGAACGAGAGTCATTTGGTGTATGCGAAGATATATTATTCAGCGCATCTGGTGTAATTTTATACAGCCGCCTGGGATGTGACAATTGAATAATATTTCTGTACACTGGGCATTATCGCTAGTTTGCAGTGTGGTTTCTACCGCAAATGCTGCATTTCTCTTCTGTTGAGGATCTCTCTGGTTTTGGGCAACTTTTGGTTTGGTGTAGTTCCCCACATACGACGTACACTGATATCAACTTGCAATAGTCCGTGAGTGACCAAATGGCAGTTTAAACACTGTAATGACCCAGACCTTTTCTTTGGTTCTTCAACAGTTATGCGTCTGTGTATGAGGTACTTTGGTTTATATACCGGATGAACTTCTCCCTTTTTCAAAATGCTTTCGGATGGATCTAGTTCAACTTTGACCTTAGGTTGTGGTTTCTTCATGATCCTATATATATTCTGTATCTTAAATCTATCTTCAACAAGCGCAAGCTGGATTTCGGTTGTTTCGGTCTTTAATAACGATAGAAAGACCCTTTCAACACTTCAATCGGTATGTATAATAGTTTCTGTTGTGAGCAACGTAATGATTAATGACTTCTCTATAGTCGTTGGCCCCATGTGTTTGTATTTTTTTTCATTCGTTAGCACGCTTGATTTGAGTTCTTATACCACCTTGTGCGTATTGGTTTTACGAAAGTAGATTGGAGGTGGCTTCTATTTTCTATTAGGCCGTGCTTGAATATTTGCATTTACAGTTTTGTTTTCTTCCGCATCCTTTTCGGTGAACGTTTCAAATCGGTTTTAAGTGGTAGTTTGAATTTTTCGAAAATCGATTTCTTACTTGTCAGTATTTTTTCATTTTTTGGGCAATCCCTTTTCCGTTTTACTGTAATATAGCGATCGATGCCAATTTGTGCCTTATATACATTACGTGTAGTGCTCACTTTAAGGCTTGTGTCACTACTGTTGTTTTCGAGAAATATATTCATCGGGTCATCTACCACTTCTGGTTTCATATTCAAAATTGTAGTTGAAATTTATTGTTTCACAGTACTTGCTGCAGACGGTTTTATAGGCGATCTTGTCACCATATTGCTTTTTAAGAAAGGTTTGTTCAGTTCTATAAAGGTGTTTGTACTTCCGTCAGCCGTACTGGATGAACCACTTACGAGACTCACTACCTCAGAGGTATTGCTTATAGCTGTATTTGGTGTAGTAACCAAGCGTTGAGTCATTACATCTCTGCGGACGCTGAACCTCGACGACTGGGCGTCTGCTTGTTTACTGGACATCCGATTCCCTGCACCGTAACGTTGTTTTTCTTGGTTGACTCCATTGTATATTTCAATTCCGGCTTCCTTCAATTAGATTTTTTTCAACCGCCCTTAACGTGGAGGTTGGTGAATTTGTTTATTATTGTCAAAAAGGGTATATTGTTTAGCATGTTGTAAGCAGAGGTCTCTTAGGTGTTTCCGTTACTAGGCAGGTATCTCATTTCGCTACATATGGTTGTAGTTTTTTTAAATATAGAAAACAAAGCTAAGTTTTTTTAGCATAGTTTTCACTTGTTCCCCGATGTTCATTCCTCTCATTGGTTTCCCTTTATTTTCCGTTTTCCTTCTTCCAGGTCAATAATATATATTCAAACTTTTTTTGATCTGACTAAGTTTACCTTAGGAACAGTTTTATGAGGTTTACGGGTTACCGAGGTATTGTAAATTTTTAACACTTCTTTGAATATTTTGTCGGTTGTAAATATGCTGATTAATTTTCTTTTCCTACCGAATAACTCTGGAAGAACTTCTTCTATATTCGTGATGTTATTCTTTATGGATGGTAGTTTTAATTGTATTCCAAGCTTATCTCCAAATAGTGTTTGTCTTTCTTTTAAGGGATAATTGAATCCCCTACTCCTTTCAGGGATTAGGTGATCTCGGTTCAAAAAAATGCTAGCAGCGACTTCATTGCAAGAACATGCGTCAGATTAGTGCATCGGAGTTTGCACAATCTCGTAATCGAATTCCTTGAGTTTTAATCTAAATCAGACGAGTCTAGAATTGAGTTCTTTCAACGAGAATAACCATGTTCATGAACTGTTAATAGTTCTGCTCAGTTACCGTTAAGTTTCTACTGCCATATCATATTGGTAAATCTTTTTCGATTATACCTTGGGACAATACTGCTCTAAAATCAACACTAAATGCGGTCTTAGCACTATCTCTGCGCTTTCTCTCGAAATTCAGAGGCTAGATCTAGAGTTGAGAAATATTGATATTTTCCGAGTTTACTGAATTTGGCCGTAAAGTTTGTAATAGGGTATTTGTCCTCGATAGTTTTTTCGGTTAGCTTACGATAGTCAATAACCATTCTTCATTTTATTTTGCCCGACGTGTCCGCTTTCTTTGGCACAATGCTTGGTCTTCAACTTCCTTTTTATCAGAATTTTGATGGCTTTTATTTCTTCTGGGTTTAAGTGGATTGTCCCAATTATATGATTTATTGTTTGTTTATTTATTTATTTATTTAATTAAACGTTACAAAAATTCTACAATCTGCGCACCCCATTTTGAGCATTAAAAGCTCATTTATAATGAGGTGTGCGGTTTTCTTCTATAAAATCCTTCGTAATGTTTCCTCTTTTCTTTGAATTTTATTTTTATTCCTATTATTTTAGATTCCGCTCCAATATCTGATGTTGTGTTAATGGTACCCAACACTATTGTAGAATGGTCGGTATTGGTTGTGATCACACAGACATTTATGCATTAACCTACGCCTAATTCTACTTTCACTGTGTTGGAATAACTATTAAGCTTCTCTTCCTAAAACTATTACATGCGACCACATTTGGGGTTTTCCCTTCAGTTCCGGGTCAATTGAAATTTTTTAATTTTAGTGTATTACAACAAAAACAAGTCAAAATTAAAAAAAGAAGTGGAATGATAAAAATTTACATTATGCGTATCCATATGCTGTTGTAGAGGTTTTCCTCCGAAAGGAGGTTCTACAAGGAAAGTTTTGAATTTGGGGGAATATTTAACTAGGGATTATTAGACCGTTAGATAAAGCAAAAGATTGTGTATGTATTTTATTGCATCACTGTACAATTTTTTTGAAATTTTAAATATTTATTAGGCCTTCCTTATAGTGATAATTTTTATATTTGATTTTTAAATATCGATTTTGTAAATTATTCCTTCCTCCGTTTATCAATAACTATTTGCCGTGATTTCAGTTCCTGATATTAATCATAGCAACACTCAATCTCACTATCCCATCAAAAAGTCCCTAGCAGAAAACAATCATTGAGAACTTTTCGAATTTCTAACAATAGAAGAAGTGAACCGTTGACAAATACTCGAACCTACACAATTTTTATGTGAGGTGTCACCAATTTTAAACGCAATGACCAATAAAAGTCAGTGCAGTAACAAATTCAATCAACCAGTATATAGTACTTCTTGCTCCAAACGAATGGAGATAAAACAACAGTTGATATCATAGGCAGTTCCAACATCAACTCATAAAATTTTCAGAGATCTGGATTAATGATGATAAATGCAGGTTGTACACTATGTGACGAGAACATTCATGTCATCGCTATCGGCACAGCATTTAAAAATATTAGAAAATGTTTTCGTAAATCATCTAATACAATAAATGGAGTTTACAAGTAAAAGCCAGAACAACAACTGACACTTCAGATTTGTAAAGGGAGTTTGAAACTATAAAGTAAAATGATCGAATGTCAACAGAAATGAATCACCATGGTGTTCATCTTTATGCGATCTGCTACTCGACTGTAGTAAGCACTTGTTTGTAACACCTATTTAATGGATCTGGAATAGCACTGCTCACTGCTATGACCAACAAAGAAATCAGTATAGTCAATATTTCGTTTTGTAACGGAGGCTTCCACCTGCTTGTGTACGGTATAAAATTCATCTAACATATTCTATTTGGATTTTATGTAGCCCACCAAAGAGTAAATGAAAAATCTGTTACTCCCCTTGAAACGTTTATTGACTTTGTTGGATATTTTTGAAATCCTGAGCCAATTGAATGTAGTTTATGAAATTGGTCATTTGGAGGAGCAAAATTTATTTCATTATCAAACAGACAAAGACAGCTAAATTTGTTTTTGTTGGCTCTGATTTACACACTCTAACAAAAATTTTATAAATTGTAAACCTTTCCCAAATTAAATCCCACACGTCAATACTAATGTATATGTTGAGCCTCATCCTCCTCTCTGCAAAATTGTTATTCCTCCTGTTGCAGTATTAAATTTTTATGATTTTCTTAATGACAGTCATAAAAACTGTATAACAATCCAAACGATAATAAAACAAACAAAAAACAACCTTACATGATTGATGATTGATCATTTAAGTTATGAATTCAATTTTCCAATTGATACACATAATATTATAACAATGGACCAAAGATAGCTAGAAATGGAAAGAAAATGCCCATTCAATATTCAACAGGAATCATAATAATTTATAGAAAAAATATAAATTGTTTTTGTTTGAATTCGATTTATCATTTCGTTGTATGAAACAACAACAACTTTAAGGATAATACTAGGATGCTGCATATGAGTACGTAGCTGCTTATGTAGAATAAGGATTTTATTATTAATATTCAATTCAATATGTATGATGGCCAGTGTACAGCAATTTCGCATTTTCCTCTCTCTCATGAGAAAATCACATACTCGTATATAAATTCATGTACAGTATAATTGGATTGAGAAGAAATGTATAAAAAGGATATTAAGGATATTTGCGAGAAGTTTTATATAGATATATAATCTGATAAAATATTTCGATGATTTATGGTGAATGGAATTTGAGTAATGGTTGTTCGTCATATATTAGATGAATTATGATGATTGGTTTTACTTCTTCTTATTAAGTTATATAAATAGTTTAATTTTTCGTGGGGGTCGGCATAATACAACTATATGCTTTTTTTGGACGGTGTGGGATTAAAGCCATCGATTCGATGTACCTTTATTGAGACGTATAATGATAACAGATGGCAGCAGGCAAAGGAGCGGGGAAACTGTCTAATTTCAAAATGAAACTTTGCATACTGTGCCGAAAAATCGCGAATATAAAATTTTATCAAAACTCGTATAATATTACAACTAATCTTATTGATTATCTAGTAATTGCTTTATTAGTTTAGTAGTCTATTCCTGTGGGATGAAACCTATGAGTTCATGCCAGCTCAGCCACTAATTCTAATCTAGTAGGTTCTGCAGCCCCTCGTTGCCATGCTGCTGCAATCGCAGTACATGACTCCATGTTTAAGTCTCACTGGAGATTGTCATTTCTAATGTACCAAGGAGTATTCGAGATGCTGCGTAGTACGTTGTTTTGAAATGTTTGTATGATCTTAACATCTGAATACATCCAAATAGGTTTTAGGATTTGTCTATATACCAGCAGTTTGTTGTGTGTTGTCAGTTCGGATTTTATTCCAATAAGCCAGTGCATTTTTTGAATTTTACATTCAGCCACCTGAGTTTGGAGTCTAGCGTCATGATTCGCCGAAGTACTTAGTGCGTTATCAAAATATGGAACTTGTTGCGAATTCAGTCTAATCGGAATATATTTTAATTTCCTATTTGTAAAGTTTATATCTGTTGGTTACGATTCGTTTAGTGTTATTCTCCATTTTTTTGTCCAGTAAAATATTTTGTAGTTTCCTATTGTGGACTCAACAATACTAACATCAATGGTCATAACAGCTGTGTCATCAGCAAACGTTCCTATTCTAGCTTCTACTATGTTTGGTAAATCATTTGTATACAGTACGTATAATACAGCGTCCAAAACACTACATTGTGGAACTCCTGCCAATATTTTCTTTAGTTTTGGCTGTTCCCTTGTCTGTCTCACCCGGAAGTAACGGTCGTTGTTCTCGTTGGAGTTTAAATTCCAGACCACGGTGCCAAATCTTATCAAATGGTTGGACCTCCTCAATTGTATCAGTGATCCTATGCACCTGTTCGATCGTTGAGTGCCTTTCTCGGAACCCAAATTGATGTGCTGATATAAGATTTCTGTGTGTTGTACTTTCCTTAGTTTTTTTCGGGTAGGGCTTTGATTATTTGCCCGTTATCAAGTCGTATTCAGGGGCCTTTTTATACTTGAGATTTTTTTACTTCTTGTTTGATTTCTTTCAGAGTAACTGGTATCACAGATACCTCGTCTATTTTGCTTATAGGTGTTACGAGTAAATGCTCACTATCCACTTGCCCAGTTGGTGGTTTGAAAGTATTTTCAAGGTGTTTGGCAAATAGACCAGCTTTTTGCTTTTCGCTGCAAGCCCAACTTCCATCAACCATTTTTACGGGTGGCAGTTGCATTTTAGGCCTTTTTAAACCCTTAGTGCCATTCTACAGGGAATATTCCGCGTCAAGTTACTTAGGAAGCTAGCCACTGATGCATTCTTAATATCCTTTATAAGTAGTTTAAGTTGGTTACACAGGTTGTTTAGGATTGTTTTGTCTTCATGGGCTCTAGTTCTCTGCCAAGTTTTACGAGCTCTTCTTTTATCGTTAACCAACCCTCTCGCTTCAACTGGATAGTACACACTTTTTTGTAATATTTCTTGCTGTTCAGGAGTACTTTCAATGATGCTTTTCAGTTCTTCTTCTATCTTGTATGCGTTTGGAATCTGCACCTGTAGTCGGTAGCTTTCCTCGACTAGCAGCCGAAAGTATTCCCAGTCTGTCTTGTTATTTGTTAGTCTTGGGGGTCTTGCTTTCTTTCCTTGATATGCGGAAAGCCAGAAAGTCAGAAATTTTAGTTGGTTCCCTAGGCCAGTAGGTTGGCTTTCTACTGGAATGAAACTCACATTTTAATGTCCTGCTTGCTTCAAATAGCTCTCTTCCTTGGGAGTAGTTCTAATAGATACCCAGAATATGGAAATACCAAGCGATTTAAGAATTTTGATGTAGTCTTCTTTTTTGGATTATATCTGGGTGGATAGTAAATTGCTGATATACTATAGCTCTTGTTATTTCTGATTTAAATAGATACAGTAGTTACTTGCATAGCTTCCTCCTATCTTTTAGTCTTCGTGGTGTTTAATGTAATCCTTTAATGGTTATCGTTTAATGGTATCCACGTATTATGGCATACGAGGTTCTGGTAAAATGAATTTCTGAGATTAAGCACATATCAATTTTTTGTGTTTGAAAATACTTCTATGTATTTATGGTATGCGTTGCGCAAGGCCACTTGCATTCCAGGTAGCAATTCTTAAATAATGTGTCATTATTTTTTCTTGTTAAGTTTGTATGTGTAAAAAAGGGTGTACGGTGGACCCGGCGTCATCCGGGAACTCAAGCCTAAGAACTTGGTCGTACATTCAAAATCAATCAATCAATCAATTATTTTTTCTTGTTAAGTTTGTATGGACTATAATGACGGTAGTCAATGACTTCTCACGTTTTACTTGACGCATTCGATATTCTTTTCTTTTGGCTCAGCGATGTATTGTCCAGTGTTGCTAGTCTCTGTTCTTGTTTTTTCAGTTGCTCCAGTAGACCAGCGATTCTCGTCTTTGTTCTTGTGCAGCCAGGTGTGAATTTATAGCGTTTATAGCTTCTGTAGTATTTCTTGCAGGACATGGCTTTTCTCAATCTCAAATTAGCCTGAAAGACGAAACAACTAAAACTCGATTTCTAGAAACAACCTGAAATAGTTTAAGCCTAATATTAAAATTTTCCGAAGGCGGCTAAACTGACGAAATTTGTGCTTATCATAGAAATAGGATTTTCAGACATTTTCATTCCTAAATTGAGCAAAAACCAAACTAGCCGCCAAAAGATACTATGTTAAACAAACAAATCACAGAGGTATACTGTTCGGGATTCTGTTTTGAAGAAATACTTACCTGCTGCTTCCTGCCGTGTCTCACCTTGTAACACATCAAATAAATTTAAAAAAAATCTGAGCTAACTAAAATTAGAAGTAAGATTAATTTTATGTAAATGTATTTCTAGAATTAAATAGTTTATGTATTCACTTCGTTATCAATTAAATTCAATTATAATTATTTAATTTATTTAACTAGCAATATATAATTTATGCTCACTGTATCAAACCATTCTTGCGAAATGACATATTTGTCTAGACACACTAAACGAAAATGTACTAACGTTTAGTTGCATACATTTATGTTTTACGTAGGATGTGTTCGTAATTCGGTATAAAAGTCCTACCAACATGACATGTTTAACAAATGGACTAATGGATGGAAAAAGGTTTAGTCAGTTATTCTGTGCGCTTCATCGAGAGAAGAACAAATTGTTTAAAATTGGCTCTACAATTGGTCCTTCGCGCCGGGTGGTAATCAACAGTGCTTCAAACTAGAGCAAATTATCGAAGCCATCCACTGTATTTTAAACGCGCATCAGTATCTAGAGTATTTTAAAACGCACTCGCATTCGAGCAAGAATTGTTAACAAAGAAAGTGCATCACCCGCGTGGTTAAATATGGGTAGCCATTTTGAGACGCTTGCAAACATCGAATTCAGTGCTTTATCAACGCGTTCGCATTCGAGCGAAACTTATATACCTATATTGATGCCAAGTGTTTTATCAACGAATTCCCTCGTCCCAACAGTCAAAATTCACGTAGTCTACTCGTGCAAAATTTACGGACGCAGCCATCTTTAAACTCGTGATTGCAAATCCGGAATATCCAAGTGTATGCAGCCAAGGTATTGGCAGCCAATTTAAGGTATGCATTTTTTATTTTTCAATAGTTAAGTGAAGTGATTAATAAAAACCAAATAAAACGTTATTGCAATGTAGGGCATAGCAGCTCTCGAAAAACAACGCGCGTCGAACAAAGGCCACTGTACGGACATTATATACATTTTATTAAAGCCTCTCACGACGAAACTCCAACTGAAGAATACAAAACACGTCTCGCTCGCGTGGAACAATTAATGTCCGAATTCACGATTATTGAAAATAAATTGTTTGGCTCGATTCCGAAGAAGAATCCGCAATAGATATCCGGATGTATCGATCAACATGACCAACTCAGGTCATCAACACGAAGTCAAGTGGCCAAAGCTTAATATACCCTCTTATCGGGTGATTATAAAAAATGTCAATCGTTTTATGACATGTTTTGTACCACGATACCCGAATCTACAACATTAAGTCCGGTAAAGAAGTTCCAATACCTGATAGGACTGTCACGCGATGAAACCGCAATCCTACTAAAGCATATCAACACAACTGAAAGCAATTACATCGGTGCCCTTAACAAGCTGAGATCTCGATTAGATCGTAAACGGCACACGATTAATGTCTTTGTGCGTACCTTTATACAACCAGCAATTACCATAGTCAACCCAAATAATGTTAAGCAACTCATGGATACTTCCGACGAGCTTATCCGTTGCTTGACGGCATTGGGTGAAAGCGCTGAAGCTCAGGATCATTGGCTAATTTTTTTATTGGTTGAGAAGCTAGACGACAAGTCCAAATTATTATGGGCAGAATACGTAGCCGACTTGGAAAATTCACAATTCTCACATTTATTGGAATTCTTATACAAAAGGATATTTATAATTGCGCATTGTGCGGTGAACGAGATCATTCTTTATACTCATGTAAACAATTTAACGAAATAAATGTTGCACTCCGAAAGGGTTGGATGATATCAAAGTAGAGATGTTTCAATTGTCTCAGCCGAAGATACTTAATAAAGGATTACGCTTCGAAAAGTCGCTGCCAGATTTCTCGTAAAAAGCACCATACTCTGTTCCACACGCAAGAAGACGCGAAAAATAACTCTCAACAAACATCAGCAATAACCGAGTTAACCACATCCCATTGCTCGCAAAATTCATCTAAGTGCACCGTATTACCAACAGCTATCGTGCGCTCGGGAGAGATTCAGGATCTCAATCCACCTTCATTTTGGAATTCTGTGTGCAACGGCTAGGAATAAAGGAAACGAACGCAAGATTATCCATAACAGGATTAGGCAGTTCTAGCGCTGGCTTTACGAAGGGAAAGATGGCAACCGGGATTCTTGGCCGAAAGTTCAATTGGCTGACCCGCAATTTCACAAATTATCCCGCATAGATATTTTGATCGGTGCTGATTACTTTTTCGGTTTGTTGGAGCCTGAACAAATTAAAATTCGTGATATCATATTCACTAAGTTGGATTATCCTAAAGATGGGCGAGAAAAGCAAATCAGTTCCAAACATCAAACCCATTTTATCCCCAGAAGAGACACTTCGCGAGAATCACTTCATATCTCACTTAAAAATAAACAAAGACGGTCGATTCACGATAAAATTACCTTTTAAAAAATCCATAGCATATTTGGGCAAATCTTTGCAAAATGCGATACAGAGATTGAGAGCTATGGAACGACGTTTCGCCTAAGTACCTAAAATTCAAATACATTATCAAAAGTTCTTGCAGGAGTATCTAGCGCTAAACCACATGGAAGAAATTCACGGAGTTTTAAAACACTCTAGTTCTACGACAAAATTGAGAGTTGCCTTTGATGGGTCCTCGAAGACGACAACGGGAATATCTCTGAACGATTGTCTCGCAATTAGACCGACCGTACAAAGAACACTATATTCGACAATTCTCAGAATTCGAGATCATAAATTTGTTGTTTCCGTCGAACAAAAAGTGTTCTAGAAGCCAATTAAATTGGCACTCCGGATTGCATATTCCTATTAGGTATGTTTATTGCCGTCAGTAAAGTAAAGTGACCGAATTTATGTTAGTCCAGAATTTACCCAATTCCATTGAATAACAACGACTCGATTTCTATCAGGTATGTTCGTTGCCATCCGAAAAATATAGTGGCTGAATTTGTGCTAATCATGAATTGACCAAATTTTATTGAACAACAACGACCGTTGAATTAACAATTTTTTGACTAAAATTGTTATAGAAACCAATGAAGTTGGCACATATGATTGCATATTCCTATTAGGAATGTTCATTTTCATCCGTAAAGTATAGTGACCGAATTTGTGCTAATCCAAAATTGACCCATCTTTTTTTGCCACCCGCAAACTGTAGTGGCTTTGTGCTAATTCAGAGTTGGCCCAATTCCATTAAACAAGAAAACCCTTGAATGAACAATTTTCTGACAAACCAAAGAAGCTTGTACTTCTGATTACATATTCCTATCAGGTATGTTCATTGCCATCCTAAAATCGCAATGGCTGAATTTATGCTAATCCAGATTTGGCCCAATTCCTTTTAACAACAAAGACCATTGAATGAACATTTGTCTAACAAAAAGTGTTCGAAACCAATGAAGTTGGCACTTCTGTTTGCTTATTCATATCAGGTATGTCCATTGTCATCCGAAAAACATAATGGGTGAATTTGTGCTAATCATGAATTGGCCCAATTTTATTGAACAACCACTGCCGTTGAATGAACAATTTTGTGACAAAAAGTAATTTAGAAGCCAATGAAGTTAGCACTCCTAATTGCATATTCCTATCAGTTATGCTTATTTTCATCCGAGAAACGTAGTTTCTAGTTTCTTCATTGATTTCTAGAACACTTTTGTTAGAAAATCGTTCATTCAACGGTCTTTGTTGTTCCTTTGGCTATAGAATGTTTTATTTCTATTTTTTAATTTGTTGTTCAACAAAAATATTATTGAACGGTATACCTTTGTATTTTGTTTGTTTCTTTTAGGGGCCAGTTTGTTTGTCCTCACTTTATGAGCGAAAAATTATGAAAATCATATTTCTATGATAAGCACAAATTTAGTCAGTGGCTAAACTGAGGAGAGGCCTGAGGAATGTTTGAAAATTAGGCTTAATTATTTCTGTATTTTTATAGAAATCGAATTTTATTTGTTTTTTCGGCTCCTGGACTAATTGTTTCCCGTAAGCACTAATTAGCACAAATTGAGCCTGCTGCAGTTACCCACACAGATGGCAAGTGTCAATGTTCACATCTGTTTCTATAGTTATAAATTATGGAAACGACTTGTTAGAAATATCAATATTTCTTATGGCTGTAACAATACAAAATCGTTCAGTACGAAATTTAAAACTATTGAGTTAAAACTATTTTGCTGTCAACAAAGATTCTGCACAAGAAAAGCAACAAAGTAAATTTTTAAACGGAAAAATCAAAGCTTTCCTCTTTATTTGCTTAGAAGATTTTCTAGAATTGTTTTAATACTTATTTCTATATACAGTAGAACCTCTGTATGCTGAATATCTAAGAAAGATAAAATATTTGAGGGAATGCTCGGATTATGGGCGTTCAATATCTATAAATCCAATTTAAAGTGCTTTTTAATTTTTTTTGTGAAAGTGTACCATGCTAGTGGTTTTACTATTTTTGTAAATATTAGGAAGCACATTTATGATTTTCATTATATACAATCATTTCAAATGATGACGATGATCTATTAATAAATAAATAATTTCCTATTTATTCCATTTGGAAAACTAGAATTATAAAAGCTCTTTCATCCAGTACATGTATACGGTTATTGCAAATTACTTTTCTTGTGATGGATTATGATTTTTTTTCTACTGCTACTGCTGCTGCTTTGCTCCCTGTACATAAAGTAATTAGAACTCTATAATATATTGGTACGTTAATATTTTATAAATGGATGCTGTTTTAATAATTATAATATACGGTCATAATTAATCTCATCAATTATTAATTACGTCTTAATTTTTGTTCTGATTTTTTAGATATGCGCAGGGGAAATTAGTAAATCCATCAAACGTTTTAATAATTTGCCAAAAATTTCAATTAGCTTGGCAGAAAGAATGATCTAAGTAAGTAACATATTGTTACATATCCGTGTTGGAAAACGATTGCTCGAAATATTTCCAATCCGCAATACATTTTGAAAAGCTTGGAAGCTTTAATTAAATTCCTATTTTAGAAACTTCTAGACGCCGCCCTTGTCTAACAAACGTAAATCAAGATATGTGACGAGGACCAACATTTTCAGAAAATTATATGAAGAAATTCACCAACACTGCCTAATAAAATTATCAACTAATTATCAACTGTAACATTTGAACATAAAAATACCCTCTAGCTGCAAAAAATACTGTTAACGGACTTTTATGTGGACGACGTAATAAGAGGGGGAGATAATCTGGAAGAAATTTTGAAAACACAAAGAGAGGTCGTAAAAAAATATTTCAAGGAGTCAAGTTCAAATTGTTTGAGCCTCTAAAGGTTGGGTATAACAGTTCTAGCAAAATTATTACTGCAAGAATTAGTGTTTGAGGGAAGGTCATGGGATGAAGAGCTGCCATCAGAAATTGAAGTAGATTGGAAAAAATACAAGAAAGTACTACCTAAAATAGAACAAATTATGATTCTCCCGTCGAAACCATTTACACTGTAAAATTTAAAAATATTCCAATAGGATTTGTTTTGTAGTGAAGTTAACAAATTTTTATATTTTTTGTATATTTAGATAAACAAAGGTTTTTTTAATTCTAAAGAAGGCTATTTTTATATCTCTAGATACATTCACGGGGTCTCACTTATATGACTGAATAGCTAAATAAAAACTACACGTGCGTGATGAACAAAATTTAGTGGTGATTAATTATTTATGATGAACAATTATGTATGGTTTTTGGTTTCAATCTATTTTAAACAATTTCTGTTACCGCACCTAGAGATGTTCCTAGTTATTTAAATATATTGATAGTGTAGACTAAGTTCCAACATTAAAATGAACACGGTTAATTTATGATGATATTAACTGTGCCATACAGGCTACTTAGTATAGTTCCATGAATTTTAATAATATTTCAAACTTTGTACCACCGATCCTAGAGATGTTGACGGGATCACCTGTGTCTGACCAAGTAAGACAGACCAGTCACAACCCTATGAGTGTGGTGAATGGGATCCGATTATGATGATTAATAATTTGTCTAGAGACATTTGTACTATAATTGTTCACGAGATCTCTCTCATATATTCGATTAGGTCAGGAACTTTTCTAGCGATATTGTGAAAATGGGACACGAATGGTGATTTTCACCATGTTTTCCAAAATTTAAAACTTGTTCATTTTCAATTTTATTCTCAATTGTATTTTTGCTAATTGGAATTTTATCCCATTGACATTCCCAAATAAGCTACGAACCCGAGTTCCTGTAAAATCAATCAAACAACGTAAATCCTAGAGATGTTCACAGGATCACGTTTATACTTTTGGATAGTTCAATGTTTCGAGTTTCGATAATTCCTGACAGGGTTCGATTTTGATGATATTTACTGTGCCAGTCACGACTTATAAGTTTGCCCAATTGAATCAATTGACATTCCCAAATTATTCAGTTTTTATGCCTATTTTCGTGTTTTGTCACATTTAGATAATACGGAAATTAGAAAAAAGGATGATGCTAGTTCAAAAATCATCATACTAGACTAGGCGCTTGTCAGCGGTATAATCATAGCTCTGAACTTATAAACGTGACCTATGTACATTTCTAGGATTTCAGTTATTTGATTAATTTAACAATAAATCGGGTTCGTAGCTTATTTGGGAATGTCAACTGAGTAAAATTCCAATTGGCGAGAATACCAAAATTTCCAATTGAGAATAAAAGTAAAAATGAAGAAATTTTTAATTTTGGGAAACATGGTGAAAATTATCATTCGGGTCCCATTTTCAAAATATTGATAGAACATTTTCTGACGTAATCGAATAAATGAAAAAGATCCCGTGAACATTGCTGGCCGACGGACAAGTTCAAAATCATCATAATTTGATCCCGTTCACCAAACTCATAAGATTTTGACTGATCTGTCTGACCATGTAGATGAGACCCCGTGAACTAGAGTCGGTGAAAAAAGTATCACAATTTTCTCTGTTTTATCTCAAATTAGAGAACTCAGGAACTCCTCTTATATAAACGTTAAAGATTATCTAAAAATGTTTTAATTTCACTACAAAATAAACCAAATTGGAATATTTTTTTTTAAATTAAACAGTGTAAATTTTTGGTATGTATTTCACAATCATAGTTGTGTGGTACTCTACTCCAGTCCAAATTATTACAATCAGTTTGAGAGAACATCGATTTTAAGTCTTTAACAACACACCTACATACGCTTGGCCAAATTCAATGGTAATTCTGAGCTAGGTAAAAGGAAAGCCTCATAAATTCCAGACATTTGTAGCAAACAGATTCACAATTACAAACAATAATTCAACCGTTGCAGTAGAATTATGTAAGTTCAACTGTAAAACCAAATCATCTATATTCACACCCACTATGGTGGCATGAACCAAAACTGCTAAGGTGCCAATGTCAACCATTTCCTCAATTTCCACTTTTAATAAGGCGCAACAAGTAATGGCATTCGTGATGCGTTTTACAAGAAGTATTTAAAGATCACACATACCGGATTCAATAACAAGCACATCAGAAGAACTTACATTAGCGCTAATTAGCATTATTAAAGATCTACAGGCATCGAAGTACAATGAGAAGATAGATAATTTGAAAATAAATAAAAGAATCGTAACGGAAGTAAAATACGCCAATGCGCGAATGAATTCAACTCACTCTAGTGAAAATTCAAAAACGTTTTAAACAACAAGAGATAAAATCATGCATTAGGCGTCAAAAATTCAATTATAAATTAAGACACCAACTGATGCGAAATTTACATGACGTTAAACCCGCTCCAGTCTCAACATTTTCCAAAAATGGAGTTGATTATGGACCGTTTACAGTAAGAACTACTTAGGGTAGAGGTTATAAATCATATAAAGGTTACTTTGCCATATTTCTATAAATGGTGACAAAAGCAGTACGTATCTAGGTAGCATAAGGGTTAACAGTGGATGCATTCATTGCAGTGTCGCATATAAACGGTTTAAAGTAAAATGAGGCCATAGGCATTGGCATCAATTTAATAGGTCCAAATTTTGAACTATAGAAATCCATCACAAGAAACTTAGAAATGGATGGGACGACGTGACATGTCATTGGTAAAGCAGTAAAGTCAACATAAAATCATTTATAAAGAATGGTTTGAACCCAAACTATCGCCTTTGAAGGATTAGCGTCAGTTATTAGCGCAGATAGAAGCGTGCTTAAATTGAGGCCGTTAAGCCCAATTACCAACGATGCGTCAGATTTTTAAATTTTGTCTCCAAGTCACTGTTTGATGGGGGATGCGATAATCGCTCCTCCTTAACAACAATTAGATCTCGAAAAACTCGGGAATCTGAATCGATGGAGCCTAATATAGTTAAAACAAAACTTCTCTATCAGGTGATCACTGGAATATCTTAAACAAATACATCAACGATGGAAATAGGAAAAGCGGAACAAAAGCTACAACCAGGTCAGTTAGTTTTAATCCGAGATAACTTCGACAAAATGGTTGTTGGCCCGGATAGCCAAGATACCCTCTGGAAGCGATAATAAGGTTCGAGTGACAACTGTTCTTGAGTCTGGGAGTACCTTCTTTAAGTTTCCGATATCGAAGCTATTGCCGCCAGTCGTGTGCGTCTACGCGTATTTCTGCTTTTTTTATAAGGAGGAAGCCATCTTACAGTTTTCCAGTTCAAATTGGGATTTTCAATAAATTATATTTTTGCAAACCAATTACTTGAAATTAGTACGTTTGAAATAATTCAATATTCAAATTAATTTTCAAATTTTTTATTATCAATCTGTTCAAGATAATATTACTCGGCAAATTGGTTTCTATTAACAGAGATATCCAATTTTTTCCATAGCTGTCATTATTTGGTCATTAATTTTCGCAAATATAAAAATTTCGACAAAATATTCGAACTAAATTTTTCAGTTTAATTTAATTGGAATATTTTGTTTAAATTTTATTTTGAAAATTATTAGTGTCAGCTGCCACGAGTTTGGCATTCTTTATTCTTTGATCCCTCCAATTGCTTTGGTCATAATAGTGTGGCGCCTAGTACTCCCAGCAATCATAAAATTCTTCCCATTTACTGAGCACTTGCAATAAGCGGAAATGATCACCATTGATGTAATTAAAGTGGAGCGATATCCAGTTACTGAGAGCATCGCGTCTATCGTGACATTTTCTTCGAAATATTTCAACTTTTAACTGGCAAGAATCATTATTTAATCATTTTAAAGTGAGAACATTGCCAATTTGTCCATTGAATTTTCGGTGAGTGGCTTCAAAAGTGTACGCCGGAAGCTCACGTGACTGATATCCCTTCTATATAGTTACAAATCTATTCGAAATCAAATTACATCTTTAAAGAGAATAAATTAAGTGTTGGTATGTAATGTGCTTTTATGGACTTTATTTATAATTCTAACGGTGTACGAGGCTAAAACCGCAGCTTTAAACGTACTTCCCTTTGCAATGTGCCAAGCGTCACGTATTCATCAAAAGAAGATGAATATTTGAAACTTCATATTGACATGTTTTATCAAAATTTGTTAGTAGTAGAAGAAAATCTTTACAGAAGTTAGTGTTTTGATCGTTCTTTTTGGTTTGACCTTCATTCAAATGTGCAGTTTTTCACTTTCGGTTAACTTTATAAGATTTAATAAAAAAATTCCTAAAAGAATACCTAACGTAAAATTTGTAATGTGTAAAATTACTTACACTAAACGGGACAAAGAAATTTGAAAAATGTGAAAATTACTGGTCTACCATAATCGTTGCCAACCCGAATGTCTTAATTGGAATTTTATAATATGGAACAATTCCATCTAGCTTCAGCTCGGAAGTATCTACAGCTATACTGCTGTGGGCAAAAAGTAGTAAGACTTTTTAATTTAAATTTCGCACGGAAAACCATTCGTCGAAATATTTGTTTTTCTATGTTGGTATAATTGTCAGTGACATCAGTGCTAAATGCCACATTAAAATAATCATTAGTGTTTAGTATACGCTTGTCTTTCTGCAGTACAAAAAGTGCATTCAGCGATTTTTACAATGATTGAAATTATTCAACAAAGAAGTTCCATTAAATTTTGTATGCGGATTTTGTGGTGTCGAAACGTTCAGAATGTTGCAAAACGCCTTCGGTGATAATTGTATGTCACGAGCAAGTGTTTTTGATTGGTACAAATTATTCAAAGAGGGTCGAGGACATGTTGACGACGAACCACCTCTAGGACGGCCATCAACATCAACTGATGATCAACACGTTAATAAAATCAAGGAATTAGTGCTCGAGAATCGACGATTAACAGTCAGAGATCTTACTGGCATCGTTGAAATATCGGAAGGATCAGTGAAAACCATTTTGAAAGATCATTTGGGCCTAAGAAAAGTGAAAGCACGATTGGTTGACGTCTGTGGAACAATGCTTTCCGACTACCAGGATGTCATGAAACGTATTATAACTGGCGATGAGTCTTGGATCTATGCTTACGACCCGGAAACAGACGATCAATCGGCCGAATATCGTGCCAAAGTAGAGTCGAACACGAAAAAACCACGTCAAAGCAAGTCAAAAATTAAGGTGATGTTGACAGTTTTCTTCGATTATCGAGATGTGGTGCACTCCGAATTCCTTCCGACCGGCCAAACTGTCAACAAGGAATACTATTTAAGTGTTATGCGTTGTTTGCGCGAAGCTATTCGTACAAAGAGGCCGGAATTATGGGTCGACAACTCTTGGTTTTTATACCACGATAATGCACCTTCTCATACTGCATTGGATTTACGTGATTTTTTCGCCAAAAATTCCACTAATATCGTTCCGCAACCAGCGTATTCGCCTGATTTAGGTCCGTGTGACTTCTGGCTGTTCAGCAAACTCAAGCGACCGCTCCGTGGAAACCTTTTTGAGTCAATTGAAGACATTAAACGTGAATCGCTACGCGCACTGTAGGCTATTCCGGAAATTGACTTTAACAACTGTTTCGAGTATTTGAAAAAACGTTGGCACAAGTGTATTGAGGCCGGAGGGGATTACTTTGAGGGGGACGAAATAGATTTGGAGAAATAAATAAAGGATTTTAAAATTATGAACAAGGTTTTACTATTTTTTGCCCACAGTATTATGTTTTTAAGAATTGGGAGAGCTACTATATGTCGGAGTGAACGGAATTCTATGATGTACTTTGCCTTAACCATATTGGTTTCAATTAAATTAAATACGGAATGCCAATAAGGAACTACTACGAAGTTCCACCACCATATTTATGAAAAACAAAGAAACATCAAGAACTATCTATCACAGAAGGTCGAATCGATTGACAAAGTTATTTTTGAGTTAAAAATGCTAGTAATCGACAATTTAAGTGTATCGGGCCAATGTTTCCAATTAGTAGTTAAATAATTTCTACTCTCTATTTTGAAAGATAAAAAAATCACATCCAGTATAGATAGATAAAGCCCTTTGTATACTTATCACACGCAATACGAGTACAAAAAACCAAATTCGGCTTGATCCCTTCACAATGTTTCACATCCGCTAATGTCCCACGAGAATATCCGGTATTTGTACTCATATACGATTTCTCTTATACAGTAACGCATATATACCAGAGACAATAAATAATTGCGTTGTTCGGGAGATATTCATCTCTTGCGCTGGGTTGCTTGTTCACATCTATTCATCTGGGCGATTCCGTTCATTGAAAAGAAAATTATTATAGATTTTTCTTCTTTTTTGTTTGGTTTCGAGCACACAACAAAATGATTTGTATTTGTGAATGGTAGATGATTTTGGTACGTGAATTGACTTTATCATTATTTGGCCAAAATTAAATGAAATTGAATTTTATTACAACGATATTGTGTATATAGTTTTGTATTTATTTGTAAAATGTCAAACTGAATTAATTAGAATTTCCGTTGTTATGTTTTGACATGGAAAAATGATTAATTGAAAGTGAAATTCTCGAGTGGATTTTTTTTTTCATATTTGTATTTTTTATTATGTGATTGACAAGCTACTTTACAAATTATAAAGCAGCGATGGTGTAACTTTTTCGAAATGCGGAACCTTTTTAAGCCAAACAAAACATTTTACAATTCGCCACTATATCAGATTACTTTTGATTTCTGGTACCGTACGTATTTATTTAAATAATTATTCGCCTAAAATATTTAGAAACTTAAAATTGTAATATTTTGCACCAGGCCCTTGCCCTTATTTTCTATATTGCTATTAAATTAGCTTACCTTAGGTTAGTCTTGTTCTAAAAAATCCTGGCTACTGCATATTTAATTAAAATGACACTTGAAAAGAGCTACGCTGACGGTTGTTCTATTTTTATTCGGAAGACTAAAAAATTTCAGCGTAACTTGTTTCAATTTAAGCTTAGTGTTCAATGCGATCATTAGTTAAACACAGAAAACTAATTAATCGATTAATCTCGAGTGAGTATTCAATAACAGAGATCCATTTTAAAATAAACGTGGTGATGTAAAATACACTCATGATGGAAGCATGGAAAAGTAGTAGACTTCCAAATAATGTAGATGGTTTGCTAAAGTGTCTAATCAGTTACTTGAATCGATAAAATTATCAAACTTTTTCAACATTTGGAATGAAATCGGCAATTTTTAAAACTGTGCTGTGGCAGTTGACATACATCAATTTTATTTTGTTTGATTTCCCGTTTGAATAGCAAAGTGCTCTACTATACCGGATTCTAAGGTAGATGTATACTTAACGTAGCCAACTTCAATTGAATGCTCAATTTCTGTATGTTAAATTCAATCAATAAGCGACACTCATTTTCGTTTGAAACTTGAATTATAAAACGTGTAAGACAAATTTAACTTCTACAACTCTTTTGAGGCCCTATGTAAAAAACGTGAGGTACACGATAGAAGTCAATAACGATCAACCCGCACAATTATGATATACCAAATATTTGTATTATGTCTTGCGGTTCACGATTTTTATTTTAATTGTTTGATCTGAGTACTGATTATCACAAATACGAGTATTACACAAAATTTTTGTATGCATGCAATTTAAACTTAAAATTTGTCCATAATTGTTTTATAGATACATCGTTAAGAAAACGAGCCCTCACATTTGTGAGCCGTGGGGTTACTCTTATATAATTTGCCTTGTTTGAAATTTTTAGGCGCACAGTAACTGTCGTCGAGAAAAAAACTATGCTATGATGGCAGATAAGCAACGGAATACTCAAATCGATTTCCGACTTGTGTGTGAAGCAATTACTGAATCTCCTAATTCGAGGCGGAATTCTAGAAGATCTGTAATTTTGTTTTTTGGGATTTTTTGGGCTTCCCAATGCCAAGTTAATGAAATGGTGTGCAACTTTAACAGTTTTCTCAAACATGCGATAATACTCCATCATCTGGTCGCAAATGTTCACCCCACGCAACATTGATGTACTTCCGATATCTTTTACACCAACGGATTCGGGACTCCGGGATAATTCCAGATATAGTCGAGGCAGCGATTACCGATTTCGTGCGTTTTTCTATTTAACAAATGCCACTTTATTTGAGACAAACTGGTGGGATTCACCTCGATTCTTTAGTTTATTGTCATTGAAATTTACCTCCTTAATTCTGTTTTTTAGGATAGTGCCGGTTGCTTTGAAATTGAGTTCGTTCCACTACAAATCCACTACTAATCCTTTGGATGTAGTACCTACGTCGTCCTGGACACCGGCCAGTGAATGGAATCATTTGCTATGATGGTATCTATTCCGAACTGCATTTATTTTAGGTGTAACTTGCCAAAACATATTTGTTTCTGCCTTTTCTGGAATCTTTAAAACATAAGCATAATGTAGGATGCACCAAAGAATTTTAAGTCCGTTTTTGGTCATGGTGTATGAAATTTTCTCCAATGAGTACCCAACCCCGCCTTACAAAACATTGCCATACGGGAAAAAGTGATGCAACCCATAATCAAAAATATTCCGAATAATTTTTTTTTAGTTCTGTGGCGGTAGTTTTAAGAAGGATGCCTTTTTTATTAAAATAATACATGTTAGTATATAACGTGGCATCTTTGAAGTGTTTTTCGTTAAAATATCTACGAAAATATTCGATAAGCAATTTTAATTCTAGATTTGACTGCTTGCATCAGTTAGTGGTAAAATGTTTCATTCGAAATTCAAAATAGGCCAACCAGAAGATTGATCCGTGTTTACCGTACTGATCGTCGGTTTGCTTTGGGCCTAAAATAATATAGTCGATACATATTTTGTCGATGATTTTGATATAAAAACTTACTAATTCACTATTATCGCATTCCTGGTCTGCATCATCATCATCAGCTTCCTCGAGAATATCCTCACGAATAGATCCCGGCATAATGAAATTTGGATCACCAATGTCGTAATCTTCAACATCTTCTGGTTGTGTGTGGTTCAAGAAGTAGACGTTGTAATTGATCTTCATCAACCAACCAATTCCCTTTTGCAAACACCACTAGATAAACTATGTAGTATTAATAATTGAGTCATATTTATAAGGACCAGATGTTAAAATCGTGAACTTTTTATGCTCAAAATATAAATATTAAACATTTTCAGATGTCATAAATAAATATCTACTAAAAATTGAATTAAATTTGGTTCATTATTCAACAAATATTAATACTCGGCGTTTGGATCGGGAGGTACCGGGTTCGAATCCCGATAGGGGCAGGATGCAAAGTGAAATTTCATCAACAGATTTCGATCTGTGGTGAAATGTAACACATCT
Organism: Nephrotoma guestfalica; assembly: GCA_963691935.1. Lineage (NCBI taxonomy): Eukaryota > Metazoa > Arthropoda > Insecta > Diptera > Tipulidae > Nephrotoma > Nephrotoma guestfalica. The sequence continues at coordinate 34,867,529 of OY829914.1, read as the reverse complement.
ATGACCCCCTGTCGGTGTGCAAAACTCATGGGCCGACCCATCTTCCATGCTGGTATAGGCTGGCATGGAGCTTGCAATGTGCAGATGGTCTTAAAATCGGTCCTATAGCCGTACGTCCTCGAGTTGGCCGCAAGGCGTAAAGTAAGGACGTTAAAAGCATAACCGCGGAAGAGCAGGGTGAGCCTTGAGCCCCAAAACAGATCGCATAGTTACCAATAAAAAAAAAAAAAAAAAAAATATTAATACTCACATTGATGAGATTTCCGCGTATTATGGTATGGTATAATCGACGGGTTTTAATAGAGTAAATAAACCGGTTAATAGATGGAACACAAATAAGTTAAAAGAAAATAAAAAATAAAAAATATGGTCGCTATTAATCACAACAGTTACAATTGAGGCAAAGACGGAACTCGAAAGGGGTAATACGATCTTTATATGGATGGTGGTAATGAAGCCACCAATCTAATTTCACTTCGGCTTTTATTTCGTTAAACTACAATCCAAAAGATTTTTTATTATTTTTCAGAGGTCCGTCCTAGCAGCCATAGTTCCGTAGAACTAAGTTTAAACATCACTGCCTCCAATTGAGTTTGAGTGTGTGATGAATAGACAATTAGATTTTTTTTTTGCTTTTATATTATTGTTGTTGCGTATCTATTAAATTATATATAATTTGGTAATATTCCCCAGTCTCCGCTTCACATTGTTTGTTAATTCAGAGCAACAACCAATTTTTCGACTTTACCAATAATTTATCTCCAGCTATAGAATAAAATTCAATTTAACCGACAAAATGACCCTCCAATTTTCAATTTTCTTAAAAATAATAGATCCTCGAAGGTCGTTTTTCATTTGATGACCCATCTATGTATCATTTTGATATTCTATATTTGTTTTAACATTTTCCAAATAACAATACCCATTAGATATATGGAGTTGTATGTACGAGTATGTAAGAGACACAAAATAAGAAAAATTATATATTTATTCGTGTTGTGAATTGACAAGTGAATATTATATCCCAAACTCACATCGCATCTGTATCGTAGATAAAGATATACGCAGAATGGGAAATATATCTCGAGATTATCAATCAAAATCAAATATAATCAAAATTTATTGGATAAAAAAATAACAAATACAACAATGGTACGACATATTTATCCAAGGGTGGGATAAGGGTTTGGATTTGGAAATGGACTGGGATACGGATATCCTGTAGGATAACGTGTCGTTGTTGTAGTCCTTGCTGTTGTGTAATTGGAATAACCTATTGGATTGTAATAATTGTTATTGTTTCCATATCCAGTATTTCCATTTTGTCCATTTCCCCAATCACCTGCACCTGGTGGACCCCAACCACCCCCACCACCTGGCGGACCCCAACCACCGCCACCATCAGGTTGACCCCAGTCACCTCCTCCACCTGGAGGTCCCCAACCTCCTCCATCCCCACCTCCGGGTCTACCCCAATCACCATCACCATCACCAGGACCATCATGTCGATGTTTAACCATTTTCAACTCATGTAACGCAGACAACTATATAGGAAACAAAAAATGTTGCTATTTATTCTTGATCTAACATCTTCACAATTTTAAAAACTTACCGAACCTACAATCAAGTAGGAACATATTATTAAACTAATTAAGTACATCATGTCATAAACTCTTCAAATTTGTTACTACCGCAAAATTAAAAATAAACAACCATTTATAGTTAAAATAAACAAATTTGGCTTCCGGTAATTTACACATCTCGCTGTGTGCATAGATGTGAACCGTCAAATACACAATCGCTTATTAAATTGAAAATTAAAATAATTGCGGTAAATTTTTAAAACCACTTACCATATCCGCGTGTGCAGAAATATCTTTATATGTAATTTTACGTACATTTATGGTGACAGCTTCCGGGGTTTTCTATAGACTTAATTAAGCTATTTAATCATATGTTTGGAGTTTTGTAGGTCAGTTTTGTGCGCGGGGGATGTTCTTTATAGTTAGTTACAGTTCGCTTAGTCAAAAAATTTAGTTCAGCTCGGAATCGCAAATCGCAAGAACATTTATATTTTAAAATGAAAGGGGTTCACCCTCAAGTTTTGTAAGCACTCGAACAATTTTCCATGGTTCTTTGTTTCAATACAATTTTGCGTATTATGTAAAAAATATAAACCGACCATGACCCATACTAGGGTAATTATCGACCGATTTCGAGGCAAATATGTCGACTGTTGTATATTTACAGTTTATGTGCTAGACATCGGCGGTAAAATGGCGAACACTATAGTGTTGTGTGATTGCATTGGATTACGTTTAGACTGAATTGATCTAATCAGTTGCTTATAATCTCGAGCTTTGTCACGATATTAATAGTGTTTGATCACCATAGTGTTATGTTCCGAGTATTTCAAATGCAGACTGTTTTACATGATTTTTCGAATTCTTGTAATCGGGTTCTCGCCCACTTACATTAATTGTCGGAATTATTTTGACCAAAGTACAGTTCCGGGCGTATTCTGCAACTCGCCTAAGCCGAATGACAACTTCTGCCTAGAATAATACCAAGCAGTGATGTTCGCTCTATTCGAGGTCAGTGAGAAGCTACCGAGGTCAGTGAGAAGCTATACCGAATATGTTAACAATATAATCTCTAGCTATGATGTCGGGATGGTTTTGGGTCAGAATTTAATACAAATTAATTACAATTCTTTGATTAGCCCTAGACCACCCTTATAACTTGCCTAAGGGTACATTTTACCCGAAAACGACGGTTTATTTTAAAAATGTCAACTGAAATACTTTAAATAATTTATTATACCTGGCCGCCTCCAGATTTATGTGAATTGTTACTTTAGAGTTCTTGTAGAGAAGGTAGGACAACGTTGTTCAGGTGTAGAATAATTTATTTTTGTGTCAGGTTAGACGGAATTGGTTTCAAACGGTAACGGTTTCACACATGTAATTTGAAGGACGATTTTACCACATTGAATAGTTTATTACACCAGAGCGCGTTTAGATATTGGGTTAAATGTTAGTCCACTAACCTTGGGAAGGGCAACTCAATAGTATTCAGGTGTGTAGTAAACTATTTTTGTGTCAGGTTGGACTGACTGGATTGAGATGGTAAATGCTTTTAATATGTAATTTAAAAGTCGATTTTACCAGATTTAATAATTCATACAGCAGACCGCCACCCTATGATATTGAGTCAAATATTACTCCAATAGTTTTGTTGAGAACAAATCAACCTGACCACACTATTTAATTAATGTTTTTTGCTAGGTTAGACGGAATTGGCTTCAAACGGTAAGGGTCCAAATGTGTAATTTAAAGATTGGTTTTATCACCTACAATAATTTATTACTCTAGACCATCAACAGATGTTTGGTCGAAAGTTACTTTATGAATCTTGTAGAGGGCAGCTAATCCTTATCCATCTGTCGATTAAATTATTTTTGTGTAAGGTTGGACGGAATTGGATTCAGACGTAACGGTCTTTTCTTATTTTGTATTGATTAATTAGGCTTCAAATATGCAAAATGTCGATTTTACCAGATTTAATAATTTATTAGGCCTGACCGCCACCAGATATTATGAGTGAAATGTTCCTTTTTGGGTCTTGTGAAGAGAAGTCAAACTGAATTGGCTTCAGACGGTAAAGTCTTCAAATAACTAGTTTAAAGGTCGATCTTATCCAAATGGGTATTTCAAAAATTCCAAGGATTTAACCCAATATCTGATAGTGGTCTATTGTAATAAATTGATAAGGGTGATAAAATCGATATTTCAATTACATTACATTTAATTACAAGGCAATTTCATCTATCTTGACACAAAAATAATTTGTTAACCACTTTATGATCAGTTTGATTTGCTCCCCACAAGGCCCATGTAGTAAAATTTGAACCAATATGGCGTGGCGGATTGGTATATTAAATTATTAAAGGTGGTAAAACCGAGTTTTATATTACAATTTGATCCCTTTATCGCCAGATTCCGATCATAAATTGAACCTTAGGCGAGTTATAAGTGCGGTTTTGAATTAACTAATGTAATTAATTCTAGCACACGAACCACCCCGATATCATGGCTTCATGAAATGTTACAATTTTGGCGGTGCAGGTTACTGTAATAAAATTGGGATTTGTTGTAATAAATTATGGTCTAGGTTCCATTGAGGCGGACTAATTTGTTCAGTGCAGGGTTTAAGCACTTACAATGTCCCATAAATGCATACAATTGAGAAAACTATAAGTAACTAACTAAATATAACTAATAATTTATTTACCGTGGTATAAATGTTTAGGTCCTCTTCATTAAAATGAATTTTGGGTTTCGATTTGTTACCTTTTAGGATATTTGCATAAGGAACACCCGGCTCGTTGGTTTGGTGACTATTGTATTTTTTGGTAACATGGCCCTCTGATTAAATTGCATATTGAGCATTCGTTGGTCAGATCTCATTTTAGAGTATATTTTTCTTTTTAAGTCCAGATACACTGCGCATCCCCTGTAATTTGCAGTATGATTTTCACTGCAGTTACTACAACGTTTCACAGTTGGGTCATTGCGAGATTTATCATACTGCTTGGAGTCGTGAAGTTCCCCACAAATAACACAAACTTCATTTAAGATGCAGTATGCTGTCGTCGTTCCGTATTCTTGGCACTTTATGCATTGAACTGATCCAGAGCTCTTCTTAGGTTCTTCAATTACTATTTTGCTTTGTAGCATTTATTTTAGGTTGTAAATCTTGTGAACTACTTTTTACTTTTCTTCCTCTGGCTCTAGTTCCAAACGGAACATTGATTGGGGTACCTTCTCACGGTTCACTATATTACCAATAGATTTGGCATGGAAACCTTCTGCCACAAGTGTGGCTTGTATGTCGTTAACATCTACGCAGCTTTCAATTCCTTTTAGCACAACAGTCAGCCCTTTTTGACGTTTTTGCTGGTATGTGTAATTTTTTTACCAACTTCGTCAACATGGTTAACTAGGACTCTGAAGGCATCGATTTCGAAGGTTTGTATCATTGTTTAGTTTGTATTACCTCTTTTGAGCGGACCAATATAAAATTTAGAATCTGTTAATGTTGCGATTTCATTAACCAGTTTATTATTAAACGCTTCCCTTAAATAAATTGGAGGTGGTTTCTCAGTTTTCAATTTCGTCGCTGTATTGAGGTCAGCAATCTTTAAACTAGAGTCCGGGTCACTTTGCTCCTGTCAGTAAACGGGACAGATCTCAGGCTACGTTTTCTTTTAGATTGAACAGTGATATATCTACCCAATCCCGTTTGCACTAGAGTTCGTCGCACTGAGTTCATTATAATTGTTTAAGGTGTCTCAGCACGAGTACCGGATTTAATTTTAAAGAAAAACACATTTATTTTTGAGTTAAGTAAACATTCCCGGTATTTCCTCTTTAAGATGTGCAACTGTTTCAGGCTTATTCGCATACATCTTTTCCTTCACATAGCCTCAAAGAAAAAAAGGCCATCGGTGTTAGATCGCAAGATCTTGGTGGCCAATGTTGATCGCCAAATCGAGAAATGACACACAGTAACACCATTGTTTCATGTGCTGTGTGGCAGGTCGCACTGTACCTGTTGGAAAAACATGTCCTTCACATTAATTACATCCAATTTGGGCCACAAAAACTCTGTTAACATTTCGCGATACCGCACTCGATTAACAGTTAGCAAATTTCCAGCCGCATTTTCAAAGAAATACAGCCCAATTACTCCGCCAGCAGAAAATGCACACCAAGCAGTTACTCGCGGTAGATGCATTGGTTGTTTGAGTATCACACGAGGATTTTCAGTACCCCAAATCCGACAGTTTTGCTTATTTACGTATCCGTCGAGTTGAAAATGTGCCTCATCTGAAAAAATGATTTTCTTCGAAATATTCCCATTAATTTGATGATGTTCCAAAACCCAATCAGCAAATTCACGGCGCTTCGCATGGTCCCTTGGCTTGATTTCTTGCACCAATTGAACCTTGTATGCGTGCAAATGCCGATCTTTTACCAAAATTCGTTGCATGTAGCATAGTGCTTCTGGAAATGTTTACTTCTTCACCACGATGCCGAATGGAAGTTCCTGGATTATCGGCTTCAGATTCCCTAACTGTGGCTATATTTTCGAGTGGCCGACAAGGACCACGACGAACAATCCATCAGCATAAATTTGGTCTCAAATTTTGTAATTAACGCTTCATTATCCATTCATTTGGCGCATTATTGCGACCGAAAACTTGACGTAATTGGCGAACTGTTTTCGCAAAAAATTTACCATTTGTGGAATGTGTTTTTACAATAATTAAACGTTGTTGATTTGAATACTTGTCCATATTCTTAAATCGCGTGGTCTGTACGTGACAACTGTCAAGAAAAAATCACCGTACAACTCGTATTAACAAAATGGCAGCAAATTTAAATCCGGCGCTCTTGCTGAGACACCTTTTACGACCAAATCGAATTTCATGAAAAACGTATATCAAATGATGGCATAAGAGTTCCTCTTTATAAAATTGGTCTCATCAAAAACTACGAGATTTTTCAATTAGTTAAGCCAGGGCCCACCAGACAACCCCTTACAAGCATTTATCATTTAAATCGTTTGAGCTAAGAAAACAATTAAAACGTGAACCCGGGGCCCAAGATGAGCCTTTACATGATTTTTCCCGAAATCAGTGTCCATCGCAATCGGTTCTTGGTACTGGAAAAGCTTCTACAAGAAAAAATTAATCCAGGGCCCACCACAAAAAATTAAAAATTAATCCAGGGCCCACCAGACAAGCCCTTACAGGAATTTTCCCGAAATAATGATCCATCGCAATTGGTTTTTGTACTCAAAAACCGCCTTCAAGAAATTTTGATTAAAATCATTTGAGATAAGAACACACATTAAAAATGAACCCGGGGAACAGGCAAGGTCGTACTCGAAAACCACCTTCAAGATGTTCATTTAAATGACCACTAGACAAAGCCTTATACGTTTTTTTCCGAAATCAGGATCCATTGCAATCGGAACCTGGTACGAGAAAACCTCCTACAAGCAGTTTCCATTTAAATGGTTTGAGCGGAGAAAAAAAAATAAAAATTCAATCCGGGGCCTCTTATGAAATTTTCGACAGCGTTTGTTTTCGATATAATAGAAAAATTTACGACAGCTCTTAAGGTGTCGAATATCTTTACGAATACATAAAATTATAATGAAAATATTAAATTTTGAAACAAATAATTTTAATTATTAAAATTTAATAAGTTTAATTATAAAAAAATTTCCTAATTCAAATTTATTGAGATTTTTATATTTTCGAAACAATCGAAAATTTCATAATATCTTTTTTTGATGGCCCACCAGACAAGCCCTTACACGATTTTTCCCGAAATCAGGATTCATCGCAATCGCTTCCTGGTACTAGAAAACCTCCAATCATGCAATTTTCATTTAAATCGTTTGAGCTAAGAAAACAGTTAAAAATAAACCAGGAGCCCGTCAGACAAGGTGGGTCCATCGCTATCGGTTCCTGATACTCGAAAACCGCGTTCAAGCAATTTCCATTTAAATCGTTTGATTGGAGAAGTACAAATTAAAAATCAACCCGAGGCCCACCATAAGTGCCCTTACTCGATTTTTCCCGAAATAAGGACCCATCGTAGTCGCTTCCTGGTACTTGGAAACTTCCAAGAAGCAATTATTATTTAAATCGATTGAACTAAGAAAACAAATTAAAAATGAACCCGGGGCCCATCAGACAAGGTCGTACTCGAAAACCGCCTTCATTTAAATCGTTTGGGCGGACAAAAAAAAATAAACCCGGGGCCCACCAGACAAGGCCTTCCACGATTTTTACCGAAATCAGGATCCATCGCAATCGCTTCCTGGTGCTAGAAAACCTCCTACAAGTAATTTTCATTTAAATCGTTTGGACTAAGAAAACAATTCAAAATAAATCCGGGCCCGCCAGACAAGGTGGATCCATCGCCATCAGTTCCTGGTACTCGAAAACCGCCGATCATTTGAGCGAAGAAACTAAAATTAGAAATAAAACCGAGGTAGTAAATAAACTCCTAAGTTTTAAAATATCTTTACGAATACATAAAATTATAATGAAAATATTAAATTTTGTTTCAAATAATTGTAATTAGTAAAATTTAATAAGTTTAATTATACAAAATTTTCGTAATTCAAATTTATTGAGACAATCGAAAATTTCATAATAGCTATTCTCGATGTTATCGAAACGTTCGATATTCTCGGAAATAAACACTATCGAAAATACCACAATAGGCCCCCAGACAAGCCCTTATACGATTTTACCGAAATAAAGATCCATCGCAATCGCTCTCTGAAAAATGAACCCGAGGCCTACCAAACAAGCCTTTATATGCAATCGCTTCCTGGTACTAGAAAACCTCCTATCATGCTCTTTTCATTTAAATCGTTTGAGCAAAGAAAACAGTTAAAAATAAACCTGGATCCCGTCAGGCAAGGTGGATCCATCGCCATCGGTTCCTGGTACTGGAAAGCCGCCTTCAAGTAATTTTCATTTAAATCGTTTGAGTGGAGAACAACAAATTAAATATCAACCCGAGGCCCACCAGAAGTCCCCTTATACGATTTTTCCCGAAATTAGGACCCATCGCAGTCGCTTCTTGGTATTAAGAAACCTCCAACAAGCAATTATCATTTAAATCGTTTTTTGCTAAGAAACAATCAAAAATGAACCTGGGCCCACCAAACAAGCACTGACACAATTTTTCCCGAAATAAGGATCCATCGCAATCGCTTTCTGATACTAGAAAACCTCCTATCATACAATTTTCATTTAAATGGTTTGAGCTAAGACAACAAATTAAAAATAAATACGGAGCCCACCAGACATGGTTGATCTATTGGCATCGGTTACTGGTACTAGAAAACCGCCTTCAAACAATTTTCATTTACATCGTTTGAGCGGAGAAAAAATTTAAAAATTAACGTGAGACCCACCAGCTAAGCATTAACATGATTTTTCCCGAAATCAGGATCCATTGCCATCGCTTCCTGGTACTAGAAAACCTCCTATCATACAATTTTCATTTAAATGGTTTGAGCTAAGACAACAAATTAAAAATAAGCACGGAGTCCATCAAACAAGCTCTTACGCGATTTTTCCCGAAATGAGGATCCATCGCAATCGCTTCCTGGTACTAGAAAACCTCTTACAAGCAATTTTCATTTAATTTGTTTGAGCGGAGAAAAAAAAATTAGAAATGAACCCGAGATCCATTGTCTGGTGACAAGCAGTTACACGATTTTTCCGGAAATCACAATCCATCGGAATTGCTTCCTGGTACTAGAAAACCTCCTGTCATGCAATTTTCATTTAAACCGTTTGTTGAGCTAAGAAAAAAAATTAAAAATAAACCCTGAGCCCACCACGCAAGCCCTTACACGATTTTTACCGAAATCAGGATCCATCGCAATCGCTTCTTGGTACTAGAAAACCGTTTTGTGATGATACCAATTTTATTTCAAAGAGCACCTCTTATGCCAGCATTCGATATACGTTTATGCAACTCGATTTGATTGCTGTGCCAATAAACATATAACGGAATATACAATTTATTAACATTATTAAATTACACCGGACTAGACCGGACAAGTGGTGCAGTGGTTAAAGTTTCGGCACTTGGACCGGGAGGTACTGGGTTCGAACCCCACCAGAGGCTGGATGCAAAGCGAATTTTCGTCATCGGTTACGATCGGTGATGTTAATAAACACAACTAAGACACTCTGGGGGAGTGCAGAATTCGGCGCCGACTCGCCGTTCATGTCAATGTACAGGTTGACATGGAGCTTGCAATGCGCAGGTGGTATACTGTAATAGTGTGAGTGGGGTGGTGTGTGCGTGAATGAAAAGGGGGGTATTAATTGACCTCCAAAGGACATTAAATCCATTGGACAACTAATACTTTCTTTAAAAAAAATAAAAAAAAATAAAATGTTTTTTGAGTTTTACTTATGTAAACATTTGAAGCAAAATTACATTTTAAAGAAAGTAGTTAAAATTAAAAGAAATCCATCTGTTGTCAGGTTTCCATTGTTAACATTGTTTTTACCGACTGTTTTTTGTTGTTAATTTAACAAATTTGTTTTTTGTTAGTTTTGTTAAAAACTTCACATCCGTCCACTTTATCAAATTCAGCAGACTGTAATCCAATTCCTTGGTTCGTAGATTATAGAAAGTTTAGTCCGTGCCTCGAAAGCATCGCATTGTTATGCTGTTGTTTTTAAACAAACATCAGCATTGAAGGTTTTTTAAATGTTGTAATCCTTTCAAATAAACACAAAGGTTTTTAAAGTTTTCTAAAATTAATAAAAATAAAACCGCACATCGATGAAAAGCACTGCATAGTTTCTCGAGCTTTTCTAACAGATCATACATTCGTACAATCGTACGTATTATAAAGAAAATCAAATTTAATTGAATTTCATGTGCTGAAATTTTTGATAAGAGCTAGTAAGTATATATCCAATTAAAAGATATATGTATGAGATTCTTCTTTCTATTCCTCTAATATATTTTCTATTTTACAATAATATATCTAAGATATTACAGACAACCAAAAAAAATTATTATTTTCTTTTAAAAAAACTTAAATTTTTCATTTCAATTGAATTAATAATGTATAACGAAAATATATCTAAAAATAGTAGGGCAAATCCTATATATATAAAAAGGCGGTGACGGGCGGTTGGGGAACTAAGTAGATAACATATTCATTATATTCTTACAAAGATAACTGAAAAACAATAACTACTGTGTATAGTTAACTAAAAACTATTAAACAACAACATTTCATTATAAGCACTGAATAGTTTTGTATACAAGTTTTTAATACAAATATATTTGGGGTGGTATGGTGAGGCTGATTTTACTTCTAATTCATAAGAAAGGGGAATGATAAATGAAATGATAGTTTTTCTTGAAAATTTTCTAAAATTACTTACTATTTATTGTTCAGACTCGTGCGATGGCATGAGAATATTCTATACGTATATATTTATATGAGATGAGAATTTCTGTTTTGTATTCAATTGATGATTTTTTTTTGTTCGCCTTCGGCAATAAGGATATATAAAAATAAGAAGTTAAAATATGGGTGGACATATGTTTTGACAACAATTGATGAGAGATGATTTTTGTATATACACGCACACGCAACGCAAGTTCCTCACATGAAATTTTCTTTAAATATTCCGGTCGTGTATACAAAAGGAATAAAATTTCTTTTAAATTTTTTGACAGGTCGACAATGGATGAGATTGTCACACAAAATTTGGTTTCAAAGATGGTGAACATAATATTTTATTTGTGCTGTATATTTAAATGGATAAATTCTTAATCCCCCCACATAAATATTTACAATTGATTAACTGAAATTCCATTTTTGATAAATATCCCAACAGAAAAATACTAATTAAGAATTCTTCGTTCAAATGAAATATATTTTCTAATTTATTTCCAACAGACGAAAAATAAACTTAATAAAATTACATTTTGTTAAATATAAAAAAAATATAAAAAAACAAAAGAAAATCGAATAAATTTTCCAGTTGAATAAAATTAATATTCTTTTCAATGGTTTAATTTTTTTTTTCTGCTAGAATAATAGTAAATGATAATAGATAAGAAATAAAAACACTGTGTGCTTAAGAAAGTGTATATATAGGCGAGGAAGAAAACGGGGAAAATTAAGAAAAATGTATCAATTGAAATTAATTGTTAATAATTAATTTTAATGATTTTGTGGAAAGGAAGTAATTTTCTTAAATTTTTCTTAATTTTATGTCCCCGCATACACAAATACATATAGATCTGCTTCTTTATATTTATACATAAATTTGAAATAAATTATTTATTATTTACATAATAGGAACCTTTCGAAAACGAACTGCAACCGAGAAAGCTTTATTATAAACTGGTGCTCCGCACTTTACAGATAAAAAAAAAATGAAAATTCCAATCCACTTATCTATAAATATAGAAAACTAACTTATATTGATGTGAGGGGGGAAAATCTATTTCTGCTGTTCTTATTGTCGTCCTATTTGGTATTCACGATGAATGACAACACATAGAAGATATATTTTTCCATTTCAAATGGATTTTTTGGAATTCAATGGGAAGTAATATGTCAAAGGCAATAATTTAGTGACATGTTTAGATATTTGATCTTCCTTAAAGTTTTGCATTGTGGTTTTTATATATGCGAGATGGATATTATATTTGATTTTTATTTGTTCAGAGATTAGGATGGTATAAATATTGCAAAGACAAATTATATTTATGTATTGGGTTTTCCAATACGAGTGATATGATTTAAAAAAAAACACACCAATTGTTAAGGAAATTGAAATGTTTTTTATTTAATGTGAAGTACAATCGATACAATTAAGTTCTGAATAAAACGTCATTCAAATGGCCTCCACGACTTCTTCTGCAGGAACGAATTTTATCGTCGTATGTCATGAATAGCACGTTCAATATTGACTTGTAAAGCTTGAAGAGAGTTTGGTTTATTGCTAAAGACCAACGACTTCAAATAACCCCACAAGAAACAGTCTACTGTTGTTAAATCACAAGTTCTTGGAGGCCAATCAATATCACAATTTCTTGGAATAATCGAATCTCCAAACTTTTTCGCAATAATTTAATAGTTGCACTTGCTGTGTGGTACGTAGCCCCGTCTTGTTGGAACCAAATATTGTCAAGATCAACTTCTTCCAATTACGGCCATAAAAAGTTGGTTATCATCTATACCGATCTCCATTGCCAGTAACGGTGTTCCAGCTTCATTTCGAAAAAAATACGGACCGATGATTCCACCAGACCAAAAACCACTCCAAACTGTGTGGTGAATGTAATGGTTTTTCATGAATAATTTGTGGATTTTCTTCGCACCAGAATTGACAGTTTTATTTATTTACCGCACCACTCAGATGAAAGTGAGCCTCATCGGAGAAGATGATTTTCTTAAAAAAATCATTATCGTTTTCAAGTTGTTCCAAGGCAAAATCAGCAAATTCACGACGTTTACAGTGGTCCAATGGCTTCAGTTGTTGAGTGAGAACAATTTTATATGGATGCAAACCCAAATCCTTACTCAAAATCCGCCAGGTTGTGGTTTCAGACTGTCCCAATTTTTGAGAACGTCTTGGAATCGGCAGCAATATTTGCATTACTTCGAGCGAATCTTTGTCTTGGACGATTATTACGACTATAAAATGGCAAAAGCGCACGAAAAGTTGCAATTGGAGAACGATTATTTTGGTAATAAAACTGAATAATTTGTAAACGTTGTTCTTGCGTATAGCTCACCATGATGAAATTGTAAACATTACTGAATACAATGAAACAAAAAATGACAGATCATGACATAATACAAATGGCCGAAACGTCACTTAAAAATCATATCATTCCTATTGGAAAACCCTATATTATAGTGATGGTAAATTTGTATGGATTGGTTAAAAAGTGAAACAAGAACGTCATTTAGGCGTAATATTGAATTTGTGAACTAATTTCAATTCCAATTTATAATAAATAATAAGGTTTAACATTTATTAGGATGGGATATTAAAAGCTCAGACTTTCTTAAGAAATTGAATATCTCGAAACCTAATATATTTATCGCGAATGTCATTATGTTTTTCTGATATGTCTAGATTAGGACTATCTATAACGGTAAACTTCTCATATTAGTAAAGACTAGCAAAAAATAAATTTGATCGCGCAAAAATTATTAGCTTTTTGAATGGTTTGAAACATAAATAGTCCTAATCTAGGTCACACAGGTCTAGATTAGGACTATCTATCTATCATCTATTTAACATTCTTGATAAACATATTAGGTTTCGAAATATTTCATTTTTTAAGAAAGTCTGAGCTTTTAATATCCCATCCTAATAAATGTTAAACCTTATTATTTATTATAAATTGAAATTGAAATTAGTTCACAAATTCAATATTACGCCTAAATGACAGTCTTGTTTTAATTTTTAACTAATACATACAAATTTTCGTTTGTTTTTGTTGGTTTATCATTAAGTTAGGTCCACACGCCTGTACAAGCGTGTGATGTTTGTGCTAAACTAGTCTTAAAATTAGTTCTCTACTAGTTAGGGCTAACTTCACATGCATGCCTACAGAATGAAATAGCAGGCCACTAAATTTATGCTAAATGCTTTTCTACAAAATGAGAGGTCTAAATTTTGGTGGAAATTGGCCTACTGTCTATAACTGGCGCAACTTCTATAGAATATTTTACAAAAAACCTGAATTTCAAATTTTATGTTTGTTATTGATGACAAAATTATTAAAAATTGTTTGTTTTATGGTTTTAAGACACTGACTTGATAAAAGTGTAATAAACAAAGTAAACGGCGACTGGGACAGAAATAACAAAATCGAAAGAGAAAACATAGTTTTTCAAATGACATGAATATTCTGTTCTTAAAGGCAGTATGGTACTGACAATAAAATGATAGTGTAATAAAGTGCAACAATACTAGTAAAGCGAAACAAACAAGAATAGTGTAAACAACATTATGTTTAACTATCAAAATTTTCCTAGCAAGACGACCATATTTTTTAGATAATAGAAAAGTCGAGCAGGCACAATGGAATCATAGTTATAGAAATAAATAGAAGAACTTAACTTGATATTCTCATCTAGTAATTTTTCTATTTGGCCCATTGGCCAGCTCTACTTATAGGTTATTTACTGAAGTAATCTTTACACTGGTGTGCTTAATCCATTAAATCAATTAGTTTCGTTCTCTGCAATTGCCTTACGGCATGTGAAGTGTCCAACAAACGACGTTGTCCATGAATTACTGTAAGTTTTTATTTCTTCTTGAACTGCCTGAATATTTGGGTCCCTATGAAGGTCATCATTCCTAATGTACCAATGAGCGTTAACTATACCATACGTAGTACTGTGTTCTAAAAAGTTTGTATTCTTTTGGTGTTGGTTTTCCTTATACAGCCCCAGAGCTAAACTCCGTAAGTCCATCCAGGTTTTAGCACCTGTTGATATAATAACAATTTATTTTCGGATGACAATTCCGAATTTTTCCCCAGCTGCCAATACATTTTTCGATATTTAATATTGAGTTCATCATTTTTCTTTTAACTTGTAGTTTCCATCTGAGCCTGGTATCTAAGCTGGCTGTTAGATTAGTAAAATGCACATGCGTGGATTACGATTCATTGTAATCATCATATGATCTTGTCACATGCTTCTTGAAGTTTCGATGTCGATTCCTCGATAGTGTCTCCTACTGAGAGAACTTCCATATCATCAGCAAATGTTGCATCGGTAACATCGTTTAATTTAGGTAAATCTCTGGTGTAGAGCAGGTAAAGAATATATAGGTCCCAAAACACTACCCTGCGGGATTCCTGCCGAAATCTTTTTTAGCTCGGAGTATTCTTCTTCATATTTCACCCGAAAGTGGCAAGTCTCTATGTATGATTTTAAAATCATCTAATATTATTTTGGTAAATCTCTATGTAGTTTGAAGAGTAAACCTCTGTGCCACACCTTATCGAAGGTCTTCGCCACATCTAAGAAGATACTAGAGCAAACCTTTTTCCTCTGTAATGCATTCTCAATGACATCTGTAATCGATGAATCTGGTCAATAGTTGAGTGTTTCTCTCTGAAACCGAACTGATATTCTGGGATACGGTTTCTTTGTTCTATGGTTCATTTCAATCTTTTGAGCAAAAGAACCATAGAACAAAGACACCTTATCTCAGAAGTAAATTTCTGAAATATTTTCTAATTTACCCCTATATATCAGTATAAAATTAATTATTTTCCATAGATCATGTACTTAGAAAACTAAATAATTCGAAAACTTATTTCGTTTCTAAATCCCAAAAGCACTTCAAAACTGCGAAAAGTGGCACATCTATACAGATGATGTAGACATCATTAAATGTTAGTATAGTGTTTTACTTTACACTAATTTTAATATAGGTCGATACATGCATTTTCATTAATTTTGCCTTTGATTTTAGGAAATATCACGGGGTCCAGTGTTAGAGCCAAGTCAAAGTATGGACGAATCTATTTCTGCGTGGTATAAAATATAATTTTTGGAAGGCGAATATAATGAGGCTGAAGCTTATATTAGATGGACTATTTCAAATTCAACTACCAATGATAATTCAACTACCAGTGAATCTACCACACACTTCAAGCCTCTCGTGAACGAGCAACAGTTTCTACGCAACAAAACTTAGGACCAACCAGCTCAATCGCAAACAGGATTACGGTGACTGTTTCGCACATAAGATTTGGAAGAACTAGATAAAGACCTTCAAAATACTGCTAACCAACGGATGAAATCTTTGAAACAAAACAACTAAAATATTATCGAGACAAAATAAATAAAACTATTCAGCTGCTTTCTTCTTCGGCGCACCAATTCTTGCATTATTTATGCGGGATCAAAGTGTATTATTTATGCCAACTAATTCCTAGAGTGTTATAACGCCTGTATTTACCGATTTTTTAAATTATCTTTTCGTAAATAATTATTCAAGCAAATACATGCTAATGTTACTTTAATAGCGTAATTCGGTTCTCTAGAGAGTAACACTTGGAAACGCTAGGCGAGAATTCCAAATGCATTCTCTGCCACTCGTCGATTTGTTGGTGTCATATACATATTTAAACTGCATTTGATTCTTTCTCAAAATTTTATGGGAGAATATTGTTACTAAAACGGAATGTTTCGTCTGCCACAAAAACATATGTTGACGGTGTTTGTGTTAATGGCAATATTAACACAACTGACTTTGACTTTCAATGTATCGCGACTTAAATTTGACATCATGCTGATTTCTACGTGGCCATTATGCCAATTGATTCCAGCATCAACAAATATAATTTTATAATTGGCATCCACTATTGCCATTAAAATAAAAAATTTGGTGCCTTTGTAGTCAAAATAATTAAATGCAAATTTTTTCATTGTCTTTATCTTTAGAGGCTCACATCTTTAGGTTGGCAACATTGTTTCGTTTCACAACCGATTTGACAGCCGACATTTGCTTTGTCATTAGTTTGATTTGCCATTTCATAATAAATAGATTCATGCCAGTGGTTCTGTTCGCCAAACTCATTATTCGGTTAGCTATGGATCGTTTTCGCACCACGAATACTCTAAATGATAATACGCATCTAGTAAGACATCAAACAGTGCGTACCGAACAAGAGATAGACGCTGTGCAGCGTAGCATTGAGGAAGACCCAAATCAATCAATTCGACGTCGTTCTCAGCAACTGGCGATGTGTGGTTCCATGGGAAATTTTATCTAAGGATCTTGATCTAAGGATCTATTTGACCATCGGTTGGATGTTGGTTGAATGGATACGTTAATAAACAGAATTGGCGGATTTGGAGTGAATATAATCACAGGTCTTTGCCGAAACACCATTACATCCAGAGAAAATCACTGTTTGATGCGCTTTGTGGGCCGGCGGAATCATTGGTCCATATGTCTTCAAAAACGATGAGAGGCGGAATGTTATACAGTCAACGGTGAACGGCATTGACACATGATTTCTAACTTTTTTGTACTCCAATTGGCTGGCATAAATCTTGCTGATATGTGGTTCCAACAGGACGGTACCACATGTCACACATTGCGGGAAAGACTAATTTCACGAAGCGGTCCTGTTAATTTGCCACCGAGATCGTGTGATTTAACGCCATTAGACTGTTTTCTTTAGGGATATGTTACGTCACTTATCTACGCCTATAAACCAGAGACGATTAAGCACTTGGAACACAACATTCGGTGAGTTATTAGAGTCGAGATATGGCCGCAATCGCTGCGAACAGTGATCGAAAATTGGACCTCCAGATTACGCTATGTATAATACAGACAGCACCAAACAGTTGGTTGTATGTAGAGTAAAATCACGGCCAACGCTAGAACCATTTTAAAACATTTCGCCAACAGCAGTTCGCCCACAGCGTTTCTGAAACTGCAAGAATGTAGGGCTTCTTGGTGAAATGATGAAAACTATTTGCAATTGCTATCCAATGGAGCGTATCCTGTGGAAATTTCAATCGCTCCTCGTTTAACATGTCGTATAAAATAAAAATGGTTTCTATTAAAATTTTAGAAATTGTCGATTTTTGAATTTTAATCGGCAGCTGTGCGAAAGTTTATTTATATCTAAACTTAAAATAATCAAATATTTTGTATTAAAATTGCGTACGAGTAGGTTGGCTGCGCCATCTCTAATATTTTTTAGAATTGGACTGGTGACATCTGCAAAACTCTCCGATATAATTTTACATCTTCTGCTTCGTTTTCGCGATGAAGCAGTCATTTGGATGGATAATTTTTTCTTTTCCCTTTTTTATTTTCATTTATTTAAGCCGCGAACAGTAAATTAACATTAACTGCCACAATTAACTGTGGTAGTACTTTTTTACGCTCGGCGATTATAAATGATGAAAATTAAAGAGTTATTGAAAGGGAGCAATGAAAGGAAAACTTGCTATTTTTTAAGATTCGATTTCTTAAAAGTTGTTCAATTGTTCAATACGTATAAGTTAAGGATAGTTTATCGAAAATAAATGATTCTCATGAGTGACGATGAGTACAAAAAGTTAGGTGTGGCATATCGCCTTTTTCTAGTTTATTTCAATTTTCAATTTGTTCCCGTTATTGCGCGGATGAATCCGCTTCAGAGATGGATTGGATTGTGGTGATTAATCGATCTTTTCGTTGCACTGAGCGAGACGATCGTGAGCACTGTTCGTACTTCTGCGACTGTTGGAAAGGGTATAGCGCTCTTAATGCTACATTGTCTTGGTATTGCAGCTTTGGAGTATATCAACTGCATTCTATGTTTTATTTTTTATTTTAATTGGACGATTAATAATTTGGGATTGTGTTGGAAATAGTGCCACGATGACAAGAATATTCTCGTTTGCTCATTTGATGATCACGTAATAAATATAAATGTGGTTTAATTTCTCTTGTTTTGTGCCTCTATAGAGTTCTGTTTTTAGCACCCCATCTAAGGGTTTTGACAAAAATGATGATTGAATTCATTTGGTCATCGCTTCGTACGGATTGCGGTCACCACACCACTTAAGATTAAATGGTAGCACTTAGTTGTAAGAAAATCATACCGTTTTTATCAAATTTCGATAGGTAATCGTTAGATGAAGATTGGTAAACACATTTTGTCGTTTTGTCACCAGTGGGTAATTTTTTATTGAGAAAAAACAAAATAAAGATTTTATTAATTCAATAAAATCAGGTTCGTCGCGTATTTGGGAATTTCATTTTACAAAACCAATAACAAATCCAATTAAATCAATTAAATTTTTTCGTTTCTCATAACTTGGCAGCAATTAAATGCAAAACGTCTTTTAGATTAGTATAATCCGGGGATTGTCACAAATCCAACAACCGGAATGGTTTGGTCGACTGCCGTTGAGGATTAGCGTTAGACTAGCTTTTCTCGTTTGGTCATCCCTTTCGAAACGGTTTATTGCGTTCGTTAAATGCTCATCTTTCCGCACCATCCGAAGAGTTTGGGTTTGGAAAGTTGAGTAATATTAATTATTTTATAATAAATTGAACGATCAGAATCATATGGTCAATTGAGGAATGGTCACTAGTTGTTTTCGTTTGGTCATCACTATTTCGCTCAAATTCGTTAAAAACACATTTTCCAGAGCACAATTCGAAGTTTTCAAGTCTAGAAAGTAGACCAATACTAATAATTTTCTAAATCCAACGATCGGAATCGGTTGGCCAACTGTTATTGATAATTGGTCACTATAGTTGTTTTGGTTTGGTCATCCCTTAAAACTCATCATTCCCGCACTATTCGAAGTGTTAGGGGCTGGAAACTTAACTAATACTTATAATTTTATAAATTTAACCATCGGAATCATATGGCCAATTGTTACGTAACGAGTCTAGCAAAACAATACTAAATGATGCTGATTAAACGAACCAACAATCGTTGGATTTACTGTTTTATTTAATTATTTATAGACTTTCCAGACTCGAGAACTTCGAATTGTTCAGGAAGACGGGTTTTTAACGAATTTTACGGAAGCAGTAACGAATGGTGTTGAAAGATGAGTATTTAACGTATTTTCGGAATAAATCGTTTCGAAAGGGAAGGCCAAACGAGAACAACTAGTGACCAAACAAATTCTGACTGAAATCTTTGACTTTTACAACATCTGGTTAGGAATCCGAATCTGTTCACTGAAAACAAACTCCGCTGAAGTAGTTTCAAAATCTTTGCGATATGTAGAATTACTGGCAGAATACGCGTCCATTGTTTGATTCGAAATCCAAAATTTTGGAGAACTGGTTGAATAATTCGGACTCGAACTATGCTGTGTCTACAATCTCTGCTTTGATGTCTGGAGTAGGTGCAGCTTCTTCCCTTCTCGTAAATCGGTCTATAACGGTTACACAGTAACGTTACCCTTGGTTTCTGGTAATGAACCGATGATATCCAGATGTAGTTCATTGAATCTTCTCGTGCCTGGAGCGTAACTTCTTATTCTGCTGGTGATATGCCGATTAACTTTTGTTTTCTGACAGGGCAGATAACATTGGTCCATCTATTTAACATCAATCTTGATGTCGGTTTACATAAATTGCTCGGCCAAGGCTTTAACGGTCGTTTGAATACCTGGATGGAATAGATTGATATGATACGCCACATTAGATGCACAAATTTGTATTAAACTTATGCAACCTTCACAAATTTCAATGCAATGTTGGTCTCCAAGTGATTTCTTAATTCCTCATCTGATTGTTGTGCTTCTGCGTTACTTTCGTTACTTTTCGAGCAATGTTAAATCGATTCTTGACAGTAGATCTGCGATCACATTTTTCTTCCCGGATATGTGTTGTAAATCGGTTGGGAACTAACCAATGTAATCCTAGCCTTATCATGGTTCTGGTAAAATGCATAGATTAATGGTTTATGATCGGTAAATAACGAGCATTTTTTTATGTGAAAAAAAAGAAAGTATTGATTGTCCAGTGGATTTAATTTTCTTTGAAGGTCAATTAATAACCAACCCCTTTTCATTCACGCACAAACTACCCATTCGCACAATCACAGTATACCACCTGCACATTGCAAACTTCATGTCAACCTGTACACTGACATGGACGTTGGGTCGGCGCTGGGTTATGCACTCCAACAGAGGGTCTTAGTTGTGTTTATTAACATCATCGATCGTAATCGTTGACGAAAATTCGCTTTGCAACCAGCAACGAATCTCGGTGGGATTCGAATCGAGTACCACCCGGTCAAAGTGCCGAAGCTGTAACTACTGCAACACTTGTCCGGAAGCCCATTTTCGTCCTTCAATCATATATCTGAATCGTTTGATTGCGGAATAAGTAGCAACTCTCTGCCATAAGTGAAATACCGTTGTTGAATTTTCGTAAACTTCGATTAATATAGCGATCCTCGAGAATCATTGTTCCTGCTATATTAAAGGATAATCGCAGAGGATTGATTGGTTCCCACTGGCATTTGGTATATACATGAGCGATATAATTTCAACATTCCTAAAAATCGTCTAAGCCGTTTAACGTTTTCTGGTCTGTTAATTTTCAGTATATCGTTAACACTCTCAGTGTGATATGGTTTGCATAGTTTGATTCCTGCTGTAATATCATTTTTCAACGTTGATCGGCGACTATAATCCGGCATTGCTTAATTTCTCGAACCTGGCCTTTAAATGCTGAAAATTTTGTCTTATTGATTGTGAAGCAATTAATAAGTCATCAAGATAAGAAAAACAGAAGTTCAGGCCGTCAAAGATTGAAAGGATGAAACTTTGGAATGTGTTGCCTACAGTTCGCAAACTTTTTTTGCTATATATCCGTGGATAAACGAATATTGGAGGACCTCGAGTAGCAATATGATGTGTTACGGCATATTTGGAAGCTGTATTACCTTATTCTAGAATTCATCTAACAAAGCCATCACTCTGACATCTATAGTGCTAGTGTTGAATTGAGTACTTTCAATTTTAGAATTTCTGATTTTGATGCACTTGCTGATACTCGTTGTAAGGCTAGTGTGTTGAAACCGTTGTTTTGGATACCGACCACCAAACCTGAGTGTTTGAGGAAATCTGCTTCAATAATAACAATTGTTACATCTGCTAAAATGAATTCTTGTGAATCAATTCGACCTTTTCATTATTATTGGATCATACATTTTGAGGCGAAAATATACGATATTCGTTTATCTAAGTTGCCGTTTGAAAAGTTGGGTTAGTTTTTTATGTTTATGGTGGATTTAAACACTATTTCGAGAGGATTTGTTTACAATTGTTAACATTGTCCTAAAACCTCTGATGAAAATAGCATATCGCAAAGGATTTGATCCGTCTGATGGATAAGAATGATAACTGGTGGATCTACTATGTGACCGATGCCATCTCATCAAGTTGACGATTTATTTCGTTGATTTGTAACAAGATAGTGGACTCATTTTGATTATCGAGCTGACTGTTTTAAAACGACATGTCATGAGATTGTGACATAGTCTCTAGTCGATCTGCTATTTTCGCATAAGTTTGATTAAGTTTAACGAATTCATATCTCAAGACTCTGCAACAATTTATGCATTTGCATCTCTTTCGAATCACACAACTTTTCTATAAAATAACCTTTTTAAGATCGGTGTACGGCGTATAAGACTTTGGATCTATTACATGAGTTTTTAACAATTTCTGTGTTGATTTTACCGATGGTATATTGAGATTCGATAATGTGAAACCAAACTCTGGGATTCTGGGATAATAATGGAGTAAATTTGAGAGATAATTACCTTTGGATTGGTGGTATTGTTGGATCTGCGATCCTGATGTTTGTTTATAGATGTTATTAGCAACATATTCTCCTAACTTGATCCAGTACCAGACTTTCGATATCCGACGCTGAGGTGGTGACTGGATTACGGTGTTCAACGGTGTGAAGTACAACGTTAAGTAAAAGTGTAGTTACACATTTTAATGAAAAGTGTAGACTCAAAAAGTGTCGCTGCAAAAGAAAAGCAGTTTGGAATTCGAATTACGTGGTTTAATTAAAACTATTAAAAATAAACAAAAAATATTGAGAATCATATGACATAAGTTTATCATATAAGTTTATATACTGCCGAGTGTGGAATTTAGTGGTCTCAACTTGGTTCGGTGTCTGAAATTTTGTACAAAAAAATTGACGAATTTGTATGTTATGATTGGCGTTATGGCCCTGCACGTGGAATCGTCTTGAACAATGAGTGCCGAGTGTGAAATTTGGAGTTTTCAGCTTAGCATGGTGTCTGAAATTTGTACAAGAAATTTCAGGACAATTTGCATGTTGTGATTGGCGTTATGGCCCTACACTCGGAGGCCACTTAATTCTTTATAATTCAAAAAATCTTCGGAACTATGAGTGCCGAGTGTGGAATTTAGTGTTTTCAACTTGGTTTGGTGTCTGAAATTTGTACAAGGAATTTCAAGACAATTTGCATGTTGTGATTGGTGATATGGCCCTGCACGTGGAATCGTCTTTGGCTAAATTCTCTTAATTCTTTAATAATTCAAAAAGTCATCGGAACAATGAGTGCCGAGTGTGGAATTTGGAGTTCTCAACTTGGCATGGTGTCTGAAATTTGTACAAAAAATATCAAGATAATTGGCTAGTTGTGATTGGCTATATGGCCTA
The DNA here is from genome assembly GCA_963691935.1 of Nephrotoma guestfalica. Classification (NCBI taxonomy): domain Eukaryota; kingdom Metazoa; phylum Arthropoda; class Insecta; order Diptera; family Tipulidae; genus Nephrotoma; species Nephrotoma guestfalica. Next base: position 34,843,717 of record OY829914.1, on the reverse strand, counting down.
CACGTGGAAGCGTCTTTGGCCAAATTCACTTAATTCTTTAATAATAATTCTTTGTCAAGGATATAACAAGGTTGTTAACATTTCAGAAACTTAAAAATGTACAAACATACTCTGAATTCGTAAAACTGCACCAAAGAACAGCCCAGTAATGAACTAGTGAAATGTGAAATGTGGTCATATTTCCTTAAACCTAAGATATATCTTAAACATGAATTAAATATATAGACTGAAGTTCAATGAAATACTATTTTTGGAGTCTTGTTTTAGAGTCGAAACATCTAGTAGTAGACCACAACTTTCTCAATAATAACTCTGCGGCAGATAGCTACAATATGATACTTCCAACACATGGTTTTATCAACAATTAATCAATTGAATATCTAAATTGACCGTAGTGATGAAATTCGAGATATCCGTAGGGCAACATTATTTGTAGATTTGAAAGTCATCGGCAAATAAGTGATATTTACTGTTGGAAATTATGGATGGCAGAGCCTTGGGGCACACTCTTGTTGGTACTACAAGTATCTGAAATACCAGAGTGTGTCCTAACTGACTGAGACCGATCCAGCAGATAAGCAAAATTAATCGACAAGCCGACACCGTGAATTTGAAACAAGAATGCAGTTTCCTAATCAAACTTGAATGATTAAATTTGTCGAATCCTTTGCTGAAATCTAGCAATAAAAGGACGCATATCATACCTTTGTCAACAGCAAGGCGGATATCATAATTGATATGAAGTAAAGTAGTACTGGTACTTAGTACTTACTAGTAATTAAGTCTGTAGACTGATTGAAATTTCGAAAATAGTTTGCTGGATTCGATACACAGAAAAATTTGTAATAGGAGTATTTTTTCAAATACCTTAGACAACGGCGGTAACAAACTAATAGGCCGAAAATCAGATAAGCTGGCCGGCATCTTCTTTTTAGGGATAGGTACAATAATTGAATATTTCCACTCAGATGGAAAAATGGAAAACGTGAGTAAACTATTAAATACATGCAATATATAACTGTATTTCATCGATACCAGTTGCATTGGATTTAATCGAGTTAAAAGCATCCATAAACTCATCAAAATCAATATTTGTAAAGCAGAAGATCAGATTCAGGAGAATTATTAAGATCATTCATAATATTGGTATCATACAGTGCTGGGTCGACGCTATTAAACGAAAAATAAATGTTAAAATCGTCCGAAGAGAACTGGTCAGTTTCTTTACTATTTATAGCAGAAAATGTAATATTTTGCTTTGGTCCGCTTAATGATGAAATCAATTCGGTTTCTCATGACCCTATATTCTTGATATAAGCATTTATTTTTTGGCTGCTTCCATCGACGTAAAATAAAGTCTTAAATTTATCATGTTAATATTATCATTATTATACCATGGTGGACGATGGGGTCGTAAGTTTAGAGTTCTCAATGGAACGGATTCCTCAAACAAGGCTCTAATAAATTTCGTTAAACACTTAACTTTTCCATTGGGATTTGGAATATAATAAAGCAAATCCCTATCTAATTTGTCGCATTGGAAGTCGCGGAAAGTAAAACTGGGAATTACTTTAGCATGTTCAAAACTAGACGAGAAAAATAAAAAATTGTGGTCGGTAAATCCCACAGATACTTGATTCAAAAACGTTACTTTATCCGTATTTGATATTATCCAGTCCAACTTTTCAATTTTCTCGTATTCGTATTAAGGTTATTCAGATCGCAATTGAAATCTCCAACACTATAATTTTCAAGTATGATCTTTAAATCATCACAGAATTTTTTTCTAAGATTTTATAGACTAACATTAACAGAATTTTACTGCTGCCAAATCAGAATTTAATTACAAAAAATTCCAAATGGTGAGCACAGTGTTGATTAATAATTTCGTTTAGCATTATCCAGTTTACGATCTAGACGTTAAATATTATATTCAGGAATACAAATGGACGCATCAGGAATACGATCATGAAGCCACGTGTTGTAATTGTGCGGTGGGTAAATATTGATAATTGAAGTTGTTTTATGATACGAATTTTTGACTGAGTCGGACAGGCAAGGCACGAAACTGTATATATGATCGACTTGCGACATTTAATATAAAACTGTAGAGGTTCGGTACAGGTCTTAATCAAGTAATTCTAGAGATGTCTATTCAGATCTGTGAATGCCCTCGGATTGTGTGCACTCTTATGGATTAATTTTGATAATCACCATGTTAACGCGACCCTCGGGGAATTTCCCATCGGTTTTAGAATACCGCTTCACTTGCGATATTTAATGCTTGTAGTTTAAACTTAATATTAGATATAATTTGCGACATGCTTAACTGTAAGGTTTTGGATGACATTGACAAACTTTTTGAATTTTACTGCATAATATGCTGCTCAAAATTCCCTACGCAACAAGTAGCACATTCCATTGATTCTGTTAAAAGTATGTTGAAACTAATTTATAATAATCAAGATAAGTCTGAGATTATTCCATCTTAAACAGATGACTGGATATCGCCGCAAAGATCACAATTTTTTTCTAGATCCAATTTTAGCAACAGTCCCTATTATTTTCGATTTAATAATATATTTATTAAAACCAAAGACTCAATAAGTAAGGAATCAAACTGCTAGTCAAATTTAAACGTCCATTATAATGTTGAATTTGTGAATTTCACTTTAAAAAAATATATGTCGTTTTTACCTCTTTGGGGCGTATGTTTCACTCGAAAACTGAGCGCATCTGGATGAATATCAAACGCAAATGCAAAAAGTTAGTTTTCTGTGGTTAAAAATCACTATACAAACCATCAATCGTTGCGGTTTGGTAGATTTGTTAGCGTATTAAAAGAAAAGACGGAAAAAATATCTAGATTACTTCAACTAAAAGAGAATTCTAAAATCGGCGAGAAATCCCCCGAGGGTCTTGTTAATATGGTAATTATCAAATTAAACCATAAGAATACGCACAATCCGAGGGCATCCACAGATCTGAATAGACATCTCTAGAATTACTTGATTATGGCCTACAATCTACCCCTACACTTTCATATTAAATATCGCAAGTGGAGCGGTATTATAAAATCGGTGAAAAATTCCCCGAGGGTCGCCTTACTATGGTAATTATCAAAATTATACCATAAGAATACACACAATCCGAGGGCATCCACAGATCTGAATAGACATCTCTAGTATTACTTGATTATGGCCTACAATATACCCCTACACTTTCATATTAAATATCGCAAGTGGAGCGGTATTCTAAATTCGGTGAGAAATTCCCGAGGGTCGCGTTAATAGACATCTCTAGAATTACTGGATTAAGATCTGTACCGAACCTCAACAGTTTTATATTAAATGTCGCAAGTCGATATTCCGTTTTTTTAAGATCGTTGAAAGATTTTCCTAGTGTAACGTTAAATCGGTGCTTAACAATATTTATCTTTAAGAGTCACACAGTGCAATGGGATTCACATATTTCAATATTTATCTACCTATTGACAACTAGGGTTTAATATAAAAACGTTTAACCGCATAGACATATAATTTAACTTTACATTATTTATCAAAATATATTTAAATACCTTTCAAGTACCAATAAAATGATTTTTTTAATTAAATAAAATAAATTCAACCCTGCTACATTTTATTCTGTGTATAACTACACTTTTGATTAAATTGTGTAAATACACTTTTGAAAAATGATTATTTGTGTAGCTACACTTTTGATAGTTGTTTAAAACTTCACACCGGTATTTTTCTTGGCTGTGACAGTTAAGCAAAGTACAGTTATGATTAGTACTATACCATTGTATGACACGTACTCAATTTTTACTGTGTATAGTGACAAGGTAGGGTCAGGTATGCGATATAATATTTGAATACCTCTAAATTATATGTGATTCGGCCATACATTACACACTCGTATAAAGTAGTAACATCATAACCAACCTTAAAAATTGCTGTATACATATTCTGATCCATAAAATGTAATCATAAAATAGTTTTTTTTTGTATTCCATTCAACATTTTCTAATTATTTTAATTATCAAAAAATACAACAACAACAAAAATAATTTTAATTTATTATTTCCCAAAAAAAAAACTGAAAATAATAAATGAAAATTATATTTTCATTTTTTTTCCAAACTAATTAAGGGTTTGGTCAGCAAACATTTTTTTTTACCACAGAGCAAGATTTCTGATAACAATCTCATTAAATAAAAAAAAAAAACGAAATAAAATGGTAAAAAAATCACTTGGAACCAGAATACAAAATAAAAATGTGCTGAGATTTATGGCATAACGTGACATGACATTATACGATTGTAATATTTTGATTTTAATTTTAATTTATTTTGTAATTTTTTTTTGTGGTCTATATGAATATTATTATATTAACCCTCAATTGGACGTGGCTCGTGTCCCGGATTGAATAATATTGATAAGATATTAAAAAGCAAATTGCACTTTGTTCGAGTGTCTAGCACACGGGACTTTAATTTTTTTTTTTTTGGTGAATATTAAAAATAATATGATGGGTGGTTGTTTTTGTTCGGGCTATAAACATAAAAAATTAATTTTGGCTTTTCGGCCATATTTATATACGAGTATGTGAGGAGGACATATTTATAGTCTGTCGTAAAATATTAAGTAATAAATGCTGGTGTGTGTGTGTGTGTGTACGTAATTTGGGAAAATAATTTATATTTTTAATTAGAAATATTGTTTTGCTAAATCTGAGATAAAATTTTATTTTTATTAATTTTATGTATAATATGTGGGTTATTATTGGCCATATGATCTGGACCTACAGCTGTATTTTATTTGACATAAACAGAACTCCTGTATATATTAATTCGACAGTATGATAATTGAGATTTAAATGCTGGTAAATTCTATAGGACACTCTCCAACAGCGATAACCGTGTAAACCGAGCGGCTCAACATATAACTTCAATGATGGTCTCGAAATACGTACTACGGGTGAGGTTGGTGGCTTCATGTACTTTTCGCATTCTGAAAACCTCATCAACCTACATCGAGTATTTTCTGAACAATTTGTGGGTGAACTATAAGGACGACATATCTGAGTATGTTTTGCATCGTGTGCGTTGCCAAACTTAAAATCCGGCATTCCAAATGACTGTGTGTATTGATGGCGAATAAAGTGTTGTTGTATTTGGGCATGATATCACCTAATCGTTCAATGCACGATGCATTCAACCACAAATTACAACGACTCTTTGGTAGAAGCTGTGAACAATAAAACTGTGACATTTACTTCCTGGATGATTTCGAAGGGACTAGAAAAACATTGCCCTGGCATTGGTTAACCTGGAATAGCAGCGACTTTGTTAGAAGGTGGACGAACTTCACATTTTAGACACCAACTTGTAACATAGCCACAAATAGCGGAAGGGCAAAGATTCTACAAAGATGCAAATTGATCATTTGGAACAAATGCCAGAAGGCACACAAAAGATTATTGGAGGCCCTGGACAGAACGCTGAAAGATTTTCGTGGCTTTCGTCAGACTCTTCCTGTTATTCCACGTTCAACTGCAGCTGAAGAACTAAACGCGTGTTCTAAATCATCAAATTTGTGGCAGCATATGAAGACCTTCCGGGTGGGGGCTAACATGCGAGTGCATTTGCAACAAGATCGAACTGCAGATGTGCTTTCAAAGCAATTATTAAACATTGGTTATGGGAAAATCGCAGTTGACATCTCGACCGGATTCATCAAATTGCCAGAGCTCATTCGACGTGTTTTTTCGAGCATAGTGCAAAACTCAAAAAATTATAATTGGCTGAGCGTACGAGCCATATTCGTGCCGAAAAAAAAGCGACCATTCAAAATTTCATTCCGGGGAAGTTGTTTTCCTTCATATCAGTTGACACAGTTATCAACCAAGATGACGTAGTCAATTATATCCGACAGAATTTTTGAATTCGCTGGAATTGCCCGGTTTACCATCTCATAGTTTGCAATTGAAAGTGGGCTCAGTCGTCTGGCTGTGAAAAAGCTTATGAACAACATCATTGAGGCAACGATTATCAAGGGAAAGTGCAAAGGAAAGGAAATTTTAATTCCGCGCATCCCGATGATTCCAAAGGACTTGCCATCCGAGTTCAAATGGCTGCAATTCCCCGTGCGTCTGGCATTCGCGATGCCTTCAACAAATCACAAGGCGAGTCGTTGGATGTGGCATTAACTTGGAGTTTCCATGTTTCGCGCATGGACAACTGTATGTCGCGTGTTCGCTTGTCGGCAAGCCATCATCTTTGTTTGTTTACGCGCCGGAAAATAAAACGAAAAACGTATATAGTTTACCTCAAAGCGTTGAATTGAATGTTAACCTCATTTCTTGCCCATGTACATAAAACGCATAGAATTCATTTGAATTACGAACGAGATTCATTTAATCACCAAACGAAACTCAAACCGTACATAGTGCGGCCGATATTGCCGACCCTCAATGAATTGGAGTTGGAAGGTTGATTGGGATTCATAATCGCTTATGAAGAGTTACAATCAAATCATTTTTATGTGGTACGAAGTTCACCGGGTCGTTTAGTTCCGAATAAAATTGAAGCCATATACTTTGATGTGAAACAAGTTTTATACCAATACGAGAAAAGATAGGAAGTCTCGCGAGTTAATTTAAAAAAATCGAAATCATGTGTCTGACAAAGTTTTTCGTGGTTTGAGCGTGCTTGGAGAGCAACCGGAAAAGTGGTGCAGTGGTTAAAGCGTCGGCACCTGGAGGTACGTCCGGGAGGTACTGAGTTCTATTCCCACCAGAGTCTGGATGCAAAGCGGATTTTCGGCATCGATCACTATCGGTGACGGTGGTGTTAATAAACACAACTAAGACCCTCTGTTGGAGTGCAGAATTCAGCGCCGACCCACCGTCCATGTCAGTGTACAGGTTGACGTGGAGCTTGCAATGTGCAGGTGATATACTGTAATTGTGTGAATGGGTGGTGTGTGCGTGAATGAAAAGGGGGATATTAATTCAGCTTCAAAGGATATTAAATCCACTGGACAATTAATACTTTCTTTTAAAAAAAACAGCTAAAAGATGGGATTCATGGCTTATGTACATCTTAGTGAACAATTTGGATGCATAATCTAGAGAAACATGGATCCATGTGTGATGTATATTTTACTACGTAAAAGAAAGTGAAGAAAAAACGTCGCAAACAAGGCTTTTCGGTAGTGGCATTTAAGCTCAATTTTCAGGAAAATCAGAACAGAATTTGACAATTTGGAACCACTTAAGTCGATTTGGAACGACCTTTGGTAGATCTAAGACGATTTCAGGTGTTGTGGAACGATTTGGAACGATTTTATATGGAGACAATTTTGAGACAATTTGAGACGATTTGATTTGATTTGAGTAACATATGAGAAAATTTGAAACGATTAAAACATTTTAAATCGATTTGATTACACTTTGAGATAATTTGGAACAATTTCATTACGAACCATTTATGTCGATTTGCAATGATTTTTTGTAAATTTGTGACGATTTGATATGATTTGACTACAATTTGAAACAATTTGAAACGATTTTTCAAGATTTGAGACAAATTAAGTTGATTTGGATCTATTTAATTAAAATTTGAAAAAAATACAACCATTTAAATCGATTTGGGGCAGTTTTTTTATAAATTTCAGATAATTTGGAACGAATTGATGATTTGGACCGATTTATGACAGTTCATGTTTGGACGACCAATGACTCCTTCAATTTATTCAGTGTCAGCGTATGTGTGTCTGATCTTTGCGTTACCTCTAATACGAAATGATTACAAACCCACAAATAAATCTACTTTGAGAAACGGAAACAAGACCGACTGGAATATCTTGAGAGTTATTCTAGGGAGTTCACTACCAGTACCGATTCCAAAACCCCCTGTATATATAGACGCTTAAAGGACTAGTGGCTAAGTACCTAATACTTTGAATAAAGCTATTGCAGGTGTGAGTCTCCTTAATAGACCATTGAATATAAGTCGGTGCCATTGGTGGTCGAAAAAACGTCGAACTACCCGTCAGAAACTCAGGAAGCTCTTTAGGAAAGCCTTGTAAACTAAAGAAGCTATTGATGCTATACTATGATAGAATACAGGAGTCATTAAAGATATCTAGGCCATGCATAAAATACTAGCTACCAGTACTACAATCCCGAGCTCTGTGGATCTAACAGACTAATGGCTTGACGTAACCATTGGTTAAAGCCTAATATGCAAAGCCAACTTGAAACTTTATTACATTCCTACCAAATGGTCTGAAGTAAAGGTTATATTTATACCTAAAGCCACCAAAATATTTCTTAGCAATTCCAAAGTCTTTTGAGCTATATGTTTTTCTCCCTAAAATTTTTGAAAGATAAATATTGGCTGCCAAAATCTCAAAACGTGAATTGTAATGGAAACCTGTAGAAACTGTGCTCTTATGATGTTACCTTGATTTTGATGGATAATCAAAATACCTCAAGCTAGTTTTAGACAACAAGCTAAGCTGGTAATCGCTTTATTCAAAAGACATTAGGAAAATATGGAGTCTGAAGACTTACCTCGCTAATCTTCATCTAATGAATGGTTACTCTATTGATGACTGCTCCGTTAGCCTTGCGCCTTGGGTGAAAAGTGTCTTAAGTGGTTATGATTTTGTGCGGGTGTTGCGTGTATATGTGTATGAGAGTCGCGAATGTATTGATAGTGATTAGATATGCGATTGAATGAATGTGCAGTTGATATTGGTGGTTTACTTGTGGCGCTCCGTAATTTTGTCTGTGCTTTGCATATTCCGTGTAGTGAATAGAGAACAGAGTGAGTGTTTGTGAAAGTGGGGTTGAATTTTGATATCCACCTGAATGAAGTAGTAGTTATTGTTTGGAGTTGTGTCGTGTTGTCATGTTATGAAGATGGAAATTTTGAGTTGTTTCATGGGTGTTCATTGGTATAGGGATTAAACGGTTTCCACCATTACAGAAGATGTTGGCTTTAATTTTATTTTTGAGGTTTTTCGAATATATAAGGCCTGATCTTCAATTTCGGAATTATAGAAGATACATTTTATTGATGCTGCTGGGTAAATTTATGATTGGATAGTTGCTTTTGGATCGTCTTTTTCCAGTAATTCACTAGAATCAGACTCGTCATTTGAGTAGATTTCATTGACAGATTCTAAAAATTTAGTTTTCATTTAGTTTAGTTCTAGGTGTACCAGGGCTTTCTTAATCTTTCGGACCTGCGTTGTGGGCCTTTGCAGCATTTTGAATGAGAGTGCAACCTTTACAATGGATGTGTTCCCGATAATTTGTTCGTTGCGCTTTGATCTTGCTGGTTATAGTTCTCACTCAATATAACATGGACTCATTTAAGCACTCAATTGAGCATTGTTGTTTGGTGTATTATGGTGATAGCTGTATTAAAAGGAACATTGGTCTTTTTTATAGAATTTTGCATCTGTCAGCGAGTTCGGATATTGTGTGGCCGACATAAGTTTGAGTTTGTATAAGTGAATGAAACTGGATCCCTTGTTGGTGTAGTGCATTTGGCCGGATTTGACTATAAGCTGACTACACTTAGTGAATTGATCCATTCTTCAAGAATGGGTTGAATTGTGGTGGTGCCTTGGGTAAAAGGAATAATATCGTCGGCGTAGGCAAGAGTGGGTGGTGGTTGTAATTCGTCTTCTTGCTCGAATTTTGGTTCAAGGTGTGAGTCTATGGTTTGGTGTAATCCTTGATAATAAAACATATTCCCGGATAATGGTTGGTATTTTAGGGGTTTGTTTGTAGGGAGAGGGAGGAGGATTTTCGATTTAATATACATATAATTAAGGATATTTTAGTTGGATTTTTTGAGCTTACCTGGCAGATTTTATCAAATGGCCATATTACGTGCTTATGGTGTAACTACACTCTAAACTTAGTTTTGTGCTACGCTTGTTGAACCCAATAATTAGTGTTTTATGTGTAATGTGTACCATTGCAGCAGCCTTTATTCACTGGCAGCATAAAATGGATTTAATGATTTACTAGTTTGTGATTGCAGGTGCAGCTAACAATGGACTCACTATTGCTTGCTGACTTACATTCTCTAAATTCTAAGCTCGTCTTTGCTGAATGGGAACTACGCAATCAACATTTTTTGCAACTTTCAGTACTATGGGCGGTTTCGATTTGGCTTCATTAGTTCGGGATACAATGAATTAGGGGATTTATGTATTGGTTTTAATTTGGAGTTAAATTTCAGAAAATTTTGAGATGCCTTGAGGACCAATGCCATTGTTCTACGATTAAACCTATTTAACATTTATCCTTTCTTCCAGTAGATTGGCTTATGAGATACGATCGCTGGGTGTCTGAAACTGGGTCTGTCCCTCTTACGAAGGAAAAATAGAACGCCTTTTCTATCCTTTCTTCTTGTTGTGGGTGGAGAGGCTGGTGGAATGGGAACGGCGTCGTCCGACACATCCTGCCTGGTACTTGGCCCTACCTACCAATCAAACAATCAATCATAATAATGAAGTTTATTTCAAGAAGTTTATCACTATAATAGCAATTTAATTAATTAATTAATTTTTAGGATGCTTATTGCTTAAAATTTATACCACTAAAACCAAAAATAACTGCCTTAGCTTGCTGTCTTGTACTAACCGTCTTATATAATATTTTTAACTGACAATTTACCATCTATTGGCTACTTGGGTATCTGTAACGGAGTCGATTCGGTCATATTTAACATGCCTATCCTATCCTTCTAACTCGTTAAATGTAATAAGGGGGTACGGCGGGCTCGGCTTCATCCGGGAGTCTCAATCAATCAATCATTCAATCACTTGTTTTGACTCCACTTTTTGTGGGTATATTTAGCACAATAAAGTTTCAATTACAAATAATTGTTTTAATGGCGTTACACAATTTTATGCGTCTACATGTGCGCTAATTTGTCATATTTAGTTTCAGTGCACCATTTAAGGGAATAATCAATCCTTATTTATAATTCAGGCCATACTCTGGATTTTAAACTAATTAACTAATTTGTCGCAACTTTCTATCTGACAGTTGCTATTCTTATTCTTCAAAAGCGATTAATCTTTAAAATTCGGTCCCGATATTCTACGGGGAAAATGGATTGATTTTCGAAAATTCCAAAAAATAATTAGAAACCTGATCTCGGTCAAAATCTAACGTTTCCTTTTGGTGTTTACACAGCCCATACTAATAAATTGACCGAATCTAATAATGAACCCCAACAATTTCCACACTCGAGAAGTTTGCATAAATAATTAATTATGGAAAATTAAAACACCACCACTAAAGACAAAGAGATTCTTCCTAAGATATTTTCTAATATGTATACAGAAATACCAAAAACCAATAACACCTAATAAAAATTTTAACCAAACAATACCAATTACAACAACAATAAATTTAAAAGAATAGGAAAAAATCTTAAATATTTTATTAAGATTTTCTACTTTATCCTGTGTATCCTTATTTTTACTTGTTGTTGGAAATTAATTGGAAATTATGTTAAATGCCAATTTAACAATATATTTATATCCTGACATGTCTAGAGAAAGTAATCAGGAATTGATACGGCGAGGGAAATAATTACAATAAATCATGATATACAACCTCGATTTATTTCCATCCGTGTATCTGTTTCTACCATACGATATTGAAAAAGGATAAATACAGCAACAAAGTGTAAAAGAAAATCTATTAATTTATTTATTTAGAAGAAAATTTTCTTACGTTTTTCTTGTTTTGCCATTTTTGAGGTTAAAATTGGATTATAGAAAAGCAAACGAGAAATGCTCATACGTATAACGAGTAGATGAGAGGAAAATTTCAAAACAATATACAAAAGTTTTTCCCTTTTGTAACTTTCTTTTATTTTTTTTTATTTTTTATTCTGTTTGGGGAAAATTAAGTGAGGTTAAATAGGATAGAACAAATAAGTGAACAAAAAAAAAATGTAATATGTGCTATATTTGAGGTTAAGTTCTTTTATTCATCTACAGAAAAGTTTTCTTATTTGTGTTTTTAAATTTTTAATGAAATTTTGGTTTTGATCTTTTTTAATGTTTCTTCTTTTCTGAAATCAATCAAAAATATTTTAAAATTTTCCGAAAAAAGATTTTTATTAAGGAGAACATGTGTGCTGTGTATATACAGATATATAAGATATTCCCTTGTTATTCCTTTTATTTTCTCTATATCGTCTTCTTGTTACTTTCGGGTTTATAAAATTATTGTTGGGTGTTATTGGTGTTGTAAGTAAAGTTTTCCTAAAGTGTTTATTATAAGAAGAATTAATTAATTATTTACTTGATTGATTAATTGTTGTTATGTTTTGATTTTTTGTTGCTTTCGGTAATTTTTAAGAAATTTAAAGTGGTTGGTTCTAATCTTTCGTATTTAGTATGTTGGTCCGTGTATTAGTCTTTTAGCGAGGACTATTTACGGAAATTTTGTTGGATTACATTGAATTGGATTTTTCCTGTGGGAATAACGATTTAAAATACAAATAGATTTGGCCGCCTCAACAATATTTCTCCAGATATAATGCGGTCTGCAACACGAGGACACCAGACACAATGATCGAGTAAGTGCAGATCCTTCTTTTATTGTTGAAGTAGAATTATATCTACGGAAATTACATTTTGTCAACTTACCACCAATTCTAGATAATAAAATCACCCTTCTTCTCATGCTTGCTGCACTCCCGATATTAGTTCAAAGGTCTCCGATAGTTTGCTTTCGACTATCACAATAAATTTTGTTTTATTTATTAAAACCCTGTACATATAAATTAATTTTGATGGGTTACCCAAATAACATTTAATCTTTCTATGTCGAACCTTCTCTGAATGCTATATCGTACACCTGCTGGAAGTCTACAAAAGGTAATGAACCGGAATGTCCTACTTAGAATATTTCTCTAGCAGCATACTCAGAGTGAACGCTGATCAGCTGTAGAACTATTATTAAAACCACATTGCTAATCGCCTAAAATCTGTTTGCTAATGATTAGCCTTTATTCAGCTTCGATAATTATGACTGTTTAGCTGATCACCTTTCTTATAATAGTGAACATATTAGGGTTGTCTTCTATTTTTCAGGAATGGTTTCCGTAGGCCAAATTGGTGTTTTAACATTTCACAACAACTCTACAAAGGGTGCTTTGCTGTGATTCGCATTCTAAGGACTGATTTTGTATAGATCTATAGATCTCTGGAGTAGGTGGTAATTTTTATCGTTCTCTTGTTGTTTGTGTCATTTTCGATCCGCCTGCACAATCATTTTTTTTAATCAATGCCATCTTTTACTGGAGCCGAAGCACCTCGTTGCTCTTTCGCGGTTCATTTTCCACTGTTACTTTACGCAATTACTGCCAAACCGAAGACGTACGGCTATATGACCGATTTAAGTTATCATCTGCACATGCATAGCTCCAAGCCAGCCTGTAGTACTGGACATGGAAGACGGGTCGGTCCATGAATTTTTGCACGCCGATAAAGGGTCGTAGCTGTATTCCTTTTTAATCACGTAATCTGTTCATTCAAATTTCCTTTTGCATCCTGCCCCTATCGGGATTCAATTTCGTTACCTCCCGTTCCAAACGCCAAAGCTTTAACCACTGTGCCATTTGTTCGGTTGCACAATCAGTTAAAAAATTTCCATGTGATCTTGTATTTTGAGATCGATTTTGTTGACAGCTGTGAAGATATTTCAGTTGACTGTGTAGTTTAGAATTGTGTTGTCATTTTATTACTAACGACTTTACATAGGTGTCTGTAACGGGTCGAGTCAACCAATTTTGGTTAGGAAGCCGAAAAGTATTAATAGAATTAGATTTCAGGAAAATTCCAGATGCATGTGAAATAATAATATTTTTTCTTAGGTTGCCGTTTTAAAGAAGCAATTGTTGAAGACCAATACCATCGTTATCCATTAACCTATTAAGCCTTTATCCTTCATCTAGTAGATTAGAATTGTGTTGTCTTTGTGTTACTAACTATCGGCTATACCTAGGTGTCTGTAACCGGGCCGATTCTGTCCCACTTAACTAACCTATCCAATCCTTCGGTTTTGTTATGTGTAAAAAAGGGTGTACGGTGGACCCGGCGTCATCCGGGAACTCAAGCCTAAGAACTTGGTCGTACATTCAAAATCAATCAATCGATCAATCAAGCTGTGAAGATATTTTAGTAATCTTCCATTGACCCTCGACTAACCGAATCACCTAAACTCCCACAATGAATTTCTCAAAAAGTTTTCGGTTAATTTGATTGTTAAACGCTTGAGTATTCCAATGAGTGGAATGCTGCAACATCTTCCACCAAATACTACCACCAAATTGTTTATTACCACCAAATTGCCGAGGTGGCTAGCTCAATGATTCATCTCCTATTGTTGTTAGCAACAGAGTGTAAAGGATACGTATCGATGGTGTCACGACTTGTTATTTGGCCATGAAAATTGTCTAACATTATTTTGAAATCATTTTTTAGTATTTTGCTCAAGACGCTTTGCAAATATTCGTAGAAAACAGTGTTGGTTTAATTTGGTTTGTCTTTACTTCGGGTATGGGACGTTTACAAGCGAAATGTTAATATAACGCCCATGAAAACTGAATACGCAAATTCCGTTGCTAACAGGTGTGAAAAACTTTGTTGCTAATTAAGGTTATTTCTTGTAGTGCTAGAAGATAAAGAAAGTTGATGAATATTTTTTATACGCTTCAAGCTAAATACGTTGAAGTTCCGAGTTTTAAAGCATTGCTCTTAATTGGCGTTCGAGGTGGGTGTTGTTGTGATCCCTAAATTATTCGAGTTGATGTTGCGTAGCAATTTATTTTTCCTGATAGGGTTGTTAGCCAAATACAGAACCCTCCTCTCAGTTCTTACACATTTCGCCAATCCTTTTTGTGGTTTAGTTATTGGTGGGCACAGGAGTTGAATTATAGTCTTTATCGTGACCACCAGCATTTAAATTTGGTAAGTTTGAATCTGAGTCACACACTCAAGAACACTTGACAACACAAAGTTGCAAAACTACATAAGAATACTGGTAAAATGATAGTTTGTCGATTTTGCAAAACGTCAACGGGGGTATTTTATTACGTTTCCGAGTCCATAGCATAATGTTCGTTGCAGATGCCGAAAAAATGTATCACCAGATATGGATACACCATGACGATAGTCGATATCAACGTATAATGTGGCGAAAGTTACTTAATGAGTATGATCTAGTTCCAACTAGTAAAAGGGCTAAATTATTCAAAGCCAGTTGAATATTTTATCTACTAGGCCTACTAGCTCCATGTCTCCACGTAACGATCCTTGAAATACCTCGATATGGCTCTTTATTACCAATGAAGCAGGTCAGGATTCGTAGTTTCTGCTGTAATCTCGTTCCCCGTCTGTATATTTCATTTTGCTATTAAGCAACTTTTTAGTAAAAATTTTTGGATGATGATGTGCCAACGTTTTTTCTATTTGTTGAAAAACTGTTTGTTGTTTCTTTGTTTTCATTCGAAAATTTAAATAACGATTTTGAAATTTATTTTTTTTAATATTTCATTCTCTTTCACTAACATTTTATTTTGTAGTTTGAAACTTTCCATTTCACTTTTGTAAAAACTAATTTTGTTAATTTGTGAGCCAAAGGTCATAATCAGTTTTATGTACAGAATCTGAAGAGTCCGTTATTGTGAGAATAATTGAGATTCACTCAAAAATCTCGAGGAACCAATGAGAAGTTTGCTCAAAAAAACCCTTTTGAGCCATTCATTGGAACGAAACAAGCTTCGTTTGATAAGTTAAACCCGTAGGAGTGATTCATATATGGTTTCATTGTGGTGCAATCTCCGTGATGTCTTGTTATTGTGAAAATAAATTAGAAGTACTCAAAAATAGAAAGAGCCGCTGAGAGTTTTAGTTGTTTTCGTAGGTCTGGTCTATTTGAGGTATCACTGTTTGGTAGAATTTTGGTGCTTTTTATGGGTTTATTTTTAACGACTATTCAACAACCTTCAGCTAACAATTGTCATTGAGAGTGGTTCTCAAAAACGAAACGTGTTGCAATAGGGTATTTTTTTTATTAGTATGTAGTTTTATAAAACTGATGTAATATGTATGTTATTTATTTTATTTTATATAATGTTATTATTAATTATTTTGTATCATATAAATATTTAATATAATTTCTACATTAATAATATTAAACTAATATGAAACTCCGGTTATGTGTTTATAATATTGAACAATATTGCCATATCCATACAAATAAGTCTAATAAGATAAATAACTTGGCGTCCTGTTTGTCTCTTTCTAACATTGACTATTTGTATCGTTAAACTTTATACTTAACAGTGTAAAAACTAACACATACTTAGCTTTCAAGAATTCTTATTGGATTCGTATACGTATTGTTGTTATTTTTTTGCTAAAAATTTCACACTCACAAAAACTATGTAATATAATTTTGACAATAAATGCAAGTTTTAATTAAATTCCACACAAAATGAAAAGAAGTGTATCTTGCTCATGAACGCGTAAACTGCTCGAGCGCAACTAAAAATGATTCTGTTTTTTTTATTATTTAATCTTTGCAATCTTTTTCTGTGCCGAAGCACTCCCAACTCTTTCGCAGTTCGCTTTAGGTCCGATTTTATCACCATCTGCACATTGCATAGCTCCCATGCCAGCACTGGTATGGAAGATGGGTCGGCCCATGAGAGTTTTGCAATCCGACAGGAGTGGATTGCCGGACTATCGGGGTTCGAACCCGGTACCTCCCCGATCCAAACACCAAAGCTTTAACCACTCTGCCGTTTGGTCGGTTTATTTCATGTTTTCGATTTAGTAGAAACGAGACATATAAAGTACGAGAAACAAAAGTAAATGTGTAGTTGAATCGTACAATAGTTCAGTAAAATATTTACAAAAACTTGTCTTTGTGCCCATTCACACAAGCACTAAATACTGTAGATTCAAAATATTTCTGCAGATAGCATATTAAACAGACAAATAAACAAGAAAATTCGTTTGTTAAGGATGTAAAGGGTGGTTAAATTTTAAGGGCCGACGTTGAATGTAAACCACACATAAACGTCAAGTTTTTTTCTGCATTTAATTTGACATTTCTCAATTTCAAACTAACTCAATTTAAACCATGGAAAGATGATACACAATCGAGCAACGCGTTAAAGTTATTCAGGCATATTATGAAAATGGGCGTTCAAATCAAAATGCATATCGTGAAAATCATCTTCAGTGATGAGGCAGATTTTCACTTCAGTGGATTCGTCAATAAGCAGAATTGCCGCATTTGGGCGAATCATAATCCAAGAGTGATTGTCGAAAAACCAATGCACCCACAAAGAGTGACTGTTTGGTGCGGTTTATTGGCTGGCGGCATCTTCGGGCCGTATTTTTTCCAAAATGAGGCCGGTCAGGCAGTTACTGTGAATGGTGTTCGCTATCGTGAAATGATAACTATTTTTTTATGGCCCGAATTAGAAGATATGGATGTGGACGATATGTGGTTTCAACAGGACGGTGCCACTTGCCACACAGCTAACGAAACAATGGCTCTTTTGCGCGACAAATTCAATGGCCGTGTTATCTCACGTGGTGGCGATGCCAAGATCATATGATTTGACACCGTTGGACTCTTTCTTTGGGGTTATTTGAAAAAAAAGGTGTTCGTCGATAAGCCAGCAACAATTCAAGAGCTAAAGGATGAGATAATTCGACACATTAACGGCATAGAACCTCAATATGCCTAAGCGTCATCGAACATTTGGACCATCGGGTGGAGGTATGCCGCCGAGGTCGCGGCGGCCATTTGGCCGATATTTTGTTTCATACATAAATGAACTATACCATATTATCATATTAAAAAAGAATTGACAATAATTTCCTAAATAATTTCTGTTTTATTTAAAATCAACATCGGCCCTTAAAATTTAACCACCCTTTATAATCTATTTCGGTTATCTCTGGTTATACACTAAAAGAATCTCGCTTTCAATGTCACAACACTTCGCAGTTGATAAATGGAGATTGCCATTTTGTTTTAACCACAAGTTTGTTTTAAGTGTTTCCCTAAAACCGTTGTCCTTTGTCCAATTTTTGTTTGGTTATTATCCATAGTGGCCTTTTTAATTATTTTAACATTGTCGACTAACTTTTTGTAGTATTTCAAACATTATTTAACCTGAATGACGTCCTAGTGTATGATTTCGTATTGTGGGCTTTATTATTATTATTAAATATATTAACATAAATAAAGTAATATTTACAAATGCACTTATTTACCCCTGGCTGGATACTCGTTATAAATTAATCTGAAAAGTCAGCACGTTGTCTGTATAGGTTACACGTAAGCTTCTCGCGAAATCAACCCATACAATTTAGTAATTCAAATTGTTTTTAATTAAAAACCTTGTTTAAAGCCAGCGATCCATGTAAACCTTCATCGTGCAAATCGACTTCTTACGTTAGCAGATATTGAAATTGTTTTTGGACGAGCTATTATAAATAAGCAACTGTAGAACAGGAGGAAATTTAAATATGCCAAATCATTTAAAAGTTAATTTTGTTTAGATAACTACCGTACATCAAATCAACAAACTTCTGTCTTAAACAACTTCTGTAGCAATAAGACAAAATATAAAAAATAAAAGTCAATTATAATAGATTGAGGCTCAACTGTAAATACCATTACATTTACGGATTAAACCAACCCAAAATAGTTGTCCAATTATCACTAAAACTAGATAAATATGCGATCAAAACTAAAAAACTGGCACAGTTTACTCAAACCCATCAAACTTAAATTACATCCAAAAATAAGCATCCGTCCAATAAATTACGCATCAACCATGAAATTACTATTTACTCTATTATTTCTTGTCACCATCATCGGAACTATTGTAAGTTGTGTATTCACCATGTAAAGTCATAACTAAATTAAATTAATAAATAATGTCGATCAGATGTGTGGAACTTCTCGATTAAATGGCGAACGTGATGCTGGCGTTAAAACGGAAAAATTGACCATGGATGCAAAATACCGTGGTCGAGGAAGGGGACGTAAGTAAAAATAATATTTAATTTTTTGAGCCTCATGAATACTGAATCTGATTCAAGAGAAAATCATAATACGACTAGAGGCTGAAAGCTTTGACTGATCATAAAGATTGCGTACTATATAGAATATAATTAACATAACAGTTATTTGTTTTATTCGCAGCTTGCACGAGAACCGCACCACCTGCAACCAATCCAGGTTCAAATGGTTTCCCAACAGCGCAACCCTCTACATTATCATCACTTCTACCATTCCCTCCAATTACCGTACCGGGCCAAACACCATTTCCAAATATTGACATTCGTGACAGACCGCTCTAGTGATATATTCAAATATAGTTTAATTTTGTAAAAACGTGAACAGTGATTTTTCTTTATAACGTTGTGCGTCCGCCGTCCCCCCTCCTCCCACCCAAACCCATATAGTCTGTGCAAAAAACTTTAACAAACTTGATTAAAAAACTAAAAAATAAAAACTTTTGGTAGATATAATCATAAAATTTTACGAGATTCACCATTCCTAAGAGATTTTATAAAAATATAAAGATTCAGTTGGTGGAAAGTTTTTTGTGTGCACACACCGAATTTTTTGTATAAGGAAATGGAAAACGGAAAATTGTGAAAAGTTTTTTTTTTTATTAATCAGAATTCATATCCTATCAACACCTTTCATAAATGCTATCAGATATTAATAATTCATAAAACGGTTGTTTTATGTTTGTTTTTATATTGTATCGGGAGGTGTGAGAGGGGTGTAGCAAATATTAAATACATTTCGGTACGAGAGATCATGGTGGAAATTAAATTTCCGAGCAATAAAATACATAACCACTAAAAATATAAAAATATAATAGTGATAATAATAAATAAACTTTCGACTCGTCGATTTCATCCCAACCCACTCGTACCTTTAAATAATGAGAAAATATTTGTCTGTTTTAAAATAACACCCATCCGCAGCCAACAACAACAACAACAGCAACAAAAACTATTATATTATTATTCATTCATTAAATTTATCCAAAACTATTTATTTTTTTGTTGTACCGTTATTATTTCTAATTTTAAATAAGAAAATAATAAAGAATTTTTTAATCAAATCAACAGCATCCCTTAAAAATTATTATGATTATGATTATTATTATTTCGAAATTCTAAAAACTATTGTACGTGTGTGTGTGTATGTACGTTCGCATATCGCAGCTTCCGCTGTTGCTGAATGATTTGACGCGAGGAAAAATATTTTCTTTTTTGAACGGAAAACATAAATTTTATTATTAGGGAAATAGAAAATATGGAAAACTTCTCTAAATAAATATTATTTTTAAAATAATTTCGTATATGATTATTAAATGAAATTCAATCGTGAAAAACTAAATAGAAATTTTCTGTTTTAATTTAATAGAAATTGCGAATTGAAAATGTTTGGGGAGGTTTGGGTGTTTCCATTTAACTGAAGATGGTATTTCTTTGTGCTTATAATTTTGGAAAATGTGAATATGGAAATGATTTATTTTATACTGGGTGTGGGTATCAGATTATTAAGTTTGTGTAGAATATCTTCTGAATAATTTTGGCTCTTCTGTGCTAAAGATCGCGTTTTTCTTACTAGAATTCTGCTAGACAACTGTCTCTATTTGATCGATATCCAACTAACAAATTGGAGTTGTCAAAGTGTTTTGCCATTTAAAATTCATAGCAATTTAGTTATTTAATAACTTCTTAACCCTATCATTCACCCAAAAATTCTGCAGCACACTTGTGGTAAAAACCATTTTATTCCGATGTTTTTACGGTCAAGAAACTTGATTTTTTAGGATTTTAGATCCGCTGGAAATTTGGTTCTAGAAATAATTGCCGAACACAATTGATGACAAAATATCATAAGGGTTTAAATTTTATAGCTCCAATGGTTCTTGTACTTAATATATCCAGGACAGACTGTCATGTCTGTAAATATAAATATACAGGGTAAAATAGTTATCAAAAAATAGCTAGTGACCTTCCACCAGTCAAAAAATAGAATTTCAGTGTCTTTCCCCTGATATTGAAAATTGGTTGGTTGAAAGTGTGAGTCACCACATAAATCTCATTTTGGAAATTCCACGGTTTTTCATGTTATGGGGTTTCTGACGTGATTATTACACCAGAAATCCCATAGATCCGTTTAATCAGTGAAGTACAGGGTGTCCGCCGGGAAGGTATACTACTTTGTTTTGCCGCCATTTAGGCGAATATTAGTATTGACAGTTCATACTTGACAGTCGTGAAGTAGACACGTGGCAAATTTATTATGGAAAAATATTCGATAAACCATCGTGTTTTAATCGTTAAAACATTTTATCAAAATCAATCATCGATTACTGTGACGATGAGAAAGTTACGTGAAATTTTTGGGAGAAACACCGTGCCAACAAAACGCACTATTTATCGTGTAGTGAATGATTTCGAAGAAAGAGGGTCTGTAAGTGATAGGCCCCAGCATGAGCCACAACGTACTGCAAGATCGGCTGAAAACATTACTGCTGTTCAAGAAAGTGTTCAAAACAATCGATCAACCTCAATTCGACGCCCTGCTCAGGAGATTGGTCTTCAAAGAACAAGTTTGGCCACAATTTTGCACAAGGATTTGCATTTGTTTCCATTTTAGATTCAGTTGACACAAGAGCTTCTTCCACAAGACCATTTACGCCGCCGTACATATGCCAATAGGATGTTACAGCTCGCCCATGACAACCCCGATTTTCATGAAAAAATCATAATGAGTGACGAGGCACTTTTTCATTTAAATGGATATGTGAATAAACAGAATAGTTAGTTCTGGGTAATGGAAAATCCTCACATTATTCATCAGTCTCCTTTACATCCATTAAAAGTGACAGTCTGGTGTGCAATTTGGTCAGGAGGAATCATTGGACCTTACTTCTTTGAAAATGAAAACGGCTTAACGGTAACTGTGAATGGGAAGCGATATCGTCATATGATTGAAAACTTTTTAACGCCACAACTGCATACTTTGGGCTTGATTAACATGTGGTATCAACAAGACGGTGCCACATCGCATACAGCCAGGATTACAATGGAATTACTGCGAGAACTCTTTCCACAACAAGTTATTCCAAAAAATGGTGTTGTTGATTGGCCTCCTCGGTCGCCTGATTTGACTGCTCCGGACTTCTTTTTGTGGGGATATCTAAAAAGCAAGGATTATGCAAACAAACCAGAAACGCTTGAGCAACTCAAACACAATATTCGTGATGAAATTAATGAAATACCGCGTGAAATGTGTGAGAATGTAATGAAAAATGTGCTCAAAAGGGCTCGCATTTGTGAGGCTAACAGAGGCGGACATTTATCTGATATTGTATTTCATACATAATTGCCGACATTAAATAAAACATTTATCAATATAAGATCCATTCTCTTTCATTTAATCAAAAATCATAAACAAACAAAGTAGTATACCTACCTGGCGGACACCCTGTATATGTTTTGCTTTAGTTTATTTGTGCCAAATTTTGCATGCCAAAAACTATTCAGTTCTCCTCCAGCATTGGTCAGGATTTTTCTTAGAACGGCTATGTCAGCCCATTTACATGCCATGTGTATAACATCTATTGAAGTACCAAAATCACCGGTAGGAGACCCACATTCAAGACCGGTGTGATGAACTTAACAAAATTGGTTATTTTAAAATTTACGCGAGTGTGCATTCAATATTTTAACAGTGTAATTCAACAAAATTGAAACATAAATGATTGAAAATCGCATTAAAATAGTTAAAAGTAGTCTCATTCAGGTTTTTGTGTTGCACCGAGGTTACATGAAATGGAATAGTTTTTCTGAAATATTCAAGCGTTTGATAGACCAAAACCAAACGCTCTCAAACACACATATAGAATAAACTATCTGAACAACCATCTTAGAGGAGCGGTAGCTAAACTAATAGGCCGCTTGGAATCAACCGCTGATAATTATAAAATGGCCTGGAGTACTTTAAACAATAGATACAATAACGCCAAATCATATCAGCTTTCCTAAATATGTTGCTAGGCCAACCATCAATTAATACAGAATCATCAGCCGCAATTAGAAATTTGATACAACTAATGAGTGCACACACGCAATCAGAAGCCTAGCAATAAACGTTGAATCCTGGAATTAATTTCTGATTTTCACATTATCCAAAAAATTGGACAGTGAAACACGACGATTATATGAAAATTCGCTCCAGGACCTAACTGGATTTCTCAGAAAACCTAAAAATTTGTTGAACAACGCTTCAAGTCCTTGGAAGCATCATATAGTCTAAAAAATCAATCACAACAACCAAAGCCGCAAGTATAGTAAGACAAACGTTTGCCACAATAACTCTACGCGAGATTTGTTTATATTGCCAGATGAACCATACATTAGACCATTGTCCACGGTTCAAGCAGCTGTCAGCAACGTACCATTGGATAAATGCATACTATTTTGCGTACAGCAAAGCCCAAAGTACAATCCCCGAGCACGGGTGAATTAAATTTTTTTAAACTAATAATCAACGTAGATCACGATAAAGTGCACGCATTGTTAGCAACAGCAATGGTTAAATCCGTTAATAATAATAGAAGCCACGCAACTTTAAGAGTCCTGATTGACCCAGGATCTCAAGCAACTTTTATTACCGCGGAAGCAGTTAAAAAGTTGTAGCTGAAGGGGCAGAAAGTATATGCCAAAATAGCTGAAGTCGGTTGTCGCAATATTGGGGAGGTAAAGAAAATAGTGTGCCTCAAAATCCAACCTATCAGAGTATTAAAATTTTAATTACACTTAGATGCTTTAGTATTTGAAAAACTCATGACACTGCTACCAGACCAACGGATACAAACCCACGGCTGGGAACATCTAAACAACTTAGAGCATGCGGGTCCAAACTAAAGGGTGTTTTTTTAAGAGGTTGCCGATTTTTTTTTTGAATAAAACACATATAAAATTATGAAATGACCAAAATTTTTTTTTATTTGGTAGATAATTTTTTGGCATTTAACATTTAAACACAATTTCTGGCATATGGCTACCACGACTATTTTTCACAAATGTCATTCTGGAGGTCCAATTTTCCAGCACTTTTTCAAGCATTTGAGGGCGTATGTCAGCAATGACACGTTGAATATTGGTTTCCAAAGCGTCAATCGATTGAGGTTTATCCACATAAACCAATGACTTCACGTATCCCCACAAAAAGTAATCGAGTGGCGTCAAATCGCACGAACGCGGAGGCCAATTCACCGGACCATTTCTCGAAATAATGTTGTCGTTGAAAGTTTCTTTCAATAAGTCGATTGTTTCACGTGCTGTATGGCAAGTGGCACCATCTTGTTGAAACCACATTTCATTCATATCCATATCTTCAAGATTTGACAACAAAAACTCATTTAACATGGTTCTGTATCGATTTCCATTCACGGTAACGCGTCGTCCTTCCTCATTTTTAAAGAAATATGGACCGATGATCCCACCAGCCCATAGACCGCACCAAACAGTACATTTATCAGGATGCATTGGTAATTCTAGAACGGCGTGTGGATTATCTTTGCTCCAAATGCGACAATTTTGTTTGTTGACGTATCCATTTAACCAAAAATGCGCCTCATCACTGAAGAGAATTTTACGGTAAAAAAATGGATCTTCGTTCAATTGATTTAACGACCAATCACTGAATTCACGGCGCAAACGATGGTCGTGTGGCTTTAATTCTTGCACCAATTGAATTTTGTATGGCACCAAACCCAAATCTTTACGTAAAATTTTCCATAAAGTCGATGGACAAAGTCCAATTTGCTGAGCACGACGACGAATCGATAAATTGTCGTTTTCTTCGACACTGGCCTCAACGACAGCAATATTTTCTTCTGTACGAACTCTTCTCATTCTTGTCGGTGGCTTGGCATCCAAAAGAGTGAATGTAGACCGAAATTTGGTAATTACGTTCTTTATGGTGGTCTCTGACGGACGATTATGTGCACCATAAAATTCACGAAGTGCTCTATAAACATTTTTAATTGAACACTGATTTTGAAAATAAATTTCCACGATTTGAAAACGTTGTTCTGGAGTTAACCTATTCATAATGATTTGCCAAACAATACTGAGTAGAAATGCCACTTTGAGCTGTCAAAACAACTGTCATAAAATAAAACGACATCTATCGGAAAAACAAACCTCCTAAAAAAACACCCGTTATAACACACCGGGTCCCATAGACATGTTGCTTGGAGCAGATTATTATCCAAAGATCGTATCGACTGACATATTACAAAAGGAAATCAACAACAACCAATCGCGCAAGACACAGAATTAGGATAGATCGTGTTCAGAAAATTTAAAAGCTCAAGCATCCAATAACAACACATCACATCTATGATATCGTATATCGAATTAGATAATCAGCTAATGAGATTTTAGAAATTGAAGTTTTCCAAGTAGAACGGGAACTTACCAGTGATGAACAGAGATGCAAAGAGCACTTTCAAAAGAACTACAAAAGATTAGAAAATGGTGCATACCAGGTCGCATTACAATTTAAAAGTGACAATTTCATCAAATTGGATCATATGGTAGAAATAAATCAACGTGATGATGCAGGTAGAAACTATGTTCTACCACACCATGCAGTAATCAAAGATGATAGCACAACAACTAAGCTCAAAGTAGTATTTGACGCTTCAGCAGCTAAAACCTCCAATAGAATATCGTTAAATGACCTGCTCCACACCGGCCCAACAATACAACAACCACTCGTAGATATATTGTTACGCTGGAGGATACATAAGTATGTGTTTAAAGCACCGAAAAGATGTTCAATCAATCTTTTGTGTCTACAACAAGAGTCCTACATAAGCTAGTGCAAGATGAGGGCCATACAAACACAGGTGCAAAAATAATTGCTAAATCGTCACCAAGCTACCTGACGACCAAATAACTTAACGACAGTTTAAAGTTAGCCTTGAAGTTTGCACAAGAGCTTTGCTTTGTAACATTTGACAAACACCATGGCAAACATGGCAAATCAAAACTCCGTACCCTTAATTCAGAAATAGGCAAAGTTGGATTGTTGCGAGTAGAGTCTATCTCCCGATAGACTACGCAGACAAGATGACGTTACACGGAAGCAAATCCCTCACGCTAGTTTTCATTCGCCCGAAATATTGGATAGTAAAGGGTCCATTAGCAGTAAACATTTTCATCAATAAATGTATGGTTTGCTCCAAATATCAAGCACGTGCACTGGGCCAACTGATGGGAGATCTTCCAGCAGCAAGAGTGACTCCAACAATACAATTCACTCATACAGTAGTGGATTATGCTGAACCTTATCAGCTCGACGAGGTAACAGAAGCTACAAAACTATTTTGCAGTCTTCGTCTATTTTGCAATGAAAGCCGTTCACTTAAAAGTAGTGAGTAACTTGGCATCTGACGATTTTCTAGCAGCGTTTAAACGCTTCACAGCACGTCGAGGTAATTTTCGGACCTCTACAGCGGCTGTGACACTTACTGTATATAGGGCCGTCCAAATTTATGAAGGACGATCTGAGCGCTGCCCTGAAACAACTACCAGGAAATCTGGCAGTACAGCTTGCAAAGGATGGCACCTAATGGCATTATATACCACAAAAAGCACCGTACATGGGTGGACTATGGGAAGCGGAAGTTAAATCCGTCAAGTATCTCGTACGTAGAATAATTGGAGAACAACATCTAACGCTTGAAGAGATGACAAAAATTGTTTGCCAACTTCACAACTTTAACACCGGGACGTTTCCTTATAGGTGAACCACTGCGAAGGATGCCAGAACCAGGCTATTTAAATCAAAACATTAGCCATTTAGAACGATGGAGACTTCTGCAGAAAATAACGCAAGAATTCTGGAAGATCTGGCCAACCGAATCCAGACTATCGTTATAGTGAAAGGAGAGCTAGTGCTAATCAAGGATGATGATCTGCCTACTGGAAAATGGCCTCTAGCAAGGATCTATGAGGTACATAGTGGCAACGTTGGTTTTGTTAGAACCGTGACAGTAAAGAACACCAACGGAGGATTACTAAAACGGTCAATCACAAAGATCGGTCGTTTGCCGATTGAGGACGATAGACAATGCAAGAAGGTACCTTCGTCAGAGGAAACGAAAATAGACGCAGTTGAAGCCAACGACCACGTAAAACAGCATAAACGAGTGACAAGAGCAAGCATCAAGTTCAAGCTGCTACTTTACACTATCGCATTAATCTGTGCATTAGGACTAGTAGCAGCAGAAACACCAACAAAATATATTGAGATCGGAGAATGGAGGATTATAGCCTATTATAACCTCACTTTCTATTGGGCGGAACTAAGTAACTTTGGGAACGCTGCTCGTCAACTAGACAGCTTTTGTTCGAATAAAACGCTTATACAACCAGCACACACGGATATGTTTAAGTAGTGCGAAGCCATTGCTCCACAGATAAAAACGCTCCACGTAGAATTAAATCAACAAAACGAAGTATTAAACGCCTTAGGCGGAAATAAAACACCCGCAGAAGAAGGGCGCCCTTCGATTTTGTAGGTACAATTGCCAACGAACTATTCGGGGTGCTAGATCAAAGAGATGGAAAAACCTACAAGGAAAGAAAAATTAAATTCTAACCAGCAGCACAAAATGAATTATTACAAAACTAGATGTCAATATTAAAGTCGACTAGTAACGTCATGGAATACGCTCATAAGGAAACATCACAGGTATACAAACAAATTCTAATAGTCATCCTGTTCCATGACGAATTTACCGATCTTGCAATACACCCTATGCTGGAGATGATGAACCTACGAAACTTTCAAACCGCAATAATCAGCACCATCACAGAAGTTCATCAAGGCATACTCGATTCCTTGATTCTAACTTCACATCAATTTCAGGAACAAATCAAACAAATCATTCCTAACTTAAAACCAAGTCAGGCTATGCCTTACTGAAGTGAAATATAGCCGCCATCAATGAAATAGCCACCGTCAAAACCAGAAAAAATGAGGCAACAGTTATATTTCAGATCAAAATTCCACTAGTACAAAGGACTCGATACAACATATGCCACGCAATGACAGCCCCAACGACTCATCAGCAAGACTCGAGTTATTTATTGATTGCGATACAGGAGAATCAATACTTACGTTTCTTTTTCGAAGAACTGAATCAACCTCAGTGAGGAGTATCTTTGAGATATACGTCAACTACTGAATCCGTATCAGCCAGATACAAGCAGCTGTGAGATGCAACTTTTCCAGCAAACTAGGACCGTGCCAACTAGTTTTGAAATCCACAGAATAAACATTACCTCACTATGGATTCCGTTAGGCCGACACAACGCATGGATCTTTATAATCAAATCTGTGGTTATTTATAACGTGATTTGCGGAAGTAATAGCGAAATGATTGAAATAAAAACCACTCTCATCCAAGGAGAAAGAATCCTAACACTAGATCATAGCTGTGTGCTAGGATTCACGTTGACAGGGCACAGAGCATTTAGCAGTAGATTGGAACTTTCATTCATGCCACGATTTAATTTGAGTGATCTATGTTAGTGTCAATGATATGATGTTAGTGTCAATTCAAAATGAAGAAAGGAATCTAAGGGTACCAGCTACTGAAGTAAACATGTTTGACGTTCATCACTACACAACATCTTACGGCATTATTGGAGTATTAGTGAACGCAGCAGCCACCATATATATGAAGCACAGAAGAACAACTCAAGTTGGTACAACAGATCCACTTCCAGATCCGTTGCCAATCAACAACTAGGCCCGGGAATATGTTACCAATTCAACTGGTAACAGAAAATTATAAACATAGAGTGCTGACAGTCAAGATATCGCTTTCCATTCAATAAAATATATTGTTTTGAATTAGTGGACTAGCCCCCACCCACGCAATATTCTCATTTCAATACACACTGAAAGCTTGTTAATTTATAGTGCATCTCACTAGCCCTAAATCTTAGCATAATATAGGGTGTCTCAGCAAGAGCGCCGGATTTAAGTTTGCCGCCACTTTGTTAATACGAGTTGTACTGAGATTTTTGAAGTAAAACTTCTTTATGCACTCTTGACTTGGGGAGTAAGCTGGTGAATGCGTGACGAGAGCGTTACTAAATGTGGGATCGGGCGAGTTGAACAATAGGAAATTGTTTAGATTCCCAATTCTGGCTGATATAGAGTAAGCCACTATTGAGTATGCTGCTCTTATCAGGTTAGATACATCTAGTCTAAACAATGTGACTAGAAAAGTAAGGCAGTTTCTTACATAGTTGATCTAAATGGGATGTTATAGTTCTAGAAAAATCCTGACCAATGCTGGAGGAGACGTGAATTGTTTTTGACATGCACAGTTTGGCACAATTAAACTAGAGCAAAACATATGCTAGCCGCACAAAATTGCACAATCAAATACTACTCGATAAAATAAAAAAAACCGTGGGATTTCCAAAATGGGATTTCTGTCGTGACTCAAAAGGTTGCTAAACTTTTCAACATCATTGCAAACATTTAAAAAGCTTCATTGAAGCTGACCCTTCTGGTGCACAAATTTTCACGAAATTTCGCACGGATCTCCCAATTAATGAAAAATGTTTAAGTTCAAAGAAACATGCATTGCCATAAACTTGAAAAAGAAGATAAATAGACAAGGTAAACATCCTTAGTTGGGGAACCCCATCTAAGTAGTACTTCTGCTCAGTATTTTACCACCCACTACCACGCAAATTATTAATATTTATATAAAATTGGCGCCAAAAATTTATTTCAATTTCATTTTACATGAATAAATTTTTCGTTTTTCAAATACAAACTATCTAGATTCTAACACATCCACATGTCATACGACTACACATAATTTCTATTCAAATCAATACCATCTTGGAAAAATGTTAAAATAAATTTTTCACTCAACTCTTACCCCCAAACACAGATGATTTTAATTTAATCAAAATAATTTCGTTCAATTCGTGCTTTTGGTTTGGTATGATGATGATAACACCAAACACTACATTACAAAATGTACGAATATACGTTAGAAGTGTAGAATAGCGAGCGCACATATTTTTGCCAATACAAAACTACGAATACATAACATGTAAACTATTATAATTTTTAACCCTAAAATATCTAACAATTTTCTATTATTCAAATCATCATCAACTTAATCAACACAATCATTATAATAACAATAATAATAGTAATAGTAATAATAGTAATCATCAGAAACAATCACATATGTGGCTTTCACATTTCATATCACATCAGAATATTCGTTGTTCCTCCATATTTTCCATAATTTTCCCGTTATGAAAATACATCGCAAATAACACTGTGCTTTTTGCCTTTCTTACTAAACTCGTCTATCTATCTAACCATATACATTGTAATTGCTAATGTTTGTGTAGACGTTAGGAAAATCAGTATGATAATGTTTTTATTAGAAAGCTTTGGAAAATATTTAAATTTGTTAAAGTTATAAATGTCTTGAACCTGGATAAACCAACAAAGGTATGTACCCAAATTAATATGAATAACCAATTTAGGTTTTAGTTAATGATATCGAATTAAGATGTTTTCTAAATTTATTAACAACGACTAAGCTTGGTGATTTTGATCATCCAAATATAATCTGGGATTTTGACCCACGCAACCAGCAACTCGCTGTTTAGCGCAGGTGTAGTTGTTCTGTACTCAGCCATTGTCTTCCCAATTTGTTAATCTTCAAGTTGACGGTTAGTAGGTCTGGATTGCCCATCGGTAGCGGATTATATCCTGATCGCTGAGTGCTGAATGTGTTGAACGCCGTTTCAATTTTATTATTAATTTTCACAATATTAATGTTAAGCAATTTTTTGTACAACATCAAGTAATGTGCGCGGTTTTATTGATGGTAAGAAGACAAGTGAAAGTGACAGCGGCCGAGCAAAATTTCTTATCATCTAACATTTTGATGAAATTAATTGGGTACATCTACACAATTTGGTTGCGTATAACGAAAAGGTGTGCTGTCCTGCTCTGCAGGTGTCTACACGCACGATTTGGTCTTGTCCTGCGTGAACTTCGACTATGCGACCCAATGCCAATTGTCCAGGTGGAAGGTTATCATCCTTTACAATAATCAAAATCGCCAACGTTTAGATTTCTGTTTCTCATTTGCCATTTTGCAATCCGGTTCAACGTAGTCAGATACTCCGCCTGCCATCTCCCTGCGAAGTGTTGGAACATTTGCTGCGTCATTTGCCATCGTGACAAGCGATTTAATTTTAAGTGTCTAGTCTAGCTCTGGTACGGTTGTGATGGGTTGTCCAATAATAAAATGACCCGGTGTGAGCACTTCGAGGTGTTCTTTCAGAGCTTCACAAAGGGGTCGAAAGCTTAGCAAGCTTTCTATCTGGATAAGCAATCTAATCAATTCCTCGTAACGTAATACAGATTGCCCAATGACGAGCCGCAAATGGCACTTTAAAGATTTAACTGCTGCTTCGCATAATCCACTAAAGTGTGATGATGCTGGTGGAACAAAGTGCCATTTCGTATTGTTGTTAGCTGCCCAAATAGCGATGGATCTGGTGGAGTCATATCTGATGGATTTTCTTTGGAAAGAGTTCTCGGAAATGTTTAAGCTCGTTGGCGGCACCCACAAAATTAGTGTCATTGTCACTGTAAACGTCAGTGCAGATCCCTCGGCGGTTTTGAAACAGCTTGCTGCCAGGAAGGTGTCGGTGCACGGCCTTGTTTGCTATGCATGTGAAGACAACGAGATATCCTTTATAGTTGGTCACTTTCAGTGCTTTGCTGCTCTTGAGTACATACGGTCCTGCATAGTTCAAGCTGGTTTTTAGAAACGTCCGAATCAGATTTATTCGAGGTGGCGGCAACGGTCCCATTAATTGTTGCTGGGCAGCAATTAATGCAGCCGTGTACCATTTTTCGCATTAAATTTTTACACCGAAGGATGGAATAGCGCTGCTTAATGATGGAAAGCAACAATGTTGGCCCTGCATGCAGATGTTGGTAATGTGCTTCCTTCACTATTCCTTTCGCTACTGGATGACTACCTGAGAAGATGATCGGGTGTTTCAAGTCGTAATTTTCCTTTGTGTGTTCTAGGTGGCCACCCACTCGCATTATGCGGAAGTTATCTATATGTATGGGGAGAGAAAAGCAATTTTAGATTTCTTTTTTTGGTAGGTTGGAAACTTGAAAGTTGCGCTTCTTTCTAGATCAAGTTGAGTGATTCTCGCAGATCCACTTCTGATAACGGTCCCGACCTTCTAGCGTTGTAGTTTTGAAAATTAAAACTTGCCTGCTTCACCCAAGCTGTGACTCGAATTGCCTTACTTTGGTTAGAAAATTTATCGATGATCCTTTGAGTAAAGGCATATCAGTTGTTAGTCTCAGGCCGTGAGGTTTTCCTAACTACCATTGTTACTGCTTCAATCTCTTTCTCCTTTGCATTGTTGGGTAGGTGGTTTGCATCGTAACCAGTTGGGTCCACGCCACCAAATATCAATCTGAATGAGTTCATCAGGTAGGTAGGATGCCACGAGATGCGCAATCTGCGGGGTTTTGCTTTGAGGGCACATAAGACCACTGCCATATGTTTGTGGTCTCCAATATCTCCGTGACCCGATTGAGTACGAACACATTGCCGCCCCGATGACTTTCGGTATGTAAATGAGCAATCGTGACAAGGATTTGTGTGGCCAGGAAACAGGCTGACGCAGTACCGTAGGTGTTGGTGAGGAGGCGGTATTGCCTTATTGAGGTCGATGGTGATTCTCGCCAAACCATATATCATGTGGTTGAAAGTTTGTATCCGATCTATCGATTCATAACTGTCGAAACATCTCGAGTAATGTTTGTTGTACCATCGGCCCGACCATTAAAACTTCGTTCAGAGATATTCCCGTCGTTGTCTTAGCGGACGCATCAAATCACTGGATGATGGGGCAAGTAATATTTCTCATCAGGTACATGTATTTGCTCGGTTGGTATCGGTTCCATATGGCCTCGCGACTCGTATTCAGCCATGAACTTGCAGTAAGCTTCATGAAAGTCAATATTTTTGGCAAGCTTTTGCTCCAAAGAGCTAAATCGTTTGAGTGCTTGGATGAGTGAGTCTCCTAACATGGCTTTGTTAGGTTTGAAAGGCAATGGCACTATAAATTTTTAGATACGCCGTAATGTCGATAAGAAATTTATGGTTGACGCTGGAACAGCAGTGAAAAGGAGCCTCTTGTAGCAACGGATTTTCCAACGTTGAACATGTTTATGTTAAATCTGGCGTTGGTTTGCGTTGTCTTCGAACGAGTTGCACACCTTGTAATATAAGATCTGGTGGAAGCAGAATCTAGGAGAGCTCGACATGGTTACCAACAGCTATAATGGTCATGAATTTCAATGATGGCGGTTGGTATTGGAATGGAAAATCGTTTGCATTGGTGACATCGACCTCGAGATTTGCACTCATATACGTCAAGCCCTTGTGCCAAGCAATTATAACATCTGGAGTTCTCTTTTATAAATTGTCACCGTTGCTCTAATTCCATCTCGATAAATTTGGTACAATCACATAACCGATGTTGTTCGTCACTGCATAGGTTACAATTGGGTAATGGTTTCGGCTCTGCGTTGACGTGGAAAGCCCATGCGTGCGTTACATGTCTATTTTGAACCTTGATTGGCTGACTTCTCAGACATTCGAGATAGTTCATTCTGTTGCTCAAGAACTCTAACAAATTCGTCTACGGTCAGATAATCTTGCTCGGACGTAACATCATTCAATTTCTTTTCCGCCAGATGAACTAGCAAGCTATCCCTCGACTCAACGCCCGATCCGAGCGCTTTCAGCCCGCGAAGGACTTCATCACAGGTATCGTAAAATCCTAACACTTCCGATCGTTACTTCTCGCTGGAATAAAAGCCCTTGCTATGAGTTTACATGGAACGGCTTCTATAGCGCCAATCTTCAGTCTGGCTCTAGACCAAAAGTTACCTAGATTTTTTAATCCTCTTTATGAGGGACAACAGCCATTGGTCGACTTAGGCAGTCAGTCAACTTGACGTATTTTAATATCAACCATTTTCAAGAAGACGGCACCTCATTAAAAGCTTATTTGAAGTTGCAAGTAAGCAATTGTTGGCCCTGTGCAATGTCTATGATATTTTAAGCTCATCACGATATCCGGTGAGAAGATCCTAATTAATCATACTAAATTGTCTTTAGTAGTTATTTTTGAAAGACCAGCATTATTCCTGCAATATTGGAGACCAGGCGTAAAATTTAACATTCCATCAGCAGTACTTCACTGATTAGTTAGACGCTGGTTTCGCTTTTTCTCGTCGAGTAACATTACTCAGGGAGTACCAGCGTCTGACAAATCTTAAATTTTTGATTATCATCCGGTTAATAGGAATGGAAGACCATTTTGCGTAATGCAGGGACAAGGTTTCAATCGAACTACAATGCATCAGAAAGATTGGTTTCCTTCAGCGGGAAATTCGGATTTATCGGAAAAGTACTCCAGCTCAGAAAATCTATATCGGTTTCAATGTACATTAACGTAAAGAGTAACAGTAAACCATGATTGCAATTCGTTAAGCGACCTTATGTGGCCGTATGGGGCCTGTGAGAATTTCCATTTGCATTATGAAGGAATTGACTCAACAGTAGCAAAAGAAGGACTCGACGGACGACGTTTACTACAGCATGGAAAATATAAATATAAATATCCACATAAAATCGGAAAAAAGAAGCGCGAACCAAATATTCTTTATATGTGGACGATCGTTTAAAACAGATGAAAAATAAGATTGAGCAAGTGAGGGCGTGCTTTGAAACACGATAAAACGATTTCAACGAAACTAGTTGCCGGAAGCTCAAGAGAAATTTTAAAGCCTCCGACATTCGATGGCGAGATCTTATTTGAGAGTTTTAAAATGAAGTTCCGCAAGTGGCAATATACAGCTCAATCGTTGAGCAGTCCAACGCACTAATATTGTTTCTCCGAGGAAAAGCTACAGAGTTAGAACTAAGGCATGGGCAGTCACACGTCAGAAATTTATGCAAGATTCAACTTCAAAGCAAGCGGTAACTATACGTTGGAAGAGCTTTCGGTTAAACTTCGGTAATGCACCTGCAGATGTGTTTGATTGGCAGTGACTTCATTTCGGAACCAATACAGATAAAACCAAGAATGAAGAATTGGCATTGGCTTTGGAACATGAGGTAGTCAGAGCAAGGAATTTGATTCAGTAAAGTTGAGCAAGCTGGATTTGGGGAATATTTCACAAATAAAAGCGTTAATACTAGAGGAGTTGAGACACGAAGCTATTGGAGTCACAAATAATTACCACAAGCAAGTGTTGAGCAAGGTTACTTCAAAAGTCAAATGATATGCTCAAATCTGGGAAGTTAGGACACTACCTCCGAGACTGTACGCAACGATGGAATGGCCACAGAGGACGGGAATACGGAATACCACAAAGTATTGGAAAAACGGCCAAAACTAGAAGCAAATGTTCGGCTCAAGAACAACAAATCAGAAGCCTTGAGAAGAGAGTGTACGGCAAGAGGACTCGAAGGACGAATTGGCTTATTAAATGGAAGAAATGTCCTTGGGGAGGTTCATTTCAATATTCCATTTTATTTGATGAGAGAAGTGCTGTAATGTAAAGAGACAGAAAAAGAATCAGAAACAGGATGAGTCAATAGTGGGGAATGTCTAAAGTTAAAACGATGTAATTGTTAAATAGTACGCGACCGTAAATGCGTGCTGGCCAACCTACTACGGAGATTACATAAAACTCGTACCGTATAGATATACCAACTTTCGACGAGGTGATTTAGTGCAGCTTTGCAATTTTATAAAGCGGAAAAGTAAATCTCATATTGCACAACGAGATTGGAGACGTCTCCATACAATTATTAAATGGATCAGCGACAATGTGGATCGGATACACAAATGCTTTGGGGATAGACAAAAAGAAATTGGATGTGTCTATTCCAAACGTATAGATTGAAGGTGTGGGTAGTGTTACGATGTCTACAGATCTATATGTATATAGATATAATACTTGGTGTTTGAGAGATTGTATTGTACACCACTAAGTGTTATCATACCAACAGTCGCGAGTTCTCATCCAGTCGAAATCCAGTTGATGTTGCCGGATCAAATATTTCTCCAATACAAAATTGGAATTGGAGTTTAGAATAGTTTTGCATGGGGAGGGGCATATATAGACGGCGACGGTAGTTGTAAGCGGCGACGATGGTCATCATGGAAAAAACTGGGATTACCGGCAAGGGAATACATGACGTGGAATGTTCGCGAATACAACTACATGCGGGTCACCGTCAAAAATGTGAATAAAATTTATAATACGAATACGTATCGAGCGATCAAAATCCGCAACAATATTTATAGGTCGGGTAAATAAGCAGTTCAATGAGTCAATTTTTGACTAAATTATAAATACTGATAATAAGCGTGAGAACTGACAACATTTAAAACGAACACTAAGGGAATAAAGCCTCTTCGTCGGCACTGGATAGATTAACCCTGTGAGTCTGCGAACCCCATTACAGTTTCTGATACACAAAATTAACACAAACCTTTCGAAGATTGATGAACATAAACATCAAAGAATATGTATAAAAAGCTAGAGGTATCCGTCCAGACTACATCTGATACTGTCGGTAACAAAGGGATGTTCATTTCATGTTCATCTAATTACCTTACATATACCAATTCACGAAAGGTGGCAACATTAAAATTGGTGAAAAATAAAAAAAAATATTAGAGAGAGCTTGGAGCTTGCACAACCTGAGACAAATAAGCTGTACAGTAAAACTAATGAAACAGGGAAACATGGATCAAAGGCAATATGATAGAAGGGCCAAATTTTTTATATACTACAAAAAAACCATTGTGGGGGCGCAACGGAATTAGGAGGAAGTATATAACCACGAGCAAGAGATACAAAACACCGCAAGAGAAAGGCGTGCAAAGATTGAGTGATTAGATAGAACGCGTAAATCAATGCGTTTAACATCACATAGCAAAAATGAACATCGATTGCATTGTAATAGGAAGCAAAGCAACTAACGTTTCTGATAAAAATTGTGTTAATGTCCTGCACGGGACTAGTAATGGTTTTTATTAAGGTGATTTAGTGTGGGTTTATCATCTCAGAAGACGAAATGTAATAATTCCATCATTCCAGTTCCACATTACTTTAGGGAAGGATCCACTTAAACTTCGTAGGTTAAAATCTGTTTAGGAAGAACAGTAGTAAGGTTAAATATCACTACATGCAACGGCACAATGATGGATTGCATGGCGGTAAAGATGTTTAGTAGCTTTGGGTTATTCTGGCTGAATGAAAATATTCGAACCAATTGCGTCAAAATATCGGAACAAGCGAAATTACTTGATTGGGTGAAATATAAACATTTTGGAGCAGACATGACAGATGTCTCACATATCGAGAAAGCAAGTTTTAGTGTACGAAAGTATACCATAAATCATTAAGTACTAGGAGGACGCTTGTTCAAATTATGTAAACTAATTTTTTCTAATAATTTACACGTAATTTTAATTATCAACAAGATTCACGAACTCGAATTATCACCAGCAGTTCCAAATAAAACAAGCTACCCTTTCACTTTCAATACGTTATGACTCCGCAAGTAAGTAGAAATTATTGTATTTTGAAAAAAAAAATTATTAACTTTACAATTTTCAAAAAAATAAAAAAGAATTACA
Source organism: Nephrotoma guestfalica (assembly GCA_963691935.1). Taxonomy (NCBI): domain Eukaryota; kingdom Metazoa; phylum Arthropoda; class Insecta; order Diptera; family Tipulidae; genus Nephrotoma; species Nephrotoma guestfalica. The sequence continues at coordinate 34,805,759 of OY829914.1, read as the reverse complement.
AGTATTAGTTTTAAGCCAAAGTGTTGAAAATTGGGAAAAACTTTTTCCTGTTTCTCGACACAACAAAAAAACGGAAAAAGGGTTGTTTGTTTATGATAATAATAATTATGTAGCAGGCGGAAAGAGGCATTGATGATTTTCATCACTATGTATACTATATATACCCCCATCCCTGCCACCTCCGTTTCGATCATAAAATGGAATGAGACATCCCAGAACGAACGAAAATTTTAGCGCCTCCAAAATGTAATACACAAAGTTTTTCAAAAAATAAAAATAAAAAATTGTTTTTGTAAAACGCAAGATGAAAATGTAATACTCCAGGGTGCAGTTAAATATGGTAACACCTCTACGAATAGTATCAATGGAACCCTTTCAATGTAATAATAACAATATTAATAATAATTATTGTTATTATCATAACAATATTTGTTTGTTTTGAAATGATAAAAATATAAAACGGGAATACAGAAAAAAAGAAAGTTTTTCTTAATTTTCACTTTTAGAAATGTAAAATATGAGAAAATTTTCCTTTTTTTTGCGTACGTAGAAGATGAAAAATTATTGTTATTATTATTACGATTGTTGATGTTTGTTATATGTATGGGCTTATATGTGTACTTTGGAGCTGTGTGTACGCACTATAATATTCTTAATGTGTGATCATTAACAATATCTTAACGTTGCGGTGTATAAGGTATCCTTTCCCAAAGCCGAAGTGTGTGAAGATTATTACCATATCCCTAAGTACTTATGAGAAGAAATATGTTATAATTAAAGTGTTAAAATTTTTGCTCATAGTGATTCTGCGGTTTAAGACAAATTATATGTAATCTTATATTACGGTACTAATTCTGGCAGTTTCGGCTGTAGGGTAGTCACTTCATTTTTTGTTCGCACGGTGGCGTTTATCGAAATTTTATAAAGATATTCTTACCAATTGCAAGGAATTTTGAAAGACCAACCTGCGACAAGAGGACAAAGTAACTTGTTACCGTCAGCAGAGAGTTGTCAGCCGAAAGTGAAAAAAATCGATAATGCAGATAGTGTCTTGACTACTTCAGCCGAAAGTTAAATAAACTATATATTAAATGACAGTGAAAGTGACTAACCAAAATTTGCAATTTAACCGATATTAACTTATTGTTTCATGTGTATATAGTAGCATACGGCCATCTTTCAAAAATTTATTAAAACTTAACGTTACTGTGTTATGTTTGGAAAAGGTCTCATTTGAAGAGGTTTGTAAGCGGTAATAACTTGAAAAAACATAGTAATCAGAAGAATGCCATATCTTGCAATTCAAGACTATGCCAGACATACAACGATCTGACTAGGTTAATTCGATGGGCAGTGGCCATAGGCAGATTTTAAATATTGGTTTTAATAATGGTTTCTGATGAGGTTATATGGTTGAAGTTGCGATTTTCCACTTGTTTCGTCGATAAAGTCGCTCGTCATTCTAGATATTGCTATATAGACACTAGTCTGCCTATTCCCATTCGATAGCTCATAACCATACGTCATTTTGATTATAGGTTAGGGATGAAAAATCTATGTGTGTCATTTCACATGCAATTGAATAAAACAGACAACAACAACAACAACATCCCGGGAATAACAACACAACACTTATAAAACATGAAGCAATAGAATTTAATAACTTATGATATAATATTGTGCTCACGGTCGTATTCTCTACAAAATTCATCATTTAAGAGAGACTTTACAGATTTTTCTATTCATTGCAGCATCAAAGGGAAAGCGTGGTGGACGATACAGAAAACATGATCTACTCGGACGGTTAGTTATGGCCTTATTCGCTACTAGAAAATGATTCATGTTGATGATCTAACAAACAAGTTTTCAATTTTGAATATTAGTAAATTGGAGAAGCTCAACGCTGTATAACGATTTTGTGGGAGCTAGTCTTGGTAAATTAAAGAGAAAACCTTGTTTTGGTGAGTCTGAATCTCTTTGATTTTGGTATCCTTTGAACCCTAAACTGGTAATAAATACAACCTATGAGAGAGCACATGGGCATGATGAATTTTAATCTTAGATGCAACGTTGAGCAGGTAAGAAATTCGCTTTAGTACCCCGATCATTGGTGATACTTTCTTCTTCACCATATCCACACGAAGGGATCAATCAAACTAAGATGATAAATATAAACTTAAATAGTTGGTGCTATCACTACGACATATAAATTTTTCCGAAAATTCAACACTATCGAACCAATTCAATCGGTTGCGGGTCTTGATGTAGAGTAGATTTTTCTTCATTTAAACTGAGACTATTTCGATCCAACAAGTGACCAATTAAAGTTAGGTCGTGTTCCATATGATCACGTATATGAGCCAGTGATGTGGATTTATTTATAGAATAACGGTATCATCGGAAAAATAATTAAACCGTTCACTGCAGTTCTAAAGAAAAATATCATTTACGAGTACATAAATTAAAAATAAAATAGGACCCAATATGGAGCCTTGCGGCACACCCGATTTCATCAACAACTCAGTTAATTTCCCCCACTCCTAAACGAACTTAGTGTTTGATAAGTATTCTTTCAATAATTTGAACGAATTATGCCTAACACCAATCTTTTCTAGTTCTACAGCTAACAAGGTGCCACAATTTTTTTGGAACCCAAATTGGAAAGGGTTTAGAATATTGTTGCAAGAAATGTATTCTACTAATTGTTTGATTGGGATAAAACTTCATACTTAAGCCTTTACTACAAATTAGAAGGTCATAGTGAATTTTGGCCCAGATCGTTCTTGTAAAATGTAACTAGAAATGACGTTTTTATACAAAAAACTTTTTTTCAGCAAAAATTCGGCGTTAAACTTTATACTAAAGCCTTTACCATAAATTTGCGGGGCACTCAATGATAATTGGGCGAAACCGGTTCATCGGAATTGGCATGCAGTTTCATAGGAGCTTTTTCAATTTTTGGAAATATTTTGAAAATTATACAGCATTTACTCCCGTAATCGATTGAACTAAAACATTCTCAATTAAATTTGCAACAATTCCAGTTCAGATCTGTTTTCAAATGTAAGCGGAAATGACGATTTTTGACAAAAAAACTGTTTTGCAACAAAAATTCGGTCCTGTTCAGTCCAGATGGGTTTAATATTCGGGATGGAACTTCATAATTAAGCTTTTGCCACACTTTTGGAGATCCCAGTGAATTTTGGGTGAAATCGGACCACCGGAAGTGACACCTTCCATAGCTGGGCATAGACTATAGGTTCCGATCATTTTTTTAAATTTTACCGGAAATGAGAAGTTTTGATAAAAGAATATTTACCAAAATTCGACATCTCTATAGTCGAGGCGTATCGACTATTCGGAATAGAACTTATTAATTAAAATTATTCCATTAATTTTCGATTCTTGCAAAATTTGGTATAAGAACGTGTACCGGAAGTGGTAGCTTCAATGTCAGCTGGCTATTTTTCTTAAATTTAAGCAGGGATAATGTGTTTTTTGACTAAACAAGACAGTTTTTCGAAAAGCCTTATAAGTTAGCCTATCATGTGACATGTACTATCGGGTTTAGTAATGGCTCTCGTTTAAACTTTCTGATTTGTCCTCAGTTTCAGAGACCTTAACGGTTTTTGGTTCCCCTAGTCGCTATAGTAGGTACTGAACCGTAATGGTTTTGGCTCTTTCTAGAGGCTGTAGAAGGTTAACAATTTCCAGGAGAGCGTGCTTATGTGATTAATGTTTTCTAGATCCTAAACTATCTTGTATGGTCCTAGTAATATCATGTTCTAGTGTATGGACTCTGACCCAATGTTATAAGCCTTTGTTTAACTCCTTACTTTACGGAATAGTATATGATGTCTTTTTCATCGCATCCAGTTAACACACCTATCTTCTTCATATTCTGATTAGACAGGATACCGGAATCCAGAAGGTCCGCTTTTCTTAGGTTAATTGAATTTAGAATAGTTTAGGTAGTAAAGTGGTCGTTTAGGCCACCATACAAGGACTGCCGATGCTCTACTTTACTACTACACGATCTTGCTTCTTTACTCTGCAGAAGCCATTCACATTTAAAAAGTATTCAACTTTTTTTTGTAGTTTGGTCACTGCAGTTTCATAAGATATCTCATTATATCTGATAATGAGGAGCCAAGGTAGCTATCAACTTCTGAAATTTCACTTTCCAACAGTTTCACACAAAAAAATTGTTTTAGATTTATTCACAGGAAACAAAATTATCTGAAATTGTTTATTAATGGCTGGGGGTAATTGGCTGGGGCTATTAGTTGAGGATAATTTACATCGGGGAGCGGATAATGTCCTGTTACATTGGGCCACATACTGGTGATAGATCTTAAGACATCCAGGCTTACCTGAAACACGTTTGTATAGTGAGTCACTTGCAGACGCCTGCCTCACCCGCAACCTGGAGAACAGACTCGCTAATGTGATGTGTCAATGCTTATAAGCAAAATATCTCCTCACACGATCTCGGTAAATGTGCACGGGAATATGAAATGTTCTAAGTATTATACTACCTAGAAATCTCTAGAACATCTAGGATCAAGCGGAAATTTAGTCTGCTAGTTGAATCAGTAATACAACCCATAGTTTCATTCTCCACTGCAACGGACATCAGAAAAGAGGAAAATTTGCATTTGGGTTTCTCACCCACCGGAACAGCAGTTTATCATCTTCTTCAAGATGCGGTTAGGAAACGGCCAACTTTTATCTCAGGTGACCATATTCCAAAATTTCTTCCAAAAATCATTTTCCTATCCCATTTCCATCCAACATACGCAATCCCATCATAATCGGATAAGAAATAACAAAGTTCCGCCCCAGGTGACCATACTCCAGAATTATTTACAAAACCTTCTATCATAATCGGTTAAGAAATGGCCGAGTTACTTCCCTGTTTCCCCATTTCCGTCCAGCACAATAACCTAATTAATCTCTCCTCGGCAACATCTTCTCGAAAATTCAAATACAGAAAAGTTTTGTTATATCAAATCCAATACACTAAAATGTCTTACACGATCAACTGCTTTGCGGTAAATTGTTGTACGATAAATTGTTATACGAAAAATTGGCATATGAAAAATTATTCACGAGAAACTGACAGTAAATCGACAAAAACGTTAAGGGCTCGGTTCCGATATGTTTCTATGGGAATGTTAATGGAATCCGTTGAATATTTTTTCGTCCAAATTTTGTTGACGATCAACGAGAATTGATGATTAACATTAGCTGAATTCGTTCAGTGATATTTTATTGTGTCAGCATGTCTGCCTTATCAGCATAGTGGAGGATAGATACTCTTTTATTTACTTTGACACTTGAACCGAGATGTACGGGGTTTGAATCCCATTGGAGGCAGGATTTAAAGAGAATTTTATTCAGTTGATTCCGATTGGTGGTGTTATTATTTACAAATGTGGCCTTCTGGAATGCAGCACTCAGTGTCACCCAAATTTCCATCTAGTGTTATGGAAAACTATAATTGTATGAGTAGATCAAGTATGTGAGTGAGAGGAAAGGGATATATTACTTGAATAATCTTGAAAGGATTTTAAATGATTGATTGATTTGGAAAAAACTTTCTCCTGATTCACGTGACACAATTTCTGTATTATCGACATATTTTAGCAATGACCTTTCAACAATGGAGCAGTTTAAGCTGAATATATACAATTAGGATATATTCAGCTTAAACTGTCAGAAGATAGTAATTGCAATACAGGAAGCAACATCGCACATCACAGTCGCCCGAGATTTATCTCTGTCAAAGTAACTTCGATATACAAGAATTCGGAGTTGCTTTCCTTATTAGCAGTCATATCAGCAGTCACGTGACTTCAATATCTCATTTGAAAACGTACATGGCCCTATGGAGGCTAAAGTTGAACATGCCACATGCAATTCCTTCGACGACCTCGAAAGTTAAAACCATTTCGAGGTTTTGGGCGACTTTTGCACAAGTAAAAATCGACACCGTAGGTACCATACATGATAGTCATGCGATCAGGCCAGCACAAATTTTCTTCATAAGCAGATTCACACATGGAAGTAAATCGAGTTATGGTTAATCAAATTGACCACATTTATGTGTCCAAAAATACATTTCTATCATCAAGGTTATAAAGTCAAGTGCGGGGCCAACATCAATTCTGGCCACTGTCTGGTTGTTGCGAAGTTGGCCTTTCGTCTATCAACTTCGTAAAAATGGAATACTGAAGCATTGAATAACACTTCTTCTTTCAGTAGAAGAGTAATGGAACATAATAAAATTGGCGATAATAAATGTTTCCATTTGCGTAGTCCTAACAGTATGGTTAAGCTATTTCTGATTTCTTTTAAACAGAAAGACTTTATTCTCTAGCGAGTAACCAACATATTTGAATCCGACTGATTGCGATGTAAAAAACACACCGCAATACCCTCTCTCTCATACTGTTAAAGTTAGCCGAAAGTTTCTAGCCGAAAGATGGTAATGTAGATAAGGTTTTCGTAATGCAGATATAGTTTTTCCCATCCCAACCGATACATTTTAAAATGTCGATAATGCAGATTACATAGATAAAGAAGATTAACTTCAATGTGCATCAATTTTCTAAAAAAAATTCAATAGCAGACTGATGAAAGGTTTGTACATATACCAATATTTTGATCCGATCTGACTGCATCTATTTGATGAACATGGTATAGTCAGATCGGATCAAAATAAGTAGAATTTGGTTATATGTTTGGAGTGGGTTTGATAGTTACATTGGTGAAATGTTCACCCTTCGAGATTTTGGCAAAATACCGGTGTCAGTCTCACTATGAAGACTCTATAAAATATGACCAAAGAATTAAATTGTTAGTTAAGGCTGGAAAATTATGAGTAAGATTATTATCTTCAACATGTTTTGTCGATAAAATGATTTTGCGTTCGAGGATTTTTCAGGCAAATTCCAGTCTGACGATGCCTATTCGATAGCCTACGACCCTAGGCAGATTTTGGTTATAGGTTTTGAATGATAAGCACCTATCGATGTTAGTTCGATAGCCCAAGCTCATTAGTAGATTTTATTATAGGTTTGGAGTGGGCGTGATGAGGATAAACGGTTGACATTTTGAATTTCTTTACATGTTTTGTCGATAAAATCGTTTGTCAGTCAAGATTTCGTTTGTCAGACAGATAAACGCTAATCTGATAAACGTTAATTCAATGGCTCATGATCATAGGCGGATTTTGGTGGTAGGTTTGGGGTAGGTCTGATGAGGTTATAGGGGTGAAATTTTTATTTTCTCCTTCTTCTGTCGATAAAATCATCCATCATTTGACATGATGCCAGATAGACACCAATCTGACTATGCCGATTCTATAGCCCATGACCATAGATAGATTTTTATTGTAGGTTTGAAGTGGGTCTGAAAAAGACACCAACCTACTATGCCAATTCGATGGAACTTGACCATAGACAGATTTTGATTTTAGGTTCGGGGTGGGCCTGATGAGGTTATAAGGGAGAAATGCCATATCTGTTTCATACAACTGAAAATTGTCGACAAAGAAGTTTAATCATTATCAAGCAAAGTCGTCTATCATACGAGACGTTGCCAGATAGACACCAATTTCACTATGCCGATTCGATAGACTTTGACCATAGGTAGGTTTCGATTATAGGTTTAGAGGGGGTCTAAAGAGGTTGTAGGGGTGACATTTTATTTCCCCTATGTTTGTTCACCAATCTGACTATGCCGAATCGATAGTTCATAACCATGGGTAGATTTTTATTGTAGATTTTGCGTGGGTCTGATGACGGTTATAGGAAGAAGCTGGTCCAGGTCTCACGAAATCGGTTGCCGCGTTCTATCTATACGAACAATATATCTGATAATTTTTCGACTTCGAATTGATCAAGTTCGCCAGATGAATGACAGGTTAATTAAATTGCCAAACATTTCCGAAAGTGTGATAAAAACATATACTTATAGGTTCGGTATGGAGAATATAATATAGAGAGTACCACGTCTGCTCACATAAATAGTTAACAAATCATAATCGTTATTATTATACATCACCTGAGCATATTAAACGAGAATTAAACGGAATCGCCGAGCCAATCAATTTAATTGACACCCAATCATATTCAAATCATAATTGCTATATTTTAAGGTTCGTTACACTAAATTGTGATGTACTTGTCACGTTAATTTAATCTGATGAATAAACTTTAAAATTTACCAATTACGAAATTACTATTTATCTTGAATCACTCGCCCCGCATCGGCAAATAAATTTGATAAATATCACGTTCCTCGATGGCATTCAGTACTGTAAATTATATAATTTTTTACATTAATTTATTCTTAACGAATATCATTGTGGGCTTACTTGGTACGGCATACGATCCAGCTACAGCAATGAACAGCATAATGACGATGAGCAGTCTACGATTCATTTTTGATAATAATTTAAATTAAACTGCTCGAGCTTATATAGCTGAACTCGACTAATGTGTTTTTAATGACACTTACATTTATGAAGAGTTATTGGTTAAGCAGTTAGTCAAATAATTATGGATCAATGACCGATAATTAATTTAGCAGATCGTTCAAAACTAAATTATTTTTGTCTAATATCATCAATGTGCTGATTATATTTTGTTACCGGCCGGATGTTTAACCAAATATCTATAATTTACAACATAATCACATTTGCTTTCGAAGAGGAGCGGTGCCTCTACTTACAGGGACAATGGACTAGCGTTATACTATTTTAATGTTCGCGAAGTCGAACAACTTTGAATTACCTTTGTCGTTTATTTAAAATTGAAGTAATATTCTTTCATAAACACTTTGTGTTTGAGATTCTGATTTTGTTGGAATGCTGATTACTGATTTTGGCAGATTAGGTTTTACTATTAGTTTTCTTCTTAACCACAATCCCTTGCCTTGCTACGACAAGTTATCAACGTTTCTGAGTACAATATCAATGATTCTGGGTTCAATCAGGAATATTTATTAATTGTTTTGGAAGTGATCGAAAGGATGGTAGGTTGAATCAATGTGACCAAGTATAGGACGTTTCCGATGTAGCATCCAGTATATCGCATACAGAAATAAGAGTGCACGCCGTAATACGGATTCCAAATTATTACAGCATGTTCCATTTGAATTCCCCGTCTCATCGTTTGGTAAAGCCACAGATAGAGTTTGCTTTAGCAATAAAACAAAGTAGCTGTTAATCCCTTTTACAGTCTTCTTTTATCGGATTAAAACCCGGTTGAACGACTTCTATCGGATTAAAACGCCGTTTGATTGGTTACCAAACAGAATTAATGAATATACACGACCCCAAATGGATATTACCTGACAATATAACGGGTGCAAAGTATCGGGTTTTCTAATAGGGCCATAACAATTTTGTGTTTAAATACAAATGCACCCTTAAACGTTTTTCATGATCTGTCAACGTCAACTGTTCCCGAACGAGCAACGTTTGGTAAATATTAAAAATTACAACAGCAATTCTGAGGTCCCAACTTTATGAACGCCTACTACAATTCTCGATTGTAATAATCGTACCACCAGACAGGCTGTGCGTGCTATAGTTATCCACTATTCGAGACAAAATATTTAGTATTGGAGGTTCCTGTACTAGTGAGACCACGCACCGGCCGAAGTACCGAAAACATCGGAGCCGTATAAGTGCTTTTGTTCAAAATGAACCAAATCAGTTGAGTCCACCCCGTTCACAGGAATTGGAAATCTCTCAAACCACATTGTGGCAAATTTTACGTAAAGATCTCGACTTACACCCTTACAAGATCAAATGAACTCAAGAACTGAAGCCTCTTGATTATTTGAAGTGTCCAGACTTCATCGAAATCTTCAACGATCAAGCTCACTTTTGGCTTAATGGCTTTGTCAATAAGCAAAATGTGCAATATTGGACAGCAAAAAAACCCACAAGTGATTCAAAAGATTTCATTACAGCCACAAAAAGTGACCGTGTGGTATGGATTTCATGTCGGAGGTATGATTGGACCATATTTTTCGTTAAAGGAAATGATCGCTATAATATGGTCAATGGAGTTCGCTATCGTGCCATATTGTAAGAATTGGATTAAAGTTTTTGGCCAGGATTGGATGGACTTGATATCAGTGATATGTAGTTCCAAACAATTGATCTTTTAAAGGGGAACTTCGGTAACCGTATAGTCTCGAGTAATGCTCCGGTCGAATGGCCAACTCGCTCATGCGATTTAACGCCGTTGGTTTTCTTTTTGTGTTAAGTCGTAGGTTTATGCAAATAAGCCAACAATGTTAGAGCAGCTCAACAAGATCGAATTCCATAGTTAAATGTAACATGTGTACTGCACCTGGAATAAATTTAATTTCCATATATCTCAATTATTCTGTGTTTCATTTAAATATAAAATTATTATGTCCTTATTGAAAAACCCTTTATAAATAATTTCCTATTTCAGGTACCACTTTTGAATTTTTTAGTTTAAATATATGCCTAATTCCGGACCAAATTAAAATCCAATTGCCTACTCACATCACCAAGGTGGAGAGTAACATATTGGCACACTCAACAAACGAAAGGAGAGTTATATTAGAAAGGTGTCTGAAGCTGGGGTACATCCCGAAGAAATGGAAAGAGGTTAAGGTGATCTTCATCCAGAAAGCGGGTAGAAGCTCGCACAGCAACCCTAAGAACTTAAGAATAATATCTATATCATCTTTTGTGCTGAAAATCATGGAAAGGTTGCATGTTGAGACTGTGCCCAGTTTCTTGGTAAAATTTTCGAATGAATATAGACATCCAATATAAGATTCCGGTAATGGTTCCACCAAGTTTATACGATATTATGCCCTAGCCCTTACTGATAAGTCGAGATTCTTAGGGGTTCTTCTCGACAGTAAGCTCAGTTGGAAACCAAACAAGATAAAAAGAGTGAAGAAGGCCACTGTGGCACTCTACTCTTGTAAAAATGCCACCGGAAGAAAATGAGCTTTGAAACCGGAGCTGGTGCACTGCCTTTACATGACAGTTGTAAGGCCCGTACAGCTGTATGATGTGAGTGTATTGTGGCCAGCTCTGGAGATACTATCATACAAGAAGATGATGGCGAAGATTGAAGAGGTCATGAACTGGTTGAAACACAGTGTAATATCGTTGACTGATATCACTATCTGTGTTGACAGTCGGGCGATCATTCTTTCACTGGATTCAGTTTTCCAGGCGTCGAGGGTGGTGTTGGATTGTCACACATCTTTTACCGAGATGAGTGAACACTTCAATATCCAGTTGGTCTTAATTCCAGATCACTCTAACGTTAAGGGAAATTGTAGGGTAGACGTATTATCAAGGTACGGTACGACTCTCCAACTGGAACCAGGGAAAGAATGTGTAGGAAGGCCTTTGTCTGGGCTGAAAGCAGCAAGTCATAGGAAAGCAGTTACATTGGCAAATGCTAGGTGGCTCGTCAGTCCGACTGGTAGGGTAGCGAATTATGTATGGCCTAAGCTGAGCTTGAAGCGATCCAACATCTTAATCACACTAATGAAATGTGACTTAGGTAGAATTGTAAGGATACTTACCGGACACTGCCTTTTCGGGGAGCATGCGAGAAGGCTGGGTCTGGATGCAAACGACTTCTACAGAAACTGCAAGGACGAGGAGAAGAAGGAGACTCTTGTTCACTTCCTATGCTCGTGCCCTGCGCTAGCTTCCAGAAAACATGACCATTTGGGCAAATACACTATGGACAGCCTCTCTGATATCGGGAGCTGTAATGTGCGAGATCCTTCGCGTTATGTGAATAGCACTAGATGGTTTTAAAGGGAGTTTAATGATGTTGGATCCTGTGGTATCACAGTTTGCCAAAATTCTTAAGTGTGTGATAGCAATCACTGAAATCTAACCTCATCAATTCTTTCATTCGTGGAACAACCTGTAATTCACAACTCTACTGCATTCAGTAGAATCAGTAAATTCAGAATTCTCGGAAATTCTTAACTTCTGGATTCGACAAATAGACACTTTTGACTCATTACATCTACATCAAAATTAAAGCGATCCATTTCAAAACAAGATGTGAAAGAGCATGTCGCCTGGAAGTATAAACAAGCGGACATTGATAGTCATGCTGCAGCAAAACCGGTTTATCAATGTGCGATGTGTAACGCAAAGGAGTTTCAATCATTTAGAGATAATGGTCGAAAGGAGTTTGTAAACACACAAATCGCTGCCTTAACTGCCTAAGCATCAGTCATTCGATTTTTAGATCCACATCTAAGCGACGTTGCTATGCTTCTGGTTAATCAGAAAAAACCAACAGTCATCAGTGCTCAAGCAACATCATTTCAGTAATACTAGCCATTGCTGTATTGAATATCGAGCGCTGATTACAGTCTGTAGTTGAAAAAAAACGCTCCTATATTGATAAGTGGTTGGGGTCAATCGAACTCTTTAGCATCGAAAGGGATGGTTACGTTAAAGATTAAACCCGATACTGACCCTTAATTTTATATCGACGCCCTGATCCAAGGTAACCAAGCAAACTACCTCTGCAAATAGTAGAGGGCATAAAGACGTAATATGGGATCGGGTTATGTTAGCAAGCTGGCTAACAGCCAGCAAAGCGACGAAGTGATCATCGACCGAAGTTTAAGAAGATTTTGGACGACTGAACGAGCCGAAAAATCTTTTACCGCTTAAAAATAAAATTAAACCTGTCAACATTTTGTAGAAAATGTAGAGACGAATTTTGAAGGTCGTTTCAAACTTGTAGATTATGAACATCGATTCGTACACGATTCAGCATTCGCAAAATTATAGCGCGATTTTATGGCAGAGTTTCAGAAACTTAACCACACGATAGAAATATTTCCATGGGCATTGACCATGAAAAATCGCTTTTATGTACAGCGTCATTGCGTATTCTAAACATCCAACAATGTGGCTAAAATGAGAGTTATATTTGATTGATCGTAAAATGGAGCACGGATGCTTATCATTGTTTGGCAGTCGGAGCTACAGTACACTCAAGTTTGTGATTTGTGGTTTAGTGAACATTTAATTGCATTTTCTGCGGAAGTGGAGAAAATGTACGGCCAGAAATATTTGCAGAATATGATGGTCATCTATGGGCTGGTTTCTGCATCATTTCTAACTACCAGATCGCTGGTTCTATATTGTTGCAACCCTCCACCGCGTAAACTTTAATAATTTATGTTGAATTTGTAGTGAACAATATTCTTCAAACAGTGGACTATATCGTCTTTTTCAAAGGTAATTAAAATAATTACAATATGCTAATACATTGATGGGTCATAATTATTCGAAAGGCTTCATTGGACCCGGCTACACACAAATATTTTTAAATCAAAACAACCAAATTTTACATTGCAAATTCAACAAATTTTACTTGAATTTTAGGACATTTCGGCTTATTTTTAATTAAGCTAATCCCATCGCAAAATCAGTATTATTTACAACCACAGGTTCCGATTCGATCACTTCGACAACTGCGGGCGGTTGGCGTGGAGCTAAAAAAAATTACATTTTTTATGAAATTTTTTTTATAAAGTCGTTAGTAACTTTATTTTACTTACGAATTCCAAGTACCGAAAGAATACAGAGCGCGGCAAATATTAAAAATGCTGTGATATTGAATTTCATATTAGCGCACTGATTGAACTGCTAAGGTTTTGAAACTCGGTAAATTTATAAATTGGTTGCGGCGTTGATACTTTTACGCTCTTTATAGCTTTGTCATAAATAGATTTTTAATCTGTATTTAATTGTAGGCCATTTCGGATATTACTAATCGTTTCCGCCGTAATTTAATTAGTGTTTGAAATTCTTCACTATCGTTGTTTTACGATTTTTTTTGCATTTCATATTTATGACACAAGTCGTACATTACAATCTCGAGTCGTCTGCCATTTTCGAGGTGTTGTGCATTTTGAAATAAAGTCTCTAAATGAAAGACACATTAAGTTTTAAACGATTATTCATTTTACCTTTGCCTAACCACCTTCTCTAAATATTCAGTTTAAATATTGCTTGAGTTAAATAAAGGCATCTTCTAGGACATATAAGGGAAAACGAAAGATCCAGACACCACTATCCCCTTTTTTAACATACACATTTTTCTTCTTCATAAATTCTGTACCCATAAAAATGTAAATTTCCATCACAGTTCAGAAACTTTTCACAAAACTATGAAAAGATTTGTGTCCACTTGGATTAAGAGAAATTATGGATGTGTGAAAGAGGATACCTGTCTGGTATCGTAATTGCATTTAATCGGCGGTAATTCCCGCAAGGTCACCATTCGTTGCTATCACGTTTCGGTACTAAGTGTAAAGGCGAAGCTGCGCAGGAAGAACTTGTTCGACATAATCCTAGGCTCAGGCATGTACTCGAATTCAGTTTTTTGCGATTTTATGTTTCTCACTAGCTAACCGTGATGGGCGTGTAAATGAAAGGTGACCCTCAGTTGCAATGCGATGTTCAACACTATGTTTCAAGGGAACATCATAACGAGGTTCTTGTGTTTAGCTCGAGTATTGGCAGAAGTTTACCATATGGACCATCAATAGAAAATAATCGAGGTGTAGTCTCGTCAAAGACTGTTTCATTTATTGCGCTGACTGATAATTATGTGGAAGTATCCAGTAACCGTCTCTGTTTCAAGTCAACTACCAATCCGAACTTTACGAGAAAATCGGCACCAAATATAGGTCTATAGTAACTGCAGCTACAATAAATGGGTATCGGTAGTCATAACGTAAACCTAAATCTACAAGCAACAGCTTTTTTCCGCATGTAATTATATTGGAATCGCGTTAGCTGCGACTAATCGAATATCTGAATCATGCGGAAGATGTCGATGAGATGTCATCTAATAGTTAGGTGACGATTGTGAAAGGTCCCATCGCTCGTCGCTTGTACTAAGGGACGACTTAGTTTCCCGCATTGGGCTGTGCCTGCTAGCTAAGGGGTTTTTCCCATATGTCAACCTTCAGATTTCCTGGATCTGTTACGAAATCTTTTGTGGTACCAAGAAACCCAATTATCACTTCGTTGTCATGTTGTACTATGCGATATAGATCGATTTCCAGTTATGCTAGTCGATCGCGACCTTGGCCGAGCCCGATTGTTAAATTCGTGATTGAACCTAGCTATTAGTTGATCAATTTATTTCTGCAGGTTTGCGAGAAAAATTTCTGATTAATCTGATTTAGATGTCGGATGTGTTGTGGATCCATGATCGAAAGCATTTCAAACATAATTAGGTTTGTTTATGAGAATTTTATTAGATCATTAATTTTATCGGACTCACTTTCATCACGTATTGCTACTAAATACATATCTGATTGAATCCGGTAGCCGACATAACCAAAGGGTTTGAAGAAGTTGAGCATTCACAGCAGTCGAGGAACCTGCCTTCTTCTCGAGATGTCTGTAAAAATCTGATGGAGTGAAATCACCTATATCGCGGTGGATTTAAGAAGATTTTCAATTCTTCCCTGTTCTGACATGGATCAACGTTTAATAATTTCATCTCGCAGCGCTTCATACTTATTCGTATCAGGAGGATTGTGTACGACATTGGCTACAGGGACTATAGCATCCATTGGTAGGTGAGCTATTGCAAAATTGAATCGGTTTTCGTCAGAAGTAATTCGTTTGAATTTTTTCCTATGACTCAAGTTGTTTAAACCACAGTTCTAGAAGATCACTCCAAAACTGCGGTATTGGTGCCGCTGATTCGAAAAATTTTGTTCTGCAGAAGTCAAATGTTCCACATATAGACATGGTTTGTTATGATGGCCTTGGTATGTACTTTAATACAAAAATGCCAAATGGTCGATCCCTGGGTGGAGCAGGGAAAACGATGCCAATCGTTGCCAATTGGAGCACTCGCAATGATACCGTTGTAAACCAGGTTCTGACCAATTTAAAATTGCAGATCTCAGACATAAGCAAAGCTGATTCCAAAGTGATGATATCTGTCTGCCAATATTTAAAAATTAGAATTAATAAAATCAACAAACTTGCTTTGTATAAAATTAAGCAAAAAGCAAACAATGAAATTCCAGCAGAAATTAGCTCGGCGGACAGTAACCAGAATAACAACAACATGAAATCGACACCCAGCAATTTAAACATCGTAGAATATGATACTGATGAAGTAGTTGGAACAGAGAAGAAGCAGACCAACCTCGAATTAGGAGATTTAGAACGGGAATTAAACCAGGAAACGAACGATTCGTTGAAACTAGACCTAGTAATCCAAATCGATCTATTATTAAAACTAATGATAAAATAGATGCATCAAAAGATAATGATATCGTTGTTCAATCGGAAATGAAAGAAATAAAGTTTACATTTAAGTATTCTGATTCTCAATTATTTGACCTGAAGGCGAAATCGCAATGGGTAACGAGGTATGTCGTACCCCCTAACCCACAACTCAAGCTCAATGTAACGTCAGAAAACTTAAGAATGGTCATTCAAAAGACATTGACTGAACTAAAAAATACTTGCGTTTTATCTCTTAGGACTACACACATCAAAAGTAAATTTCAAAGTAATTTAATTACATGCCGTTTGCAAATATAAATTCATCGTTGATGCAAATATCAAACAAAATTTTGGATTGGAGTTTCGTGCAACACCTGTTGCAGATATTGCTTGTTATTCACATGACCGAACCCAGGGACCGACCAATTGGCATTTTTATATTAAAGTAAATACCAAGGCTATCATAAAAAGCCAGGTCTGTATATGGGACTTTTGACTTCTGTAAAACAAAATTTTTCATTGAAGTTTCGTGCAACACCTGTTGCAGATGTTGCTTGTTATTCATAAAACCGAACCCAGGAACCGAGCATTTGGCATTTTTGTATTAAAGTACATGCCAAGGCCATCATAAAAAACCTTGTGTATATGTGGGACTTTTGGCTTCTGTAGAACAAAAGTTTTCATTGAAGTTTCGTGCAACACCTGTTGCAGATGTTGCTTGTTATTCATATAACCAAACCCAGGGACCGACCATTTGGCATTTTTGTATTAAAGTACATACCAAGGCCATCATAAAAAACCATGTCTTTATATTGGACTTTTGATTTCTGTAGAACAAAAGTTTTCATTGAAGTTTCGTGCAACACCTGTTGCAGATATTGCTTGTTATTCATGTGACCGAACCCAGGGA
The DNA here is from genome assembly GCA_963691935.1 of Nephrotoma guestfalica. Lineage (NCBI taxonomy): Eukaryota > Metazoa > Arthropoda > Insecta > Diptera > Tipulidae > Nephrotoma > Nephrotoma guestfalica. The sequence continues at coordinate 34,788,531 of OY829914.1, read as the reverse complement.
CCGACCATTTGGCATTTTTGTATTAAAGTTCATACCACGGCCATCATAGAAACCTTGTGTATATGTGGGACTTTTGACTTCTGTAGAACAAAATGTTTCATTGAAGTTTCGTGCAACATCTGTTGCAGATATTCCTTGTTATACATATGATGGAGCCCTGGGGCCGACCATTTGACATTTTTGTATTAAAGTACATACCAAGGCCATTATAAAAACTCATGTCTATATGTAGGACTTTTGACTTCTGTAAAACAAAATGTTTATATGTGGGACTTTTGACTTCTGTGAAACAAAATTTTTCATTGAAGTTTCGTGCAACACCTGTTGTAGATATTGCTTATTATTCATATGGCCGAACCCGCGGACCGACCATTTTGCATTTTTGTATTAAAGTACACACCAAGGCTATCATAATAAACGTGGTGTATATGTGGGACTTTTGACTTCTGTTGAACAACATTTTTCGTTGAAATTTCGTGCAACACCTGTTGCAGATATTGCTTGTTAGTTATATGACCGAACCCAGGGGCCGACCACTTGGGATTTTTGTATTAAAGTATATACCAAGGCCGTCATAAAAGTCCATGGTTATATGTGGAAGTTTTGACTTCTGTAGAACAAAATTTTTCATTCAAGTTTCGTGCAACACCTGTTGCAGATAGTTTGCAGAAGTTCCAGGGCCATCATAAAACACCATGTCTATATATATATATATATATGGGACTGTTTACTTAATTAATTTTTATTATTAATTTATTTTAATCATGCAACAATTGTTGCCAGTATTCCGCCCAAATGTTTTCTATTTGTATATTCGTTCACATGTATAGTTTTGGTTGTTTGGGATAAATTTGACTTCGGTAAGAAATGTCAATTCGTGTGTGATTAATAGATTGTATTTGAAAACTTAGTAAGTAAATTTACCAAAGAGCCACGTATGCTCATAGTATAAAGGTTCTTCAAAACGGGCAATGCCAAGATGCTCTCTCAAATATGCGAATCGTGTGTTGAACTCGGATATCTCGCGTTTATATTTAGGATTCGAAGGTGTATGTCGTATAACTTTAAGATATAATTTTTTAAGTTGTAATTTGCAATTACCACTTGGACACTTATGGAATGGAAATTCTTCCGATTCACATACGCGTACTCGTCTCGCTTCGGTATGTTTGTAATTACAACATGCGTGCAGTCGATGAGACCAAGGATCCCAGGCATATTGTATTTCAACATAAATTCGGATTGTTTATTATTAACCTCCTTCAATGTTTGCGGCAAGTTAATGTGCTGCCGAATTAGTTTGGTGCCAATTATATGTGACTAATTCGTCTCAAACTATTCGAAGCCGACCTGTCGTTGATGGCTTCCGCTGGCAAAAACATTTAGGCTGGCCAACACCTCCAAATGTATTGGAATTTTTGGAGGGTTATCAGTCCCATCGATAAATGGTTTGATATCATTTATCAGTTTATGAACCAAATTTTTGGGGAATCGATAGACATTGATGAAACTGGAAAAAAGAATAAAACCTTACAAATAAAATATTTTGATTTTATATGTTTTTCGAATACGGTAGTTTGTAACATTTTTGTCATCGTAATTTAAATAGACACATATGTATAACTTACCATCGGTCGGATATATTAAATGGGTCCATGGTGTTCCTGGTAAAAAATTCTTTCCATTTTAAAAACACATTTTTATATTTTTTAATATTATGATGGTTATTCAATCTCACAAAAACTTAATTAAAATAAAATACGCACCGCTCAAAATCACTACTTGACATTTTTAATTGTAATTTTTGATTTTGCTTTTATGTGACTTTTCCAGGGGGCAATGGTTGTTATATTCTTAGAAAAGGTTTTTTTCATTTACATATATAGCTTACCTTACCAAAATTTAACCAAATCAGAACTGTTTAAATTTTTCGTTTCATCGTATCATGAAAAATTGTTAAAACTGGACTAATTTTCATAATCAATGATAATCGTATATTAAGAGCATGCCTCCTTGAGTCATTTTGCCCAACACACTAAATACGACGTAAGGTGTCAGGGACTAGGCGAATTATTATCACTATCAAATACATTTTGTCAAAGACACTTGAAAATGTATCCACAAGTCACGTATTCTTCATTGATGCTTATACAGAACTGGGCCAAAGGTGAAAATATCAACATGCGGTTGAACTTATTTTATTACAACCGGTAAATTTTCATACTTAGAGATACTTAGTATGGAAAATTTTCATAAAATCGTTTCACATTATGAATCAATAATTTTCACATTGTGTAATATCAAACGTATTAATCAATATGACAGTGCGACATGCTTATCAATCCTATATAATCAATCATTCACGGTACACGAAAATGGAATACCATAAAGCTACACATTGCCATATATAATATTGCTTTGCGTTTATAAATTATTTATTAGTTTTAAAATTGCAACAACAAACAACGCAGTATTAAAACTTGTATGCAATTCGATTTATTTGTTGTTCCCAACCAAAACCACCACCGCACATTTCAATAATACGAACCAACAACAAACCTTTTATAATATGTAGCAGCAAAGTCTATCATTATCATCGTATCGCATCAAGGTTTAATGGAATAAAAAAAAACACAAACAACCATAAATTCTATGAATAAACAATCGAATCGGCGAAGGGATGCAAAAAAAAACTGAAAACCAAACAATGTTGAACCAGGGGGTTGGAATATAATCGAATATCTATATGTAAACTATACCTAGCTACCTACGTACGTAGTTTGAGGATGATGACTTTATTGAATTTTTTCCACGGTACGTATACCGTTGATAGTTAGGTAGGTAGGTCGTCAGCCATAAAACATATGATTCAAAGGTAGTTATTAACTCATTGCATGTAACAAGTATTTATTTACAATATTTGCCGCTGATATTGTTGGTGGATTTATTTGTTTTTGATTAATTGGAAATTATAGGTGAGGTATACTCATATGACTATATATGCTCTAAAGTGCTATATTTAAAAATTTTAGGAATTGGTATTTAATTGTCAAAGGGTTTATATAGTCGAGCATAATATGGTAATCAATAAAAGTATTTTTCAGTCGTTGTTATCGCTACATCTAGAATTAAATTTTATATATGTAGATGGATGTGGTAAAAATCGTTCTAATGGCATACGCCAACCGAACTCTAAATACATAAAATTATAATTGAATTTGCGTGCCTATCGGCTATAAGACTATAATCGTAAACCAATATGTCGTTATTTCGTTAAAATGCTTAGTTAGTTTTAGAATAGACCGGTTGGGTTGTTTTGACTCATTATAAATAATTTGTGTGTAAGTATTAGTTTAATTGCTAATCGATTAGATTGAATGTCTGCCCAGGTTATAATTACGAAAAGGCACAATATTCGCAATAACAAGGGATGCGCAAGCTTAATTGCTTAAAGATCAAGTTGATTTTGGAAGTTTATAATCATGCTTGAAGCAAAATTTCCGGATAACTGGGATACATTTATGGGAGTTAAGTACACTTAGAAATAGTAAGCGATCAGACTTCGATCGCGTTCATGGCAGCTTTCTAAAGGTTCAACGCTTGGAGAGGGCTCTGTCTTTATATATTTTCAGGTAATGGAACTAGTTTCGTCGGAGCTCGATCAATATTAACAAAGGAAATGGCCGAATCAATTAAACAGACAATTCCACAACTTCAAGATACGAAGTCAATGAAACATCATCTCAAGCGAGTAATTGGCGAAATTACATTTACCTACGAAGAATTGGCAACCGTAACATCTCAAATCGAAGCAAGTCTCAATTCTAGATCAATAACAGTAATGTCAGCCGATCTATAAATGATATAATACTAACACCAGGTCATTTTTTGGTGGAACATTCATTAATCGCCGCACCAGAACCAAGCCTACTAAAGGAAAACATAACTCCACTGCAGCACTGGAAATTTTAACAAAAAATTGTACAAGATTTTTGAAAGCATTGGTCAAGATTACTTATCAAGCCTTCAAAGGCGAGGTAAATGGAGCCTCCAACAACCTTCTGTAAAATTAGGTGATGTTGTCTTAATCAAAGACACTAATCTTCCTCCTTAACAAGGGTAGTAACAGTTAAAAATAGTAGCGGTACAGAATTAAAACGACCGATTACGAAGATAAGTCCTCTTCCCATCGACGCAAGCGAAGTCGCGGAAGCTTCCTGTTCCAAAACAACGACAAATACCAAATAGATTAATACAAACAAACTCTACATAAGGTGTCTATTCGTAGAGACAGCGCCAATCACCAGTTCATATAATCTAACCAGTTTCCCTCATCAACCCGGGCTCTATTTTGAACACACTGGGAGCATACGATTCTCAAATACTCAATGGAAAATCATCGTATACTTCAATCTTACGACATATTATGCAGAATTAAATGCATATCGGTTTTGGGTTAGAAATTTGGATCAGCTTTGTATAAACAACGCTATCAACGACGTCTGCGGGGTAATCAACGGTCAACTCTATCACATTCTAGCAGATATAGAACTTAAAACCGAAGTAGTCCATCACAATCAATCAACGGAATTCCAATTGGAATTGTATACGTATATGATTTTAAATCTATGCAAAAGTCACGGCCACACAACCATGAAATACAAATCTAGTGTCGGATTTATTGATGAGGACCTAGCTGTTAATTATCCAATAGAGTTTGTTAATTTTTTGGAACCATCTGGAATTCCACCATACATTTTAATTTTGAAAGCGGGTTCAAAATAATGCTTCTCCATAATTTTGACCCATTGAATATTGATCAATACTACTGCGTTCCGGGAATTTTTGGCTCATGTCATTCTTTTTGGACCAAAATCAGGGTTCCGTTTTTGTTTGTTTTTAAGGTACTGGAATAGATATAATGAAAGACGAGCAACCATAAAATCTCGAATATTTAAGAATTTAACATTTCTAAAACTTTGTGTCGGCAAAACAAATCCAAATTCAATATTTACCTAAGTCGTTGTTTTCACTTCATTTCATAACTTCGAGAGATGAATGCGTGGCGGTGCTAAACATTTCGCTCGATACTCGTATTAAAGGACTGGTGGGGAAAGAGTTAATTTATTTTAATTTGGTACGTTCGTTCTAATAAATTTACACTTGTGCAAAGAAAAAATATATTTTCCTTGTAGACTCATGTACGAAATGGTTTTGCGTTGCCTGTTATGTAAGCGGGGTAAATATTTGTAGAAGATTCAATAAATTATGAGGCGAAAGGAAAATAAATTTTCCTGTTGTGTACTTATACGGCACTAACTCTTTAACTATATATAGGTACGTAGATGTACGGAATTATTTAATGATTATTGACATTTCGCGTTAATACACCTTGATAAAGTGCAAAATCGAGCTGCTCGGATAGAGAGGAGGTGTGCAGGGTGTAGTTGTATGTCACGAGGGATTTAATTTTCTTATCACAATCAATTCATTATTTTCCATTTTTTCTTTTTGTTTAACTCCAAATATAAGAGAAATTATTGTTTACAGACAATTATCTTCATCATTACTTGTGTATTATTTGTTCGTATATAGTACGATAACAATACACACAATACAATAAAACAACAATCAAATAAAACATAAAAAATTCTTTGCTGAATGGGAAAATAGAAGTAAACTTTCTTTTAAAAAAATATTAAGAATTTTCCTTTTTCTTGTGTTTTCTTTGTACCATTCTTTTAGCAACAACATAAGAATAACATGATTTGTTTTTATTGTGTTGTTGAGATTTTTTGTGTGTTTTCACTTTTTTTATTCCGATTTTTCCCATTTTTTATTTGTTTGGGATGCTTTACTCTTCTGCACCATGTTTGCGGCGTATATTTTGTAATATTAAATTATTGGTAGGAAATTAATGCTAAGTAAATATGTGAGAAATTATTACAGTTGAATTGTTGAAATTTAACGATCGGTTTGTAAATAACATAGAGATAGGGGTGCCCAAAAATTGGAAAATCTTACGTGTTATGAGCCGCAAAAGTACATCAACTATTGCTACTTCGAGATGAAGTGGCCAGATTATTTAACCGCAAGCGTACCTATATACAACTGGTTGGGTAAACACCTTTTACCCTTTCGTTTTGAACCATATTTGTGATAATCCTCTTTGAACAATTTATTTTTATTTAAAGAGGTGCCTTAAAGGTAAATTATTTAATTTTCTTACTAATTGAATGTGTCCTTTGAATACGTGGTCAGGTTGATTATACGAATACATAAAACCGTTATAACTACTACTGCATTTTTTAGTACTTGTGCAATTTCGGTAATATTGCTTCGCGAGCTCAAACACAGATGGCGCGTTTATTCAAATTTTGAATTTACTAGCTCAAAATTTGACAATTCCAACATTCGGAACAATTTAATCAAATTCTTTCTCTTTTTCCTGCGACTTTCGAGGTGATAACATCTCAAAAAAGCACATAGCGATTATTAAGGTGATTTTAACATAATAACATAAAAAATAATCCGTGGGGTGAAGGGTGAACCATTCCGAAAATATAGGACTCTCTTTTTATAGATTCCGAGGCAATAAAACAGTTTTTTCAAATTTTTATTCGGACATTTACCGATTTCGGGGTTTTACCGTAGCATATACAAACTATTAATATTTTTTTTTTAATCCATGCAATCTTTTCTGGGGCCGAAGCACTCCCTGCTCTTTTGCGGTTGGTTTTTCCGTCTTTCTTTACGCAATCCCTGCCAAATCGAAGACGTACGGCTATAGCACCGATTTTAAATTACCATCTGCGCATTGCATAGCTCCATGCCAGCGCCTATAGTACTGGACATGGAAGATGGGTCGGCCCATGAGTTTTGCACGCCGATAGGGGGTCGTAGTTGTGTTCCTTTTAATCACAGATCGTAATGTGTTAATGCAAATTTTCATTTGCATCCTGCCCCTATCGGGATTCGAACCCGGTACCTCCCGATCCAAACGCCAAAGCTTTAACCACTGTGCCATTTGGTCGGTAACTATTAAAATTGTGTGTCGAAACAATGAGTTTCGACTATAAATAAAATAATAAATTAGTGCGCAATATAAAAATACTGAAATGGTGGACATTAGATTTTTACAACACAAAATTAACCGCAATTCCCAAATAGAAACCTACGCTAAAGGCGACCTTACTAATGAACCTGTCCAGCGAATTAAAGCTCAAATCAAGCTTCTCACCGAGGAATGGAATAATTATCAAGCGACTGAGGAAAATTATAGAGAAATTCAAGAAGTCATTGACTTACAAGAAACCCTCGAGAACAAATATTATATAGTTAAAGCTAAACTTTTGGAAGCGGACTTGTACATGACAAATCGGCAGAGCACCCCAATCTTGATACCAGTTTGGTACAACTTATGGTCAACCAACAATCGTTTTTAAATGAACTCTCCAATTTGAATAATAAAGGTGATACTGATATTCGTTTACCACGAGTTAATGTTCCGTGTTTTTCCGGAATTTACTCTGAGTTTGCGTCTTTGGGCGAGTTATTCAACGCGTCGGTATAACCCGAAAATCACTAAAATTTACAAACTGCAGTACCTTAAAGAGGTTTTAAAAGGCTGCCGCTTTATTACGACACATCGATATAACAGAAGCAAACTACGATGATGCTTGGGAATCATAAACACACGATATGATAAAAAGTAGCACGTTACAACGATGTTATAGAAACAAGTTATTGATCAACCTTCAATAGCATAAGCTTGCGCAAAATCGCTTCACCGTATGCGAGATATTTCTGATGAGGTGTTACGAGGGCTTAAGGTGCTAGATGAAAAAGCTGAGCGCCGCGACCCATGGTTAATCCATATATTACTGATCAAATTGGATCCTACTAACAAGCCTGATTGGGCTCAACATAGTTATGGAATGGATTTTCCATCGATCAAAGAATTTCTCGATTTACTAAATAAACAAAGTGATACATTGGAAGATGTTAAAATAATGCACGCTAGTACGCTGTCTTTAACCTGTTTAAAATGTAGCCTAAATCATTATCTGCGAAACTGTGAAGAGTTTCTACAAATGTCCGTTCATGATAGGAGAAATTTCGTTGCCGAAAATAAAAAATCGTTATATAATAAAGTCGAAGCCATGAACATCGAGATGCTGATTCTCTGAAAACTGACCAATTGTCTACCATCTTGCGGAATAAATACCACCAATTTTCAGAAAATTAATGAGTTGCAGTTGGCAGCTCCGTATTTTAATAAGCCTGGAGTAGTGGATATGATTATTGGGGCAGATAGATTTTTTAACGTATTACGAGAAGGACGTCTTAACAACCTAGAGGATAATTTAATAGCTCAAAATACGATGTTTGGCTGGATCGTGTCAGGGGAAGCACACAAAATTGAAACTTAAGTAACGAGCATTACTGTTAACGTTGGTCTAAATGTCGATGAAGCACTTAAGCAATTTTGGGAAATGGAGGAAATCCCAAAATGTTCCAAGGAAAAATACGATTGCGAGGAGCATTTCAAGTAGAATTTTTTGCGGCACTATAGTGGCAAATTTATTGTGAAACTGCCTTTTAAAAAATAATTTGTACCTTTGGGAAACACGCTAAATATCGCCAAAAACGATTTTTTAATTTAAAACAAAAATTTAATCGCGATCCTAAATTGAAATTAGAATATTATAAAATTATTATTATTTTTTTTTTTTTTATATATTTATTTATTACAACTGATTTACAAATCATCTAGTAATTTATCTTTCATAATTTATATTCTTGTTTGGAGGGTTGTAGCCCTTTGGCAAGTCCCCTTTACAATTTTATTATATTTTTAGTCGATCCTGATTGGATCTTGTAGATCATGCGGTTTCTTCCTTCGCAGCCGTCTTACTAGGTTTGAATCATCCAACATACGACGTATCTCACCATTTTGGTGTAGACTAATACGTTGCATGTGTTTTCTCGCGTGTTTGCTTATTTCTTCACTAACGAAATCCATCTTCAGATCTCTATGGAGGTTGTCATTTCTTATGTACCACGGTGCATTAACTATTCCACGAATGACTTTGCTTTGGAATGACTGGATGATATTGACATTGGTTTTCTTTGTACAGCCCCAGAGCTGAATACCGTAAGTCCACACAGGTTTTAGGATTTGCCGGTATAGTAGCAATTTATTATGTAGAGTTAGCTCAGAATTTCTTCGTAAGAGCCAATCCATCTTTCTGTATTTGATGTTTAACTCTTCTTTTTTCTTTTTCACATGCTCTTTCCATTTTAGTTTCTCGTCTAGAGTCATGCCTAGATATTTTGCCGTATTTGCATAGGGAATTTGCTGGGAGTTCAGTTCTACTGGTATCCAGTTGACCTTCTTGTTGGTAAAGTTTACGTGAACAAATTTTGTTTCATTAAGTTTTATTCGCCATCTCTTGGTCCAGGTACTGACAATATTAGTAGCTCTTTGCAATTTGCTTGTAGATTCTTCTATGCAATTAGCAACTGCTAAGATGGCCGTATCATCCGCAAACGTCGCTATGTTAGTATCCTCTATCGTTGGCAGGTCCGAGGTGTATAGAACATATAAGGTTGGTCCCAGTACGCTACCTTGTGGTTCCCCTGCTGATATTTTCTTTATTTCTGAGTATTCGCCATCTAATTTAACTCGAAAGTGTCGGTTAGATATGTAAGATTTTAGAATTTCATAAAACTGCTTTGGTAAGTTTCTTTGTAATTTATATTCCAAACCTTTATGCCATACTCTGTCAAAGGCCTGTGCTACATCCAAGAATACGCTTGAACATACTTTCTTTTTTCAAGTACGTCTTCAATTATGTTTGTAATTCGGTGTACTTGTTGAATGGTTTTCTCTGAAGCCAAATTGATGTCGAGGAACAAGATTTCTTTCTGCTATTATTGGTTTTAGTCTCTTTAGGAGTAGTTTCTCGAATAATTTTGAAATTATTGGAAGTAAGGAAATCGGCCTATACGAATTTTTGTCATTTAGTGGTTTGTTTGGTTTAGGTATCATAATTACTTCTGCTACTTTCCATTGACTTGGAACGTGTTTAAGTCTGAACACTGCATTAATTATTTGGAGTAGTTTACGTAGACCTTTTTCAGGAAGAGCTTTTACTATTTGTCCTGTAATTAAGTCATATCCTGGAGATTTCTTTGTATTTAGGTTGAGATTGATTTCCTCTTTTAATTCTTGTAGTGTGGCTGGAGATATATTGCAGTTATCCATTTTATATACTGGTGGTATGTTTTCCTCTGCAGTTTGTCTAGGTAGTGGCTGAAACGTGTTCTCGAGGTGGGTGGCAAACAACGAAGCTTTTTGTTTTGCACTTATAGCCCATGTGCCATCTTCATTTTTTACTGGTGGAATTTGTAGTTTAGGTCGTTTTAAGCTTTTTGTCGCTTTCCAAAGGGAGTACTCGGTATCTTTTACCCCAGTAAGGCCACTCAAGTATTTACTAATGGACTCGTTTTTGATTTCTTTAATTAGCAACTTTAGTTTATTGGATAAAAAATTAAGAGTTGTTTTTTATTCTGGCGCTCGACTTCTTTGCCAGGCCTTTCTTGCTTTTCGTTTTGCTGCAACCAGTTCCCTAACATCTAGAGGATAAGTAGCATTTCGGCGCGTTTCCTTTGAACTTGAGGGGGTACTACTCCACGCCGCTTCTTGTATACTGTTGTTGAGTTGTTCTAGTTCTTCTTCTAGCTCTATCGGGTTTTTAATTGGCACCTGAAGATCAATATTATCCTCAACAAGTTGCTGGAATTTCTCCCAGCAGGTTTTTTTGTTCGTTAGCAAAGGTGGACTAGTTTTTTTAATAATCGTTGCACTGATTGTCATAATAACAGGCGTATGATCCGACATAATCCCCTCGCTGCTTTCTATGTAACTGTATATGTAGTAAATATATGTAGTTTTTGACTATACCTTTGGTGATAAAGAAGTCAATGATATCGGGTATTTTGTTTCTATCCGTAGGCCAATAAGTTGGTTGATCTCCAGAATGAAAATCGCAATTGCATAGTCTTCCTGCTGCAAACAGCTCTCTTCCTTTTTTAGAGGTTACTCTTGATCCCCAGTAGGTGTTTTTTGCATTAAAATCACCTCCGATTATGAAACTTAATCCAAGTGATTTAAATAACGTGCAATAGTCTTGTTTAATTAAATTATATCTTGGGGGGCAATATATTGACGATACACTATATTCTTTGTTGTTATTTATAAATACTTTTAAGGTGACTACTTGCATAAATTCCTCTTCAATTTTAAGATCTATAAAGTGTTTGATGTTTTCTTTTATAACCACCGACGATCCTCCCCTTGCTCTTCCTGCTGGATGAATGGCGTGGTAACAATTGTATCCATATATTTTAAGATATGAAGTTGAAGTAAAATGGGTTTCCGATACTAGGCATAAATGCATGGAGCATGGATTTCATTTGATTTAGAGAGTCTTGTTTATCTAACCTGTTGCTTAGAGCTTGAAGGCATTTCTCTTGTTTAGCTAGACGAATGTTAAGAGCTTCCATGCTTCTTAGTATCTTTTGGAGCACTGCTGTACCTTCAGTAGTGTGCTCCGAAATAATTGGTTTTGTCATGACTACTTGCGAGTACAGTTTTGGTTTTGGTTCTCCCGTTCTACTAGCATGAGGTTTAGGTTCCTCTTTGGTGGAAGTTTGAAAATTTTTTACCGATACTCCTGGACTTTGTTTTCGCGTTTTATTTCTTATTCGTTGTAGCTCCTTAGCTATTTCACATCCCCGGTAGTTTGCGGGATGTGACTTATTGCAATTGACACATTTTGCAGCAATATTTTTACTAACCGGGCATACCTGGGCATGATGCTTTCCGGCACATTTCACGCATCTAATTTCTCTTTGGCAATATTTCTGCGTATGATTAAAACCTTGACATTTTTTGCACTGCGGTATTAATCCGTTATCCTTTTTCAATGGCTCTATTTTAACTCTCATGCTAAGTATTGCCTTGATATTATACACATCTTCCACTTTTTGTTTGTTATTAAAAGTGAGCATAAATAGTGGAAGCCCTCTTTTGTTAACTTCAACTCCTTGTTCAGTTTCGATTTTTTCTTTCTTAATGATGTTTACGGCATTTTCTATTTGATAACCCTTTTGCTTGAGATCCTCAATAATTTCCTCTTTTGCACAGGTTGGGTGAAGACCTCTAGTCATAACTTTAATTGGGCGATCATTCTTATCCTCATAGGTAAACCACTGATGCCCCTCGGAATTAAGCTTAGTGGCCAAAGCTCTATAAGTTTCGGAGTCTACAACATTAAATTTCCAGACGCCGTTGTTTAGAGATACGAGTTTGTACTCGGCTATCGTAATCGATTTCGTAATCGATTGTATAGTGGAGAAATTTGATATCCCGACGACATTTATTGGTGGAGGTGATTTTTCTTTCGGTTTAGCTGGTTGTTGTTCTAGAGCTAGTTGTTTCTTGATGATTAACTGATTTCTGGCAACCTCTTTTGAAGTTGATGGTAAAGTCTCCGCCATTTCTGGTGAGTGTTGCGCTTTCCTTTTCTTACTTGGTCTTTTATTCCGGTTCAACATCCAATTTGTTTCTCTTTCTAATTCTTCTTCATCCGTATGGAATGAATTAATGCCATCATCGACTGTTGGGCTAGGAGTCGTCCCAAGTTCTGCACGTGTTTCAACTGCTTTTTTCAGTTCTTCATTTTCTTTCTTTAAAATTGTAAATTGTTCTTTCAATTTAGTAGTAAATTCTTTTATTTCTCTTAGTTGTTCACGGAGTTCGGCATTTTCCTTCTCGTACTGAAATATATTTCCAGTTGAAGATCTTGGTGATCTTGATAATTTGGAACTTCGTCCAAATGGGTTAAACAATGATTGGCCCACCCCAGAATCTGTTGGGCCTGCCTCCGAAGAGTGTGGATTTGGCAGCATATCTGCTGCTGTACCACCTGGGGTATTACATTCCGTATTTGTTGTATTCATTGTTTGTTTTAGGCAATTTATACCACTGGCATTTCGTCCCCGGTAGCACTTTGCTACTGTCGAAGCAGTACCCGCCCCCCGCGACGAGGACGCGGCTACCTTGGTGTTACCTAGGTGTACACAGAGACAGCCGAAGCCCTCTGAGTACCCTAGGCTGAGGGGCATTATAAAATTATAAGAAATTATATAACATTGGAGTATTTAAATTAAATTCCGAAGATTACGTCAACCAACATAGATGCCCAGAGTTACTATTTACCCCATCATGTAGTAATAACGAACGAAAATGCAACCGCGAGTTGTGTTCGATGGTTCCAGTAAGACTACCAATGGTAATTCCATCAATGATAACCTCATGATCGGGCCGACTATTCAACCAACCCTATATGGATGACGTTGTCAAATTTTCGATACAACAAGTCTGCGTTTACAGCTGACATCGAAAAAATGTATAGGCAGGTTTTAGTAGTCGACAAAGATCAAGAATATCAGCGAATTCTTTGGCGAGAAAATGTTAATGATCCTTTAATCCAATATAAATTATCTACCGTTATATTTGGAATGGCTAGTTCAGCATTTTTCGCGATTAGATCTCTTCGACAAACAGTTCTTGATTTCAAACAGCAGTATCCATTAATAACGGACGAAATCATTAACAAATTTTATATAGATGATGGATGACCTATCTAGTGCTAATACCATCAATAAAGCAAAATATTTGAAAAACCAAATAACTCATTTGTTACGACTTCGAGGATTTAATTTACGAAAATGGAGATCGAACGCTACCGAGTTGCGTGACCACTTTACACACGAGGAGGAAGAATCACTGGTTCCCATTGAAGAAGCGAATCCAACTACCAAAATATTAGGTCTTCAATGGAGTTCCCTAAATGATCGATTTTCCTTCAAGGTAAGCCTACCTGAAGAAAGAATCGCAACGAAGCAAACACTAATTTCAAACTCGTCTAAAGTTTTTGACTTGCTTGGATTATCGCCTTCGATTATAATGGCTAAGATACTGTATCGAAAATTATGCGATATCAAGTGATATCGCGTTAGTATGGAATCAGTTAAATGACCCATTATTTGTATATAACGGGTGTTTCAACAGGTGCGCAACTTTTTTCCGATAGGGACGGCGAACGACGCCATATTTTTTATTAATCTTTTGTCATTTGGAAACTTCATTAGTATACATTGCATCATGGAACGCTACACACGTGAACAGCGATTGCAAATCGTGTAAATTTTTTATCAAAATAATCGTTCTGTTGCTGCTACTTTAAGAGCATTACGGCCATTTTACGGTCCATTTAACAAGCCAGCCCGTTCGATAATCGACCGTATAGTGGCAACATTTGAGCAAGAAGTGCTCGAAGTGTTGAAAACATCGCAGCCGCCAGGGCTTCAGTTCAAGAAGAAGCGAATGTGTCGCTCACACGACGTTCGCAACAATTGGGCCTTTCTGTGACATCATTGTGGCGAATTTTACGTAAAGATCATTGGTCTATGCCAATAAGCCGGCGACGTTGCAAGAGCTCAGAGCCAATATAGATCGTGAAATTGCTGGAATTTCGGCCGATTTATGCGAAAGAGTGGTCGAAAATTGGGTTCAAAGATTGGACTTCGTAAAACGTGCACGCGGTGGTCATGCAAAAGAAATCGAGTTTCATACTTAAATGTATTTGTTCAAATTCGTTAATAAAAAAAAAGTTAGTTCAAAAGTCGAACAGTTTGTGTTTTATTCAAAAAAAAAGTTGAAGTGCTCTTATTGAAAAACCCTGTACCATACATAATATTTACTGGTCGCATTAAAAATTTAAACCAAATATTTCTTTTGTTTCTGTTTTTAACACTTTTGGTGTAGACTGGAAATCTAGCAAATTTTACAAATTATTAAGTCCGCTTAGTAAAACCACCATCAACCACTCGCAACTAACAGCGACCACTAATCTAACCAGTGCAATGTTCAGATGTTGATTTTAGAATGCCTTAATAAATGTGTAAAAGTGAATGACGCGTTATAATAAAACTAACTTTAATCTTGGGAGCATTTTATTAAGCCCTTCCTCCTGTTTGTGAGCTAGGATCACAAATATTGCCATTTTTTTTTTAAATATCCGAATACTTTTGATCCATAAGAACTGTAAAGGCCAAATTGCCATCTTTGGTATTCAAGGTGAACTAATATTATGAAAAATTACAAATGTGTCTTTGCTAAATCGATAAATAATTACCAAAGGATTTTGTTTTTTGCAAATTATTAAGTAACTACCTATAATTATGCAAAAAGCCACCGTCAATATCTTCAGTTTTTTTTTCTGCGTGTTTTGGTATATCATAATGTAATATTCATCGCCTGATAGAGCCGCAATGGTACCAAAACTTTTACGATTTTTTCGAATATCATATACTTTGAAGTGATGTAGCGGAAAAACTAGAGGGAAAATTGAAAAACGCCACCGCCAATAATTTAATTAAACTTCAAATAATTTTTTAAAATAAAAATATTGGGGAGATAGACCGGTTAGTTTTTATGCTATGGTACCACAAAAAGTGCCATTTTTTTGCAATATACTTGAATCGGGGCCTTAAAACATACTCGTAAATGGAAAATTTTCATTTAGGTCCGAAATGCAACTTCATATTTCACAATAATTTTATGGGAACGTCTACAAAAAGCGTTTCCATGGAATGTGAGAGGTTGGGCACGTTTTGTGCAATCAAGCTAGTTAGCTTAAGTCTTCCCCCCTTAAATTCGATTGTCCGCAATCGATGAAAAATATGGCTCATTGTTAAAATTAGGATTTGAAGTTTTGGTGGATTTGGCTTGCTGGATTTGATCTTCAACTTTTCGGTTATTAGGGGATTCGATATTGATTTCGATTTTGGCGGTATCCGTAGGGACCTGATCGTGCTTTCTCTTAAAAGCTTAAATGATTTCGGTGACAAATTTCTTCAAACACTTGAGAGCTGTTACTATTATGACTATGCTTACCGGAAATGCGAATCCCTGAATTAAAAATATCTGAAGACTGTAAATTTCTATTTCGTCAGTATTATTGATATGGAGTTCATCCAACATTTCTAACGATAGAATTTTTTTTATTTCCGCCTCACTGGGAAGTGGATGTAATATTGCTAGGAGGAAGTATGGATTCTTCGATGAGACTCGTACCATCGAAATTGTTTAGAAGGAGTATTTCTTGGGAGATTACTGCTGCAGTTGGAATATGTTGAGTATTTGTGACGTTGCATTTCGTGAAAGACTTTTAAGGATATTCGGGACACAAGAAGTGTCTGACATATTAACTATGTTTTTTGATTTACATATGGAAACAAAGTTAAACGTTTTGCAATCTTGTTTTAAGGCAAGAATTTCGTTATCATTTCTTATCATATTTTCGTGCAATACTTCTATGGCAATCTTATTTCTTTTTTACTGGCTTTAATATAATTTTTGATAGGTTTTGTGCTCCGTTATCGGGATGTTTACAATACAAAGAATAGTCTTGTAATTAGAAATGATTTTGATTTCTGCAAAATTTAATGCCTCTTCGGCGGTAGCAAATGGTAAGTTTTATTTTTTAAAAGTATCTAAAGCTAATTTTATTTCGTGTCTGGATAGGATTAGTGAATTTATAATACCTGCTTTTGCCCAGTGTATTGCGTAATTTATATTTTGTAAATCTTTTTTTAATATTTGTATCTTATATTCTAAATCTAAAATTATCTTATTATTAAGTTCCACATCAGTTTTAATTACATCCCTTATTTCATAATTTATGGCCGTCAAACTATTTATTCTTTCCATGAACAAATTGTTTATAACCACCAGCTTGTTGTTGTTTTCAAGCACATTGGTTATTTTTTGTTTGATGGTTACAAAGTTCTCATGGTCCGGACTTCCTGCCACCCAATTCCATGCGCTTCCTATAGGAAGTCAAGTGATCTTTTAAATTTTTTGGGTTCATATATTCGATTAGGATTTGGATTTGTCCCAGTTGGTGGGAAACATAGGGAAAAATTTATGGATTTCCGCTGTAGTTTTTTCATATTCGTCCAGATTCGACATTTTTCATATCTATTTCTTGTTGCCTTCTCAGCTTCTCGATGTTGCTCAATCGAACCTTTTCATATTGTTCTGGATCTATGTTAGGCGTTGGCCCAAAATATACCTCTACAGGTTTCATATTTATAGTGGAATGAATTGTATGGTTGTATTCATTCACGGCTCTATCAATAAGATGTTCAAAAGAGAGAGGTGATCCTTATGCTTTGAGACACCTCATGATTTTAGCCAGCGTTGAATGGCATCATACGATCTGTCATTTCACTTTGCTTTTAAAAGTTGGGGTGGTAAAAACCTTAATTGACAATTTCATTGTCAATGACAACGACTGCCACAGGAAAAAATAACACATTATGTCCTGAAGAGGTTTTTTTATGTGATCGATAGCATGAGATTCAATTAACTTGGCTTGAGCGAACTTAGAGAAATAATCGATTGCCGTGAGAATAAGTTGTTTCTCCATGGAGAAAATATCTATACGAGTTGTATGGCCGGGGTAATCAGGAATTGCGGTGGTATGAATTTCCTGATTATTGGGATGACGTTCATACTTGTTTTCTTTGCATATTGTACAAGGTTTAATTAGGTTGGATATTTTGTACGCCATCCAAGGGACATAATATTTTCGTAGGATTTGCATTCGGTTCTCACATGCATTCCTATGAGCGCGTTTATGATGATTATCTCTTCTTGACGTGTTTCGTCTTCGATATCTTCCACTAGTTTCTGTGTGAACCGGATTTTATAAATTTTAAAGTGAAGAGGGTATATTTCTGAATGTTCCCCAGTAATGCTTCTGTTGAAAAGAGTCCATTTACAATACTAGGGTTTAAGTATCGTTTAAACCGCCTCGCAGTCAATGCATAAGATGATGTTGAGGTTTCAACTTCACAATTTAGCACTTCGAATAAACAATGAGTCAGCGCTATGAGCTCAGCTTCAAAAGCTGAACAATGAGTACCCAAATTCACAGATTCCTTAAAGCAAAGCTTTGGTATGAACCAACCCCTGAATTCTCTAGACATCCATAAATCATTCGAAGTATAAACCACCGAGAATGATTTTGAGAAATTGAACTAACCATATTAATTTTTGGAATTGACGAGCTACACTTGTTGAGGATTTACGGGTATCCTGTGAATGCCTCTGATCTGAGATAATTATCATACACACCAAAAATGAGTGAGAGTAATAAAGTCAGATAAAACTTTAATTTACTTCATTGAAAAAGTTATAATTAGGTCTCTGGCAAAACGCTGACTATTTAAGTTTGACTAAAAGATCATCAATAACCAACAGCACCCTGCGAATAAATTTTGGCAACTTTTATAGAGACTGGGAACCCATCCAACTCAGTCTCGGTAATGCGAGATTTGAGCATCGACTCAACAATCAATTGCGGGATAATGGTTTTGATTCCAAATATGATACACGAATTTATAATTGTAGCAAAAGGCGTGCTATAAAATGCTCCTGCAATATCCAGGAAGGTATCCATCATAATTTCTTTGTTATTCAGCGATCTTTCAATCCTGGTAACAAGCTCATGCTGCGCCGTTACACAGGATCTGCCAACTCTGTAAGCCTGCCTCTGTACTGCTGCCAACTTGCAGCAGTTACTGAGGGAAGAAGTAGACAAGAAGTGCTCCCCGATGAATTTTTAAACTATTCTTTATAACGAAGAATATTATGGTCGGTGTAATTCGTCCTGTCACTTTCGAGTAAAATAACAACTCGACTTTATACGAGTTAGGAATAAAACCAAAGCCGCGAATCTTGGAAGAGACGATGTACATGTTATTTAATTGCAATATAATCATGCTATATATAGTTCAGCGATGTAACGGAGGACAAAAGTCCAATGCAGAAGGCCGTACGTAATGCACCTTTTTGAAATTTATTAATTAACCGTAGGAGTAAAACTGTTAACTTATGCAATGACTACATGACCAGAGCCATTGATGTTGCAACCAAAAAACAAACAATGAGAAGCAGTTCAGACACCTCATTTTTTGAGAAAGTTAACTTCCCGTTTGGAAAACGAAAGCTTCATATCCGGAATTTTTGATCTTAGACTTTTTTGTAGATGTTTTACGCAATCAGGAAGCTATCCCAATCGGATTGCAGATTTAGTCTTTTCGCCATAGTCTTCTTAGGTCACCAGAAAACTTTGTTCTACGCTTTAGATTGAGTTGGTAATTAGCGGACAAGAATTATCAAAACCAGTCGAAACCAGCGTTGACACAATCAAACAAGTCTTAAGCCAATTCGAAAAGGAGGGAAATGTTTCCTTTTTCGTTCTCGCAAATCAATTCGATTTTATTGGTTTAAATAGTTTTCCTTTCAATTAATTCTGGATATCGTAGAGTTTGCCGGAAAAGTGCCCTATGTGGAATCGTGTATTTTGCAAAAATATGTAAAATATTAGGTGTATGCCTTAATTTTTGCAGATGTTTTCTTCGAGCTTAAAACATGATTGAGGTTTTTACAGGATCGGGCACAAGATTTCAGAAGACCGAACGACCAGTCTATGTGAGTGACGACCTCTAAAAATAGCAGAATTTACGATAGGAACTGATAAACATCACATTATCACATTCGGCACTGCATTCATTCGAATTCCAACAAGGGAAACACTATTCGTAGTGTTCTTGGTGCCGACGCTGTGTCTTATGAAACGTGCGTTATTGGTATACAATAACGTTTTAGAAGTGTTGATTTTGATCTTAGTGACCAACCCTGCCCTGGAGAGCCTCGAAATTTTGAAGATGCGGAATTGCAAGCTCTACTGGATAAATACTCAACTCAAACGCAAGGTGGGTTACACATGTGTTGACCGAACACAAAACTTACCGAAAAAGAACATCAACTTATAGGAGGTTCTCCTGTGTACCTGGTGGGGCATGAATGGTGGGCTTTATTACGAACTCCTGGAAACTGGTCAGACGATGACTGCAGAACGCTTCAGCCGACAGTTGAACAATATAAATGATGAACTTGTTTAGAAAAGGCTATTTACTGGGGAAGGAAGCATGCAGGTCATCTTGCTACATGACATCACTCGTCCTCACGTTGCCCCCTCGACTCAGAAGAGCCTCTTGAACTAGGAGCCTTGTTATAAAATTATTAGTATTGGTCAAGTTTCCAGCCTCATACACTTCGAATCGTATGGAAATGCAGGTGTGGCCAAACGAAATCAACTAGTGATCAATTCTCAACGAGTTATGAAGAACCAAAAAACTTAATTGATTTTATATCGTATGTCTTGCACTTTAGATATAATTCTTTGAAAAAAATATATACTTTTATCTAAATGGTTTATTCCAATTGGATATTTGTTATTAATTTTGTAAAATGAATGAAATGAAATTCCCAAATAAGCGACGAACCTGATTTGATTGAATTAATACAATTTTGATTTTTTTTGCAATCAATAAAATATGACCCGAACACCAAAATGTGTTGACCAATCCTGACCTAACGATTACCTAACGAAATCTGATAAAAACAATGTGATTTTCTTTCAATGAGGTGCAATCCTGGCCAAACCAAAAGAATTCAATCATTATTTTTGACGAAACCTTTAGACGGGGTGCTAAAAAGGTGGAGCGGTGCAAATGTAAGCTTTAGGCTGACACAAGCAGCAAGAAATAATCCCAAAAGGAGGGGCGGGGTATCCATTTTCATTCTCGTAAATCAAATTGAATTTGTTGGTTTGAGTAAAACCTCTCGGAATTTAGATAAATTCTGAATATCGTAGAGTTTTTCGGGAAATATTAGCCTTTGATTGATACGAGAAAATGGCTAGAGCCATTTACAAAGGAGGGGATAAATATCCTTTCTCGTTCTTGCAAATAACACCTGTTACTGTTTTTAGTAGTTTAAGTTTAGATAAATTCGTTACTCCTCTGATATATGATGTGCGTACAAAATATAGCAGCAAAATTATGTCCAATAATGTAATAATACATTATTGGACATAATTTTAACAACAGCAAAATAATAATGTGGTAATCCAGAATCTTAGTTCACGACAGTGGTGTTACCAGAATACCATTAAATGAAAATTGGAAATAACATTTTACTATAGTATTCCGCCACACTTCGTTGTGCTAATTAGAAAACAGACCACGTAATATAGAAAATAACTATAAGGCCCAACTAACTAGGCCTATCCAAGTACAATACGCAACAAAAACCTTGTTTTGAAATTACATTTTGTTATCGCTGACATTGGCATAGCCATCATAACGTAAAAAACCAATAAAATTATATTGCCAATAATATCTTACGACGAAAATCAAATAAATTCCTTCGAGCAATTTTCAATTCATATTTCAAATTTTCAACCGAACCAAACCAACCGAAAAGGAAAACTGAAAAGGAAATTCCTGACATATTTTATCTGTATATAATACATTTACGTCCTCAATATTTAAAATACAATAATTTTTTATATATGAATGATAATAAAAATATCCTTCTTCAATAAATAGGATCAAGATATTTTTCCGAATTTTTTTTATAGTTTTTATGAAAGGAATTTTTTTTATTCGACTTGACTTGAGAAGTAGTGTACATATAGAGGAAGACCGAAACCAACAACTGTAAAAAAATTTCCTTTTTTATACATTTTTTGCGTATCCTCGTGTTCTCATAATATTTTATGGATTTGTATATCCTTATATTGTTTGGGTTTGAATAAATATATATCGTCCTATTTTTGAGTGTACTAAATATTCACAAAAATATTAGAATAATTTTGAAATACAATACTGTGTATTCTGATCCCTCTCCCGTCTTATTGAATCATTTTGGTGAATTCTAATATAAAACACTGTAGACAAGAAGAAAAAAAATCATAATGGATCAATGGTTAAAGAACTTCCATAAATTTCTCTCGAAATATATATTAGACATTAAAATATGGTAAATTATGAAAATGAAGCTGATTTTTGTGTGGCGCGCGAGAATCGATTCAATTACATTTGGAACCCTTTCACTTGATTTATAAATTCAATAAGGCAAATTGAAAATATTTTTGTTGGTATATTAGCATTCTGGAGGATAATCATCGCCATCAATACAATATACCACACACTCATATTCCACTAATAAAGTCGTAACGAAAAAACTATATAATAAAAATTTATTGAGGTTATGTCATAAAATTTATTTCAATTTACCAAAATACAACAACAACTCGCACAAAAAATGAAAATTTTTATGTGTTTATGGATTATTTAAAATAAAAAGAAAATTCCAAGATTATTTATTTCGATTTCGTGATTTCCAGCAAAACTGAAATAAAATGTACAAAAAAATCGACTTTACTGTTAATTATGTAAAGTGGTTGGGTTTTAAAGGCGTCGCGATTAAATTGTAATATCTCTAGACGTTAGCTAAAGCAGTGGTGGCTATTCATTTTGGTGCCATGTCAAAAACAAAATCTAAAAACTAAAGCGGATTGTGTCCGTCACGCCGGCCGGAACCATATCAGCCGGAACCAAACGAATATGGCACAAGTAGCACGATGCATTGTGCATCATTGTGCATTATGCGCTTTTTCATCCGGAACCTTATAATTCCAGCCAGAACCTTATAAAGCCGGCCAGAACCATACTACAGCCAAACCAACTATGACACATGTAGCACGATGCATTGTGCATCATTGTGCACTATATAGTTTCTCAGTCGGAACCTTATAAATCCAGAAACATGCGGTTTTTCAGAGAAAAATTTACAAATTCAGCCGGAACGGCCAAAATAACTATGGCACAAGTAGCACGATGCATTGTGCATCATTGAAAGAATTTGTGATAAATGTGGAACTAAACTCGAAAGAAAGTTGCCATTGCTTTCAACAGACAATAATGAAGATCCACTAGAAAAACAGCAAAAGGTTGCTTTAAGTGACATCACGAGATCGCTGAATTTAGGTGATAAATTATTCAATTTGCACGGTGTACTTGAGTACGATAATTTAAATGAGCATTTCACTGCACATGCACTTAGAACCGGTGGCATATGAAAAACGTACGACGATTGGCAAAAGGCCGAGAACAACACCAACTTTTCTCGAAAAATGCTTGCATACATGTTGTTCTTTTTACAAGAGCCCAAACCAAACAAAGTTCTGCGCTAAACGATACAAAACATAGTCAATAAATTATTAGAAAATAAAATATTATTTCCGTGAAATTTACGATTTTAATCGTAATGTGCCGAAATAATTCCAGTTGTAAAATTCCAACTAGTTCCCAATGACCATCAACCATGCTTTTTGTTTCTTGCTCCGAATGGTTCACACCGACTTCATATGGTTCTGGCTAGATTTGCGGGTTCTAGTAGTGTTAGCATTGTAGTGCATAACGTTTTGATCGTTCCGGAAACCTCATGTTGCACTATCGTCCAAATTGCACTGCGGCCATAGTGCAAGCACCAAAATTATTTTTGTAAACATTTTGTTTCGACTGGATTTGTATTGTTTTGGATAGCATTATATGGTTCGGCTACAAAATCATAAAGTGCACAATGATGCACAATGGGCGCATTCAGGGCACCCAACAGTTGGGAACATGTTGAGTAAAATCAAAGCCAACGTTATGAAAATGTTTAGAACTATGAAATTGTGAAATCAAATTGGCGATGATTTCACTAATCATGATGCCAACAGTTGGCGGTCCTGAACGCGCCCATTGCATTGTGCTACTTGTTCTATAGTTAATTTGGCTGTTATATGGTTCTAGTTAGCTTTATCAGGTTCTGGCTGGAATTATAAGCTTCCGGCTGAAAAAGAATATATTGCACAGTGATGCTCAATGCATCGAGCTACTTGTGCCATATTTGTTTGGTTCCGGCTGATGTGGTTCCGGCTGGCGTGACGTACACGAAAGAGAAGGCATTATGAAAACGTATAGGAGTAATAAAGAAAACATATTTTTTATGGCAACATTTTAGAGTTATATTTTGACAGCTTACCATCAAATTGCATGCATTCAAATAAATTTCAAGAGTTGATTTCGCGAGTTTGAATGTTCAGAGCCCATACTTTTTTTATTGAGGGATGATTGTTCACCATGTAAAACACTGTAATCAACAACGACGTTAATCATCAAAACAAAACAACAGAAGATGACGTAGTATGTTCGCTAATGCAACTAAAGCGTCTTCCGATAGAACGGTCGTAGTTTATTATGTTATAGAATCATACATGTTGGTAAAGCAACATCTGGCAATTTTGTTGCGAATTGTTCAGTTGTGTAAGTCAAATCACATGGAAAGTTATAATGTGTGGAAATCATCAAATTAGATATTCAAAGTCAGTGCTTCGTTCGAGAAGCCTTCCACGCATTTTGTGATTTTTACCCTCAGTTCGAGTTAACCGGTTCAACAAATAATCAGCCAACACCCGTACGTCACCGAAACGCAAGGGCTATTAAAAACATCGCTTGTGTGCGTTAGAATGTACCGGAAAGCCTGAGACAGTTAATTTCTCGTCCATCACACGAACTTGGAATTTCTACAACTTCATCTGGCGAATTTTGCGTCGGGACTTAAGGCTGCTCCCAACTGAAGTTGAAAATCCAACTGAACCAGAAGCCTTTAAGGTTGACGACCGAACTACATGCAACCCAAGAAAGTCACTATTTGACGTATATTTTGATCTAGCGGAATCATCGCTTCTTTCAAAACATACTGGCATTGCCATAACTATCAACGGCGAACGCTAAAGATCGATCAACCTCTTGTGGGTTTTACTGGATGATATGGATACCGATAATATGTCCAACAAGACCATGCTACGTGCCACATATCGCATGCCTTAGAAAGCGCATGGTTATCTCGCGCAGCGGTGACGCTTACCAGCCACCGAGATCGTGCGAATTAACGTAAACTATTGACGCTTTGAAAGTCAATTTAAACAACGCTGTTCAGCAAATTCAGCCAGATTTATGCGACAAAATCATCGAAAATTGATCCTCCCGAATACGTGCCACCAAACCAACCACATTCCAACGAAGTTATATCGATACTTAGTGGCATGAGATATTCTCTCAAATAGAAAAAATTAAGCGGATATCTCACAAGCAACTTCTTTTATTTACATTTAAAAATCGAGCTTGTTGAAAATCGTTAACTATATCACCGACAGCAGGTCCGGCAGGGATGCCGCTAGCTGTCCCAAACGATAAGCAGAGCCTTGCAAAGGCATGAGAGCTGAAAAATGAGGTAAACGGAGCAATGAATCAAAGAGAAATGTCCGTATTAGTACAGCCGCCTACTCCTGAACAACAGAAAACATCCTGGAAGTTATGTTGAAAGTATGCTGTTAAAACAAATGAAGGAAAAGCTAGCAGAGCAAAGCGCCAAATTAGATCAATTTCGCACAGAGCAAGGCGCCAAATTAGACCAGCAAGTTGCAAAAAGAGATCAGCAAGGAGAGAAGCATTGCGCGAATGGAGCAAGGCGATCAGCTTGCTGATCGGCATAAAAAGCAGAACCTGCAGAACGAAAATCTCGACAAAATCCATCATACCCAAGATCTGTAAATTACAGATCTTAGAGGAGAAATAAAGTTCGTTGAGGAAAATGTCAATAGCTAGCTCAATGAATTTTAAGGACAGGAATTTTCAAGGTCAGGAATCAGGTAGGACTTTAAAATAAAATTAAGCACCTAGAGGCTCGCTTTGACACACATATCTCACAAACTGTTAGAAATGGCCAGCTACCTGAAACGTTTTTAACAGAACCAGTTACTGGAAGCTCAAAGGAAATTTTAAAATTCCGCCGACATTCGTGACAAGATTTCATTTGAGCATTTAAAAGTTCAGTTACAAGCTCCAGTAAGGCACAATTTTTGTGTCGCAGAGAAACAGCTCAACACTGAGAAATCTTCAGCGGTTTGGCAAACACCGAAATACGGGCAGTCACACGTCACCTAAGTATATATGATTCAACTACAAAACAAGCGGAAACGTGAGGTAAACCTGCAAGATTTAGAAAAGGAAGTAATGCAATTGTGTTGAACGGACTAACTATAAACAGTGGACGCGATTATCAGTGCTGTCAAGGACGACTATCTTAAACTTTATTTTAGAACCTATATATACTGTAGGTAAAACTATGAGAGAAGTATTGGCGTTGACTTTAGAATATGAGGCAGCCACAGCAAGTTAAGCAATTGGCATAGTAAAATTGCGAAAGCTGGATTTGGCTGATATCACACAAATAAAGGCACTAATGGAAGAGGAGATAAGGAAACCACGGTTAGGTCATAAAGAAAACAGATTTCAGATGCCTACAACCTGGGCACGACATGAGGGATTGTAATTATCCAAGTACGAAGCCAAGCTCACGTTCGAAGCAAGAAACTCGAAAATGAAATGGGACACGAGACGATAAGTGAAAATGTTTATCTCATTTAACGGACATAGATCCGGAAATCTAAGTTATACCAGTTTTAAGGGCGTCTGCTGGTGGAAGGGAGAAATGTCCCATGACCACCGTTAAAATCACTCAACTTTTGGCGGATAACAACAGTGTCGCAGTTATTAGCTCATCGGCACAGCGTGAATGTACTTTTACACTGGAACTTTCAAATCGATGATTCGTTCTAATTTGGTAGGTCCAGAACAGGTTGATCCTGCTTTCCGTTATAACTCGTTAACTTCAACATTTAGTTATGCGATAGTTAAAGGAGATTGAACCCTTCCAGTATCGTTCGGCGGAATGCAGCTCAACCGGTTTGTCGTAGTATTCTAGCTACCACTTATGAATTATCATCAGACTGGATATTATGAAAAAATACCAGAAAGTTGAAGGAACTCTTCTTAAAATCGAAGACAGAATCGAGATACCGCCGAAGATGGGAATTGTAAAGCCTGCGAATATCAAATATAATGAGTTGTTTTGTGCGAGAACCTTGGTAAAATTCCAGCAGAAAATACCAGTACGTGTTTTGAACGTCAGCTCATTAAGAAATATAATCAGGAAAGGAGTGGTTCTTTGACAGCTGACGGAATCAACTACATTGCCAACTACCTGTCAAAACAATGTTGCCGATCACCAAACCAAATCATAGGCAGAAGAAGAGCATTCACTCACTGTGCAGCCATCTTACAACAGAACAGATAGATGGATTAGCAGTTGCATTTATTCTTAATGATGACGAATTAGGAAAAATCAATATTGAGCAACATAAAATCGATAAAGGAAAAGCTATTTCAATACGAGCAGCATCAGCACCGCACTTGCAAGGCAGCCGAATTAATTAAAAGATGCAACGTGACGAAGTATTATAGCAGTCTATAGCAGCCCATGGAGTTCGCCAGTGGTTCTCGTCCGGAAAAAAGACCGTACAACACAATTTTGTGAATATCCGTAAACAAATTAAATGGCGAAGGAAGACAGTTGTCCGATACCGCATATTGACGACACCTTGAACTCTGCAGGACGCAACATTTTTAGTACATTGGACCTGCAGAGTGGATATTGACATTCATCCTGATGATGGAGAGAAAACGGAATTTTCTTTGCCGTTCGGATTATGCAATGCTTCTGCTACATTCGAGAGTAATGAGTTCTAATGGGTCTAATTTGAAAAACGTGTCTGGTTTATTTGGATGACATCATCGTACTAGGCCGCACGTTTGAAGAACATGTCAATAATTTTAAACTAATACTACAAGTGATCCGGCTGCCAGGATTGAAGTTAATTTCAAAGAAATCCACGCTGTTCAGGGAAGAAAATAAATATTTGGGTAATATTGTCTCAAGCAATGGTGTGCAAACGGAGCCAAAAAAGTGGGTATCATTAATGGATTCGCCTGCACTAAAGAATTTGTGCCAAACTTTGCAGAGCTTGCCCCAGGACCCCTTACCTTACAGAAAATAGTTAACCATTTCAGTGGAATACAGAGCCTCAGCGAGCATTTGAAGAATTAGAAAATAAATTATGCAGCGTTCCTATTTTGACGTATTCCCCGACTGGTGGGATATTAAATTTGGATATAAATGCTAGTAACACGAAGTAGGTGCAGTGTTATCATCAGCAGACCTGTGCAGTTCAGTCTAAGCAATGTGTAATTCGACAATGTTTGAAAGAAAACCAGGAGATTGATGAGTAAATTGGGCCGGTAAGGAAAAGGATGGAGAAGATAGACGGCGTTGTAATGAAATTGTATGTCAAAGCGCCACTATTAAAAGTTATTGGGCGAAGTGGCATTCGCTAAGAATAGATGATGATAAATTAGTAAGGATCTGGGAATTGGTTAACGGTGACAATTTTAAAAAGAAAATTGTGATAACGTCCTATGGAATACTGGAAGCTCTACAAGACGAACCCGATGGAAGATCCGGAACACAATTGGGGATCAATCAAGATGGCAATCGACACATATACTGTTGTGAATTTACTACTTCAGCAAGTGAGTGGAAGATTCAGATTACCACTCGGATCAAGGTATAAATTTCGGGTCTTCTGTGTTTCAAGAACTCTGGAAAATTCTTAACGTAAAGAAGGCTCGAAATACGTCCACCAATTAAAATTTTTGTGTTATTGGTGATCTAATCAATTGTGCTCAATCTGTTGTCAAAATTTGGCCAGATTTATCCCTTATTGGTGGAATATTGGTGAATTTACCAGTTGCCCGTCGTACGCATTGATATAATGTGCGTCTGTTCCGGACTGTTATAGGCTATCCTGCTGCCTTGACAATATTTTCAGTGTATTGTATACCACTCTTCGTTCAATTTTCTTCCAAGTATTTTCACTGACCGAGGGTTTGAGTTTGGTACTCGAGTTTGTTGTTAGCTGTCAATATAGGCTTCCTGGATTTGTTTCCACTGTTGCTGTACACTGAAGGCAGTTTTTTCATTATTTTAAAGGCTAAGCTTTTTCGCGTCGAAGAATGTGTTTTTTATGCCGGCAATTTTTACTCCGTCCGTTGTACAGCGGCAGGTTTAATTTGGAACTGTGATATAGCCAAATTTATTGGTCACTGTGAATGTGTGAGTCTCTCATTGCACGTAGTTCCCTGTTCCGTGTGTCATCAGGTGTGTCCATGTGTGTTTGTATATTTTTGTGTCAAAACTACTGTCTCCTATGACTGGTTTGTGACTAAGAAGTTAATTTATCGTTCTCATTGTTAGTAAGCACAAATACTAATGCTTGTCTGCCCTTGATGGTTATCGGATTGGTTTTATTGGTTCCAATTTTGACATTGGAATCTCCTTGTATTATTTTGCCATAATTTTTGTATATCCTTGCTATTGTACCTTGTAGTTTTCATAGATTCCATCCGATTTTGTCTCATTTGCGTCTTCTGTTGGGACATTGCACTGCATTATGGTTGTGTTTCGTATTCTTGAATGGGACCTTGTGCCGTTTCATTTCTTTCTCTAATTTCTAAAATTATGCTAGCTTTGATGCTTCTGTTTGAGTGTTCCAATTTTCGTTTGGTGTTGTTGTTCGATAGCCGATGGTTGATATTTGTATTTAACGGTGTGCATTATTTATTCTAATGAATATAATGTTTCATCATGGCATCACTAAACAATAATCGGGAATATGGGTCTGAATATAAAACCGAATAAAATTTGAGGCGGCCAAAAACTTTAAAACATTTTCATGGTCATTTATAACAACGAAATTGTTCATGGAGCTGAACAAGCACATAGCCCCACTTCGACAATGGTGTATGTTCTAACTGAATTTGCAAAGTTTGCTATCCGATTATAAAACACACTCAAAACTGAAGGTCCTGTTATTAAAGAGGACTATAACACCATACCAATGTTGGATTGATTAGAATTTTATCAACTAGTGAAAGCTGTTTTGAAGTCTGTCTATCAACAAAAAAAACAAAATTTATATCGCGTGCTGTGCAGGTAGCTTTGCTACGAAAACTGGGGAGGTGGGCTTCATACAGCTTTGATATGATGACTTTGACGTTTTTATTAGCTGAGTCGCATTTGTTGAACAGGGTTGTCATCCCTTAATTTTGTTTAGTAACATTTAACGTCATTGTTGTATTTTAAAATTGACCTTAGCTCAAGCAGCGTCGTTCCAAACCTTGTGAGTCATTCGGTACTTTTAAGTGCGCGAACTGTTGGCATCATGAAGTCATTGAAAATTTCAAAAGGTTCAAAATTTTCATAACGTTGGCCGAGATTTTACTCGACATATTGCGAACTATTGAGTGGTCACCAAATGTTTTAATATTCAACTCCCAATGTACGTATATTTGGTCCCCTTTAAATATTGCATATTTTGTATAAATCTGTAAACCACTGTACATTTTATTTTAACTTAATGGTAGAAACTCTGCTTCAACCGCAACCACGCAACCAAAATCATTAACATTATACTTACGTATAAGTAAACAAGATAAAATATTGATGAAATCACGTTGAGTGACTATATCTGTCATTCCAGAATATAAACCCAACGATAAAAAACTGTTCATCTGTCAAAATAATACCAAATTCAAATACATCAAATCATAATCTCGCGTGTTTTTCCACCCTCCCCATCTCTCTCGTTGTTGCCTTACATATATGTTTTGGTTTTTCATCAATACAATTTTCATTTCAACTGAAAAAAAAACGAAATTTTTCATTCTTCGAGTGTGTTGTGTGCCAAGATATAAAAAAAACATAAAACAAAGAACTTTGGGCGCAAAAAACGCGTCTAGATAAATGGAATGAAACTTATAAATAAAAGGGGTAGTTTTAAGTTATATATACATGCTTCCAGAGATGCAAAGTAGTAGTGTATCACCCTTTTATTTACCACACACAATCATAAAAAAAAACTAAATATGAAAATACTATAAATATATTGAATATAAATGACACAAATTTATCTCAAAGTAATCTTATATAAAAAATGAAAAGCGCGCGGGGTAGTTGCAGATAAATATTTCATATATAGCGCGGGATACGACGTATATAGGGGCGAATTGATTGGTTAAATTTACATATAAAGGCAACAATAGAGTTTCTGATGAAAATTACTAATAAATCATCTCGTTTAAATGATATATATATATATATATATATATATATATATATATATATATATATATATATATATATATATATATATATATATATATATGTGCATATATATATATATATATATATATATATATATATATATATATACATATATATATATATATATATATATATATATATATATATATATATATATATATATATATATATATATATATGTATATATATATATATATATATATATATATATATATATATATATATATATATATATATATATATATATATATATATATATATATATATATATATATATATATATATATATATATATATATATATATATATATATATATATATATACGGGCGTGACCGCAGAAACCTTTGTTTTAACTGCAGTAAAGACGGGCACAAGAGAAATGAGTGCAGTCAAACGCAAGGCAGGCCATTTAGGAAGAGGCGGAATAATGAGCGAGAAAGCTCGCCTGTAGTTATGGCCAACCGAACAGGAGAGGAATAACCAATATGCGAGTGATGCAAATTAATACGCATCGCAGTAGGCCGGCCCAAGACCTCCTTATAACTACTGCCAAAAAATGCAGGTAGACGTGGGCCTGGTGAGCGAGCCAAACCGACGAACACTTCAGCGACGAAACTGGAAGGTTGACTTAGACGAAGATGCCGCGCTAATGGTGCTTCCAAAGGAAGCTCCAGTTGCTAGAATTGGTAAAGGAAAGGGAGTGGTGTGGGTAGAACTAGAAGACATTGTAATCATGAGCTGCTATTTCTCTCCTAACAAACCTATGGAAGAATTCATCATAGGGCTGGACGAACTCAGCGTAGTAGTTCGGAACCAAACAAAAGATGTGATTGTAGCGGGCGACTTTAACGCAAAATCTACAGAGTGGGGCGGAGATGTATTAGACAATAGAGGTCAGCAACAGGCAGACTGGGCTGCATCCTGTAACCTTAGCAGTGTCAACACGGGGCAATCACCTACATACGAAAGAGGAAACTATGGCTCATTCCTAGATGTAACCTTCGTCTCACAAAACACCATAAATCGAATCCAAAACTGGAAAGTTTTGTATGATGAAAGTCTTAGTGACCACTGATATATTATGTTCGAAATAAACACAGTGACACCAGCTAGACTTCAGGGGACCAGCGTTCCAGTCAACCGAGGCTGGCAGGTTGGGGAAAGGAGTCAGACGCGCCTTCGTAGCGCGGTGCAACAGCACCTTGGCGCCCCTAGCATAATAACACCGACACAATTAGTAACAACTGTCAGAAGAATATGCGAAGAGGCGCTAGAACCTAGAAGTGGAAATTGACGAAAAGCTGTTTACTGGTGGATTCCAGAAATCGCTGAACTTCGCAGACGCTACAATCACGCCAGGCGAAGGCTTACAAGAGAGAACGGGTGCACTAGCGGTCAAGCAGACAGAACCTTTCACCATAATCTGAAGAGCGCTCGCACCTGCATGAGAAAGGCGATCGCGAAATCGAAAAAGAACTGCTGGAAACTCCTCTGTAATACAATCGAAGAGGACCCTTGGGGAGATGCATATAAGATCGTGATGAAAAAATTCGGACGAAAAACGCCTACATTACCCGCAGATATCACTAACACCGTCATGGCCTCGCTCTTTCCAACGCACGACCAACTGGAACATGAAAACATACGACCGGTAGAGATTCCACCTTTCACAACTGAGGAACTCGAGATGGCATGGCGGAAATTGAAAACGAAGAAAAGTTCCGGGCCAGATGGAATTCCATCAGAGGCCGTTAGGATCGCGGCGGAAACCCACCCAAAAAAGGTGCTAGATATGATGAATTCCATTCTAGAGAAGGGGGAATTCCCTCGCATCTGGAAAACAGCGCGATTGGTGCTGTTAAAGAAAGATGGAAAACCGGATGGCGTACCGACATCTTACAGGCCACTCTGTCTGCTGGACACGTTCGGAAAGCTTTTCGAACATTTGCTATTACGAAGACTGATCGACGAAATTGATAGGGCAGATGGACTCGCTGATAATCAGTTTGGATTTCGAGCAGGGCACTCCACAATATATGCTGTAGTGGAGGTTATGAAGCTTATAGATTCAGCCGCTAATGGTACACAATATACGATCCCAGTAGTAATCACACTGGATATAAGAAACGCCTTTAACAGCGCATCATTCGAGTTAATTCTACAAGAACTTAATAACTTCCAAGTTAGTCCATATTTGAGGAGGGTACTTCAAAGTTACTTGATTGAGCGACGAATCATTGTGGAAGCTGGAGGTGTTGCTACTCAGATGGATGTCACGAGCGGGGTTCCCGAAGGTTCCATATTGGGACCGATGCTTTGGAATATCTTGTACGATGGCATTCTAGTGGAACGAGTGGATGCAGCATAGAGGTGATTTCTAGGTGGCTTCACAATCACCGAATGCAATTGGCCCCAGAGAAAACTGAAGCAATGGTAATGACAGGCCGCAGAGTTCTCAACTCGATGGATTTCAACGTGGATGGAATCAAAGTAAAGGCGAATACACACATTAAATACCTGGATATATGGCTAGACTACCGTCGCTGTTTTCAAGAACACTTAAGGCAAATTGTAGCAAAGGCGACTTGGACGACAAAAGGGCTCATCGGATTGATGACGAATGTTGGTGGACCAAGCGCTAGTAAAAGAAAATTGCTCTCAACAGTGGTTTTATCCTCAATACTTTATGGGGCACCTATCTGGATACGAGCTTTAGACACTGCAAAGGCGCGTGAACAGTTGGAGTGTGTGCAACGGACCCTAGCACTGCGTATATGCAGTGCATACAGAACAGTTGGAAAGGAAGCAGTTCTCGTGATAGCTAATATGACGCCGATCACGGTGCTGGCGAAATGCAGAGTAGCAGTTCTTCAGGGAAGCCCAAGCATTGGGGCCAAATCAGAATTAGTGCAAGAATGGCAGACTCGATGGGAGAGCGCTGATACTGGATCGTGGACCAGGGAGCTCATCCCGAGGCTAAAGAAATGGGTGGAGCGTAAACATGGCGAGGTAAACTTCCATCTCACTCAGTTCTTGTCAGGTCACGGTTGTTTTAACAGCTACCTATTCAGAGTGCATATCAAGGATATACCTAATTGCTTATACTGTACCGAAGAGGATACACCAGAGCACACGATACTCTACTGTGCAAGGTGGGATCAAGTGCGAAAGCAGTGTACAGATGTTATAGAAGTCATAACACCAGGTACAATCATTTCGAGGATGCCGGCGGACGAGAATGGTTGGTATGCTATAAGTAGGATGATTAGAGTAATACTAACCATAAAAATGAGGGAACAAGCGACCATGTCGCTCTGAACAAAACTAGAGGACAATAGACATCCCGCGGTCGAAGAAATGCAACAAATTTGTGGTACCGGTCGCTGCGACGAGGTGAGGTAGGGGGTTTTTAGTCGGTAGAGCACAACGTCCATGAGGATTTTCCCCCTACTAGAAAAAAAAAAAATATATATATATATATATATGTATATATATATTATATATATATATATATATATATATATATATATATATATATATATATATATATATATATATATATATATATATATATATATATATATATATATATATATATATATATATATATATATATATATATATATATATATATATATATATATATATATATATATATATATAGATATTATAAATTTATAAGTAGCTTTTCTTACTGGGATAGCCTTGTTTTATGTAGGGCACACCAACAATTTCGCGAGCGCAAGGGTAAAAACGGCGAGTACTACACTACACATATGAAAAAGTTTTTATTGCCAAACAAATAATTTTTTTCTTTTCGATTTGATAATTCGATAACAAAACGAACATATTCGTTTACAATACGTATACAACAAAAAATTTGTAATCATATTTTCCAAACAACAGCAACAACACATCACTGTACCTAACAATAATGGGGAAAATGAAAGAAAAATCAGATTAAATGTTTATTTAATTTTGATTTTTCAATTCAATTTATATAAGAAAATTTTTGAGAAAAGTTTCTCGTACCTTCTCGAACGGCGTACATGTGAATCGAGATATAGGTAATGTGCGGGTTGTTGATTTGAAAAACATTGTTTGGATCGTTTCTTTAACAACAACAGCATCAATTGAATAAAATTGAATGGAAAATCAAGTTATTTTGTATAATTTATGAAATTTTATTCGTAATTGGAAATTTTATTTTTCACCCAATTGTTCGAATATGTGTAATGTGTTCGTGGGCTTGGAGCGGCTGCGTACCAATAGTCGGGTAAACCTTTTATTGCGGTTAACTTGGTTTTGGAACAGATTTCTTGGTCAGTTGGCCATACAATTTTGAAAAAATTACTGAATTTACTAAAAAATTTACTTAAACTTGTTTTTTACCCGACGACATTCTGCAGGTTAATAATCTCGAAAACATTATTAGATTACATAAATAAATGGTTTTATAGCTTTAACGTAATTTTTATCATTAGTACTTTAGCTTTCCGAACCTTTTCGGATCCAGTATCAAAAATCGGTAAATCATTTTTACAATTTTTCTTTATCTAAAATTAAGCTATTTTTCCATAGATATCGCTAGCTACTCGAAAAAATCTTTTTATTTTAGTCAAGAACAATACCTTAAATCGTTTCTACCGAAAAGCACTTATAAAATCTGATTTGAATCTAACATAAAATTAGTTTGTGTGTAGTTTAGTCGATAGAATTGAAATCAGGCACAAAGCATTAGAGTTTTAAGGATGCGTGACTGATGTAGAGTTTTTTGTCTAAATTCCCTATAGTCAGTTGAAAATTTAGACAAAAAATCATGTATATGAAGCTAGCCCGACAATCGACCCGAAAAACGAGATGACAACACTAAACTATCAATATCGTGTGAGTGTACTATCCCAGCCCGAACAAATGTCACTATCGCGACAGTAAACCGTGTCATGATACACCGCATGGTAGCCGACTCAAACTCTTCAGTTATATGAAGTAAGCCCAATATTCAGTCCGGGCCTGCTATCAGGCTTAGCAACACTAATCTGTAACTAATGGAATAGTTTTCTATCCCAGCCTGAAAACATATCACTATCGCGACAGTAAAATGTGTCATGATATTCTGTTATTACATTAAAAACGGTCAACTCGAAATTATAAATATTACTTTTATGTATTTATAAGTTATCCCTTAATTTTCTAGGAATCCTAGACAGGAAGCATATATAGCCCGATATATTTACATATAATTCGATGTTGATGGTGTTTTCTTTTTTAATATGGCCGGCGAACAAAATATATTGCTTATCTCAAAATACACAGCACAAAATTTTAACGGCTGACATTCGCGGCTGACCGATAGTTTGTCTCTGGAGTATTTTGGTGGATCAATGTTCACATACATATTCTAAAAGTCATACTAAACAGCTCCAAACAGCGCTCTGAATTATCGACGCGTTGTCGATTATGATAAAGAGAGCAAGCGCGACCAATACTTTGAACAGAGCTTTCCCATATGGACAAATAGTGTATACACTGCCTTTTTTAAAGGTGTCAGTTATATCACGCAAATTTGGAATATTTTGTTTGTACGCACTTTTGATTTGTTACTGATATGTTACTGAAGTTGTGGCCCTTCAAGCACCTAAGTACTTCACATTTGGGCATTGTGGTGAATTTTTGAGGAGCAATAACATACAACACAATTGTTCTCTGTAGTAGGTATTCTCGATGATGTTTCGGAATAATATATCGAACATAACGCAGATGCAAAAAGGTCCGAAATTCCAGAAGAGTATACTTCTTAGAAATATTTTTCCAAAATTTTACTAGCTCAGATTTAATATTAGAACCAAAATTAAAAACTAAACCGGCAACAACCTTAAAGAAACAAAATTGCTGTATATTGGTCATGATATTTATGTTTCGTCTGAGGTAAAACTTTTAATACGAGTTTAATAAAAATGTCTAAATGGTGTATAGCCATTTCAGTTTAGGAACTTCAAAATTTTATAATGGAAACAAGTAATGCCTACGTGCTTCAAAAAATTAAAAATGATTATTCTAATTTACCTAATTTATCTGATGTTTCGCGTAAGAACGAGGAAATTATTTTCATGTAAGAAGACGTTTATATGACATGTCTCACACGTATCGTTGAACGTGAACTGCAATTGGGCAAGTCATTTGAGAAACGAATATGACTTGTAATTACTTAACGAGTTAGGCAACATATTTCAACTAGTCAACACCTCTATTATTACTCTCCCCTCTTGAGCAAAAAACCTTTCTTTTTTACCAACTGTCAAAGGGATCACAACGGTACGTGATATTGTCATAGTAAAATAAATAAATATTGTATAAAGAATTAACTTTAGAAAAAAGTGTTTTTATTGGAGAACCACGTCAACCAACTTTGTTTGCGGAATCTGGGACCCCGGAACAAAACAACAATTTGCACAATTAAAAATTATTATTAAAGTAATTCACATTTCAATTACCTTGTTAAAGTTAGCCGAAAGTTGCCAGCCGAAATTGGAAAAATCGATAATGCAGATAGTGTCTTGACTACTTGAGCCGAAAGTTAAATAAATTATATATTAAATTGAAATATCGTAGTCGAAAGTGACTAATCTACTTAACCAGCCGCAAACATATGTATCGGGACAAACAACAAATACAATTTCCAATCTAAACGATATTAACTAGTAGTTTCATGTGTTTATTATAGCAGCATA
Organism: Nephrotoma guestfalica; assembly: GCA_963691935.1. Taxonomy (NCBI): domain Eukaryota; kingdom Metazoa; phylum Arthropoda; class Insecta; order Diptera; family Tipulidae; genus Nephrotoma; species Nephrotoma guestfalica. The sequence goes on along the minus strand of OY829914.1, from coordinate 34,750,634 downwards.
CGGCCAACTTTCAAAAATTTATTTTATATAGATGTTATAGATTTTACCAGATAGACACCAAAATGACTATGCTGAATCGATAGCCCACGACCATAGGTAGATTTTGATTATAGGTTAGGGGTAAGTCTGATGGGGTTATAGGGGTGAAATTTTTATTTTTCCCTTATTCCAACGATAAAATCGTTCATCATTCCAGATTTTGGGACATGGACACCAATCTGACTATGCTGATTCGATAGCCCATGACCATAGGTAGATTTCGATTATAGGTTAGGGGTAAGTCTGATGGGGTTATAGAGATTAAATTTTTATTGTTCCCTTATTCCGAAGATAAAATCGTTCATCATTCCAGATTTTGGGACATGGACACCAATCTGACAATGCTGATTCGATAGCCCATGACCATAGGTAGATTTTGATTATAGGTTAGGGGTAAGTCTGATGGGGTTATAGGGGTGAAATTTTTATTTTTCACTTATTACGACGATAAAATCGTTCATCATTCCAGATTTTGGGACATCGACACCAATCTGACTATGCTGATTCGATAGCCCATGACCATAGGTAAATTTCGATTATAGGTTAGGGGTAAGTCTGATAGGGTTATAGGGGTGAAATTTTTATTTTTCACTTATTCCGACGATAAAATCGTTCATCATTCCAGATTTTGGGACATGGACACCAAACTGACTACGCTGATTCGATAGCCCATGACCATAGGTAGATTTTTATTATAGGTTAGGGGTAAGTCTGATGGGGTTATAGGGGTGGAATTTTTATTTTTCCCTTATTCTGACGATAAAATCGTTCATCATTCCAGATTTTGGGACATGGACACCAATCTGACTATGCTGATTCGATAGCCCATGACCATAGGTAGATTTTGATTATAGGTTAGGGGTAAGTCTGATGGGGTTATAGGGGTGAAATTTTTATTTTTCCCTTATTCTCACGATAAAATCGTTCATCATTCCAGATTTTGGGACATGGACACCAATCTGACTATGCTGATTCGATAGCCCATGACCATAGGTAGATTTCGATTATAGGTTAGGGGTAAGTCTGATGGGGTTATAGGGGTGCAATTTTTATTTTTCCCTTATTCCGACGATAAAATCGTTCATCATTCCAGATTTTGGGACATGGACACCAATCTGACTATGCTGATTCGATAGCCCATGACCATAGGTAGATTTTAATTATAGGTTAGGGATAAGCCTGATGGAGTTATAGGTGTCAAATGCCATATTTGTTTTATGCAGCCGAAAAATGATGAACGTTTTTATCGTCAAATTAAAGGAAAATTAAAAATTTCACCCCTATAACCCCATCAGACTTACCCCTAACCTATAATCAAAATCTACCTATGGTCATGGGCTATCGAATCGGCATAGTCAGATTGGTGTCCATGTAGCAAACCCGCGAGTGATGGACGACTTTGCTTGAAGAGCATTAAACTGCTTTAACATCGGCTGCATAAAACAAATATGGCATTTGACACCTATAACCGCATCAGACTTACCCCTAACCTATAATCAAAATTTACCTATGGCCATGGGCTATCGAATCTGCCTAGTCAGATTGGTGTCCATGTGCCAAAATCTGGAATGATGAACGATTGTATCGTCAGAATAAGGGAAAAATAAAAATTTCACCCCTATAATCCCATCAGACTTACCCCTAACCTATAATCAAAATCTACCTATGGTCATGGGCTATCGAATCGGCATAGTCATATTGGTGTCTATCTGGTTAAATCTAATCGTTCACTTAAATGAGACTTTTCCAAATTTTCGGCTGAAGTAGTCAAGATACTTTTTGTATTATCGATTTTTTCATTTTCGGCTGGCAACTTTTGACTTTTTTCTATATAGGTCTGTTATTGAGATTTTTCTTTTAAAAAATTGATGTATTATTTGTTACTTTAAAATCTGTATTGGCGGGATTTTTTGATTGAATATTGAACTTAAACACAATCTGCATTATCGACATATTACGGCATTTCAACTTGGGTGGAAATAGCATAACTGCATTACCACCTTTCGGACGGGCTATCAAAGACACTAACTGCATTACCATCTTTCGGCTGGAAACTTTCGGCTAACTTTAACAGTATATTTCAATTACCACAAATTAATTGACATTCGTCAGTTAAAAATGTTGGTGATATTACGTTTCCCTTTCCAAACATAATAGCTTCAAATAACTTAATAATAATAGCTTCAGTATGGAACATATTTTCAGTTATAATTGGTTTTGAAGATATTCTGGATAGTAACTCCTAAATGGAACACATCGTACTCATGTAACTATTATAGGGGTGAGGTATTTCAGGAGAGTTTTAAAATACACAAATATCATTTGAGGTGATTAAAGGTACCGCGAACAGTCTCAATAATTAATTAATTCAAACGAGTTGGGTAAATCGTATAAATAATACATGACACGGTGTAAATTACATCACCGTATATTATTTACAATTGTACAGCAACAACAAAAACTATGATTTATATCAATTGACTTGAGGGTCAATGTGCATTAACAACATAAACACGGTTAAATATCCAAAATACATGAAATAGAAAACTAAACAATTTAATCACGCTAAACCCCCACCTCATGGACTTAAACATATCACCCTTTTCGAATCGACGTAAGCATATTTTGTTGACCATAAATATTGTTCGGTACCTTGTATGCTCGACTAATTTTTAATAACACTCAATATTTTTCGGAAACCTGATACTTAATACTTAAAATATCTATTTAATGATCCCCTTTGAACTGCAAGTTTTTTTGATATACCTAAATATTGTCTATATACGAAAAATTGATTGTCTAATAAATTTTAAGGTGTTTTTAGGTAAAATTTTGTAATAAAAATTTCTAATAAACACTTCGGGTGAGTCAAATTTGTTGTGTGTGTGTTTAGAAACGCGGTTGGAACAACTATATTTGTGTTATAAAAATGTAATTAATTTGATTTATTTTATTTATAAATAATTTTTATTGTTAATTGGGAAATAATAATTATTTTAATCGTAAAATTGTGGTGGTAGAAACGTTATAGGTTATATAAAACCGTTAAGTTTTTCATGTCACGAACATTTTTGGATTTTTAGAGGTGTATTATTTAGCCATATGTTAAATTTATTTTTAGTGGCAGTTCTATGCCTTCTGGTGACAAAGGGTTGAACCTGATTTCCAAGAGCGCGACACGGACGCCATCGATTCCCCGCAAGTTATACTATATGAATATCCATATTGAAAATCGACAATAAAACATGCGTCTGGCTGAATGTAGCTTGTAAGAGTGAAGTGGCATGGTTTAGATATAGTCTAAATATTTTGCTTTCCAAATTAAAGTCGAAACTATGGTTATTTAAAAAAAATTTTTAAAATCAGGAATATTAAAAGGGTTTTCATCGGTTAGCTAGACGTTAAAATTTATTTTATGTTGCCTTTCGACGAGGTTGGCTCTTTTTGGAATTAATTGTAGTAAACACTTATCCGAGCCTGTGTGGGGTTTGCTATTGCCCCCATCAGGCGCCTCCCCGGGTGGCGGATAGGGGAATGCTTGCCAGATATGGTAGGTACCGGGGAAATTAAATACTCGGGGCGGACCAAAAAATAGCACACCAAAGCTAAGGTGGTACTACATACGCCGATGGCTGCGTGGCTAAGAGGGTGCTTAGTCGTTAGTATGTGAACTCTGAATTTGGCGTCATTCGGTTTAAACCCATAGCCTTCCTATGATATCGCAGAGCTCTGTCATAGGCGACCGTTAATTTCTCGTGCTACTCGTGGGCATAAAATAAAAATTTATGATGAAAAGTAATGATGAAAATAATAGCCTAATAATATTAGGAAACTAGACGGATGCGTCTATAGAAGCATCAAATCAACCGGGCCGCTCCATATACTCTTCGGATTCTAGTACCATAGATTCTGGGGGGAACCAACCCTTGGAAAATAAAGGGAACAACTTTCCTAAGAGCATGAAAATGTTGAGATCACCGTCTCCAAATGTAAGTAGACGTAC